>JAOCZM010000246.1:6012500-7212500 GCA_026122235.1 Vinca minor | reverse complement strand
CCAATCAGCATCCACGGCCCTATGAATCCATTCCCAACCTCATTAATGTTATCCCAAAAAGTAAATTTATCAATGGAATTTGGGGGACCATACACACATGTTAACTGCCAAATTTTGGTAGGAGGATTTGAGGTAATCAACACATTAATGAGGAACTTACCGATGGGCAATGATGTCCATCGCGATTAGTCCTTCCAAGCAAGAACAAGACCTCCAACTTTACCCACAGAAGGTACCACTGCGTGATTCATGTACCCCAAAGAAGCAAGAATAGCAGAGATTTTAGGTGTGGATGAGCATTTGAGCTCAGAAAGGAAAAGGCATGAGGGTTTATGGTTTCGTGACAGGTCCCTAAGAATTCTAAACACCGACGGTCGGGACAGACCCCGGCAATTCCAGGATATCATAATCATTGTGGTGAAGGGATCTCAGACGATCCCGCTTGATTAAGTTTTTGTTTTTGTGGAGAACTAGGCAGAATTTCATCATCTGAGACTATTTCTTCAATGGATATTTCCTTATGGGTTTGTTCTTTGAAGAAATTTTGGTGTGATCCCTTCATAGCTTCTCTTTTGACTCTGATAAGCCTTCTCTGGACCACCACCAATTTGCTCTCTTCCACAACAGTCTCATCTTTATCAACAGTGGAGAATTGTTCAGAGGATTGGATTTGGTAATTTTGTGTCTGGGTGGGTTGAGAATGGAGAGGTTTCGATATATGGAAAAGGGACAGTCTGTTTGAAATATCCGGAATAGTAAAAATACACTACCCCTATAGTTCTATTCCTATAGTAGTAGTCATTTTCATTTATAGTATCTTTTATTTAGGGTCAAACTATTCACTCACCCCTATTTTTTTGTTCAACACACCCCTCACCCTCACAACTCACAAGTTTTTCTCTCTCCTTTCTTTTTGCATTTCAAAAATTCTCTCAACCACCTCTCAAAAATTTGACATAATTTTATTTGCACTTAATTTTTTTTTGCAATACACCTACAAAAATGTGAAGAATTTTCCCTTTTTTTTTTTGCAGAAAATTCTTCACATTTTTTTAGGGGTATTGCAACAAAAATTAAGTGCACATAAATAAAAATTAAGTGCACATAAATAAAATTATGTGCACTTATTTTTTGTTGTAATACCCCTAAAAAAATGTGAAGAATTTTCTGAAAAAAAAATAAAACTTGTGCACTTAATTTTTTTTGCAATACCCCTAAAAAAATGTGAAGAATTTTCTAAAAAAATAAAAAAATAAAAAAATAAAATTTACCGCGTGTTGACGTCAGCAGACGGTTAGCGGGTCAACCGCCTGTTGATTAGCAGAGGGTTGACCCACTGACCGTCTGCTGACGTCAACACGTGGTAATTTTGCAGAAGATTCTTCACATTTTTGTAGGTGTATTGCAAATAAAATTATGTCAAATTTTTGAGAATTTTTTAGAGGTGGTTAAGAGAATTTTTGAAAGGAAAAAAGAAAGGAGAGAGAAAAATTTATGAGTTTTGAGGGTAGGAGGGTGTGTTGAACAAAAAATAGGGGTGCCCCTCTAGTGGGCATGTTTATTTATTCAAAATTTCTTTTGAGAAAAGAAAAGCGTGCAGTACACAAATAAAGATGGGGGAGTAATGGCATTAAAAAAAAACGAGGGAGTAAGGCTCAATTTGGATAACTTTTTGTTTTTGTAATTTTTTATTTTATTTTTGTGGGGTAGGTGAATATTTTTGCGCGAAAAAAATTGAGGTCTACAAAATAAAATGTTGAATCTTTTTTAAAAGAAAAAACTCATCCAACCAATTTGAGCCTAAATTTTGAGCCCTATGTCACAGAGGATAGGATGTATTTTGATTGATTTTTTATTTGAGAATTTAGTATTTTAATACTAAAAAATAAATTATTTGTGAAAAATACTTGAGGTATAAATTTTAAATTTTGTGTTAAAATTTGTAAGAGGATTATGCTCAAATGCAAAAGTCTCAAATGAAGTGATTACCGGTTTCAATGCAAATTAAAATTCGAGATAGGGAAGTTTTTTACAAAATATTGTGAGTGTTTATCTTCATAGTTTGAATTTTGTTAACTTCACCCTCATATTTTTATTAGTCGTGCATAATTCTCGATTTAAATATGATTAGTTAAAGTTTGATTTGGATGAGTTATCTTTAAAAAAAATCAACTTTTTTTTCTTTTATGAATCTCACTTTTTCCCTTTTATTAAAACTATCATATAATTCACAAAAATAAAAATAAAAAAGTTACAAAACAAAACTTGTTAAAATTGCGTCCAAATATTTCGTAATATCAATCGTCTTGATCCGAATGCATGTTACAAAACACCCGTAAGATGGTTCCACCTCGACGTTTCCCCTCTTTTTCCTTTTTTTAAAGGGGTGAAAATCATTTGTCATCATTTTTGTGCTCATCCTTATCCCCAATTAATCATAATTTATTATATAAATATTTTTTTTCAATTATATATATACATGGTGAATTGTGATTGGTTGTAGAGAAAAAATAGGGACAGAGAATTTTTTGCCATTTTAAAGAGGTACTAGTAAATTTAAATTTTCATATTGGGGTCTACGTCATCATCACTATGTTGGTAAACTCCTGTAATGTCCATCTAGCCTGATAATGTCTGCGCCATAACATACTCGCACACATGACATGACTTAGCTTTTCTCTTCTTGTTTTTCTTTTGCTAAGTATGTTATGACATGGATCAATTCTGTCATGGATCAGGCCTACAAGTAGGGACATACCACTTTGATTCACATTCAATCATCATCACGCTTTTGATTAAAATAATAAAAATATTCCCCCACTGCAGTGCATTGTTTGAGACGTTTTTATTGTTTTTTAATCAAAAGAGGGATGTGAATGATTGCGACTAAGCTGGCTATTTCCCCACTCAGTAGCCAGTGCCTATATCGAATTTTTCTATGACATGGTATCAATGACAAAAAAAAAATGTAAATCACTCTTTTGATTAGTCTAAAGTTTGATGTGACTCTCTTTTCTTCCTCATTTCTCTCTCTTTTTTTTTCTCTATTTCTTCTTCTTGAAGTTTCTTCATTTCTTAGCTTTCATGGCTAGATCCAATCAAGAATAGTTGGATCTAGCCATATTTCTTTCACTTTTGGTGTCTTCATCCCCTCCTTTTACCGTAAATCGTGATGAAATTTTTTCAAGGTATTCTGATTCAAGATTCAAGACTCAAATGCAATATTTACTTCAGATCCTTCCAGATCTGGAGTTTCCCTCTAAACCCGAAATTGTTCTGGGCCCTTCCTCAGTTTTCTTCATCTTTGCGAGACAATCTATGGAACGGTTGATACGCCCATGGTCTCGTAGATTATTGATTTCTAAGAAAGGTATTGGAACTGAGCTTGCTACTGTTGTTCAAAGATTTTGCAGAAGATGTTGCGAAAAATTTTATTATGTATTTATTTTTTCTACTGTTTGTAGTGTTTACCTAGTCTGAGCGTGTGGACTTTTATCTCATATCATGGCTGGTCTCCACCATCAGTATAACTTTTTATTTTCTTGTATTTTCTTTTTTATCTTTTCGATCAGTAATGTCTTCGGCTATTTTATAATTAATGAATAATTTCTTATTTAGCCAAGTTTGATGTGACTGAAAAATTGGCACCAAGAGTTTCCAATTGTATTACGATTATTACTTTTTATTTTTGATTATTTTTTTATTTTGGCTTGAATTACTAAACAACTTCCGATTAGTAAATTTGATCATTCCATCTAAATTGCTCTTCTAATTATAGTTAATATTGAGAGGGTGAAATCTTTCGTATGGTGTGGTTAATAGAGGCCGTCGAATCACTCGATCCAATAGCAGTAAATGAAAATAGTTATTTTAATAAAAACTGTTATTTCAATTTTTAAAATAATTATTTTAGTTTAAATTATTATTCTCATTTATAGTTATCTTATTCGACAACCATAGTAAATGTGAACAAAAAAGCAATTAGTGTCTATCATAAAACAACTTTATGTGAGACAATTGTTTTTTTTTACTATTATGGCTTGTGACCATTTCTTAAATTCGTCACTTTCCTCACAAATACCTCCATTACTATTATGATGGGCTACTAGGCTAATTGATCATTTATTAATTGATGTTCTTTCTATTATATTTATTATAATGGAGTTTTTTATTTTGAACATTTACTTGTTTAAATTTCTCTTTGTTTTTTTTTCTTTCATGAATCAAAATAAAATTAATACACTCTCATTAATTTTAAATAATTGAATATATTTAATTTTTCTTTCAAAATATATTTCAGAAACATAATCTATGTATATATGTATGAATTTGTTATCAAAATATGAATAAAATTATTCTATATGGATACTATTTTTTAGTAATAAATTTAATGTATTACTAAATACATATAAAAACTAAAATTATATTCTAAATTATAGCATATATACTAGTATATTTATACTCTTTTTTTTTACAAAAACAAAAAATATTTATACTTTTCATTAATTTCCGTTGCAATACCACTTTTTTTTTCATTTTTCTTCTTTTGGTGACAATATTCAATTAAACTAACTGATTGACATTTTCGTGACACAAAACTTCGGCAACAATAGTAAATGTTTAAGTGACAAAAGAAATTTTCGTCAAAGCAAATAAAAATACTAGCGACAAAGACAAGTTGTTTTAAATAAGTTTCCACCCACCAAAAGATCAATGATGTCATAGTTCATATGATATTAGTGACAAAATCTAATAACAAAAAAACAGGACAATAGTAATACACTAATAATGACAACTTAACTATGAAAAACACTAATCGGCACAATTTGTGGTAGTAACAAACAAATAAGTCGTCCACATTAGTACAAACAATAGTGGACATCCATGTTTTGTCACAATAAACCTCTTATCTGTGTCCACATTCAGCTAACACTGACGTATTGAACTTTAGTGTCACATATTTTCATAACAAAAATGCGTAAGTACAATGACAAAGCACTTTTTGTCACTATAAATTAGAATACTAGTGAGCAAGACAATTTTTGTCACAACTAAATTTTATCCCCGCTAAAAAATATTGGTGTCAGATCGCATATGCTATTAGTGACAAAACTTCAGTGTTAAAATTTAATTACTGACACTATTAATATAATAATAGTGACATCTTAATTATGAAAGACTTTAATTGTCACCATTAACACTACAATCGTGACAAACATGTAAGTTGTCACAATTAGTATCTACACTAGTGACAACAAAATATGTTGTCACAATAAACTTTTTATTTGTGACAAAATTGTATATCGTTACAAAATAGTTGTCACTAAATGTCTTCACTCAGGGACGAAGCTAGGAATTTGGTGTTGGGGACGAAACTGATAAAATTCTTTGGGGGACAATAAAAAAGGCAAACAAAAATTATTGGGGGACGAAAATGTTAAAATTTTCCAAAATACACATAAATTTTTGATAAATAGTAGTATTTTTAAAAATATAGGGGCACTGTAAGAGTGAAACGACCATCTATCCTATGTATAGCATAGCACTGTTCCACCATATCATATATCATGTCATGGAGTAATTGTAGGTATGTGGTAAATTTTTCTTATTCTTTTTTAGATAAAAGAAAATTTAAGTTTTTATCGTCAAATAATATTAATTTAATTAGTATTTACCTGTGATTTTTTATGACGGATTTAAATTAAAATCGTCCGTTCAAAACATTTTTCAAATAACTAGCATTTAAAAAGAATTATCCACGAGTCATAATTTTCATATTTGTTCCATTCCAACTAGATTAGGTGATTTAAAAAAATAACTTTAACCGATAGAATTCGTGAAGTAGAGTAGGAAAGGTAAAATGTTTTTTTATTATTTTCTTATCTTATTGGGAGAATCCTATGTATTTCCAGACAGTGAAAGAGAAGAGACCTTAGTGGTCGAAGAATACGACAGGCATGACCAGACAACAAAATCTTTAACCCAAAAAAAAAAAAGACAACAAAATCTGCGGGGTCCACTCCCAACGACAGCCATGTCATCATTGTGCTTAGCTGACTGATCTACTTGGCAACTACATACGAATCATGACGCTTCATTTTTTGAAGGATAAGACCGGTGAAAACCGGGAAAGTCTAGCATGGGGCGGCACTTGTGGGTACGGCCCCACACTCCTCTCACATAATTTCGAGCATGCGATCCACTCAGTAAAGTAGAGCTCCGCAGTGCCTTTATGCCTCATAGTGCATCTACAGCGACCGTCCCCATGTGAAATTTTTCCGGTGAAAACAAATCTCCATTCAAATCAGAGGCTTTTAGCTATGTGAGATTTAAATTGAGATAAAAATTTGATGGACCTCAAAAGGAATTGAATTCAACATAACCTTAGATTTGTCATTTCACATATTCTCTAGGGTTTTTCTTTTCTTTTCTTTTTGTAGACATTGATGATTTGAGTATCAATTCGTCTAATTTGATTATCATATGTGAATAAGTCGCTTTTTATGATCCTCGAATCCCTAACTTTACCATAAATAAGTATTTGAAAATCAAATGTGAGAACAACTGGAAAAACTTTATCATAACTTAACTCTATTAGCATAGCCTCATGAGCTTCTCATAATTATAAAGGTATTTTTCTCGTGGTTCTAATTGCGGAAGTAAGGCCAAAATAAAAATGTGTGAAAAGATGTTTGGCACGTTGTGGGTGATTCTGTGACGGCTTTTATTCAGGACAAATTTCGTTTAGAAAATTTTCCATCGAATTTGAATTCTACTCTCATTTCCTTGATTGCGATATAGGATGTGTCGAAATTTGTTTCTCAGTTACACAGAATTTCTTTATGTAACGTGTTAACGAAAGTTATTACAAAGGTCATTACGAATCGATTAAAGCCAATTATGGCTAAAGTGACGAGTGGGACTCGAAACAACATCATACCGATGCGGCAAGTGACAGGTAATATTGTAATCGTACAAGAGTTATATGCCTACAATGAGAATAAAGAAGGGAAATAATGATATTGTGGCAGTTAAAATTGATTTGGAGAAGGCGTGTGATATAATTGATTGGAAATTTACGAGAGATGTAGTAGGCAAGGTAAGGTTTGATGAAAGAATGACTAACATGTGTCACGTTGGCCTCATTATCAGTTTTATGGAAGGGTGTTCGATTCCTATATTTCTTCATAATGGGGCAAATAATATATCCTCCTTATGAGGCTTATCTTCCCTCCCCAGGTATGGGGCATGCTTCAATCTTCCCTATCTAGGGTACTCTCTGCTCTTCCTTTTGGGGGGCAATCGCCTTCGGGTGCTCAAAAAAAAAAAAATTGACTAACATGTGTGTCACGTTGGCCTCATTATCAGTTGTATGGAAGGGTGAATATGGTCATTCAATTTTATAACCCTTTTTTGGAATTGGTCTCACACCCCCTTACATTAATTGAGTGGAGTCCACATTTACAGGTAGACTCCGTCTAATTAATGTGAGTGATGGGTCAATCCACAATGACATTTTTATGATTGAATTTTTAACGGACTCTGGCATTAACTCCATCTAGAGAGGTGAAGGAGATTGGCCTTAGACTAGCCATTATTTGACATAATGGGCCAACCGTACCATGTTTTTTTGGGACATATATTTTTTATATGAAACGAATTCCTCAAATACATTCTCTCCATTCTGAACTGATGTAATATTTTTTTAACGTGTCTGGCCACATCAGCACAGAACGAATTTGTCCATTCTCGATCAAACTACTTTGCCCGACCAAAACAGCATATCTAGAGCTACCATTAACTAAGTCCGCCCCATAGCAATCCCGGAATAAGTTAATTGTTGGAAATATCTGATATGGACCGGGTCCATGTGGACCATGTGGTCCAGATTTGGCCACATCCCTGCAGAATGAGGAGAGAGAAGGAAATGCAGTGATGTGCCAAATCTGGATCGCATGGTCCAGTGGACCTGGTCCATGACAGAATAGACCTTAATTTTTTCAGCATATACCTTAAAAAACATTGCGGAATTTCACTCCTCCCTCCATTCCTAAAACTCTTTAGAAAATTTTAAAAAACGAAGGAAATTGTCATTTTTACCGAAAGTTTCAATATTACTCTTTTCTCTCATTTTTATAGCATAAGAAAAAAAAATGAAAAATTAGGTATAGCAGAGGTTGCAAATAAAAAAAATGTCGAGGGTATAATTGGAATAAATTGTTGACAACTAATAAAAAAAACCTTAAACGACAATTAATTTGTATACCTATAAATCTCCTTAACGACAATTAAATAGGAATGAAGGAAGTATTTTTTAATCAATAGCTCCATGATTCATTCAGGAACAAACATTAAGGGGGTGTATTCAATCCGAATTTTAACTGATTTTCAAATGTCTATGGATTCTGCTGACTTTATGGATTGTTTTAACTCTATGCAGAGTCTGCGCAGAGTCTATCAGATTTTATTAGATTGATTTATCAGGATTTATTTTGATTTATAAAGTGTATAGATTATTTGAATAGCACCAAAAAATAAAGAAAAGATTGACTCAGTGGTGTATTATACAGATCCAAAGGTGTTGAATTTCCAAAGTCAACATATGTTTATAATCATTTTTTTTTGGAATTAAATCATTTTGTTAAAAATTTAAAAAGTTTGGCGATAGTCTTTGATTTTTTTTAGATCACATAACTGCGGATTTTTTGATTTATTTGTTCAAGGTTTGTATAATTTACTTACTATATTTTTTGCTTTGGTTTAATTAAGATATGTTTTGTGATAAGTTTTGTTTGAACTTTTTTTTCTCTTTGAGTTTCTCTTTCAGGAAAATGAAATTCATGTTTGAAAAATAGAAATTTGTGATTAAATAGAGAAGAAATTGTTTGCTTTCTTTAATTTCTATTTGAAGATGATCAAAAAGAAAATTGTTTGGATATTATGACTTCCTTTTGAGAAATAAACATTTCATATTGAGTTTTCTAACGATGTTAAAACAAATCTCATTTTTTTTTGTAGTTTGAAATATTTCCTTTGTTTTTCTTATAATTTTATAGAAATGAGATTACTAAAAAAATTGTAATCTAAGATAAAATTGTCAAAGATATTTTAATTTTAATATTAATGAGAGAAAATCAAAATCTTGAGAAAAAAAGAAGAGATTTCACCATACACATTTAAACCTATGAAATCCATCAAAATCCTACCTTTAATGAAATCTATGAGAATCTATAGAGTTTTGAATACCTCTAGATTTTAATGGACTTTTTAAAATCTAAATTGAATAACTCTAGATTTTAATTGACTTTTTAAAATCTAAATTGAATACCTCTAAATTTCATTGGACTTTTTAGAATCTATGTTGAATACACCCCTTAGGCTTCATCCAATTGAATATTTCTTCAACATCCTAGTAAGCATGTAAAGATGATTTCAACTTTAAAATTTAAAATTTCTTCCAAAGACAAGCCTAATAAAATTCTCAAATCTCCTGTTGCATATTTAATTTTAAATTTTGTCCTCCAAATCCTTAATATGTTTTCTTACTCAGCTCTAAATCAATAACGATAATATATGAATTTCACCACAGAACTTGTTAGTAAGTACAAAATTCTAACCTTTAAAGCGTCGGAGACGAGATCCGTCGGAGTGATTCCGATGGATTCTCACTGAATTAAAGGAACTTTAGATACTTTGCTCCAATATACACAGGAGGCGAAGACTGGACTTGACGAGAATGAATTTGTGGAATCCGTTCTGCATTGACGTGTCAGGCGCGTTAAAAAAATATCACAACAGTCTAGATGAATTGAGAACGGATTTGAGTAATCCATGTTGGAAATATGGTTAGTGAATGCAAAATTTGTGGGTATCCCACATTGTTTTATTTGGTGTTTCTTGTTCACTTAATAAGAAGGGAACCAAGAAGCTACAGTAAATGTGTGAGTATGGCAGAGCCTCGCGGGTGCACGCAAGGTTCAACCGAGACTAATATAAAACATTAGTTCGGGTAGATTATATAATGCATTAGTCCAGGTAGCTTGAATTCGAGATGTTTTTTTGCATCCCAAGCACACAATTACTGATCTGAAACGTTTAGGGAGTTCAATAGCCAAGACTTACCAATTTTAATTGGATTCATGAATGTTAGTAATTTCAGCAATCAATTGGATTAATGAATGTTTGGATTCATGAATGCTAGTAAATTCCGCAATCAATTTGGATTCATGAATGCTAGTAAATTCAGCAAACTCTTGGAGTGAACCAGCTTCACTATATATTCCCTTCATTCTCCATTGCACACACAACGCACAAAAAATCTGAAACTCTACAATACTTTTACAAACAGTTTTTTGGTGATAGTTGCAAGCTCGTCGGCTGTTTGCTTGTGGAGCTTCCAGTGCTTGTGAAGGTTCTACTTGTAGATCATCTTATCATGGGAATCGAACACCTTCAAAAATCCTAAGCACCAGAGGAAAGAAGGAGAATTCGGTTTAAGGATATTGTGTATATCACAAGATTTGATCTAGTTTGTAAAGTTTTCTGTTTCTCATATATTTTAGTGTATATCATTTCTACAATCCATTCATATAAAAAATGTTTGTCCCCAAAAAATCATGTTATGATTGACCCATTATACAAATTCAATGTTATACTAAGGGCGAGCCCGTTTATCTTCATATTTGTTTGTTCTACACATGGAAATTCTGATCCAAAAGATTGATAGGATAGGAAGGAAAGTCGGTTGGTGCGAATTGCGAAACAATCCAGCATTTCTTGTTTATTTTTGGCGGACGATCTTTTGTTATTATGGACTACAGTATTGGCCCAAATGGGAAATGGTTTGGGCTTTCGTGGTTTGGGCTTTAGTTGGATTGGGTTACGGAATATGAATCCTCGATACCGTCCTAGGTTTGTAGCCGTACTCGTATGATTTCCCGAGAAACTCTTGATACAGTTTTTTTTTTAGATAATCACTATTTATACCCATTATCTAACTTTGAAAAGCAAGTTATACCCTTTATTTTTTTTTGTGCCATAAATAGCCAGTATAATTTTTGAGGTGCCATTTATACCCAAAATGAGGATTCGATCGTGTCGTAGAAGCAATAAATCGTCTCTCGGCTTTCGCGGAGATGAAATCATTCCAACTGAGGAAGACGCAGATCGGATTTCACCGAGGTGCTTACTCACGCCTCTGAATCCTGCTGTCCGATTCGTCAGCTTATCATCCGATTTCGCCTAGTTTGGGTATAAATGGCACCTCAAAAAATTATACTGGCTATTTATGGCACGCAAAAAAGATAAAGGGTATAACTTGCTTTTCAAAGTTAGATAATGGGTATAAATAGTGATTATCTCTTTTTTTTTGCTAAGTATTTCTTGATACAGTTTGTTTCAGCAGAGATCATAGAGTTCTTTAGGTTTGTCCCTCTACTGTATTTCAAGATTAGGGTTTCTTTTTTATTTTATTTTTTACAATTGAGTTTAATTCTATGATATTTTCAAGATGAATGTTGTTGTCATGGTGAGACTTTATCGCTAGTTGATAAGGTCTTTTTTTTTTTTTTGAATAAAAGTACTAAATTATCATTAATCAGAATCGAGGGTTACATATGGTAGGAGAAAACGCGGAGGCTCTCCAAACCATTGAGAGGAGGTCTTAAACCTCATTGCATGATTTGCTAATCTATCAGCAGCAATATTGCAAGATCTGTGCACAAAAGATAAATTAACTATGCTAGGCCCTAAACAATTACGTATCTGACTAACCATATGTCCTAATGTAGACAAATCCTCTTCTGCCTGTTGGACCTGATGAACTAGAGTTTGACAGTCACTTTCGATGAGCAGTGGTTGATAACCTTTATTCGGATAAAATCGAAGTCCCTCAAGCAAATGCGCTTTCGCTTCATCGTATTCGTGGTCGAGGGAGTTTGGGGCGATTGTTGCAGCTCCGGCGACAAATGATCCTGTATGATCCCTGATGACGAAGCCCATTCCTCCATAGTTCTCATACTAGTGCTCCATCAACATTAAGTTTAAAGAAACCCTCTTGGGGAGCTCCGCACACTATAATTAAAGCTTTTCTCAGGTCTTTTTAGTGATTTCTTCCGTAATATCTCGGTGAGAATATTTTTGCCTTTCCCTTTAGGATATATTGTATCTCAGGGCAGATTAGGCAAGGATCGGCCATTTCCATGTAAACCCTAAGGATGAAGCGAAGATGCTACTATATTCAAGAAGATAGATGAGGGCAAGATTGGCAATTTCCTCCCGGCAATTTCCTCTTCCCTTCAAAAACAGCTTTTATCATGCGATTACACCATATTTGCCATGTAGTGTATGCAAAGGGAGTAGAAACCTCTTCGCTAGATTTGAGGATAGAGCAGGAGACAAAAAGGAAAAACATCTCTTTTGAGTATTGTCTCGAATGTCGAAAGTGAGTATTGTTCCATACATCTAGAGTCAAGCGGCATAGGAAGAGGGCATGTGCTGCAGCTTCAATAGCCTTATGACATATAGGACATCGGGATTTTATGGATTTTACCCGCTTTGAGAGATTTTGGCAAGTTGGCGTAATCACTGAAAGATCTTCCATATAAAGCTTTGTATTTTCTGGGGAATAGCCAACTTCCAAATATTTTTTCCGAGAATCGACAAAGCATTGTTCGATGATGTCGAAGGTTTTTCATTTTTGCCAGCTTTGGATATCCATTTGAAGGTGATATCCGGATTTGACAGAGTACAATCCATTTTTAGAAAAACCCCCAAACAAGGCGATCAGTGGCCATGCATCGCAGAGTGGAATCTTAAGTATTTCCCCAATCTCATATGAGGAGAAAAATTCTCTCAAAAGTTCAATGTTCCGCACACCTCTTTTCGTGGTCAATAAGTCTCGAGACTGTCATATACTTTGCCATAGTTCTAAGTCGGGAGGTTCTGACAACTTAAAAAGAATTTGGGGTGTTTAACCATTTATTCCCCCCATATATTAACCCTCGAACCGTCACCTATTCTCCATTTCAATCCAACCCATTAGTAATTCTCTTCCTTTTAAGATTCCTCGCCGTACTAAAGAGGTTCGTCCTTTAAGTTGGACAGATAGGAATCGTTCTTGGGAGAAATACTTTGCTTGCAGGATCCTAGAGCAAAGTGAGAGAGGTTGATGAACAATACGCCAACCTTGTTTAGCGACAAGTGCTTTATTAAAAGCTGCTAAATCACGAAAACCCAAGCCTCCTCGTCATCGGGCTTTCGCAAAGTGGTAGCCCAAGCTCGCCAACATATTTTTCTTTTATTCTCCTTTCCTCCCCATAAGAATGTACGCATCATGCTTGTGAGAGAATCAATGATATATGGAGGGAGAACAAAACATGACATTACATATGTTGGAATGGCCTGGATTACAGACTTGATAAGAACTACTCTGGCTGCAAAAGACGAAGTCTTTTCTTTCCAATTGCTGAGTTTTTTCCAGACTTTACCTACTACAAACTGAAAAACCTCATTTTTTTATCGTCTTGTCATATATGGTAGCCCGAGGTATTTCCCTTTCCCATCTCCCTCAGGAATCTGCAAAATAGAGAAGGCAAGATTCTTAATATCCTCAGGAGTTCCTTTGCTATAGAACAGGTTTAATTTGTCATAGTTAATTAATTGACCAGAGCAGGTTTCATACATATTTAGTATCTCCTTAAGCCGCCTTAAGCAGGATTCCTCCGCTTTGGCGAAAAAAAGGGAGTCATCCACAAACAGCAAATGCGTGACAGAAGCACTCATGCTGAATTGAAACCCATGAATGAGCCCTCTTTCCTCAGCAGATCGTACCAAAGAGGATAACCCGGCTGTGCAGATGAGAAAAAGAAAAGGGGATAAAGGATCGCCTTGTCGGATTCCCCTAGTTGGAGTGAAAGAACTTGTTGGTACTCTATTTAGTAAGATGGAGTATTTCACAGTTTGAATGCAATTCATCACAAGAGAGAGAAATTTCGGGGGGAAATTCATACAGGCCATCACCATTTCTAGATAGTTCCATTCAACTCTGTCAAAAGCTTTGCTCATATCTAGCTTAAGAGCCAGTTGATGAGAACCGTTTGGTTTGACTGTGTCGAGGCTATGAAATACTTCAAAGGCAATAATAGCATTGTCCGTTATGAGCCTTTTTTTTTTGAAAAAAACACTCTGGGCTTCGTCAATCAGGGAACTTATAACAAGCTTTAACCTGTTTGTCAATATTTTGGAAATGAGTTTTTATATGACATTACATAGACTAATTGGTCTAAAGTGTGCCATAGAGGTAGGTTTTTTATCTTGGGTATGAGGGCAATGTGCGTAGAATTTATAGCTGCTATACTATCTCCATTGTTCAATACCCCAAGAATAAACCGGGTTACCGAGTCACCCAAGATATGCCAAAGCTTCTGAAGAAAGAGGACATGCATCCCGTCAGGGCCCAGGGCTTTATGAGAATGCATTTGCTTTAAAGCTTTCAATATTTCATCCTAGGAGAAAGGCCGCTCAAGTTCCTCAAACTCATGTGCAGTCAAACTGTTAGTAAGTAGATGAGGCGAGAGACTAGCTCCGCCAGAATTTGCTGAGAAAAGCTTCTCATAGAATTAAACGACAACTTTTTCAATAGCTTCCTCCTCGGTATGAATGTTGCAATTTGAGTCTATAATTTCTTCAATATAGTTCCTAGTTTTCCTTTGTGAAGCTTTATTGTGGAAATAGGCAGTGTTTCTATCACCCTCAGCTAACCACGTTGCTCTACTGCGAGCCTTCCAATAGCATTCTTGTAGTTCCTGAGCTTTTTCCAAATCTTTTGAGTTTTCAAGCTCTTTTGATAGCGAATATTCAGGAAAAACTCTATTTTTCTAGATTGTCTCAAGCTCTCTTTGCTTTGTATCCACCTTTTTTTCCAAACCGCCTATAACTTTATTGCTCCATTTTAAGAGATCATCTCTAAAATTGGAGAGTGATGTACTAAGGCTTTCTGCCGTTGTTTCCGTAGGAGAAATACACGTACGGGTTGCATATTCTAGAAAATCAGGCTCTTTGAACCAAAGAGGCTCAAAGCGGAGCGGTCTAGGCTTGTTACTTATTCTTTTTTTTTTTTTTTGTGTTGGGGGTATACCAAGCAAGATAGGAAGATGGTCACTATCTTTTGTTGCTAAATGTTGTAGCTTAAGTCCTGGAAAGAGACGTTGCCATTCTTGATTGGCTAGGCCTCTATCTAGTCTTACAAAAACTTCCCCCATATTATCTCGAAAATTCCACCAAGTATAGGGACTACCAATATAGCCCAGATCATGTAATCCGCAATCGGAAAGTACTTCTCGAAAGTTGTTTATTTGCTTCTGGCTTCTTGGGAAAAAACCAGTTTTTTCATTGTGACTTATAATTTCGTTAAAATCCCCAATACAAAGCCAAGGAAGCGAACTAATTGAATGCAATCTTTTAAGAAGTGCCATGAATGGATTCGTAAGGATGCTTCTGGGTTTCCATAAAAACCAGTGAAGCGCCATTTAGGTTTATTATCACTAGTTGTTACGCATGAATCAATATGCCCAGGAGAGTAAGATAATATATCCATCTTTATTGAAGAATTCCAAAACAAACATAAACCACCACTAAGGCCATTACGGCTTACAGAAAATTGAAAGGAAAAACTTAACTTAATACGAACAAAGTCCATTGAACAAGTCAAGGCATTTGTTTCAGAAAGAAAAACTATAGCTGGATTGTGCACTTTACATAAGCACACTAGCTCTTGAATTGTCTTGGAGTTATTAATTCCTCGACAATTCCAAGCTAAATAACTCATGGATCCTTGTGGGGTTGCTTAGCAACCTCCACCTTACCCTGATTCTCGGCAGGAGCCCCCGAAGTACAAAAATCCTCAATAGCAAGTAAATCTTCGGGCCTCAATCAAATCATCAAACTCATCTTCGTGAGAGTACAAGCATTGTGCTTCCAGTTTGAGAAAAATCGAGTCATCTAAATTTAAAGCATCCAAAACTAGCTCATTATTATTTTCCATTTCAAGTTCCATAGGCCCCGTGTAGACCAGTTCAGAGTTTTGAGGCCAAATTGCCAAAGGCCTAGGTTCAAAAACAGTGTGAAAGTGTTCAATTTCAGCAATATCATTATCCGTAACCACATAGGTAGGGTCCGATTTTTTCCTCGGCGACACTCTTCAAATGGGTCGAAATTTAGCATTAAAATTTTTCCCCGCAGACCAACAAAACTTGGTCCAGCTGCATCTGGGTCAGTAGAGCTTGATCCATTAGCTCCTGGCTCGGGCAAAGGCAACCCAGCAGAAGGAAGACTCGCAGCCTTCGACCCAACAGGGATGAAACCCCCGCCTTAGGCCCAAGCAGATGCTAGCTCCAATGTTACAGACCGCCCAGCGACTCTGCAAACCTCATCAAGATTCGGTCCAAACCCGTGTGATCCATTCAGATTGGGCCCAGAGACATATGACCCATCTGCACCCGGGTTGGTAGATCTTGGTCCAGTTACAAGTCCCGGGGTCAATAGAAGCCGGAATTTTTAAGCCTCTTCCTTTAGTAGCCCTAAATTGAGCCTTCACCCCCGCATTTTTTCACCGCTGCCTCTCTGCGACGACGACGCCACTGCGGCTCCCGGCGGTCACGACTCTGTTTTTTAGTCGTCGG
The DNA here is from genome assembly GCA_026122235.1 of Vinca minor. Taxonomy (NCBI): domain Eukaryota; kingdom Viridiplantae; phylum Streptophyta; class Magnoliopsida; order Gentianales; family Apocynaceae; genus Vinca; species Vinca minor. The sequence goes on along the minus strand of JAOCZM010000246.1, from coordinate 7,195,821 downwards.
CGATTGGCCCGTGCCACCATCCGCCCCTCTCTTTTTCGGAAAGTGCGGCTCCCTTGGAGCCGAGCCTCTTTGTCCCCTCCCTCTACCCGTCATAGCCCCTCCCCCAAAAGTCCTTCCCCCTCTTGAACCTTCCCCCATCTCCGATTAGCCACCATAGATGCATTTAGGAGTTTTTCATCTTCTCCGAAACCAAGTCTTCGTTTGACAGAAGGCTTAGATTCGAAATTATCCAAGATCCCTTTCCCTTTTTTCAGTCTCTCGGCTCTCTCCACCTCCGTCTCTCGCTGGTCATCAGCAACCCGACCACCCTCGATTCCTAAGCACCTCATTTCCCGCAGATCACCCCCCATAACAAGTAATGGGGCCTTCAATAGTATGGGTTTTTTAAAATGAACAAGGTAAAAATTATGAATATTTGATGTCCAACCCGTTTTCATCATTGGATCAAAAGAGTAATTTTGTCTCGTAGCGTAGGTTGAACCCCGCCTGTAATTCCGGCAACCAGTGGGAACGTGGTCAAGCATGCCACGTTGATTGCGAAAGCTGGGTAATCAGCCATATCGATAATGACTCGGAAAGTTCCAATGTCGTGGTCGTTCCCTCAAGCATACTGGCCAAGGGGGTTCACCACATTAATCTCTCGCCCGAAACCCGTAGTACCAAACGCCTTCCATCATTTCATTTAATTCCATGGTTTCACAGCTTGTTTAGAGTTTTTGCAATTTTAACGCCCATGTCTTCACGTTAACAGAAATGCCCGATTTGAAGTACGGATGCATCCAAATTGGACACATAATGAACATCGCATCGCAGATGGGAGTATTTCTAGCAATACGCTTAGTGACCAAGAGGACATTGTCAAAACACCAAGGGCCCTCATTGATCACAAAGGCAGCAGCCTTTTTCACCTGGGAAGGTAAAAAACATAAGTATTTCGAGCCATCTTTTGATAGCGAGCATTGCATTTCCAAGATCGCTTTCTAACATCATGGTAAAAAAATGTGGCGTATGGTCATTAGCATGGATAAACCGACCAACAAGCGAGACCTTGCTGCCCGACAATCCACCTTGAACGTCATCATTCTCAAAAGCCAAAGTTTGTTTTTCAGAACCGCGGAGAGAAAAACTCGTGAGCTTTGAGACAAGATCCGAGACGTTGGCCATGGAAAAAGGTGTTTGCTGGAGAAAGAGCAAAAAGCAAAAAATACCCGAGTGCTTAAGGATACTGTGGGCAACAATAAGTAAGTTACGACGTTTATAATACGGTCTACGTCTGGAAAAACCTAGAGTTTTTAGGAGTCTTAGTACAATTTGATGATATGATTGTATAGAGAATCGCAGTATTTCCATAATTGTAATGAAAGTAGTCTTCCAATATGGTTAGTAGACTATATGTTTTGTAGATACACTAGGATTCTGTAAATCCTGTGAGGTAAAACTCAAGGAATCAAAAGGTGAGATTCCTGAGAGGTAGAAGAGATCTCCTTGGGGAGAAGTCTTAGAAAGCTCTCGGATGCCGAGAGAGAATTACGTTTGTTTTTCCTTCTTCCACTGTTTTTTTCTCCTCTGTTTGCAGGTCTAGTCAAGGTCTAGTTGATAAGGTCTACGCTATCAAATTTGTATCGGATGATTATATATATTGAAAAATAGCCAAATCCCTTTTCTTCTTGGTGGAAATATTTGTGGTGTACACCTGAAACCCCATGCCATGGTACTATGAGAGGATTTCTATGACTTGATTTTGATAAAGTTTGAAGTCTTTTCTGAATATTTTAGGTTCTTTGATTTCATTTTGTGTTTTTAATTATTTAGTATAGAGTCGAAACATACACTCAATAAACATTAAATTCAAAACTTATCAATATGATAAATAAGACTTTGTTAACTAAATTACTGTTTTGAGTCCCCAATAAAAAGAATGGTGAAAATCCTCTATTCTCATTCCTATCCCCATCCTATCCCCAACTAATCAGAATTTACTATATATATATATATATATATATATATATATATATATATATATTTTGATTGTAACTAATTGGAGACAGTGATGAGGAAAAAAAAGGGGATAGAGGATTGTTTTCCCAAAAAGAATTAGTACACTAATGGTAAAGCAGGGATTAAGCAAGAGGCACGTGCAGTGCTTGAGATTCACGTGCACCCACGTTTCTGAATTTTGGCCCTAAAATAAAATTAATACAAGAAAAGTCCCTCACATGATGGCTGACAATATCCCCTCAACTTCATCACGTGCCTAGTCGATTCCATTAACTTGTATTTCAGAAGTGGATTGGGGTTTTTCTAGAAGTCTAGGGTTTTGCTCCAATAATGTAGTGGAGCTTTGGGTACTTAGAAATGGACTTAAGATGGCCATAGATCTTAATATCTCCAAACTTGAAGTGGAATTGGTGCTAAAGTTATTGTTCATCTTGTCTTATATGCAAATATCACCACTCACCTTTTGTCTTATATTATTCATGATTGCAGGGACCTTTTAAGGAAGATTCAGGAGACTAGTGTGTTATATATTTACAGGGAGGCGAATGCATACGCAGACTGCCTCGCCAAATGGGGATCCTCTCTCCCTTCCCTTGCTTTTTCTGCTTTCCAATCAACCTTTTTTTTAAAGCCAATTAGTGGCAAGGATGCTCATGGGGCTTACTTTGTTAGATCTATTTGTAGTGAATCTAATCCTATTTTGGGACCTTTTGATTAATATTAATTAGTATATGTTTCTAGCATCCGTCGTATTCCTTCCCCTCCCACCTATTTTTAATCTTTTTAATAAACTTAAGATAAGACATTTTATTTTCTAAAGGAATAAACCTAAGATACACACCCGATTTTTATGGTACTAATGAAAATTTACGTAATTAAAATGTCATAGAAAGTATCACATAAGGTGTTACAGAGTATTGTTTCCAAAAAAAATATTATCTCTGTTCCAAATTAAATGTCTCATTTTATATACAAAATGTATAAAAAAGTAAGCATTATCAAGTAATATCAATTCGAGATAAATATTTTTATACAAATATTATTAAGTGATATATGTTTAAGAGTTAAAACCATTCGTTCATGATTATGCGTCCTCCATTCAATATCAAAGGAACATTGCATGTTAAAAAGTTACACTGAGGTGGGAATATTCTTCTCTAATGGCTAAATCCGATTAAAAACTCTAACCTCTGATCGGATCTAGCCATTCCCACTCTCTTTTTGTGTCCTCACCTCTCCTTTTGGCAACAAACATGGATGGTTTTTTATTTTGTGTTTTTCATCTGGATTTAAGATTTGGGGGCGACATCTTTTATTGATCTTATTAGATCGGCTAGTTGGTGGTAAGATTTGGATACCCAGTTTTGATCTGAGTCCTTTCTTGTGTTTCCACCTCTTTTCTAGGCCATTTTTTAGATCGTTGATGCACCCATGCTCTTTTGAATCGCCGTCTACAAAAGAGGTTGAAACCAAGTGCTTACCTTTGGGGTTCGAGAATGAAGATGAAGATGTTGCGGAGAAGTCTATTTTTTGTTTGTTTGTTAGATTATTATTACTAGTTGTTTTAGTTGCTTCCCACCTAAATTATTTGAGGTGTGAGTTTTATCTGTTACCTTGTGTAACTTATATTTATGTCTAATTTGACTTTCTTCCTTCCTCAACTACTCCTCTATTTTGTTGTATTAGAGAAAGAGTTGGGAAACTTTTCAAGTCATAATGACCCCGGCTATTGTATTATTAATGATTAATCCTTTATTCATAAAAAAAAAAAAATTCATATTTACATTCGATTCATATCTTCTTCCTTCCTCCCTTTCTTTATTTGCAATTTTTTCCCATTGAGATTTTAATGAGAAGGATGAGAACTTTATTTCAAAAGAAAGAAACCGTGGAGAGGCTAACATTTGTACTTAATGAGTTTTTATTTTCCCGGCCCTATTATAATTACTGCCTCAAAGAGTGGATTTTTTTTTTTATATTGGTAAGATACTAAGTTTATAAGTTACATCCAAACCAATGAGTGCAGTACACGCAGGAAAAAGAATTGATATAAGTTCAATTCTCTTTCCTACGTGTACTGTATTAATTGGCTTGAATATAAATTTTAAACTTAGTAATCTACCAAGATAAAACTACTCCAAAGAGTGGATTTATTATCTCATAAGATAGAAGGCAAGCTTTAAAATCTCCTTTTCTAGGGTTACAATCCTCCTGTGAGGCACCTCTCTCCTTTACATGGGACAATTGCTTAGTCGGGATTCATTTTTTTTTTTTTGCTAAGTAAAAAAATATAGAAAATATAGAAGTTAGAATGTATACGCATTAGTGGTTGAAGCAGTCTATTTGGTTTGATTGGTGAAAGAAAAAATAAACAACTTCACTGTAATATAAGGTGAAAAAGACGTGTAATGAACATGATCACATTCAAAATGTAATAAAAAATAACAATAATTGAAAAATCAGTAAGTAAATTATACTATCTCCATTCCTAAATGTAAAACTTCCATTATATATTGCGAAAAACTAAGAAAATAAAAATAAAAATGTTTTTATAATTAAAATATCAATATTACTCTTTTAGATATAACTTGCATATCACTAATTATATTTAAGAGGATAATATTAATATTTTGATTGAAACAAATATTTTAATTTTTATTTCATTAATTTTCGTAATATTTAATGAAAGTCTTATATTTAAGAATGGAGATAGTAGTATTTATTATTTCTATTTTAACCCCACTTTTCACTCATCAAACACCCCCCCCCCCCCTCCACCCCAAAAAAAAAGGGTTTCAGCCCTACTCCACTTCGTTGAAAAAGTCTGGAATGAGACGACTCTTGTAGGTATGATTTTACACTCCTCTCAGATAAATTTAGACAGAACCCAAATGTAAGGTAGGTCTCGCATCCTTCCATAGAGTGTTTTTCCCCGCTTCGTCCTCTTCAAACTCTCTCTCTCTCTCTATAAAAACACTGCTTGCTAGTCCTTTCCAACAAAACCGTTATCGAAGTACGTAAATATGGAAGCTTCATCATCAGAATTCTTCACCACCGCCGCCGGCTATTTCAGCCACCACGCCGACAGAGAATTTCACGAGCAGAAACCGACAGTCGATAACAACGTTAATAATAATAATTGCAATTTCGCGGTGGATGACCTTTTGGATTTTCATAAAGAAGAAGAAGATGATGATAACGTCCTGGCCGACGCTTTTTTCGATAGTATTACCGGTAATTCCGGTGATTCTTCTTCTCTTACTGTCGTTGATAGCTGTAATTCCTCTATCTCCGGTGGTGGTGACGGTCAGTTTAACGGTAGCATAAGCTGTCGTAGCTTTACTGATACCCAGTTTTCCGGCAGCGAACTCTGCGTTCCGGTACATTACAATTCCCTCCCTTTTTTCACGACATTTTCGCTCCTAAATTGGTGCCTTAAAAATATTATGTGGATATCATTGTTCAATTATTAGTAGTATTTTTTTTTATTTCAAAGGTAAAAAATACTATGCGTTTCTATACTTTTCCTTCTTATTGTTGGTAAATTCCTTTCTAGAAATTCTTCAAAATATATTCCTTTACAGCTGTGATATTGAACAACTTTTCAGAACATACCAATTTTGAACGCGCTACCACAATTTTATGACTACGGAAATTTTAGTTTCTATCGAATACATTAATGATACTATTAAACAATAATATTATTACATGTTGAATAATATGATTAATTCAAGTACATAAATACATATAGATTTATTTTATTCTAATATTACTATATAGAGAATAATATTATTAGGGCATAAACAATGTATTAAAAGATATATTTTAATTAAATAATATTGTTACATGTAAAATAATAGTATTAATGTAATATACTGTGTTATTAAAAGATTTATTAGAACATCGGAAGTCGGATCCAGGTTTTTTTTTCCGGGAATGTTAGGGCTAATTTTGATTTTTTGGTGTATTTTTTCATGATCAGTGTGACGAATTGGCTGAGCTTGAATGGCTCTCGAATTTTGTGGAGGAATCATTCTCAACTGACGACCTGCAAAATCTGCACCTTATCTCTCCAACCGCCACAAATTCAAAAGCTCCACCACTGACTGCCACAGCAGCCGCCGACACTTCCTCTTCCGCCACCACCACCATTATCAACAGCAACAATTCATCATCATTATCCCCAATTTTCCCCTCCGACGTATCTGTCCCAGGTAAAGCCCGAAGCAAACGTTCCCGTGTTGCTCCCTGTTACTGGTCCTCTAGCCTTCTTCTCCTCTCGCCGGCGACGGGTAGCACATCATCGGAGACCGTCAATTTGCAGCTAAAAGCTCCGAAAACGACACCGTCTAAGAGAAGAGAGGCTTCCACTGAAACTCCGGGGCGGAAATGTCTCCATTGCTTGTCTGAGAAGACTCCGCAGTGGAGGACTGGGCCTATGGGCCCAAAAACTTTGTGCAACGCTTGTGGAGTTCGTTACAAGTCGGGTCGATTGGTGCCGGAATACCGACCCGCTGCGAGTCCGACTTTCGTGTCCGCAAAGCATTCGAATTCGCACAGGAAAGTTGTGGAGCTCCGAAGGCAAAAGGAGATGCATAGGCACGGGTATCAGCAGCAACACTTGCTGACTCATCAAGCTTCGTTTTTGACGTATCCAACGGTGGAGATGAATTCTTGATTCATCATCATCGTCATCCTCACCCAGCAAAATGTCGGTCCTGACTATAGGCTTATAATCTGAAGTGCACTGGTGTACCGGGAATAAGTTGCACCACCACATTTATTTTTTTTTAATTTTCTCTAATTAATTTGCTACGAGTGATAAGTAGTTTGCTCTTTAGATATTTTGAATTTTGATTCGAGGGAAAAACAGGAGTAACAAAAGATGAGATTCTAGTAACTAGAAAAAGGCAAAATTGAAGGAAGAAATTGGTGAATTAATTTTAGACTTGTGTAATTTCCTACTGATTTATGTTATTGATTAATTCATTAGATCTTATTTTTTTTCACTAATTACTCCCTCAGTTTAAAATATATATTTTTTTTTCATTTTCGCATTTCAAAATAATTTTCGACTTACCTAATTCATAACATACTTATTAGGCTTCTTCTAATTTTACCTTTGATAATCGTAAAATAAATTCTTAATTCCAGATATATACAAATATTTTTTAATAATTAATTTAGGTGAATTCATATATGTAATGTGATTTTTTAATAGAAAATTTTATAATTATATAACATTAGTACTTTAAACTTGATATCAAATTTTGAATTACGAATATAACTAATTAAGCCACGATCAGTTGAGTGTAATTTTGAAACGGAGGAGGAGGTACTTTGTTGTTTTAAAATTTAAGAAAAGGGAGTAAAAAGAAGTGAAATTGCTTGATGACAAAGTAAAAGATGGTGAAATATCAGTTGGAAACTGGAAAGTAGTAAATAATGATACAAAATGGGTGCAACACTTTTGCCAAAGGTCATGTGGTCCACGGGAACAAGGTCTGAGAGAATTTGCACATGGCGGGCCTCATTTCAAATTTTCATATGGTTACTCAACCACACCATAAACACTGCTTTCCAAATACTTGAAAATTCGTCATCTTTTTATTCTTTCTTTATATAGTACGCCATTTTTCCAACCCCATATTTTAAAAGCTCACCATCACTTGCCTTTAAATTACCATTTGTTTTGAGATAGTAAAAGTTTGGAATGATTTTTTTAAACTTAACTTCTTTTTACATGATTAATTTAGTTATGATTTAAACTGAATTAATGAGGCAAATACAATATTAAGTTACCACATGAGTAATTAAATGCGTAACACTTTTCTAGACAAGTTATGAAGAATAAAAAATAAGAACATTTAAACTAAATCGACTAGTCTACAACTTAATATTTTTGCAAATAAATAAAAATAAAAGGGAAACCAAACTATGTCCATATGCAAATAATATAAGCAACATAACGCATGCATAAGAAATAGGAGTACTTGAAAGTACATTGTATGTACATATAGAAATGTCATTGTGGCATTATATGCAAATTGGACCTGCCGGAAACCGCCTTCCCCCAACCATAAGGGGTTGCGGTGGGAGTTAGGATGTACTTGGATTGTATCTGTCGAATTTGAAATTCAAATTACAACTCACACTCTAAAATTGATTTGAGATCTCGCTATCAACTTCTTATCCTAAAAAAAGTAATCTTTCCTTTTCGAATTGATTTGTCAATAAAATCTTAAATATTAAATCATGAAAATTTTGATTTGAATTTAGAACTTATATCTGCAACAAAATTCAATTAAACTCTACTATAAACTAGTGCATGTGAGAGATAAGAAGGGGCACATGCAGTAGTGATGCAGGGCTGTTTTGGATAATATATCCAAAGTATTTTGTTTATTCATGTCTTGGGATCTTTCCATGTTAACTGCTACCAGGAAGCCATTATTCTTGTCTCCCTCTTCCAACTTTTTTATTTTTTATTTTTATTTCTATTTCTGACACTGACTTTGGTGTCTTTTTAATATTTTACATTTGACCAAGTTTAAGGGTTATTCATGCGGCGCCCCCAAAAATTTTTTAAAAATACTACTATTTATCGAAATTTTATGTGTATTTTGAAAAAATTTATCAGTTTCGCCCCCTAAGAATTTTTTTTGCCTTTTTTATTGCCTCCTAAGAATTTTATCAGTTTCGGTCCCTAACATCAAATTCCTAGCTTCGTCCCTGATGTTATTGCAGGTTGACTGATTCTGATCCCCATCAGACCGATTAAAATGAGTTACTGTGATTTACTTATAAGTAATTCTCACGTGGCCTATGGCCATATACAACGTATTAGGTACAACTGAATTAGATTTTTCAAAACTAATATTTTACTTATTGACAAACTATTAATAGTGAAGAAAATGAAGGAGAAGAAAGAAAAATTAAAATTTAATCTAATTACTATTATTTTTTCAGAGGATGGAAAATGAAAATGAGCAACATAAGTATGTAACCCCATTTTTTTTCAATATTTTGACTTTCGTTAGTTATGAATGGAAAATGTGGATGAGAGGGCAAAACTTATTATTGTAATTGTTGGATGGTTTACATCATGATCATCTCCAACTGCGATCTTATTATCTGAACGTAAAGTTATTCAAGAATTATAATGATAAGAAAAAAAGACCAGTAGATAATTTCCCCAACCTCATCTCAGGCATATAAGCTTAGGAATCAAATAGATAATTTCCCCAAATTAAATCAAAAGTTGTGTTTTGACAACAAATATTACAGTTTCTTTCCGTTTCGTTTCCCCCTTTTTTTAATGATATTTTTTTTAAAATTTTAATTTCAAGGAAAATACTGCTGTGCCAACCGAATGGGCAATGGTAACCCAATGGGCCAACTGGACTCGTGGCCCATAGAATTGGATCTAAGGTCCAACCCGCATATTTTGTTGTCGTTATTCGTTAAGGCTATTAAAGTCATTTCACTTTAGCTTCAAAAAATGATTCCAGTACCTTTCCATTACCAGTTTAAATTTTCCCTGTAAATACAAAGTTCTCTCTAAACTAGGGTTTCATTTTCCCCGCTCTGAATTTCGGTGTTCACCGGAGACTCACCGACAATCCAATTGATCAGTATCTTCATCTTCATTACCGGTATTCCCCTCTCGATTGAACTTTTCTCCAGCTAGAATTAGGTTAATTGATTGAGTTTTGAGCTAATCCAACTCTGTTTATTTGAAATTTGTGTGCTTATATTTTCTCTGATTTGTTAATTTGTACATAAGTTCTTTGCTTAAATTTTGAATATCTGTGAAGTTTAAATCATTGTATGATTTGTCGAGCTAGATTATCCTTAATTGATTGAGTTTTGAGCTAATCCAACTCCGTTTATCTGAAACGTGTGTGCATAGCTTTGCCTCTGATTCGTTCACTTTTACCGTTTTACGGAAGGTTTTTTTGCTTAAAATTTCAATCGCTGTGAAGTGTTTGATTTGTCGAGCTGGATTTATAGTTAATTGATTGAGATTTGAGCTAATTGAATTGCGTTTATTTGAAATGTATGTCTATAACCTTGTCTCTGATTCATTCATTTGTACATAAAGTTGTTTGATTTAATTTTCAATCTCTGTTAAGTTTATGTGATACTAAAAATGTCCACAGAGTGCGTAAAACTTATATTCACTAAAAAACAAATGTATATTGTTGTATAGTTATACTGTTTTTAAGTTGTTAATAGGGGTGCTATATTTTCTATTCATTGTTTTGTGCGAGTAATTTGGTGTTTCAATTATGCGCTTGTAGAGGTTCTAAAGAGAAATGAGCACAACAATTCAGAGGACTCCGAAGTCCGGTGGCAGGCAGTCCTTATTTTTCCAGGATTTAGCAACACCTATTTCTTCCAGAAAATCTGCTGGAAAATTTGCGACCTCAGGGCAGGCAGCTGCAGTGTCAGCTCTATGGCGGGAGAATTTTGCCAACACTGATCTTCTGCCTCCACCAGTTTTCACCCTTGAAGACTGGTCAGATTTTTCTCCAGAATCTGGGATGGCAGATTATCCAGTGTCCCCAGAAATCAAGTCTGATCCAAGAACCCCAATCCGGAGCTTTGGCAGGGAGTTTTCGACTCCTAAAAGCAAGTCCGAGGCAAGCACATCATATGCTTTAAGTGGTAAGCAGCAGCAGAGTCAGCAAAGCCCTCTAACTTTAACTTGGTGGTCATCACCTGCAAAGACTGGAGGTAGTGCTGAACAAGATGATAAGGGAAAGGGTTCTCCTGTTGAAGGTGTTGTTCAACCTGGTGCTTTAATAACACTTCCACCCCCGAGGGAAGTTGCAAGGCCCGAGATGAATAGGAATTCAGTTCCTGTAGCAAGCCTTGACGAAGAACAATGGGTGACAGTCTATGGGTATTGTTTCACTTAAACCTTTTTGGATTTCCCCTGGCATTCATGAGAAAATAGCTTTAAACTTGTATAGAACTGCCTGATGCTGAATGATTAGTGCTTGTGGAATGACTGTTTTCACTTTTCAGAGAGTAAATATGCTTTCACTCTCTGGACTATTCTAATTTCTTCCAAAAGATCAAAAATTTAGTGTCTTTTCTATAGTTGACATGAAAATGTCTGAAGAACTTTGTTTCTGAACCCCATGCACAAGCACATCTGAGAAACAGAGGGGCGGGGGATTATAAAATATGGCGTGCCTAATTGGTATTCAATGTATGTGGATTGGTTTCCTATCTTCCCTTCCTTCTTTCGGTCATGGAACACGATATGATGAGTTCTGTTCTGTCTACTGCACTTGAGGTAAATGCATGAATTTTGGGCTCAGATTGAGTTTCTACATGTTTTATAGAGTAAACCCCAGGACCTCTGTTAATATAGTCATATGTACTGAAAGCTTAGAGAAAGAATAAGCTTTTCCCTTTCCTTTTGAGCATCATTGAACTCTTATTGCATTTCTTCTGTTTATCTATCAATTTTGTTTCGATGTTTCTCAGCCTCCTTTATTAAGTTTTCAATTTTACTTCTTATGGTGGCTTACATATGTGTATGTTTTCCAGTTTTTCTCCAGCTGACACCAATCTTGTCTTGCGGGAGTTTGAAAAATGTGGGATGATTCTGAAACATGTTCCTGGTCCAAGAGAAGCCAACTGGATGCATATTCTATATCAGGTCTTCTGCTTTAACTATGCTGCTAATTAATTATAGTATTTGAATGCCCAAGTGCCTCCGTTGTTCACTGTGTATGTATATTTGTTTGTTTTTTACTTTAAAAGTTCACTTCAACTCCTAATCTTATATTTCCCTTCCTTAATAACGGGATGCCTATTGAAAGATTTTCCATTTGAGTCAAAATAACCCGAGGGCTAAATCTGATTCTGGTTTGACATGATATGTAATTATTACTCTTTATTTCAATCTTAATATTCTCTGAACAACTTTCCTTTGAGGTTGTCTATTTTATGAACATGAGTTAATTGGATTTCGTTTTCTTGTTGAGAGTCAACTATGCTTCATCTTAAATAAGATACTAAACGGGATCCTGGGTCCATATCCAAATTTATCTGAAGTTTAGTATGATATAGTATTATGAATATGCTGCATGGCATCATTGTATGTTGTTATTGCTTTTGTAATGTGGTCTTACATGTGAGTCTGGCAATGTTTCACTTACTGCGATTCATCCTTTCACTGAGCTGGAAACGGCTGTGAATATACACCAGGAGCGTCTTAGCATATGTATTAATTTTAGGGATGTTTAACAATTTGCATGTGGTTTTGGCTCTGAAAATGATTTGTAAGTTCTACAATGTAGATAGCATGCACTGTATTAATTGCACATGCTTGGTAAATCTCCGGTGGTGGTCATGGAGCATTGCACTTGTTGATCTATCCTTCCTGCCCAAATCCTGTTCAACTTCTCCGTCATGTTTCATATAGTCATACTGAAATTAGGTTTTCCTTTACTGCTTTGGTGGTGCAGAATCATGCTGATGCTCGGAAAGCCCTTGGTAAAAACGGAATGCAAATAAATGGAGTTCTCATCGTTGGCGTGAAACTAGTGGATCCCATGCAACGTCAAGCGCTGAATGAAAGGCTTAACAATCAAGGATTTATGACTTTCCCGCCTGCATCCTCAAGTCGAACTCCAGAGTCAAACTCTTTTCATACTTCCCCTTATCCACAGTATCTTCAGAATGGCAGCTCTGGCAACAGGCAATCTGCTGGTAGTGTTGCTGCGCCTACAAAATCATACGTTTCCAAAATAGTGGATTTGATGTTTGGCATCTGATCATACCTGTCTTTCTGCGACCTATTCTTGTTCTTCCCAGCATTTTGTTGGAAGATGGCAAAGCTATCATTGCCTTCTTTGCGGAAACAAGTACTTCATATATGGATGCGACTCAACTGTTTCATGTGCCATGTTTTTTCCAATGGATTAGTGGCAGCTGTAATGGTTTCTTTTACTTATTTTTAACTGGTACTTGTGTTGATTGAGTATAGAAAAGGTTACAGGAAAACCCTTTGTCATGCAGCCTGTAGTTGGGTTGGGCAGCCAAATTGCACTTGTAATCTTTCAATACTTTCATATACAGTGACTTTTTGTGAGTCCATTAGTGTTGGTATTATTATGGACTTTGTTTAGAATTGGAAAACAGTTTAAAATGATCACTTATTTATATTTTTCTGAAGGGGTTCGCTTATTTATATTGACCCAATAATATATATATTAATCGCACTAAATAAAGCAATGTATAGTTAAGGGTGAATTTATTTAAGAGTTTTATTCCCATGGCACTAGTATATTAATATCAAAATTTTGTTTATACGGAATAAAATGTGTTAATCACTGAAGGAGCGCGGCATTAGTCGGCATTCTTTTGGATAGATATTTGGGCTTCAGACCCAAAACTTTCCTTTTCTTCCTCATTCCTCCGGGGGAGAAAGAAAAGAAAATTTTCTGTAATGACTGACTGAAGTGAAAAAGAAACTAAAGTTAGTTGGTGTAGCTGATTCGGCAGATTCGCTCCTTAAGAGAGGAGATTAGTTTGGTATGATCTCCCAAAAATCAGATCGTAGCAGACACGTCGTGGCAATACAAAAAATGAAGTGAAAAAGAGAGGAGAATTGGAAGAAATTTTAACTGATAAAATCCAATCCCCCTGCTGGACCAAAGCTTCACTTGCTGAATTAATGGTGGATCACTGGAAACTTTCGCTCTGTTACAGTTTTACAAATTGTGGCAATATTTATAAAAAAAATCTTATGAGGTTGGTCAAATATTCTATGATCCTAACTGAATTAGTTGAACAAAAATATCTAGACACGTTAATAAAAAAAATGGTTAGTTTCTGCTCAATTTCCAGCCGATAGGGACCTTAGCATTATGTTTAAAGCCTAGTTAATGTTGTCAAGTCATCTTAGCTTTAATTGGTCACGTATGTGACTCCTCAGTTACGAATTCAAAACGTATTAAAAGAAACTAATGTTACATATATGTAGAATTTTTTGTAAGTATTTATTGAATTAATCGAGTTAAATATTCAAATAACAGTTACTCATGTTTGCAGTCTTCTGTTCAGAGATGAGTATATATCCATATATGGGTTCCATAAGAAGCCCATTATCATTAAACTTAGCCCATCTCAAAAGTAGTGGGCCAAAGTTCATTGTTGAATGTTCATCATCTATTCGGGTTCAACTTGATGTGCGGTCTAAGATCGACTTGAAACACAACGAGAACCACGGGCCCTAATACACAGGATCACCGCTCACCGGAGTTTCCAAAGCCTGTAGTGTAGGCTGTGTAGCCCCTTATCTCTATTCTTCTTCTTCTACCTAAAACCCTAACCCCTCTTCCTCAGCTACCTCCAGTTCATCCTGGTTATTCTCTCTCAACCCAACATCTTTAAGCTAGATTTCTGCTACGTTATGTTAATTTACTGCATTTTTTTATGTTAGGCTGTTAATTCTTTCATTTACTATGAACATTTTCAGCTCGGATTCTGCTAGCACAATGTCATTTCAATTGTTGCTTAATAATAATGTTAATTTACCGTACTTTTCTTGTTTAATTGAAGTTTTCTTGTTATCATCATTATGTCGCGTATTGAGTTTCTTCCTAGTATAATGTTCGAATTCCAAATAAAATCATAGGAAGTTTATGTTTTAACCTTAGTTGTAAACTAATCTTAGGTTGCTGAATTCTATTCATATAATAATAACTTGGACAACGGAAGGCCCTACCGCCCTAGGCTTGTAATGACTTATAAGCAAATATTTGAGTTTTAGCAGTCTGAGGTTCAGAATCTGTTTGTAAGAATTAATGCCTTGAACTATAATGTTTAATTAGATTTGTTAGAAGATGCAAATTGTGCTTAGTTTTTCCGCGATGTTTTATAATATGTTTACACGAATTTTTAGGCTCTTCTTTTATGATTTATTTTGTTTTAGGTCCTGCTACAATGGCTTCCACATTCTCTGCTGTGTCTTGCATTGGATCTCTGGTTTCAAGCAGTGGTCTTGCTGCAGATAAGAAACCTTTTAATTCTTCAGAAGCTCTATCTTCATTTGCATCAATATCTTCTCCACTAGCAGGCAGAAGAAATAATGTGGTTTTGCAGAAAAGGTCTAACCACAAGGTTCAGGCGATGGCCAAGGAATTGCACTTCAATAAAGATGGTTCTGCTATTAAGAAGCTGCAGGTGGTTATTGGTTACTTAGATGAATTTGTTTATGTTCTTCCCTCTTTCGGGGCCTGCCTAACGCTTTCCCTTTTGCACTGCAGGCAGGTGTTAACAAGCTAGCGGATCTAGTTGGTGTCACTTTGGGACCAAAAGGGAGGAATGTAGTCCTGGAGAGCAAATATGGCTCCCCCAAAATTGTTAATGATGGTGTGACAGTAGCTAAAGAGGTAAACTATCACGTGGTAGTGATATCTTTAATGCTAGAAATAGTTTGTTTAATATTTTAATAATTATTCTAAAATATGTCATCCTAGGTTGAACTGGAGGACCCTGTTGAAAATATTGGCGCTAGGTTGGTGAGACAGGCTGCTTCAAAGACAAATGACTTAGCAGGGGATGGGACAACCACATCGGTTGTGCTAGCCCAAGGTCTTATAACTGAGGGTGTTAAGGTTTGTAAAAATCAATACCACATGCCTTTCTATGTCCATGCAGTCAGCATTATCCAATATGTTGATCTGATTCTCGAGTGTGCTTTTGCTCAGGTGGTTGCAGCTGGTGCAAACCCTATTCAAATTACAAGAGGTATTGAGAGGACCGTCAAAGCCCTGGTAACAGAGCTTAAATTAATGTCAAAAGAGGTAAGGTTGAACCTTTTGAATGTCTTATACTATCTGCCGTTACATGGTTCCTGATTTTCCTGTTATAAATACCAGAACAAATGCTAAGGCCTGTTGATTAAATCGATACGAGTCATTGACACTGTTTTATCACACTTCGGGTAAAGTTCATTGTGTTCCATGTGTATTTGTAGGTGGAAGATAGTGAACTAGCAGATGTTGCTGCAGTTAGTGCTGGAAACAACTATGAAGTGGGAAATATGATAGCAGAAGCAATGCGCAAGGTGGGTAGGAAAGGTGTAGTGACGCTTGAGGAAGGGAAAAGTTCAGACAATAATTTGTATGTGGTGGAGGGCATGCAATTTGACCGGGGCTACATTTCCCCGTATTTTGTGACTGACAATGAGAAGATGGTTGCTGAATATGAAAATTGCAAGGTGAAGATTGCCTTATGATCTCTTAGTTGTGTATTATATCCAAGGTTTTATAGATTTTGAGTTCAAACTTAAGATTTACTCATATGAAGTTCATATCTACAGGTGCTTCTGGTTGAAAAGAAAATAACTAATGCAAGGGATTTGGTCGGCATCTTGGAAGATGCTATCAAGAGTGGATATCCAATAGTGTTAATTGCTGAAGATATCGAGCAGGAAGCTCTTGCCACTCTTGTTGTGAACAAGCTCCGAGGAGCTTTGAAAATTGCTGCTTTGAAAGCCCCTGGGTTTTGGAGAGCGCAAGAGCCAGTATCTAGATGATATTGCTATAGTGACTGGAGGTTAGAACATTGTCGTCTAGTGTTTTGTGATGTTTGTAACAATCAGTATCTAATTCCCTGTTTGTTTATGCAGCTACTGTAATTAGGGAGGAAGTTGGTTTGTCCCTAGATAACGCTGGGAGTGAGGTCTTAGGGCATGCAGCAAAAATGGTGCTTTCGAAGGAAACAACTACAATTGTTGGCGATGGCAGCACTCAAGAAGCTGTAAACAAAAGAGTTGCACAGATCAGAAACCTTGTAGAGGTATACTGTTGAGTCTTTTTCTGTTGTCTTATTATGTTGGTATTCCTACTTCCTAAATTTTATCAACCTATGGTATTCGTGCAGGCAGCTGAGCAAGATTATGAGAAAGAAAAGCTCAGCGAAAGAATCGCAAAACTTTCGGGTGGTGTTGCTGTAATTCAGGTTATCAGCTGGTCAAGATTTTGCAGGCTCTTTTGATTGGCTATGATGACCTACTGAATAATTCTTGTTTTTATTTGGGTCTTTTATATAGGTTGGAGCACAAACTGAGACAGAACTCAAAGAAAAGAAACTTCGAGTAGAGGATGCTCTTAATGCGACAAAGGTACTTTGCTTCCTCCTGATTAGTGGAACATCTCAATATGCTATTGTGTTAGGTAAAGTTGTTTTCATAAAAAAAGTGTTAGCTGAAGTTGATTGAACTTCAATATATATGACAGGCGGCTGTTGAGGAAGGCATTGTAGTTGGAGGTGGATGCACCTTGTTGAGGCTTGCTGCACAAATCAATGCCATTAAAGAAACTCTTGACAATGATGAACAGAAGGTGGAATTGAAGTGCAATTTTCCCCATGTTTAACATTTTGTAATTTGTAATTGCTTAGTAATAATAGGTTGGGTTCATATGACTTGCAGGTTGGAGCTGACATTGTTAGGCGGGCATTGAGTTATCCGATGAAGTTAATTGCCAAGAATGCAGGGGTTAATGGGAGTGTCGTGATTGAGAAGGTCTGGCTTCAGTAGCTCCAAATTGGTTTTTGAAGTCTTCGTGTCCGAACCTGTACGTTAATGTAGTTTTACATTCTTTCTACAGGTCCTGGCCAATGATAATCCCAAGTTTGGATACAATGCTGCAACTGGAAAATACGAGGATTTGATGGCTGCTGGCATAATCGACCCAACAAAGGCAAGTATTTTATCTCGTTTGTTGTCCGACTTGTGGCTTCACTATTCTACTGTTTAATTACACGATTAAAACTCATATCCTGTAATTTACTAATTTATGTTTTTGGAGGAAGACTCTTCTTTTATTGTGAATGTGAGATTCATATAGTGCTTGAAATTTTTCTCTGAGCTTCTTAAATTTTGTCCTACTTCTGCCTATTTACCACTATACCTTATGTTCTATAGTAATTGTGTATGTGGTTTCTAGGTGGTAAGATGTTGCCTGGAGCATGCTGCCTCAGTCGCGAGGACATTCCTCACATCAGATGCGGTGGTTGTGGACATCAAGGAGTCAGAACCCATGCCAGCTGGAAACCCCATGGACAATTCAGGTTTTACTCTTGGCCAACTTAAGAATATCACTTATCAGAAATTTGTCTTTACGAATAAAAAGTAGAAAATAGTAATAGGATCTGAGGAAGAAGGATAGATAGATTGATCCATCAAACCTCTAAGTTCAACTAATGAGTGGCAGATATACAATTCTGTTTACATTGATGACTTTGGTAAAAAGCCTCTAATCTATCTGATTAAGTAAAAAACTTTTGCACGGCTACAACTAAGAGTTGCTTTCTTGATCAGGCTACGGCTACTAATTGCTGAAGCACATGGTACATCTCCGGAGTTGAGTTTTGTCATGGGTCAACTTCATAAACTTTATGTTGATGAAAGCCATGGTTGCCGGGCTGGAAGCAGGGTGTCCATTTCGTCCTTCAGAAGAGAGTGACAGTGTTGGATTGAAATTCAGTGGGATTAATTCTTAAACACTTTTGCCCTCTCCCTATAATTCTCTCTTGTGAAATTGAAATTCTATCAATGCAAAGGCATATAATTTGGGGTCCATGTATCCCTGAGTTAGTTTACTTCTAGTTTTGCATTATCATGTGCCTTTTACTCTTTTCCCCTAATCTCTTTAATTTTCATTACTCTAGACAACCTAGGATCTATTGAACGTGTCAAATGTCATTTAGAAGGATTACTGTAGTTATTGGAAATTGTTTGGTAGCTAAATTTTCTTCATTGAGAGTCTAATCTAATAACACAAGAGTACGGCCATTTTACATCAATCATAATCCGTCTTCCTTGGCAAGTGCGACCAATTTCAAGCGTAATCATCAAGCTCTTGAATAATTACTCCACAATGCCTTGCAGCTAAGTATGGGGGACCACAGGCATGGTTTCAGGCGGATAACTTTCCAAACTGGAAAATTCTGATATGAATCGTGTTCCAATGAATAATCTGGTTCAGATTTATCAAAACTCAGTAAAAAAAATTCTCTCTCCCGATGTGGATGAAATTATACCAAATGGTTCGTATATCATGACCATGGTCCATATCAAAATTAACCTTCCAAACTAAGGCAAACATCGCTAGTAATTTGAGGTACTTGGATTTTCTCCGATGCAGTTAGTGTTATAATGTGAAATTGATGGTGGGAGTATTGCAATTGATAATGCAGTCCAGTATGATTGTAATTACTAATCCGACATTCCTTAAATTACCTTAATATTGTACTCCCTCCATTCCTCAACGTAGATAGTTTAGGACACTTTAAAAAAAAATCAAAGAACTCAAACAAATAGTAATTTTTCCACCACGATTCCAATAATACCCTTTCCTTCCTTGCTCTCTTTCACTTTTTCAATAAAAGATATGTTGAGAGTATAATTGAAATAAATTGTTGACACCTAATAAAAGACATGTAAATGACAATTAATTTGAATATATATATCTTAAACAACAATTAAATGAGAATGGTGGGAGGATTAAATACTG
Source organism: Vinca minor (assembly GCA_026122235.1). Taxonomy (NCBI): domain Eukaryota; kingdom Viridiplantae; phylum Streptophyta; class Magnoliopsida; order Gentianales; family Apocynaceae; genus Vinca; species Vinca minor. The sequence goes on along the minus strand of JAOCZM010000246.1, from coordinate 7,176,274 downwards.
AAGAGTAATCAAACTCACAATTAAGCTCGAGGACCATAACTATAACTACTCTAATAAAGATTACACGATTACATATTTCGCAATGTGACAAAAAATTAAGCCATATTCTAGATCACTGTTAACCAAATATTTTGATGGGAAATTTAATATTAAAGAAGATGGGACTGCTACTATAAAGTCACCCACAAATTTGACAAGAAAACCTCTTTTCAACAATAGAAGCCACTGTTTCTTTGGTAATTCTAAAAGCCACGTTGATGAATGTGGTTAGACTGCAAACACGAAAAGATAAAAAAATATGAAGAAAAAGAAACTATATAGTCTGGACATGACTATTACATCTTACCAAAACATTATCTTTTGCTTATTATTAGTACAACTCAATGCGTGTCAAAGAATAAACCAATTTGTCTATTTTAATATCACTTTTTCCACAAGATATGCTTTTACCCTATGCATGTCGCAACCCGTCCCTATATATGTGTCTGGCCGCATTTACAACTGATTATTTAGCAATTATTTTTTATATTTTAAAATGAATATCCTAAAGTAATTTAAATGTTTACACTAACAGAGTATCACAATGCACTAGAAATTAGTAGTTTCGTGTAAATTTATTACTACTTTTTTGTGTGAAAAGTATAAGGAGGTTTCTAGTTTTTCTATTTTCATTATTATTATATCATCGTTCAGGTATTATTAATTCTATTGGACTTATTGATGTGCAATTTAGCTAATATGAAATTCCTACAAATATTTGTCACTTATCGCTTTTCTTACACTAAATAGGATTCGGACTCCCTCCTTCAATAAAAGACTTCCTTCAACTCTTATCGTTAAAATATGACGTCTTTGGTGGATCGAGACTGCTAATTCGTGTATACATTAAACTTATTCTTCAAGATCGCTTTCCACAGGCAAGCAAAGGGATCTTTAAGAAAGCAACATTCTCCCACTACTACTACTATACTACAAGTATACAATTAGTATAAACAACGAAAAGGCTAAGAAATTAAAGGTGAATAAATTAATGAAAACATGCTGATTTATACATTATATATAAACTGAAACCAATTAAACGAGAACACACATTATATATAAACTATGGCAATATATAATATGCAAAAATAGAGTACTCACAAAATACCACTGAAACAGATCGATTGGGATTGGTCAAACATATTACCATAAAAAAGACCAAATATTAAAGAAAAATAAAAAAACCAAATCAACAAAATATTTTCAATCTAGAGAATGACAGTGGGAAATGGAATGAGCTGTTTGTAATCTTGAGATTGCCAAACACAGTTGACTTCTTTGATATTTTACCATTTGTTGGCTGCTGAAAATTCTTACATAATAATAAGAAATTGTCAAAAACAAACTAGATTTTGAAGAAAAATAGGTAGAACATGTTACATAGGTACCTAATGGATCCATTAAATTTCTTACCAAAAAAATATTTTCTGAGGATTTTTTTATTTTTAATCCCAGACAGCGGTGAAAGTCATTGCAAAACCAATCTGCCATTCCTATTTGCCTACTCCAAACTGATGAAATTGGCTGATCTCCCGGATTCATTAAGAACCCTAGAGGTGATCTTCATTGTGAGGCCATTAATTTCAACCACGTGTTTATTTATTAAAGCAAAATAAATATCATAAAAGAAGAAAAATGAAGAGGTAGACACTGGAGATAAAATTGTGAATATTCTTCTTTATGCTTTTCTTTACTTGATGAAAAAATTAATTTTCCTTGGTCATAGTTCAGTGGTGAATTAATCAAATATAAATTTAACTGACAACCACAATATGGGATTTCAATCCTATCAAAGGGATTGTGATTTGGATATTTATATAAACAGGACGGTAAAGACGTTTGTAATGGAGCATTGCTGCAATAAAAAAAATGCAGAAAAAGTCACTGCAAAACCACATTACAGTTTCTTTTAACTTTCATTTTTGAGGTTTACAAGGTTGGAGATTTTGCTCTATTTGTATCATTATATTTAGTTTGTCTTTGAAATGTTTGTTAAGATGGTCTTACATCTTTATATATATAACGTGTTCAGGTTGAGGAAAGGCATATATACCAATCTTTTCATTAATGTAAGTAGGGCTGATTAACAAATTAATATTGCAAACTACCAATCCACAATATTTGGATTGAAGCATCATTCTTCCATTGGTTTGTATAAACTATAGTGCACATCGTCTGTCACACTCTTTGAGATATTTTCTAATTATATCACGTTCATATCTAGAGTTTATTGATTTTTTTTTATTTTATTTAAGTTATATGAATAAATAAAATTTTACAAATAGTATTATAAGAATGTCACAGAAGATCCAAACTGAAACTATAGTATATGCCAAATCACCAAATAGCCTTTCATTTCTTGTTAGAGATCTGATTTCTAGAATTACGATAGACATACCTAATTATTTAAGTTATTATCACATGCAAAAGCGACTATTAATTTCTTACTAATCTAACTAAACAAGGTTGTACATACTAGAGAAGAAAGGAAGATCAATTATGGAAATGGAGAAAGTATATACTCCCTTGGTCCAGAATTAAATATTTAATTTTTTTTTGTATAAAATAAATCGAAAATGGACAACTCAATTCCGGACGAACGGAGTATGTAGTAAGTCTAATGAATCAAATCAATTATTTAATCGTCCGGAGATGTAATATAAATATATCTTTGTATTGTATATAATTTGAAAAATATATATTTTTGATATTGATATATTATTACATTATGAAAAGTTGACACTGTTTTATGGTAAAGCTGATTAAATTCAATTGTTTGTTACTTACAAAACCTGGAATTTTTGTTTCGTTCTGATTTGCACCATTTGTTAAGAGATTATACAGTTGACAATAATGTTAATTTATTCTCATGTATATGTTGCTTAGGCTAAACAAAACCCATTTGCATTTCTTCTATTGTTAGAAACCTACACTGTTTTAATAATATTAAACAAATTAAAATACTGGAATGGAATGAAAAGATATATGTGGATCAGTTAAAAGTCTCATCCAACGAAACAAAGCTAGTTACCTAGCAGGATGGTACCGAATCTTATGTAGCGTATTCTGTAACATGCATACTTATAGTATTTTATACACCGAGAGTTTATATTACTTTTACAAAAAGTGTCACGTATGATTAAAATGAGCAAGATAGTAACAGAAAATAGATAGATTGTAATTAGATTTTCATGTGTGGTAGTTGGGGTGAATCTAGGAAGTTTTATATGGTTAACAAAAATTAGATTATAATATGCGCTTTGGGTGGCAAAAGATGATATACTTTTATTATTCATCACAAAAAAAAGGGATGATATACTTTTACTGTTTCAGATTTGGGTGATTATTTAGGATTTGATTTGTGGTGTCCATCAAAGAAGGGCAAATAATAATACTCTACTTAAGTGATGAAGTAGACTATGGCCTCCCCCCAATTAACGAGTGAAAATACTCTGTACTCGTGTATATTTTCATCCTTCTTTTCCATTAGTTAGAATTTGCCATGCGGAGATTTTTTCTATTTATTTATACATGGTAAATTATAAGTGATTGTGTATAAAAATGAGAATATAAACGGGGACAGATCATTATTTGCCCGTTAATGAGGGCAAAAAAAAATATATTTCAATTTTATATCCTGTTTCTTGTGCCCATGATAGATAATTGCTACGTGTTCATTTTTTTTTACGGGTTTTACTATTTTTATTTTTTGTTATAAATTTTTTAATTAAAAAATTAACACATGTTAATTTCTTATTAGGGGATCGGGAATGAGATACCAAGCGGAGACAAAAGATTCTTATTGCTAGTTAATAGGGGCAAATAATGGTGTGTACTCATGCATGTTTTTATTTTTGTCTTCAACCACTCATAATTCACCGTGTGTATATGTAATTAAAACAAAAATTCACATGACAAATTTTGAATAATTGAATACATGAATATAAATATACATGGTACCCACGATTTTCATCCATTAACAGTCACCGAGTCGAACAGGAAAAAATATCTCGCGCAGTGCCCGGCCAGACCAGACACGTGTCAGACCAACGTGCCTTTTATCGTCGGACGAAGTCCTGCTTTATTACTACTTTTTTTTTGGTGAATTAAGAAGTTCTGCTTTATTACTGCTATTTTTTTTTATTTTTTTTAAGGGGAGGAGGGATGCAGGAATCGAACGTAGGACCGAAGCCCTGCGTCCCACAACCGTTTCCACTGGGCCAGATGATTCCTACTACTGCTACTTGTTAGATACTAAGAAATAAAGTCATTTTCAAGAGCCTTATGATTCCTACTACTTCCCTTGTTCCTCAAAAGTTAACTCATCTTTTAGTATTGCCGACACTTTCGTGAATGATCGCTGATTGAAGCTTCAAAAGAAAAGTAAAAAAAAATATATAAATTAAGAACAACGAAACACAGTTTAAAAGATTAGACGTTTTTTTATTCAATCTGTAAATTGAAAGTTCGAATCACTACTAATTAAAAATAAAGAATCATTATTGGTCTTATTTCGGAAAGGAGGATGAGAGTGAGTTCTTATTATAATGAGTCTCTGTTAATTTACTAAATTGGAATTGTTTGTTAAGGAGGTCGTAGCCCAGTGGAGCAAACTTCTACCCGTGATCAAGAGCTCCCGGGTTCGACACCCTCCCCATATATGGGGTAATAAAATTCTCCTCTTGGTGTGGCAGAATTAAAATTACTGACAAAAAAAAATAAAACTGTTTTCTCATTTTTGTTGAACTTCTGCCAAATTGGATAATTGGTTGCTACTCTTTGGCCGACCAAACCTACTGTTTCTAACGTTATTCATTGACATTCGAGAAAAAAGGATTCAATTAATTCTTTGTGATAATTCAAAACTAGTGTTATCTTCATAACGGTAACTTCATCTATTTACATTAATAATTTATTCACATTTCGTGTTTATTGAATTACAATCTTATCGCTATGATAAAATAAGGCAAAATCGTAGATTTGATCCTTAAACATTTTACGACTTGCATGTTGGGTCCTTTTTCATTTTTTTTCCTTGTTGGGTACAAGAACATTTTACGACTTGCAGGTTAGGTCCTTCCGTGTGATTTTCTGCTAGTCAATGATTAGTCAACAAAACCCCCAAATTTAATCAGGGGCAAATTAGGTAGTTCAATTACCCCATCCGGATTTTGCTAAATCTTTTATTCTATATTCCGGAAATCAAACCCTCCACTCGAATCTCAACCGTCGCAGTTTTAGCCAAAGACACCAACTGGCTGGCGGCTATAGTGGTTTCGCCACCACTTTCTCAACTGTCATCATCCCCTCCTCTCAGCCTCAGGGGATGCAATAATAATGTATCGAATGGCCACTCTTCCCCTCTTTCTCTCTCTAAAACCTCTTCCTTTTCTATCTTCTTCTCCCTCTTTTCCAAAACCCCTTCAGTTAAAAGAACCCAATTTCATTATTCTTCTCTTAAACCCATTATAATTCATGCTCCTCAATTTAATTCTACAAAAAATCCATTTTCTATGAAAAAAGTTGCCAACTTTAGAACAATCTTTATCAAATAAAGCCAGGAAAAAAGCCCGGCGGGATGTGCCGGAAAACGTGCTTAAAGGCAAGCTTTATCGATGCTCTAAGCGGAGTGATTTGGGGGAAGGGAAGCCCTTCGACTTTCTGATGAAGGTAAGGTAAATAATGTTCCGCTTAATGTTCATCATTATAATTCTTTGCTTTATTTATGTTCGGTTGGACTACCTAATTTGCCCCTGATTAAATTTGGGTTTTTGTTGACTAACCATTGACTAGCAGAAAATCACACGGAAGGACCTAACATGCAAGTCGTAAAATGTTCTTGTACCCAACAAGGAAAAAAAAATGAAAAATGACCCAACATGCAAGTCGTAAAATATTTAAGGATCAAATCTACGATTTTGCCATAAAATAATGATAATAACAATTATTATTAAAATATAATCCTACATATATTTTGGAAGTTCTTCGTTTTTCCAATAAGTGGCCACATGAATTGTTTCCTCCTCCCATTTTCTAGTATGGACCATTACAAATGAAAAGTTTGCATAGAAAAATATCTCACATGTACACAAATTTGCTTGCTAAAATTAGCACCATGACAAAATTGAACAACCATTCCATACAAATACAATGCAGTTCGGCTCCTATGCGGAACAACCTTTAATCCGCACGTAGATCTGGCCGTTGATTCAATTTTTTTTTAATCGAAAGCTACGATTTAAATGATGGTTAAAAGGGCAGATAAGTAATTTAATAAATAATTTATTTTAAAAAAAGGAATACCCAAACAGTCTCATCAATAATTATGTCTCTAATGTATTCAAAAAGCTAAAAATGACGCATTTTCATCTTCTTCTTCTTTCTCAAAACTCTATTCTTCTTCCTTATCATTCTTCAACTTCCATATCAATGATTTCTCTATGGTTCTTCTTCAATGTCTGCAACTTTGTACCAAAGGCAAAATCATCTTGAAAATTTTTTTAATCAAAATTTTGGGGTTTTCTCCAAATAAAACTTTCGGGTCTTCATGAAGATGAGTTAAAATTTTAAATCAAGAACTATGATGCATATCTTTCAGATGGAAGAAAAATAACAATTTTATGAGTTCACTCCCGAATAATGAATATTTTGGATTTCAATTATGTTTACTGTAGCAATAGACTATAGTTTTTTTGTTGTTTAATTGTTTGTGTTTTTTGGTCATTTTATGAATTATGTAGTGTTTTGAAAAATATACAAGTTGGTAATTTTAAAACAGGTGTTCACAATAAAATAAAATAAGAATAGGTGTTCACAATAACAAAAGATCAAAAAATTAAAACAAGTGTTCGTAGACTTAAAAAAGTATGTTGTTTATCATAACCAAAACAATAGGTGTTCAATACCAATACATAATGTATTCATAATCATAGAACAAGTGTGCACACTCATAGAACAGGTGTTCTTCACAATCAAAGAAGAAGTGTTCAATATCATAGAACATGTGAATTGAACAACTGAATTTGCCTAAAAAAATAACTAGTCTAATGCTTAAGGTGTTCAACACCAACAAATTACATATTTAAGATATCTAATACTCAAAGTCTGGATGAATGTTTTCTTCATCTAGGTAGGAAGTGTCTTCTGCCTCTTCTACTCGCTGCTTAATATTCTTGGCCTCTGCATTCTGTCTTTTTAACTCAACAACTCTCTTTAACCTCTTCCTTGATTTGTTTGTATCGCTCCTCCTTTTCAGCTCTAGACGGGGTGGTGGAACTCCATTTTCACCATCAGGGGTGTAATATCTGAATACAAAATAGATAGAAAAAAAATTAAGTTAAGGTAAATTGGTAACCCCATTAATCCCTTAACTTTTTGTCATAAATTGTTTACCCTTCTTGCTTGATATTTCGAACACCTGTTTTTTTTTTTAACATAACAGGTGTTCTGTCAAAAAAAAATACATGTTCTGACATACAAAATAGGTTTTATGTCATAGAATATGGCTTAAAATTTCATTTTCCTGCCTAGAGTGACAACCAAACAAATTTATCATTTAATACCTCTGCATCACAGCCAGCCGTTGGATCAAAAGTACAAGATCCAACGGCTGACAGTTTGGCCCGCATGTGCTGAACAATTCTTGTTCAGCATAGGAGCCAGAGTGAATACAATGCCTAACCTTCGATTATTTTATTATTGAAGGGTGTGTTAAAAATCTCACGTCAACTAATTTGTGTATATATTTACTCTTTATATGGTTTGTGCAATTTTCGTCTCTTAAAATACTATTTGAGGTATATTTTAAATGATTAAGTTAGACCTAGATTGATTTTTAGCTATCTAATTCGATGTTAAATTCTTAATATTGATCACGATTCAAATGTTCAAACCTCGGTTCGGAGAGTTGGGCCAAGCATTTCGGAAATTCCCATTTCTCAAATTCGATTTCTGCTTACACTTTTAATTTCAAGTGAAGTTTTAAGACTTTCTGATATTATACAAGGAGATGTTTTACTGACTTATTTATTATTTTGACTTCGATCTCATTATTTCTAACGATTAAAAATAGGGCAAATTGCACTAAATAGCCATAAATTATTTTATTATTTAAATGTTGGACGATAATAATTATTCTTACTCTTTTTAACCATAACATATTTATGGTTAAAGGATATTGAACTCCGATCAGATTTACGTCCAAAATAAAAATAAAATAAATTGTCCCAAAAAAATTGACCTCCATTATTATCTTCTTGAAGACCCAAACCTTTACGGAGATGAGAGATGCAGGAATCGAACGCAGGAGCGAAGCCCTGCATCTCACGGCCGTTTCCACTGGGCCAGATGATCCCCACTCAAGACCCAAACTTTAACAACCCAGCAACATTCATGAAAGCTTTAATTCTTCTGGATCAAAACTTATACCCTTTGAAGTCAACAAGCTCTGGATCAAAACCAATCTTGTTGCCTCAAAAGAAGCATCTCCTAATTGAAGAAAACCCCCCAAGAATCATAATTTGCTTCACCATAAACAATTCAAAATTTTAAAAGAAAAATAAAATTGAAAGGTGTAGGGTGCGTTGGGGGTGGGGGTGGCTGTTGGTGGTGGTGGTGGTGGGGACCTTTGAATAGGGGGAGCAGATGTGGGAGCCGGAGAAGGGGTAAAGACAATGGCGGTGGTGGTGGAGAATATGTCCTGGACTTTCATTTTCCACGGCTGCTGCTTGCGGAGGCGATGAACTGGTCGGTAGGATTTGAATTGGGTTGGCCAGGAATTGTGATTGAAGAGCTAGTATTGCTACTGCTTGGGGTTGGATTAGGAAAAATTAAAGGGTATTGCTAAGGGCAAGAATCATTATCAGAGCATTTGTGAATGCCATGTCTAAAAAGCCCAAATCCCAAGACAATTCCAGTCACACAATAAGAACTGTGACAATGAAGATGAAGATTTTGGTTGTTTTCCCAACATAACACGTCGTCTTCGCTGGAGGAGATGAAGAGCCGCGACGAAAACCCACCTCGAAAGGAAAGACCAAAGTCAGGACTTACCTCGCCAGAGAACCGCGACGGCCGGAAAGAAAACCCTGACGGAAAAGGATAAAAACTGGTCAGAACAAATGAAAAGAGAGAGAAAAATAAAGAAGGAAACATACAGGTAGCCACATCGTCGCCGGAGAAGAGAAAGGGGCCTCAAGCCGCGCCGGAAAAGGTGAGGGCTGAAGGAGTCGGGTCGGTTTGTTTCTGGTGTATCGGGTCGGGTCGGGTCTATTTGTTTTATTTGTTTGTTTTGTTATTAGGACCTTGCTAGCTACTAGAATTATTAGATAGGAATTGGTTAAAATTTAAATTGGGGGTGAATCTCTTATACTAGCAGGGGTAAATAGTGTTAATTTGAATTTTATCCAATTTCTATCCAAAATTTTTAGTAGCAAATCATTTTTCTTGTTATTATAAGGGATAATTATGCCTTTTTGCATTTTCATGCAAAAAAATTAGAAACTTTGGCTGGAATTTACGTCGAAGTTCAATATACGTCAACCGTAAATATAATATGGCTAAAAAGAGTAAGAATAATTATTATCGTCTAACATTTAAAATAGTGAAATAATTGGTGGTTATTTAATATAATTTATCCTTAAAAATATTAGTTCGGTGTAAATTTTACTACATTCTTGTACATAAAATGAGTTCATCTCAAACGTACATGATGAACTTTCCATTTCTAGACATGACTTGGCAAAAAAAAAGGGAAAATGCTTATCTTAAACTTCTCCAACTCTAAATTAATTAGTGAAAGATTTTTAATGTGGGCAAAGGACCATTTCGTCAAAGAAACAATAGTGAAAGAATTCAGCCAATAGGACACGTGTCGAAAATTTGCAAGACAAATATGGACAATAATTGCCCACTTGGACTAGTAAATATCTCTTCAAATCATTCTAAATTAACAATTAACAACTTGTTTTTTTTTGCTAAGTAAACAACGCCACTTGTAGTTGTAGGTACAAAAAGAATGGTTATTTTAAAGATTCACGTAAAAAATAATACATAGAAAAGGGTAAAAAAAAAAGTTATCCAAATGAATTTGATGGCCATTGAGGATTATGGGAGTAATTTTTTATTTTACCAAAAAGCATGAAATGGAACATGAATGTGACAGGAACATTAGTACAATACCGTGCTTTTAGCAAATAATTGGAATTGAACCTATCGCAATACACATAGGAATCGGATGGCCAAGTGGGTAAGGTTTTATTCACTTGGGACTAATGTCCCAAGTTCGATTCCTGTATCTCCCTTCTTAAGGCAATAATATTCTCCATTCTTAGGGCAAGTCCTTCTCCTCTGTGAGGCTAGGAAATTCCTCCTCTGGTGAGGCAATACCCTCCCCAGACTAGGGGTGCGCTACAATCTCCTTTTCTAGGGTACTCTCTCGCTACTCTACCCTTCGGGGTTCCGCCCTCGGGCGTTCAAAAAAAAAAAAAAACCTATCGCAATACTCATTTTTTGGGGCTCAGCATTAATGACCCTGCTTTAGTATAATGTTTCAATCATAACAGCATTTTTTTAACCAACATTTTTTATCATAACGGATTCCCCAAATTCGTTCTCAGCTGATGTAGCATATTTCATACGCGTCTCGCCACCTCAGCCACCAAATCCGTTCTCAACCCAGAACGGATTCACATGACCTAAATTGATCTAGTATTGTATTGAGACTATTAGGTTTCCAACCCAACAATGAATCTATTAAGGGAAACAGTATCCAAATATATGAAGTTTATGCCCACATTAGTGAGCCACTAGGCTATGATGCTACTTCGTTGTTGGTTAAGCAGAGGGTTAGAGCTTTAATTTTCATTTTAATGGTTAGTTTACTTTATGCCGATAAGTCGGGCTCCCGAGTGAACATGTGTTGTCTCCTAGTAATCGTTGATCTTGAGAATGATACGACTTCTAAAACCACAGCCCAATCTATAAGCCAGTAAAAAAGTCTGATCGCCTGGGCGAGCAAAGCCACCAAAGATGCATTCGAGGCGACTGGGAAGGCAGTTTCGTGTAGACCGTGCTCTACCGACATTTCAGAGGCTATCATTGAGCGACCGTTGACACAATCAAGACAACATGTTGAAGGTAGGAGTCAGCGTGGGAGGCCGGGTGGTCGTCGGACTCGGCAGGCTACTCAGGAGATTCATGATAGGATACGTCGCACGCGGCCCCACGGAGATACGAGACTGCCTCCACCACCCGAGGATCAAACACAGACTCAGACTGAAGTTCACAGGGATACGACTAAAGTACCCACCCAATTTGTTTACGAGTTCGAGAGCAACATCAGTTGGTCAGCGGGAAGTCGATTGAGGGGATCCTGTTGGCGGGGACCTCTACATCTGAATAGCCGAATGTTATTTTTTGTTCAACGCCCTCGTACAACCTAGGAATCGATCAGACACAAACGCAACAAGAAGATCCACTCATCGAGCCACAGTCACCTGATGAGCCAATACATATCGACACTGAAGGCGCTGAGTTCATAGAAACGGAGCGCGATAGTGTCCTCAGAACGAGAGATGGACACACTATCTACGGAAGAACTCGAAAAGGAAAGTTTTATACACACCGTCGGTGCAGTAGATAGGACACACTATATTTAGTTTGAGTAATTTATTTGTTTTGTTTATTTTATGTTACATACGATTCGTTTTAACGTTGTTGATTTTTATTAATAAAGCTACTTTTATTCAAGTAAATTTGTACACTTTTTTTGGTTAATAATATTCTGTTTTGGTGATTTTGGAGCTTGTGGTAAAATACGTACAATACAATTTTTAGGCCAAACACCAATTTTATTTTATTTTTGTATTTTTGGTACAAAACTTCTGCCAGTCCAAATCCGTTCTGAAAATGGGTAAAAAAAGACTAAGTGTTTTGTACATAGCTACTGCTGTGTGAGAATCTGTTATAGGCTGACGTAGCGAGACGCGTCTGGAATATGCCACGTCAGCCCAAAGTGAATTCCCCAAATCAATTCTCATCCCAAAACAGATTTGGGGCAAAAGATATTGATTAAAAAAAAAGACTGTCATGATTTACTTATTATGCCAAAATGTAACTCGTCCAAGGCAAACCCCCATTTTTTCAACGTATCTCTTTCTAGACTAAATAGCCACTCAAATGATCTAAATTTCTAACTCTTTGTTCTTTCTTTACTTTTAGAACCGTAAATTACAATCTTTGGTTGATTCGAATGTACTCGATTTAAATACCGTCACTTATTATGAATTTAATCTTCATTTACAAATCAAATTTAATTTTTCTTTTTAAAATTACACAATTTACGTAATTAATAAACTATTCTTTTTTTGCTGAATTAATTAATAAACTATTCATTTAGAGATTTTATGCAATATGGAAAAAAAAACGTATATTTCACCAATCGTTCCTTGTAATCTTTTTACCCTAGTATACCAAAACTTGATGAAAACACTTTCTACAAAAAAGAATGAATAATATAATATTGAAGAAAACTAGAAATCTAAGAAACAAATATCAAGGATATTTTGCAAATTTTCGGGGATACCTTTATAAATGTATGTTTTTATCATACTTTTAGCTAAAAGTATTAAAATAAATAAAAAAAGGTTTTTTGCTCAAACTTAGAAAAAAAAAATGAAGAGAAGAAAACTATGGTTAATATTTAATAATATTTACAGAGATGATAACATTAAAAAGCACACAAAATACATTACGTAAAGAGTATATACAGACATATATATAGAGAGTGCCACGTGTGAATATATATGTGGAACCAAATGTAAATAAAATCACAAAAACCCCACAACTACTCAATATTACTATTTAACCCCCTAACTCTTTTTTCCCTCTTAACTGGCCCATTTTACTGTCTCAAAGCTGCATTCTCCAACCAACGTCTCAAAGCCGTACACGTCACCATCAGGCGCCAGCCACGGCGGAAGTAGCCACCCTTCGTCTACCGAGTCAAACAGTGACAACTCGGTTCTCGACTCGGCCGAGTCATAGTTTCCTTCTTCTAAACTCGGTAACTCGATTATCTCTCCCAGCTCCTCAGACGACGTCGTCATTATCGCCTCCGCCGTTGTTTCTATTTCCGTCGCCGTTGACTCGGTCATTGACGATGACGACTGAGAAGATGAAGAGGAGGTGGTGGAGCTGAGCTCCTCCATTGCCGCCGCTTTAGCCGCCGCAGCTTGGACATCGCGCGGGGAAAGAGATACCGGACGAGGCAACGACTCAGTGAGTTGAGGAAAGTTTAGAATGGCGGATTTACCCTTAATACTCAAAGCTGCCACGTCATGAGCTCTAGCCGCCATTTCCGGGGTAGAGTAAGTTCCGAGCCATATACGAGATTTCTTACGTGGCTGACGGATTTCGGAAACCCATTTTCCCCAGCTCCTCATCCGAACTCCTCTGTAAACCGGGTGTTTGCTTCCAGCAGTCCCACTATTTTCACTTTGTTGTCTCTTATTATTGGGCCTGGTTTTTTCCGGAGATTTTAATGATGATGAATCAGAATTAGATGAAGATGCTTCAGATGAGCTGGATGATTCAGCAGCCATTTTGTTAGAAAATTCAGTAGAATTTGGCATCAGGATTTTTGTGTTTTGATCAAGTTTTTTGTTGGAATGGAGAAAGGAGAGTGGGAAGCTTTTAAGTAAGAAAAAAATGGAAAGAGGGGAATAAAGAATCTACAGCAAAGTGACAAATATGAAATTGCCGTTGGAGAGAGAGAGAGAGAACACACAAGTAATCCATTCTCTCTTTCAATGTATATATATATATATATAGCGACTAATGACCTACAATTACAAATAAATCAATATACAAAATAATTATGGATAATTCTGATATGAATCAAGTTTATTGGATTATATAATTCAGAATTGACCATATTACAAGAGAATGAGAAGAGATACAATTTTGTAGTGATATAACTAATTTTAGACCATATGCTCAATATCAGACAAATCCAATAATTATTACCAAGTACGTTTGAAGTTGAAGGGATGAGTATAATATTGAATCCGTTCTAGATAAAAAATGATATATTTGACTTTTAACAATGGTAAAAAAAATAGTAATTTTACTGTGAAACCCCATCCCACGTGGGATAAGTCTGAAAGTTGTGACTGGTATATAAGGTGGGCCTAAGTACCCATTATCATCTCTGGGATATCCCTTTTGCATGACAGTGAGCTCGGTCTACAAGTAGATGATCATGGGTGATCGCGCAGCCTACGTTGTCGCATTATGCCCTACGTGGCCTCAGGCGTGACATTTACATACAAAAGTTTAACAATATTTTCAATATAGAAAAACTTATAAGTTAAATTAACGCAAGCAATCTCTGGCTTAGGTACTGATCAACTTTTAAATTGCATATACTAACACAGTTTTAACGACATTTGATTTTTAATTTAACAATTTAGTAAGTAAATTCAATTGTCATATCAATTTAATTTGATGTATCTACACATGCCAACCTAAATAGTGATTAATACTCTCTTCATTCCTTATTATAAATCGTTTAAGACATTTATCGAAAATTAAAATAGCAAAAAATAATATGTTTTTTAATTAAAATATTAATATTACTCTTTTAAATATAATTAGTGATAAATATGTCATATTTAACAAAGTACATTGATATTGACATATAATATTGATATTTTGACTATCAAAATATATTAGTTTTAAAATTTTCAATTTTTGTTATATGTAATAAATAATTTATATTATAAAATACAGATAGTCTTAAATTAGAAATAGTAACGAGAGTTGTGGGACCGGGAAAGAAAAATGGACAAGGGAATGAAGAGTGGAACAGTAGAAGATGGGGTCGACCAAAATCCGTAGCAACATAACAGCTAGTGAAGAAAAAAGGAGTAGAAGAGCGGATCAAAGTTCGTTTTGAAATGCTGTCCATCTACGATGTCCACGTATCTTATGTGTCCGTTGGTGGCCTCCTAACAGTCTTATTCATATTGGTCCGTTATTCATTACACTTGCACTACAAGAATCTCAAACCAAAAAATATAAATTGAAAACTAAGAAAATCATTTACTAATACATTAATTTTTAAGCTTTTTTTATATGAAAAATATTTTTAAGTTCACTTAAATATGAGGCAATTAGGTAATAACATTATAGTTGAGTAACTCGTATTTCAAGAAATCAGAGATCAAACTTTCAGAACTTTTAAAAAAAGTTCACTATATATTTGTATAAAATTTGATCTAACTATATAGTGTTCCATATCAGAACAAGGTATGTAATTTTGGGGCATTTTGGTTCAGTTTCAAAGTTGCAATTGTGTGATTGAGGATGTCTCGTAATTAGGTGCGTGCTTTTTCTTTTCGTATGTACGGAATGATAAATAAAACGTATAATAACTGTTCACCAAAGTATGTGTGAATAATATGTAACTAATTAGGACAAATCATGTCTACTATACACAAAAATACATTACCAGTTCTACTTACAGAAAACTCACATAACTTCTGCCAACATATACTATTTTTATATGTGAGAAGTGAGACTAGTCTTAATAAGCTAATTCCATCTTCTATTTTTGAGAATAATTGCTCACAATACTGATAAAAGTGGGTTCTATCCTACACTTGAGCAGTGGCGGATCCAAAGGGTGGTTAAAGTATGCCTAGGACCACCCCAAGATCAAAGAATCAAGTTTAATTTCCACCATAAATTGTTGAGGGACCACCCTAAATTTCAATCCTAAATTGCCTAATATGCAATGAAATTTGTAGGTTCCCCTAAATTATTGAGGGACCACCTTAAATTTCAATTCTGGATCTGCCCCTACACCGTACTTGAGACTGGTTGATTGAAGAGTAATATGTCATTTGCTTGCATAGTTAGCATTAGGAGAAAGGCAAGGGCGAAAGAGACATGTGTACCCATTTCTTCCCTTGTGATTATTTCTACTGTTCATAGTATTTCTATTCCCGTATGCCCTTTGACTATTTCTGCCATTTCTGCTATGCGAAAGAGACATATGAATCCAAAGATAAATACTGTTTTTCATATTAAAAAAGAAAGAGATAAATACTGTTACCAACAAAAGGTCCATCTCTGTCAAAAGAATGGTACACATTTTGTACGTATGCTTTGCTAGCCTGTTACTTTTACGGTATACCTAGTCTAGCAGTGATCGAATTTTGGCATCTTCCTCCACCTTACCAAATTTTGTAGAAATATATATATATATATATATATATATATATATATATATATATATATATATATATATATTACCTTATTCTTTAATAGAAATGAAAATTTTAAACTAGGAGGTTCGGATTTTCTTAGGAAAATTAAGAATATTAGAGAATCGTATTTTTATAAGAAAGAAATTTTTTATGAGTTCGAAATTGAATATTCAATTTAAGATTGTATTTGGCTTCAATTTTTTAAACAAGGAAAAAATTACTTTGTATCTCGTATTTTTTTTCACAGATATGGGTGTCAATCGAGCTATATGAGTCGATTTTAACATATCTCACGCTCACCTCACATAATAATTAGAAAGCTCAACTCACGCTCAGCCCAGAAAAGCTCACACACCTTGAATTTACGCTCAACTCACATTTTAAAGTGGGTTCGAGCTAAGCTCACGAGCCTCATGAGCTAAATTTATATTAGCAAAAAATAAAAACTCTTGTAGCAAGAATAGTAAAAATACAATGAGACATGAGACTAAATTCTGACAAGAACACCAATATGATGATACTTAATTAATGTAGCAAGATAAATTAATAAAAAAATAACCAAATATATAGTTTGAAAAAGAGATAAAAGAAACATTACGTTTTGCAACCAGTTTTTATAGGTCTTTTTTAATTAAAAGTTTAGTTTTATATATAATATTTATAATTATATTATTTTTATTCGGGTGCGAGCTTTGACCGGGATGAGCGGGTCAAGCTCACGCTCGGCTCATTTACAATTCGAGTTTGAATATCGAGCTCACGCTCAACTCACCTAATAAGCTCACACTCACATTTTTTTGAGTTATGTGAGGCGGGCCGAACTCGTTGACACCCTATAATAATTTTGTACGATTAAGGACTGTTTTATCAACCTCTACTTTAAAAATGCCTACTAATTAGAACTTACTCAGCAAAGAAAATGATTTCTACATAAGAATGAAGGAAATTGAAGTTATTAATGAAGAAATTATAACCAAAACAAGCAATTTGAAGGATGTCACGGGTCGCACGAATATAACATCTCTCAGCGATCGTGACGATGCTCGGCGCACTAAGTCGTCGCACGAAGATAGCATGTGGTGCACGACGACGGCTAACCTCGGTGCAGCGTGCACTGTAGTTGCGCCCCAACCGTGTGCTGCGAGCACTGTAGCTGCGCCCCAACTGGGCAGCGGAAGACACGTTGCTCCGCAATTTTGCGTGCCATCCGGCTCCAAAACTTCTATAACTCGGCGTATGTCCTAGAGACATCCTAAAGGACTAGATATCACGGTTAATTTATGTACATAACATGTATATTGTTGTAAACGAGTTTCCCACCTCCTCGGAAATGTGGTGTCTACTCCTGCCACTAGGGCAAATGCTTTTTAAGCACCTATATGGGGGGATAAAAATTAGCAAACAAGCAATTGTCACCACGTTCAAACGACTCCTCCCCCTCGTCGTCTTGGACGTTTAAACTACTACTCTTGTAATCATGCATTCAAATCAATGAAGTGATTTTCGTGCAATTTGTCCCGTGCCTTTCATTTTGCGTTTGTTTACGATTTTTCCATCAAAGAACGTTTTTCCATTTTCAATTATTCAAGAAGGCGGGAGTGACTAGGGTCAAAGGCCAAGGTCACTCGGCATCATGGTGCGTCTAAGACCCTCGAGAGACGACCCGTGACACTTGGTATAGGGGGAGTTAATTACGAGTATGTAAAATCTCACTACTAGCTACCTTATCTATTTTTTGTTTGAACAGTAGGTACCTTATCTATAAGCCTACTAAACATTTTATTCAAATAAAAAATTTCCAAATATCATAAAACGCTCACCGTAACATGAGTATTTTGCATATAAAACAGGTTAAACATGAAATATAAAGCTGTACCTTCGTGTTTTAAAAACTTCTATTTTGGTCCTTATAAGAACAAGGAAGAAATGGTTATTAATTCCATCCTTGAACTTCTAGGTTATCTATCTGGACAATGCTAGGGAGTTAAAATTTAGTCAATTAATTAGCTAAATTGGTGGCAAAATGGTAAATAATTACGTGAATCCCTTATACGAACAGGGGTGAATAGTGTTTAATTTGGGATTTTTAACATATTATAGCCAATTTTACTTAGCCGTTTATCATTTTCATATATTTTAATAGGTAATTTTTGTTTAAAAAAAATCCCTCTCTATTTAATACGTCTTCTCTATTAATGCCAAGAAAGAAAAATAAAAAAAAGAGTAGCGGTCTTTATGCTGAAGAAGGTAGTACTAGTAATGGTTTTTTGGCAGTAATGGGGACATTCAATACTAAAATTATCATTTTGAGATTGACCCTACATGCCTATCATATTAATTGGGTAACCAAACTGCATATGTCATTTTTTCACAATTGATATAATAGGGATGTGTATTAATAAAAAAAATATAGGTAAAAAGCGCTCACGCCCCCTAAACTATTCTGTTTTTTGGTTTTTGACTCTTAACTAAAAAGGGTCAAGTTTTACCCTCTAAACTATTTCGGTTTTTGGTTTTTGACCTTCCATCGATATTCTCCGTTACATCATAACGGAAGTCCAAAAAGTGGGGGCATTTTAGAAAAATCATATCATTCATAATAAATAGAATTAAATTTAAGGGGAAAAAGGGCTTTTTAAGATTTTTTTTTAGATGTTGGAATTTACAGTTGGTGATTGGAGAAGAGGAGTAGTACCCCGGCTTTCGGCTTATTCTGTCAGTGTTCTCACCGGCGACTTCTTCTTTCTCGTCAGAATAATATATATATATATATATATATATATATATTTTTTAAAAAAAATTAGGATCTTATTCAGATTGCCCAAAAATGCCCTCATTTTTTGGACTTCCGTTATGATGTAACGGAGAATATTGATGGAATGTCAAAAATAAAAAATCGAAATAGTTTAGGGGGTAAAACTTGACCCTTTTTAGTTGAGGGTCAAAAACCAAAAAAGAAGTAATTTATGGGGCGTGAACGCTTTTTACCCAAAAATATATAATAGCCAGTTTCACAAAAATGTTTATATATATATTTGATTTTTCCGCTAAAATGAGTGGCAAAACGAGCAAGTAGGCAGAAGCCTACTTATTAATACTACTATTCCAGACTCTTGAAACCTATACATCCTACGGCAAATAATCCTCTGTCCCCAATTCCTGTCCCCATCCCTTTCCCAGCCAATCACAATCCACTCTGTGTATATATAATTGGAAAAACTATTTATATAGTAAATTTTGATTGGCTGGGATAGGGATGGGGACAGGAATTGGGGATAGAGGATTTTCACCCACATCCTACAATAAGAATCTCGAAGAATTCGAAACCCGTCTATTATTCTCTGAAGACATGGAAATTTTCGCACCGTGCAGAACAATCTGTATCGTCGGATGATATTTTTAACATGCCAGATTTGGAGAGAGAAAATTTGTAGCGGGACTTAAAAACTTTTTTCTCTCTAAATCTGAACCGTTCAAAACTATTATCTAACGGCTCAGATTGTTTCGCACGGTGCGAAATAATTCATGTTCCCCAGAGGAGCCGGAGTGCTCTGAAGAATGTTAGCTGCAATTCAATCAGCTAAATTTCGGTCATTATAGGGTGCTAAAAATAAAAAATTTAGTATGCACTAAATATTTTTTTTATAAAAAGTTTAGATTTCAAATTTTTTAAAACAAATATGTATTGTGATTTTGGACAGAGGTCTTGTTAAAATTGGAGTTAACTATAAAAATAAAAACGATTGTATTATTAGATGATTTAAAAGGATGTAATATTTTAAAATTTGATAAGAGTAAAAATATTGGAATCTGGGAATAATAATCCATGTTATACAAAGGATGTTAAGCTCGTCGTCCTTTTGTTTTGTCTTTGTCCTGTGCCTTGTTTGCTGGTTTCAGGACCGATCACAAGAATCCAAGATTGTCAAAACTACTATACGGTATAGAAAACCACCACCTTTTAGCTTTAATTTTAAAATTAGTTATAATTTGTTCAGCTGGAGTCGAGAGAGTTACAGTCTGTATAGTGTTTGATTTCGAAACAAAATGTCAATTGTTTGTAAAGAAAACATGAGTTCAAAATCTGAAATTTTGTGCTCCATTCCTCGATGAAACACTATGATTAGTTATAAAGAGCATTGAGGAACAAAAGAGGCTCATGTACAAAATTGGATGCTGGGTTATAAATACTTTTTTTGTATGTGTGACTAAATGGTTATAAAGGACTGCAGAGTCTGGACTAGTAATTCTCTTAAACACTGTTTAATATATTATCTAAGTTCATAAATTCACCTTAGTCTAATAATATTGTTTCACGTGATTTGATGTATTAGACAGTGTACTAAAAAAATTCGGGAGTTGTTATATAAACATTGATCAAGCTACTATTGGGTCAATATTTGAACATTACATTGAGCCAAAATGAATGTAGACTTCAAGAAGAAAAATTCCCAAAACTTTTACTTAAAAGAAAAAAATGGACTTTCCCCCAAATATTTGCTAAAAGTAGCCATAAGATTGCAAGAAATGAAGGACGAATTGTTATAGAGCCCACACTAAAAGATGTATCTTAGGCCTAGGACTTGGCCCAGACTAAGGACCACAGGCCTTGGCCCAGACTAAATGGTGTAGGCCCAATCAACCAGAGTCTCAATTTCCTAGCTCATCCCCGTTCGTTTCTTCAATCTTTTAATTATTTTTTTCCTAATAATAAATTAAATGAATTATTTTTTTCACGATTTTATACTAGGAAAGGTTGTGTTATTGTTTAAAGGTTGTGTTATTGCATGTCGAGTTAAATTGAATGTCAATTTTCTTATTTAATAGTGTTTTAATTAATTATCGATGAGTCAAGCCTATCCGTTTTTTTTTGTTTTTTTTATTTTATAAGTGTGAACTTCCTTATTACTTGAATGATAGGAAAGTAATCTTTAACTATCTCAGGAAGAGCCTAACTCTCTCATCCAAGCAAATTATGCAGACTGGATTACATTAAATCAAGAACACTTCTGGAAGAAAAAAAATCTCTTATAAAATTTACTCTCTTATATTAAGGGTAGAAAAGTAGGGGATGATAGATGCATGTTTCATGGTGCAGTCCGATTCCTATGCGGAACATGTTTTTTTTCGCACATACAAAACATTTTTTACGTGAAAAACTTGTCTCATCCGTCAAAATGAGAACATGTGTTTTTTTTTTAAATCAACTTTAACCGTAAAGAATTTAATTCAACGAAAATATCCGTTCCCACATGCGGAACAAATACCCGTTCCGCACTAGAGGCGTGGTGCTCATGGTGTGGTTGTGACTTTTTTTTTGTTTTGTTTTTCCAAGATTTTCTTGGTTTAATAATATAAAGAAAAAGAGAAGATGTGAGGAGGACAAAGCTAAAGTAATGGAGTGGAGTGGGATTTAAAGAAGAAACAGAGTTTTACAAGTGAGTTTGTTTACCTAATGTCCCATTTTCCTCTCTGATCCAAATTAATTAAGCTTACCTATGCCATTTTTTGAGGTTGTAGTGAAATTTTTAAGGTCAAAGTCAGATATGCCCAAAAACTTGAAATTCCTTGGTTGACACAAAAGTTGTTGATCAGATTGAGATTTCAATGATCAAAGGTGTCCTACGCCAGTGGGGCAGGCGTCTGCCTACGACTTTAAAGTCGTGGGTTCGATACTATCAGCTTGCGTGCGACAAGCTTTAATCTCCCTTTTTAGGGCTATCTTCTCTTTGTATGAGGCAGTTCTCTCTCCCCTATATGGAGCAACCGCTCAATCGGACTTCAAAAAAAAAGATTGAGATTTCAATGTGGTGACGTACTGACGTACCAAGATTAATATTGCTAATAAAAACACGTAGAACTTCTAATAGGTGCAAATTTGGGATAATGTAAAAGAATATTGTTTCTTTGTTGCAATCTCTAAAAGGTAGAACATGTAATAACTATTTCATTATTGGAACCCGTTAATTGTAGAATTTATAAATGGTTAAATATTTTTTTTTTAGAATAAAAAGAAATAGAGAGATAAGATTCGAACTCAATATATTAAATGGTGTAAGAGGTTATTTTACAACTGAACTGACCCCCTAACCTTGTTATAGTCCAACTTAGTCACAAGAAATCCACCAAATTACCCTCATCATAAAATCATCAAAGTACATAGCGATGATTACTCCAGTCCGGCTCCTGTGCGGAACGCCCAAAGTTCCGCACCTGCGGAACCATCCTAGCCGTCGGATGGAATTTTGAACGGTCCAAATCTGGAGAGAGCAAAGTTGCGGCTGACAATAAAAAATAATAAAAAAACAAACGTTATATAATGAAAGGGTACATATGTAATTTTACAAATAAATGATTGGGTTACTGAGGAGGAGAGAGAAAAGTTGCGGCTGAACAAAAACACATGTTCTTCTTTAGAGAACACGTGTTTTTGGTTAGAGAACATCGGGAACAAAAAGTAACACGCAACCGTCACATCGATTGGGTTACCGAGGAGGAGAGAAAAAGTTGCGGCTGAACAAAAACACATGTTCTTCGTTAGAGAACATGTTCTCTAACGAAGAACATGTGTTTTTGTTCGGTGCAACTTTTCTCTCCTCGAACAAAAAAGTAACACGCAAAGTTTATCCCTAAAATACTCCCTATTTTGATACGATCGTTGGATCGAAAAAGTATAAAATCCAGCAAAGTGGGATCGTGACCGCGTGATCATGACGGAATTTTCAGGGTTCGCATAGGAACCGCGACGTGATTACTCAAACATAGTTTCCCGAGCATGCCACTAAAGTACTCAAATATGGACGATGTAGAGAGGTGCGGCTGCCCTCAAGATTTTATAAAATAATAAAATATATTTTTTTAGAAGTATTATTAATGAAATAAGCCACTTCTCTTCCGTCTTCCTACACAAATTGTCTAGCTTTGTCTCTGACACTAAAAGCAATTGAATAATAATAATTATTTAAGAATAATAATAATCATGGGTTTTTAGAAATGAATTTAAAATAAAAACTATTTTGTTTTTAAATAAATAATCTTGGTGCTAGCATCGTGGCGCATTATAAAAGATGCCCGTACCAATTGGAAAAAACATGGGACAGCAAGCAAATATTTTCAATATTGGGAAAAAATGGAGGCCTCATCCTCATCCTCAGGGAGCATCATCAATGAAGCTTATAGACCATTTCCTTCTGTTACTTTGGCCTTCTTCTTCATTTGGTTCCTTTCTTCTGCCTTTTGGATTATCAACACTTACATAAACCGCCTTTTTCAGGTAATCTTTCAAATTCAATCAATTTTTTCTTTCTTTTTTTTTTCCTTTCAAGTTTGAATGATTATGGGTTCAAAAAAGATTTTGTCTTTTCTGTTTTTAAAGTTTGATAATTTGAGTAATTCGAAGCAGATTCCTAGTAATTTGTTGTTTGGTACTAACTATTTTTCACGGTATTTATAACATTTGCACTTTTTTACAAGTAGCGAGCGAGGAAACGATTGTAAGATAATTATTATGGAAAGAGAAGACTAAAATGTCTTTAATTAATGACAGTGGGTTATTATTAGTGATTAATAAAAAATTGTACGCCCTCTCCGTCTTAAATTGAACGTCCACTCGTTCGGCTTAAATAATTATTAAAAATAGTAGTTTGAATATGGGGAGGTTACAACGTCATAGTAAGATAGTTATAGTGGAGTTTGGAATACAAAGAAAGTGCAAAATGTTGCATATATTGGGGAACAGAGGTAGTATTACGATTATGAGTAATTCAAATTTTCAGCACAAGAACTTTTATTTTCATTGAATTCCCATATTTTGTTCCCGTTTTCTGGGAGATTTTTGTCCAGCTGATTGACTTTGGATTGCTAATTTGTACATTTTGTGTTTTTTTTTATTTTTTTTATTTTATGTTTTCGTGTACTAGAACAGACGAACAAATTGCAATGGGCACTTGCTGCTGTTCCATTAATTAAATCTTTGCAGCTCACCTTATCTTTCCTCTTCTGGTAAGCTTATTGATTGAAAAGTATTTGCTTCAGATGATTGCTGCTACTAGTTATATAAATTTATCTGTCTATTCCAAAGTTTACAAAATAATTAATGTGATTGTATGATTCGATGATCAATCTTCATCAAATGAATAAATGGGGTGCATTAGTTGATTAGTTATGAGAGAAAGAAAAGGCCTTTCCCCCAAATAAAGCTAATTATAAATTTTTTATGAGGCTGGTAATGTAGATTTCGTATTGAAGGGATCTCGAACTTTGTTTAAGTTTGTGTTGTTTCACTTGTTTGTGCAGGTATTCTTGCTTTTATCTTCATGTATGCTCCTTGTGGCTTTCATTTGGCGTCTTTGTAACTGGAGTCCTCTTTCAAACCGCAACTTTTGTGTCGTTTCTGCTTATTTCTCATGGATACTGTATCACCTGTGAGCTCCTTTCGGTTGCTGAGCGTCGAAGAACAGCTACTCTTGGATGCATCTTTTACTTGACTCTTGTTGGTTACCGGGCATCTGTACCTTGTTTCTCAGTGAGTTTTCTCGCCCACTTTAATTAAAGGGTCTAATCGGAAGATTAATCAAAGAATACTCATATAGTAGATCACCTACACGGTCACTCTATGGAAGATTAATCCTTAACTAAATTGTGTTAATATTTAGCATTACTTCGCCTCTTGATTCTCTGTTTTTGTAATATTAGACGTCATAATGCCTTAAATTTACACGATGCAGGTATTCTTGCTACTTAACTATTTCATATCATTCTATGGGATATTCCGTCATGTATCTCAGAACTTAATGCTATTGAGAGAACAGTTGGCCATTATGGAAGATGATGATGTTCATGCAATGCATGGAGCAGTCTTTACCAAATACATTATGTTCAAGTATGCATGTGGTGGGATCCATTTGTTTTTTTAATTCTCGGAAGATATATTACTTACGGTGTTCTGCATACTATTCCATCAGCGGGGGATCTATTTTACCCTTCTCGTGACCCTAGGAAAACTTGCAAAGAAAAAAGATGTTGACCTGTTTCATTTATTCTACTTTCCAGGAAATTCCAAGGTGCAATGCACATTTTAGCAATGGCAGAGCTTGCTGTAAGAATATTCTGGTCCTAATCTATTCTGGTTGAGGAATATATAAGAATTGAATAAACTGCTAAAAAATTGATCTCTGTGGTGGCTAATGATTTTGGGTTTCAGATATTCATTAACATGGACAGCTCGTTGGAGAACTCTTGGCTTCGGTCAACAATTCGAGAATGGGCACATTTCTTCATCTTTCTTTATGTTGGGTATGTTGAGAAAACATGTGGTCTTTTATGTAGAAAGAGGAGTGCTGAAAGCCTCAATTCTGGTGTAATTTCACTCTTTCTGTTGCAGATGGATCTTCAGGTCACAAGCCTGGGCTCCACGATCCTCAGTTATGCCTACTCGAAAGTATAAAGGACATAAAGTAGTGCCTCCTATCTATAGCATTGTAAGTCTTTTTGCATACGCCTAAGCAAGCACACTATAATATTACCTTAGTAGATGTCAAGAGGGATTTTTTTGGCACATTCGACATGATATTTACATAAACAGAACACTCCAGCCGATGTGTGCAAAGTATGTACACAACAGAATGAGCTACATACATGCATTTATAACCTTTTGAAAACAATTTCTACTTGTTCTCTGGCATTAAGTCTCTATAGTTAGACTCGTAAGAAATTTGCTGGAACATATTTCGGATTCCTAACAACAGTCTATGTTACTGTAGGAGATGGATGCAACAATGTTCAGAGATTTTAGAAGTCATAGTTGGCATATTGGTGTGGTAAGTTATGGTTTTCAGATTGATAACCTTCTTCTTATTACCTGAGATTAACGTTGATTCTTTTACTATTTGAGATTGAAATATCTTGTCTGCTGTCAAGAGATGTCTTAAAACACTATCCACTTTCCTTGAAGGCCTATCTGCAACATCATTTCTCTAAATATTTTGTAAGACTCAACGAATACTTGTAGATGGGAAAAGGGAAATGATCTCACCTCCTTGTTTTAGGTTATCTTTAGCTGATTACGTAGAAATCCATCGCCACTCTATATAGTGTACCAGCTATCAATCATCTTATTTTTTTTTAACTTCGATTAGAAGATTTTCTTGCTTGAACAAAGATGCTTAATTTGGATAAATACAGTTGCTTTCAGTTTTCGCTGTTTATTTCCTCGCTCCAATTTCTACATTTTGGGGTTTCAATATTCTGATCATTTAAGTTTATTCTTTTCATTTTTTCTTGGAATAACTGATATTCATTGCAGCTTCTTCACTACATTTAACTTTTTGAGCTTGCAGCCTACGTCTTCCAAGAAAGAACGCTTGGAAGACTCGATACTAGTTGTTATTCAGCATCCTCATGCCGAAAGACCGACTTCAGCTAACTCTAATTCACCAAACTCTGATTCATTTTGCCACTCCTGAGCTAATATAAGGCGATTATAAGCTGTAGATAGCAAGATAATTCGGTCGATTCTTTCCCCCCCACAAATTCATTTTGCTGATTCTTTGTTATCTTTGATACAGAAATCTGAATGGAGGGTACTGTAAATTCTTTGATTATGAATGTAAATACTAATGTAATAGCTGCTGGTTGGGGCGTGACAATTGTCCCTTTTATGTGTTTTATTATTTATGGTGCAATGAAACTTATTGGCAAAACGTTGATTGTTTCTTTTGATGTTTTTTACACTCATCTTAAAAACTGTTCAGAAAATGAATAATATTTTTTTTTTCCAGAAATTAATAGTACTTTGAAGAGAAAAATATGATATTTTCTTAACAAATTTGGTCTATTTAATCCGATCCGTAAAATCAAGACCTCAATATGGTATGGTATGTATTAGGCATGTCAATTGAGCCTATTGAGTTTAAAATCAAGTCGGATTTCTACTGAATTGGATCTAGATCTTTTCAACTAGAGTCGGACTCAACCATATTGGGTCTTGAATCTAATTTGGGTCCGCTCATTAATTTTACTTATAATTTTATTAATATTTAATTTTATAAATCGAAACGTAAATATTTTTTTTAAATAAAATAAATAACGATTATTAGCAAAATATTTTGTGAAAATTATATGCACCGTTCATTAACATTAACATCATATTTTTTGGTTATTATAAAACAAAATAAAAATAAAAATTTTAGTTGGGTCATTGGGTTTATACAATTATAATTTATACTCACAACTCTTTGGGTGGCTTGGATCCTATCCATATATATGAGTTCAGACACAATCTAAATCTGAGAATAGAAAAATCTATCTAGACGCAAGCTGAATCTCATGAGTCTGGATCTAAACTTGAGCTCTTTACTCCAATTGACAGGCCTATGTATGATCTATAAAGATTTTTTTTCGACTGCTAATATTTTTAAACAACTTAGAGTTGACCTGAGTAGTAACTCTACCACAATCTAGAATACCACTCAGGTGAACCTAACTGAAAAGAATATTATGTCAAGGTTTTAACTTTAATGATAAAAGACATTTTTTTTTTAATAAAAAGAGAAGTAACTCTAGTGCCAACACCAATAATTGGTAATTTGATGTGACATTTGATCCGAATGTTACAGGATATAATCTTCATTTCCTAATTTAAAAGAAAAACAAAAGAGAAGAAACTCTAGTGGGCTCATAGTTCGGAGGAGGCACGGTGGAAAATAATAGATTAGGCATGAATTAGTCCAAGGAGCATGAATTGGGCCAGACGAGGCCCAGATAAATATTATTGGACTGGGCCTCCTTAAACCAGTCCACTCTAAAAATGATGAAAGCTTTCACCTGTTCTTGGAAACGCAGCAATGGAATCACTATCGAAATCCCACAAATGAGTGCTGGTAAGACCTTTCGTTTCCTTTCTCCTCTCCTCTCTCTCTGAGCTAGGGTTTTAATTTTGATTACTTTATTCTATGACTTGAATTATCCACTTTGATTAATCTCTTTGCTGAATTTAGTTTCTGATTTACTGAATTTTTTCGCTTCCAGTAGTAATTTTAGTAGACAACGAAAGCACAGTTCAAGCTGTAGCACGTTTTCCCTACAATCCATAGGTGATAGGTCGTGGTTTGAGTTAGCAGCGGAGACTGGGAAACGCTATTGATTCTCATGTATATGGGGGAAAGAAAAAAAATATTACCTCCAATCCATAATATAAATTGTTTAGTATATGTAGCTAAGATTAAGGAAAAAACAAGCAAGGTATTTTGTCCGTCCCTCAGATGGAGCGCGAGCGACCCCTACCTTAAAATATTAATATTACTCTCATAAATAGAATTAGTGATATACAAGAATATTAATATTTTGACTAATAAAATACCTCAAATTTTGCTTCCTTACTTTTCGCTAAATGTCCTAAACCACTAATATTAATAACAGAGGGAGCAATAATTTTAGTAACGTTATGTTTCATTACACTTTGTATTGCCGTCAAAAATTGAAACTTTACAAGCGAATATCTGTACTAACAATTGTATCATGCAACCCAAGTATAGATTTATATTGTGTTGTTCTATGGACTATGATTTGTAGCTGAAATGATATCAGATTAATTGATTTTTCATTTGTTTAACTTCAGTCTAGAACTTTAGTGTTTGAAAAAAAAAATGAAGAGTTATATTTACAATGACAAAGTTAAGTTTTTTTAGGGAATTATAACTCATTAGGTTGTTTAAGTGACTTGTAGTTCTATTCTAGAAGGT
Organism: Vinca minor; assembly: GCA_026122235.1. Taxonomy (NCBI): domain Eukaryota; kingdom Viridiplantae; phylum Streptophyta; class Magnoliopsida; order Gentianales; family Apocynaceae; genus Vinca; species Vinca minor. Next base: position 7,147,224 of record JAOCZM010000246.1, on the reverse strand, counting down.
TCTGAATAAATTAAATATCAGTAGCAGATCTGAATAAACGTATTATTATTATTATTATTATTATTATTATTATTATTATTATTATTATTATTTTGAATACTTCATTCTGTTTATGGCCTCTTCTTAAAATGATGGGCTTGGTGATTATTTTGCAGGGGGTGCATTTGGTGGAAACAGAGGAGTGAGACCCGTGCCTCCTGAAAAAGGGGTGTTCCCTTTGGATCACATGCATTTGTGCGACCTGGTATGACACGTTTGAAGATTTTTTGAACAGATTTTTGTTTGTTGTTTTACCTCAGGGAAAATATGCAATGATCACATGGCATTACTGTCTCGTTTCAGGAGAAGAAAGAATATATCAGTTGCCTCAAAACTTCTGGACATAATTCTGAAAAATGTCGACAGTTCTCGAAGAAGTATCTGGAATGTCGCATGGAAAAGTAAGCTGATTTGCTTCTTTAGATGTATGCTGCTTTTATTCATTTCCAATTTGTGTTAATTGAATACTCAGTATTTAAGTTAGTTATTTTGTTGTTTAGAGGTATGCTTATTTTCTACTGGTTAGCGCTTTGGGGACAAGGTGTTCTTTAAATTGTTTGATGATTCAACGAAGCCGTGGAATCCCTTACCCAATTAAACCAATTAAAATGATAAGTTCTTCATGCTAAATTAGAATTTTAATATTTTTTTCACTTCTAGTTACATGTTGAAGCTTGCCTGACAGAATATCTAGTTGTTAGTGCCTTATGCACCTGCAATCATCTTCGCATAATAACAGAGAAATCAAACAATGGTTGCTTGATTTTCTCTTTGCCAGCAATTGATGAGTTAACCCTTGGAGAGTCATTCCACTAGATACTGCCTGTTTAGGAGAGTGCATTATTTTTCTGTGATTCCGGACCTGTCCCCTTTATCAATTACCTAGTTCTGTATTTTTTTGGTTCTTCATAATATCTAGAGAATCTCCCGTTGTCAGAATCCCATCCTTAGGCTTCATTTTGTTCTTCAAGCTATGCCTATGGTTAAAGAGGAGCTGGAAAAACAGATGCCTCTGGAATGCACCGGATAAATCCCATGTGTTTTGTCTGGTGAATCTTCAACTTTTTGGATGCATTGCTACTCTCGACTAATGAACAAATGTTATTTACTTAATTAACCTTGGTCCAGTGTTAATTCCTTAACTTGGTAACTTGTCTTGGAATTGTCACCGGATCATGTTGATTTATGGAACAACAGTATAATAAGTACATTTTATGACTCAAACAGGGACGGTTTTCCAATTCTAACCCCTAGTGTGGAGATTTTATTTAGCGATATCAGCTGCAGGTTTGATACTGTATTTTTTTGCAGGAATTTGATGGCAAAGCAAGACATGTCTGAACTTGGATTCAGAAAGGTGGGTGATACAGAAGCTAGACAGGATGAAAGCAAAAACGATAGGATAGAGGAATAAGACACTTCATGCAAGTATGTAGAAGAGCCCATTTATTTTGTACAACTCAAGGGTATCTTGCATAAAAAATAAAAGAAATAGGTATGATATATATTTGAACGATCGATCGTAATCTAGATTTTTGGAGCTATGTGATTTTTTAACATATTTTTTTTATTCTGCACTAAAACCGTGTACAAAAATTTCACTGTTTCTTTCCCATTCTCGTGCCCGTCCCATCCAATCATGCACCTGCTGCTGGCAGGCCTTTTCAGATTGTAAATTTTTCTTCAACAAAAGAAAACAAAAAAGTATATGCCCACCAACAAAAGAAGAAAGTGACTAACAATTGTTAAGAATTTCTTTATGAGTTTGGTAATATTATAATGCTCAATCATTGTTTTTTTTTCCTTCTATAGACATTTACGTGTGAAGATTAAAGTGATACATACATAGGGGGAATATTTAATTTTTATAGTTTTGTGAAGTTAAGCGTTGACATTATCTCATCATTAATGGTTGGATCATAAGAGTTGGTGGTTAAGTAGGTACTTTTTATAAATAATAGGTCTGAGTTTAATATTTTTCGGTCCTGGAATAATAAAGAATATGTAATTTTCTTTTCTTTGGTACTTTAAATGATGATAATTTGATTTATAATCTTTTAAATTACGAGTTAAACACTCGATTGTTAAACTTTAGTTGACAACATATTACCAACTTCAACTTTATGAAATTTCTAGAAAAGCTACTAATCAAGCTAAAACATCAATTCCACCCATTAAAGAGAAAGTAACCATTGAACTCAGCTTTGATTTTTTTACAGCTGCAAGCCACAAGATGAAAATGAAAGAAAAAGCACAAAGTGCTAATTGAAGAAAGATAGGAATCACAAAATGACAAATTGAGCAGAGAAAAGAACAAGCAAATTGTGACAATTTAATTTAGACCGCGCTAAGAGGCTCATGTTCATGTTGCATGAACACGTTACTGTAGACGAGACCAGCTAAGCCACCACCAACAAGGGGTCCGACCCAATAGACCCAGTTTCCAGCGAAGTCTCCGCTGGCAACTGCGGGTCCGAAAGAACGAGCCGGGTTCATTGATCCACCAGAGAATGGTCCAGCAGCCAAGATGTTGGCACCAACAATGAAACCAATAGCAATGGGAGCAATGACACCCAATGAACCCTTCTTAGGGTCAGCTGCTGTGGCATAGACTGTGTAGACCAAAGCAAAGGTGATAATAATTTCCATAACAACTCCTTCAATTGCTCCTACTCCAGCAGCCAATGAGTGGACTGGAACAGCCTGCATACATAATTCATTTTTTTGGCAAAGAAAATTTTGTTACCACTTATCTAATACATATGAACCTTGTGGTCAAAGATTCATCATTGATGCATGGATGTGAGGAGGAATATGTACATACCAAGCCACCGGTGACAAATTTGAGAAGGAAGGAAGCAACAATGGATCCCAAAAGTTGAGCAACCCAGTAAAGTAGTCCAGTTAGAATGGTAATTTGTCCTCCAAGAGCCAATCCAAAGGTAACAGCTGGGTTTACATGTCCACCTGAGATGTTAGCTCCAACGGCCACTGCTACAAAAAGAGCAAATCCATGGCATATTGCTATTGCTACCAAACCAGATGGATCAAGGGCTGCATCCGACGTCACTTTGTCTGGTATGGACGATAGAGAAGAATTAATCAGCGAGTGATTAATAGACTTTGATGTAAACGGATCAATAATTTATTTGTGAAAAATATAAAAGAGTTACGTGATATAAAGAAATTAAGGTGAAAGTGTATATTAACTGAATGCAATGGCGGAACCAACTCCGGCGAAAACAAAGAGCAACGTAGAGATGAATTCAGCAAGATATGCTTTAAGAGACCCGAAACTGAAAGAATCATCAAAACGTCCGAAGGCAATTCCGGCCATTTCTTTTCTTGTTTTTATCAGAAACCCTTTATAATAAGAAGGTTATTGGAGCTAGAATGTGAGATATATACACCAACTACTCTATTTGGGATGGCACAAATAGAGCTTTCGGAGTCACATATATATACTAGAAAATTTAGAAATATATAAATAGGACTTTAATTTAAATTAATTCAGGACATGAGTTCAAACTACTGTTTGGCTTGTTTGAAGAGAAATGGGCGGTTGAGACATTGATTTAGTGATTAAGACTGAGACGTCAAGACTTAGAGATTTTAAGTGTAAATCGGCAAAAAATTATCTGTCTCATTCTCATTTCGTTCTCTATCTCCATGAATGAATGATTGTCACGTGTTACGTGTTTCACTATTTCTTTTATATTATAAATTTTTTAATTAAAAAATAACACATATTAGTACAAGGAATAGAATATAAAACAAATACACAAGATTTCTACTAGTCTAAATCTCACTCTCCACTTATGTTCTCACTATTTCTCTAAAAAGAATGTTAGGGCTCAACAAATCCATGCATATCCAATCAGGTTCATCCTAGCTGTCAATAACATGCTTTGATGGAATTGTCGCGAAGGTCATCAATAATACATTCCACGTGAGCAGACCACTAAGAGATGTAATTTGTGGACCTAGCTACTTTTAGTCATCTTCTTGGCCATACCACAAATTACCCCTCCCCTCCCCTTCTCCAACTTTCAAGATTTCATTTCAAAATTTGTTGATAATTTTTTTTTGTTTAGGTGAAAATATTTTTTATTTATTTACTTCTCATATTAATCTAATAAATGATTCACTTTTAGGTTATTGAAGATAAAAATCTCAAACATAAAAACTATTATGCGACATCCTAAAACTTCAATATTCCTATAGAATAAATAGTAATGTAGTTATGTCATGGGTATAGTTTACAAGATTTTATAATTCATAATTTATCAGTCATTATATGATAGAGAAAAAATAATATCTCTAAATTATTTATTCTCAATAATGAATTTTGAGGGGAAAAATATTAAAAAATGATGAATTTTGATCATATCTATGTATAAAGATATGGATGGAGTCTACAATATAAATACTTCATTTTTACGACGTTCTAAACAAAAACAAAATATAAAAAAACAAAAAGAGTTTTACTTTTACCTACATAATACCACCATTAATTTGCACATATTTAGATACACATTTGTGTTTCTATACTTCAAAAAGAAGACATTTCTGAATAAAAGAAATACTTTAACCATTCAAAATTGATATACACATTTTACTAAATGGAGTATATATTTCTAAGTAGAATACTTACTATCCATATTTACTAATTTTATCCTACTAAGGTTAAAAAAGAGACTAGTGCACTAAGAAAATGTTAAAAAAGAGAGATTCCACTACTACCATTTTAACCTAGGTTGGTCCTCATGTGAGGAATATCAATGATAAAGAAAAGAAGGTGATGGATGCATGACTGTAATCCTGGCCACACACACCACCGACCATGGACAGAAAAATGGGGGATTCTCTGATTTTGAAACAATGTGTAGTTCCTCTTAGGAGAGCCCCGTGGCGAGGGGATTTAGTCACTGCTATCGGTGATGAATACCCTCGGTCTAATCAAAAAAAAATAAAATTGTGCAGTTCTTTCAAAGATGTGTGGATAAGGGAAATATCTGTTATGTACCAAGGCCACTGTTAGGGCCTTGGACCACTTGGCCACAAATTGGTCACGTCACCCCTTCCATTTAAAAAAAAATAAAATCCAATTATCATCACTCAGTCACAGTTAAAATACAAAAAATATAATTCTGATATGGACACAGTTAAAAGTACAAAATTGTCTCTCTCCTCATTCTGTAATAATGTTGCCAATTCTGTAATACATGGTCCAATGGATCTGGTCCATATCAGAACTATCTTTTTTATATTTTAACTGTAGCTGAGAGATGATAATTTGATTTTTTTTAAAGGAGGAAGTGACGTGACCAATTAGTGGCCCTGGTCCATAGCAGAATATTTCATGGATAAGAATAGAGTGGAGGTTATAAATTATTTTTACCGGTATTCATGCATTTAATCAGATGATTGAACTGGTGGGATTCATATAAAAACCAGTTCTGTCAAATAAAGTAATATTAAATTGTGCGAAGATAATAAAAATTGAACTCTCGATCTTACTCTGAACATGTTCTAGAAAAGAAAAGTGGGGCGAGTAGCCAATCGATTGCGCTACGATTTTTTATGGAATTATAAATTATTAGGATATATGGAACATTTTGTTTGATAATTATAATGAATAATTAAGGTTTTAATAATGAGGAAACAGCCGCCTGGATAATGATGGATAGGGTGGAATCTAGAGTAGTTTTTGGAAATAGGAATCTTGAGTAGTTGTTGTCATATTTTAAGGTTGGCTTAATTTTTTTTTTTTTTTTTAAAAAAAAGATTTTAAAACCTTTATTTATGGTTGAAGATGAGATTATTAATATTAAAGCTAGGTGGTTCCAAGTATTTTTTGTTAAAAAAACTGGTAATGGAGGTTTGGATATCCTTTGATATGATTATTTTGTACTCTTGGACCATTTCAGAAAAGTAGGTAATGACATATTGACAAGTCCATTCTAACAATAATTTCTTTTTTGTGTTCTTATTTACAAATTTTAACATTAATTATACACCCTTTATGGTGATTATTCATATAATTAGGGTTTCTAGTTGGTAACAATGTCTAAATGGATGACTCTTCTATGTTCATTATATATATATATATATATATATATATATATATATATATGTTGAGAGATAATTGGAAAGAGGAGAGAAGAGAAATTACTGTATAACTTGTTTAAATTCTATATGCTATACTATACTCACTTTCAAAACATATGATTTATTCTCTATTATCGTGAGAAGTAACTAGGTAATATGCTAATGAGATTTTGCCTCAACATATGAGCCTATGAGGTATTATAATAAAATGTTAAAGAGTTTGACTCTTATCTACTTAAGAGTGAAAATTTATCGCATTTTTTGCAAAATTAAAGGGAGAAATAAGACATTTAATTTGAGGCGGCAGTATAAAAGTTCGATTAACACATTTAGGAGCATCAAATTCTATTCTGTTCCCCTTGAAGCTGCTCGAGGTCATTAACATAACAGTATTCAAATTTATTATTGCTGCCAGTGGTTTTTGTTGTGTTTATATGAAGACAACTAAGATCTAGAAGTTTCAACGGTCATTTTCTTCCGTTGCAGAAATAACCAAGCCCCACTCCACCACCCCTAAAATAAAAAATAACAAGGAAAAAAAGTTGACATGAGGGGGAAAAGCGTAATCATGCTAGATTAACATAATACGGTTGTTATACTTTCGGTAAAGGAATTATGGGTTTATTTTTTCTTTCTTTTTTGAGGTAAGAGTAAAGCATTTTTGATATATTTTATTTTTATGTTTGTTGGATTTGATCTGATTTAGTCTGATGTGAGATTCAAACTCAGATTCGAATAATCTTTGAATTGAGTCTTAATATGAAACTTTTTTTTGCGGAAAAAGATTTTATATATATCACTTACCAGATGACGGGAAAGTCTGGCATGGGACGGTCCTTGTGAGTACGGCCCACACTCCTCTCACATAAATCTAGACAGGACTCACTTGCATGGTAGGTCCCGCAAGCCTCCATGTCTCAGAGGTACCCACAAGGTCCGTCATATATAGGGAATTTTTCCCTGGATGACGTATATACAAATCAATGACAAGTATTCTACAAGCTACACTGGTAGCATCCTCTATCTCATGTAAGGACTTAAAAATACAATCAATTCGGCCACTGGCAGAGCTTTATGAGAAATTACGAATTTTTTATAGGGAATTTTTTTTTGGGGTGATATTTTCTCATAAATGTTGTATTTCGCCCTCTAAAAAATTCGCTCCCCATGACAAATTCCTGGACTCCGCCATAGAATTCGACTATTAATACTTGAAACTCTTGTTGGAGTAAGGAGTTCTGTTACCATCAAATTTTATGAATGATAATCCGAAAAAGCTTTTGCAAATATTGATCCCCAAACTTGATATAAAAATTAGAATGTATCTTGGATGACTTAAATTTTAGTTTATGAGTTTGAAATCAAGATAAAAAAATCTCATACTAAAACCAATCCATTCATACTTGTTCGAGGGGCAGAAGCTGCATCCTTGTACGTTAGTGAGTAGTGAACCCAACAAGTTTCTTCAACATGGAAAAATGTCGAAAAACCGACTTGCATTCATGGGACTTCCTATTTGATCATCGATTGGGACCGGTACGAGATTGCGCACATCTTCCCTTGTCTTAGATGATAGATCATTCAAAACTGTGTATACCATGGGGGTAGAGTTTGATATTCGAAAATATTGTCATTTTTTTTATTTATAAAAACTGAAATATTCTTTTTTTTTTTTTTCTTTATAAGAAATGTAACTTTCAAACATGGATTTTTAGTTTAGATTTTCAAATAGAATTATAGAAAGATAAAAGTAATAAGTAAAAAAATCCTAACCCGGAAGAGCATTCGAATGAAAAGTTCTATGGAGATCTTTTCCAAATGTATTAAATACTCGACTTGATTCCAGTGACGGATCCAGAAAAAAATTTAACTGGAGTAATTTGATATACACAACAATTCACTGCGGTTATTTATACATTTATTATTTAAATGGAAAAAACATATCATATATAATTAAAAAAAATCACTGATGTCATTTATACATTTATTATTTAAATGGAGTAAAATATATCATATATAATTAAAAAAAAAAATTTCACCACCTACATCCGTCTCTGGTTGGTCCCAATATTGACATAGATTTTTGTCAGCAACATTGTTCATGACCAACTATCGAGTCGAATCAAAATAGCACCACGATTAAAAAGTATGAGCACATATTAACAAAAAATGCTTGTAAATGCAAGTAGAACCAAATTGTAGTACATTCTTGAAGGACTTCAACTATATGGCCGTGATGGATCTAAAGGACGATTGGTTGGTGACGGCTTTATATAACAGCTCACCCCTCAACATAAATCTCTAATTGCCCAATTGATTAGCGGTTCTATGTGTGGGTCTATAGAGTTTGCCCCCTCATAAGAACATCCTTCGTTCCGCCCTTGGTTATAAGGGCAGTGATTGAATTGACTAATGATAAAGGGATTGTTAACTTTAATATCCATAACTGGGTAATTAGATGGAGATTTTCCCACCTTTTCATGAGTAGCACATGTTAGGAAATAAATTGCAATAATAAGAGAATATGAGAGAAACGAGATCGAAAGCTATAAAGAAAGACACAAGAAATTGTTAACTCAATTCGTCAAGGAAAATTAACTATGTCTGGGGTGCTGCCAAGTCAGAATATTTCACTCTGTCGAGATACCATATTTAGGTTATATAAATTGACTATTTATAAGAATAGATGCAGCCGTCAACGTGTACCTGTATTCAGTACTTCAGGCTTCATGACCCAACAAGGATTTTTTTTTTTAAAGACTTGCACGAACCTTGGTTAAGTCTATATCAGCACCAGTATCATTCTTCCTACCTCCAGTAGGTGAAAGCATGCACATCCATGCAGTTATTACCAGCACCAACCCCCTGAACAAATTCAAGAATATAAGTTATGGCTCAACTCTTTCATCTTATGGTTCTTGAATTAAACCCCTCAGACCATTATAGCTGCTAATGTTATGGTCCTAACATCCTAAATTTCTGATAGTAAATACTGAGTAGTTGAATTTTTTTTCCTTCCATTTAATGGACAAAAAACATAGTATAACATCATCTCCAGAATCAAGTTTTTTGGTTCCATATAGAAAAAAGAAACATACTATAATACCCCAAGGAAGTTCAAATTCCAACAAAAACCATTTTGTTTCATCAAGGTTTCATGTCATGGAGTTTGGCGAGGAAAGAAATCTATGGAATTTTGTTGATGAAGAAAGGAAAAACATCAACTTACCAAGGAGGAGACTTTCCTTCGGAAACCACGAATCTGCAGATTCTACTTTGGCTTCCGCAAGAACATCCTGTGCCTCAGCAACATCATTTCCTTGGCCTGCAAGTCCCGAGTCACCATGGATAAGATCTCCCATGAACGCATCTCCAGTTCCATCTCTCCCTTTTCACTGCTTAGCTTCACTGCATCGCAGCGAAGGTAAAATTTTCTCTGTAACAGCCACGAAAGATTATGTTTTTACAGGGTCCGACAGTAGAAGGATCCATGCATGGAAACTTCCTGATTGCATAGAGATGGGATTTATAAAGGCTAATGTTGGAGAAGTTCGAGCAATTTTAGGTCATGGGAAACTGCTTTTCACTGCACATGCTGATTACAAGATTCGCGTCTGGGATGTACCACCAACAGACTGCTTCAAACCTAAGAAGATCACTACCTTGCCCCGAAGGTCATTCCTGCTATATCCTCGAATGGAAAACCACAAAGACTATATATCATGTATAGCTTACAATTACTCGGAGAAGCTTTTATACACAGGTTCCTGGGATAGAACAGTTAAGGTCTGGAAAATCACAGTAAGGCAATGTATCGATTCATTCGTGGCTCATGAAGGTAATGTCAATGCAATTGTGATCAACCAAGAGGATGGATGTGTATTTACTGGTTCTTCAGACGGCACTGTAAAAATCTGGAGAAGGGTCTTTCATGAGACTTCACATATTCTGACTATGAAACTAAAGTTTCAAAGAATCACCGATCAATGCCTTAACTCTAAGTCTCTCGCTTAGCGGCTGCTTCCTCTACTCTGGATCTTCAGATGGACTCATAAACTATTGGGAGAAAGAGAAAATGTCAGGGAGGTTTAATCACAGAGGATTTTTACAGGGTCATCATTTCTCAGTTCTTTGTCTAGTCTCAGTTGGAGACTTGATCTTAAGCGGTTCTGAGGACGCGACTATAAGGCTATGGAGAAGAGAGGAAGGGACCTCTTTCCATTCCTGTCTTGCAGTCATTGATGTTCACCGTGGACCAGTGAGATGCTTAGCTACTTCAATGGAAACAGAAAATGTCCTAATTGGACTGTTAGTTTACAGTGCTAGCTTGGATCAAACTTTCAAAATATGGCGAGTAAAAGTTTATCCAGCAGAGAAAGGGAAGTTGGAGAAATCAGAATCAAAGCATCATCAGCAAGTGGAACTAAGGGATTGTCAAACAAGTCCAGTTCTATCTCCTTCATGGGTAGAGAGAAAAATGCAAGGCATCCATTTTGGTTAGAGTAATGAATAACAGTAAAAGAAGCAAAATGGGCATTAGCATTAGATGACTTCTTTATTTCATCGCCTAATCCAGAAATAAAGCTAGAACAGTGACCTATGACATTTAGTTGTATAACAGTTTCAGTTCAGCTTACACTTTCTTTACATTGCTATCCACATACCATCCCTTTTTTCATTGATTGTCTTTTCATAACTTGTCTCGTCATTAATAGGGAAGGAGAGGGAAATGGCAGCAGAGGGTCCCATGTTTTGACATTGTTCCGTCCCAGAACGTAACATAAAATTTCAAGTTTGGGACCTATATCCCCTCTCACAAACAATTCAACTTTAACAAAACTCAAGAGCACCTCCACACCACTTACCCCCCCACCCCCCAATTTTCTTCCACCAAACAAGATAAATCTCACATTTACATCCTTTCCCCAGTTACTTCCTCTTTTCACCCCAACTAGACCACCCCTAAATGTGCACAACACAATGAATATTTGGAAAATGTTCCTGGTTCACCTATAAATGTAAAATCACTGGTCAAGGCCAGACTGGTGGTGATGAATTTACAGAGCAGACAGCAAAAGTACGGTGAAAAACATGTTCAAGTATTATTCATTTTTTGTCAATACCGGATGCGAATTCACATATCCCAATGAGATACTTCATAACTAGAGGCTTTGCCAGATGAACATGAATTCTAACAGATTCCATAGAATCAAGTTCTAATTTCTAATATACCATTTGTATACTACCTGAACCGATTTTTGCCAAATTCATTTTAGATCAGCACTTAGAATATGCTGCCTTTCAACACTTGCAGCAGCAAATGCCCAGACTGTAAGTAGGTTAAACTCCATATATTCATCCAATGAAAAAAAAGAGACTTGAGGTGTTCTTGACCTATAAATCCAGAGCATTAGTCAAAGCTTTTATAAACCACCAAAACCAAAACCAAAACCACAGCAACAGTTTTTCTTTTTATTTATTTGTTTTTTCGGATCATCCGTTCCACACAAGTATATGTGCATGAGATGAGTGGATGTGTTACATTTACGAAGACGGAAGTAAATAAAGGTTCAAACCAAAACACTCATTAACTCTTGAGATGTATATAACAAGAGTTCTAACAAATCAAACTTCAACTTTCTATTCTCTTACAACTACTAAAGAAGGTACAGCAGAAAGCTTTACGATGTTCAGGAAAAGGAATGGAAGCACAGCAGTGGTAGTATCCATTCTCATCAAAGACAAACCTTTCTGAAAGATGAGCTTCGCGAATAAGATACTCTCCCCACTCTTCAGAGCCATATTGATCAACTATACTTCGCGCATCAAACCAATCTACCATCTTCATTCCGGTTTTCCTGCAAATTTTATCATCTTTTATATTTTCGAATACAAATTTCCCAATTATGGTAATATAATAGTTTTTTTTAGGATAAAAAAGATCCTCCACAAATAAGTAAAAATTGAGATATGACTAAAGAGAGAACAAGCGCAGCACCTTTTTCGGTGCCGAGAATTCATCATCACAGTAGCATGCAACTGCGTTTTAACAAGGAAAGAACCATTATGTGATAACCCATGATCAGGATGATAAACAGTAGATAAAGGAACCCGTCAGGGTATTCAGCCAAAACAAGCAGCGAAGGATTCTGGTAGACAATTCTAGAAAAAAAGAAAGATCTTAAAAGTAAATTGGTATGGACAAAACGATCCCCAAATCAGTCAGTACAAGCCAAAGAATATCAGAATTCAGAGAAAACGTCATTTTGCTCTTCCTAAATGGTTGAAGGACAGAATTTCAACAAAAATTTCCAATCTTTAGTTTCTCATGGCAACAAAACCAAGAAAGTAGATGCTTCCTGAAGTCCCTCAAATGAAACACTATCAGAAAAGAACGTGGACAGCATCATTTATTTATACCACAATCAACTCTAACAAGCAAAATCAGATGAAAATATCTTCTCAACAAGGTATTAGAATCTTAAGATGCGTTACCTTTAGACTCTTCTTTGCATCCTTTTCAAGCACAAGATCAGCTCCAACAAAAGCATCAGTAATGACCTCTGGGGAAGTTCAAGAAAACTGAATAATTTTACAGGCAAAATATTAACTCTAATACTCAAGATACACTTGAACGAAAAAGGAAATAAAACAGTTGAACGAAAAATGAGGATACGGCAAGCATGTAATAGTCGACCCTCGCCGCCAATTTCTTCTACTGGAGCATAAAGAACGCGAGCCTTGTCAAAAGAACCTATCATGCACTCCTGTAGGCAACAAAAATATTTATGCAGTGTAGAGAGTCCTTTGTTTAAATTTTCTTCTGTAAGTGCTAATTTGTTAAAGGAGGCACATTGACAAGATTAAACTAAAAAACAACGACAAATAGCCCAAGGGACCATTTGACGAGAGAGAAATAGTACCAGCCCCTTCAGTCTAATAGAGATAGGCCGACTTTCAAATGCATCGATTACCTTTGATGAAACTCTCTGGAATGAGAGGAAACATATTTCAGTCAAAAAGCCAGAATGACAGCAGATAGGAAGAAATTAATCATAAGTTTACCTGCAAAACCTTAGCTGCAGCTTCAACCCGCTCCTTGTTCCATAACTTCAGCATGAGCACAGTCAAGTGGAAAGTTTCCGGCTTAATAAATATAGATCTCTCAATTCCCAAATCTGCAAGTGAATATCACTTAAAATACGAAACTAAAGACATAAAAAAGCAAGAGAATCTTCCAGCGTCAATGTCAGCAAAGGAAGTAGGAACCTAGTACACGTACAAAAAGAAGCACGAGCCCATACATAAAATAAATGCACAAAAAAATGGTGCCCCATACAACTAAAAGTCTAGTACCAGACAACTTAGAGTTCTTCGAATCTGAAGCAGAAGCCTTTGACGTTTTAACTGGGTCACGAATTCCTAGGATCGAGTTCTGAAATTTGACAAGCTTATCCACCAGTTCAGGATGTACAGCCAATGGAAGTGATATAAAGTGAGAATAGTCAAGACTTGGACTGTTAACAGCCTGTTGAGATCAAAAGCATACAATATTTAATGCATTGCAAAGTTAAGATGAAAGAAGCAGACTGAATAATGGCAATGCAAAGGATAAGAGAAGTACGACTAATATTATAAGCTGAAACTGAGAATAATCACGGAAGAAAAAACAAAAAGAAATGGCATAGATTCTTCAAAGACTGCAAATTGGAAAAGTCAATATATCTCTGCTATGACATTGCTATTAACTGGCAGATTATTCCTTGTCAATTAATTCAAATAACATGTTTTTCCTGTGAGGACAGGAAACAGCTGAGCTGCTGCCACTTCAATCCTGCAATTTGACCAACCACTTCTCATGCATGGCATACTTTATGAAAAGAACGAAATTCTGAAACCATTGAGCTAGACCCTAATCTTGAAGTCAGATACGCTAATCCAAATCAAATTGCAAGAAAATATGAAGGAAACGATCATGCCAACCTCATCAATAATGATTTCTATTCTCTTAGATGCTCTTGCTATACTTTCAGTGGAATCACCTTCAATGCCTGCAGTATACAACTATTGAGCGTTACTAACATAACTCATCAGTGAATTCGCTAACTCATAATCCAATATTAGACACTTTAAAAACTGAAGCAAGAGAACAAAAAGTCGATAAATATAGCTGGAAAGATTTTACAGTTGAAACAAGAACAAGATTCTAATAACATATTGTTCGGGATTAATTAGTATTTTCTGCCTACATTACATAGGATCATTCTAGCTACAATTTAAGCAGAATGGAAAACGGAACTTAAGATAACTAATTATGACGGCATGCATTACGATCTCCTGTGACTAGTGTATTGCATAAAGCATAATATCATGAAAAAATGCGAAGAAAGAAACATGAAACTAGGTCATAAAAGAATAAGACGAAGGAAGGAGATGATAATGAGGAACAGAGACTGGAAGTGTGACTATAGACCACATGACCAGGTAGAATTTCAGTAACCAACTCAGAAAAATAAGACCGTTACAACGCCACCTCTGCAATGTGCAAAGGAAGCATAACTCATGCAACGAATGCCGAACGATTCGAAAATATCAACTTTATATCAGAGAACAACTTTCTATATCCACAATATAAAGATGAAATTAAATCCCAGCTATAAGAAACCAACCAATGAAATCCTCCTTCCTCGATGATGGAAATGTAATTTTAGTTCCCGTCTCATCTTCAATTTTTTTCTGAGTGGCTCCGCTGCAGAAGAAAATGTGGTCAGAACATATAGGATGTCATCATATGTATGCAGAAATTTATACATGCTACTACATACCCTTTCCCTTTGATAAATCTCATCAGGGAAGCTCCCACCTGCAAAACGTAATCAAAAAGTGGATAGAAGAGAGAATATTACGGAAGCAAGCAGCCAATTGAGGAAAAACCTACAAATTCTCCCGGATAAACAAGAATACAATTAATATATCACCTGGTTCAAGTATCAAGGATCAAAGTAGCTGTAAGGTTTGTCATTTGTCTATACATGTTAGCATAGGGCATTAGTAAATTTTACAATACTTGTTGCAGTGACGGATTCAGGACTTGAGATCAGTGAGGTCAGGGACGATTCTAGGGGGGCCCGAAATTTTTAAAAATACTACTAGATTTGGTAAATTTTAGTAAATTTTATATGTAGTTTGGAGTATTTTATCAAGTTCGCACCCCCTGCCCAAGTTGAGAGCAACTTGTTAAATATCCTGCGAAGCGGGAAGGAATTGAGACTTGAGAGCTGAGAGACAAGACTATTTTTGATTGAGAACAACTTGTTAAATATCTTCTAGAAGACTAGAAACAAAAAGTATTTTTAAATCTTTACAATATTTAAAGCTACTTGTTAAATATCTTCTAGAAACAACGAGAATGGTTAACACCACTGCTCCAGTGTGGAACGGGAATTGTTCCGTACGTGCGGAACGGATTCTTATCTGTTTGATCAAAATTTTGAGAATGTTTATTTTATTAGTGGGGTCATTAAATTTTTTGTGTGTGGTCATTTATACATTTATTATCTAAATGGAGTAAAATATATCATATATAATTAAAAAAAAATTATTTTTTGACCCCAGTGACACCCACCTGCATCCGTCACTGACTTGTTAGCATAACAAAGATCGCATAAACTGCCGGCAAACATTTTTAGTACGCGTGTATCTCGGTAAATGATTTGTGCCTCGTAGATAATTGGCATTCTAGAACAGCAAAAGACATTTGTGTGCTAAAAATGAATACCGAAATCAGAATGCAATTCATGTCAGATAATACCACTACAGCAGTGTATATTCCAAACAATAAGACCAAAATATTACCAGTAGAGAAATTGAATGCTTTTGAGTTGAAGAATCACTTTTCACATCCTTCACCACATGTTCTGCAAATTCAATGTGTTAAATTTGTGGGTTACAGTTCAAGAGTGCTTAAGAATAATTTTATCCTAGATTTAGCTAACTGAAGCAGGCAATAATTGATGATCTTTAACTCGGGAATGAACATAGTAAATGAAATGGAAAAAACCACTATAACGTGTTTAAACTTGAAAGCCTACGTATATGTCTGTGTAATGCCTCTTCACTTGAGGTGAGGGAACTAATCCATTCACTCCTTCATCCATACTTGGTAGTCTTTTCATGTTCTATTGTTTAATGATAACGAAAAAGACTTTTCATAATTCATAAGAATTGAAAATATTACCATTGGTTATGAGTGCAAAATTACTTTTCTTAGGATGTCAATCGTGTAAACAATTTGCCAAACTATATATTTTTTTTATATATATATTTGTTCATGCAAACGACATAAGATGACTGTTGCAACTGAGAATATATACATAATGATTAACAGATGCTTTAAAATTCAATTAAGAAAGCTCACTTTGTTGACTACCACTAGATTGAGTAGAGACTTTTCCCCGCACGTGTGAAACTGTTTTAGGTTTTTTCCGATCCATGCCACCACTCAGACCTTCTCCAATATCAATCTTCAAGTTATTATGGTTCCGATAACGATGAAAAAACACATCTGTCATGTAAAAAATAAAGGTTAATTCAACATTTCCACAAATAAAATTCATCAATTCCAGTTCCTTTCCTCAAAAGCTAAAACAAGAACACTAAACAATCAAATACATTAGGAAAGCTCTCAATTTTACATGATCGAAAGCCGAGAGCCAAAAATCATTAGTTTGTGTTGTCCATACGCAAATCCAAATATTTCACCAATTATATGTAGTTGCAAGCAACTAATTCTCAAATAAAAAAAATATTAATTAATCAAAACACTACAAATTTCCATCAGGAGGATTCGATCATTATGTAACATCTTAAAAAAAATTACAAAAAATATTGCACGAATTATATGTACTTGAAAGCAACTAATTCTCAAATAAAACACCAAAATTAATCAAAACACTTCAAATTTGAGTCAGGAGGATTCGATCATTACGTAAAATCTAAATTAAAAAAAATTACAAATTAATCAAACCTGAAAGTTGCGTAGGGACGGAGATGTTATGCAAAAGTCGGTTACTTTCGAAGCAAGCTCGATTCTGCAGAAACAGTTAATTAATCAAGTGCGTTTAATAAAATCCTCGCCATTTCTCATCTATTTTGGAATGAAATTACTGCGAGTGAGGAGTAATCAATTGAAGTTATACCTGAAGCAGTGACGGATCCAGAAAAAAATTTCACTGGGGTCATTTAATATACACAATAATTGACTGCGGTTATTTATACATTTATTATCTAAATGGAGTAAAATATATCATATATAATTAAAAAAATCACTGGGTCATTCGATATATACAATAATTTACTGGAGTCATTTATACATTTATTATCTAAATTGAATAAAATACATCATATATAAGTGGGGTCATTTATGTGGATCCGTCGCTGACCTGAAGAGAGACCTAGCGATCATTCGCGATTCTATCTATAGTCATATTTGTGCTGCTTATCTCCGTCTACAAGGCGCTCACTCTTCTTGACTAATCCTTCAATAATGATTGCTTTTTTTCCATTTTTCTTTTATTTTATTTTTTGTGTTTTTCCTTATTCTGTTACACGTGCGCCGCCTTCATTTTTAGTTAAAATATATGACTTTCATGTTGCGAAAATTAAAGAAATAAAAAAAATAAAATATTTTGTTAATTAAAATATAAATATTATTCTCTAAAATATTACTTGTATGTTACTAATTTTATTTAAGAAAATGATATTGATATTTTAATTAAAAAAATATCTTAAATTTTACTTGTGTAATTTTCGCAATATATAATGAAAATTTTATATTAAGGAATGAATGTAGTATTTGTTAACAACATTTTGAATAATGCACACCCCTACAACTGAGTATATCCGAATTAAGATTACATATTACGTTTCACAATATCGAAAATATAAAATTCAAACTCAGAGTGTTAGTAGCCGCCTCACAAAGTGAGTTGGCCCCCGTCACTCACTTTTCTTTAAATAATAATTTGTTTTTTGGTAACATGATAACTTATTAAGATAGAATTTAGAGAAAATTCGTGCCAGTATTATATCCATTAATCAAGAATGTTGGATGGTTGACCTTTCCTCCATTTTCTCCTAAATTCTCTCTTCTTCTGTCGTAAAGATGTCCAATCAGCAAAATTTAAGATTCTTTTTAATTAAAATATCAATATTACTCTCTTAAATAAAATTAGTGGTATACAAAGTTTTATTTAAAATATTAATATTAATATTTTGATTAACAAAAATACTTTATTTTTAATTCCTTAATTTTCGCTACATATCTTAAGAGTGATATATCAATGAATGGAGGGTACAGTACATCCTAAAAATAAAAATACCATGAAAAAGGGATAAAAGCTTCACCATAGACAACTTGAAAAGTTGAATCATAAAGTTCATATAAATGCTTCCAATAATTTGCAAGAGAACCACAAGCAACAATTTCCCTATCTTTTTTCCTTCTCTTTATCAACCATAGATAATGACTATACCATACACTTTTAACAGAAAAGAAGAATCTACAATGAATCAACAACAATACCATGCTTTTTAAATTGTTTATTTATTTATTATCGGGCAGTGTGTTGAGCGAGTCAAAAGTGCTTTGTCAACTGCTCACAATACCATACTTGATAATAAAAAAATAAAAAAAGAATTTCCAAATTGCATTTCAATAAAAACCCTTCATTTTCTACCAAAGAAATGAACCATTTTTTATATTTTATCAACTGATGGTTTGCTTGGGGTTCATATTTGGGTGCAAGCACTCTTCTGCTACATCCTATATACTCTCTGCTTTAATTGTCATAGCCATTCTTACAGGTCTTAAAATTATTTGTTACGCTGTTTATCGGCTTTTACATAATGAGGAGAGTTGAGATTATAGTTCTGAATCTTCTGATGAGGTAATAGAATTAGAGGTGCGGCCACCTCCACAACATCTGTAGCATTCACCTACTAGAAGATGAACTATATGGCGGTCCAAAGCTCATTTTTCTCTTTAACAAGTTGCAGGTTGTTTCCTACTTAATGAATGCACTGTTAAGATTATTGTGGAATTGTTTTTGTAGTTTGTACCTTATTCATGAACTGATAAATATATATATATATATATATATATATATATATATATATATATATATATATATCTAACTTTGGTATTCAAGAATTAAGATAATGATCAATTCTACCAAGTGAATTGACTTAACCATATGGTCTAAATTGCATTTGAACATTTCTACCATGTCATGTCATTGAGCAAAGTTAATCTTGAATGGGATTTTGATTTTTGAAGAAAAAGAGATCAACAAGTACATAGCTTCAATTTGCTATTTTTCACCCCTTTCTTGATTTCTTGAAGCACTTTGGACATCTTAAATAAGCAGTTTCATTTCATCATAGTCAAGGGCTTGTTCTTGATTGCTGGGAACTTTTCTTTAAGCTGTTAATCTAACTTAGGTCAAAATACTCGGAATTGTTCTGTGAAACGCATCTTGTTGTACTCGAGCACCTCACACGCCACACTTTAAGAACGCCATCTAAACTTCCGGTACAAATAGTACAACCATCTTGATCAACCTCCTCAGTGATCCTCCCAACGAAAGCAGAAAGGCAACGAATTGGTCCTCTATGGCCTTGAAGAACAGCTAAACATTTATGCTGACCATCTTGCTCTCTAATCCAAACTCTACTAGTTGAATCTGCTGAACCACTAACCACATAATTAGCCACATTGGCTAAGCACATAACAGCATGAGTATGGCCTTGAAGTGCACCACCATATTGCAATTGCCCCGAAAACCAACCCTTTAGCCAATAATGAACATAACCATCAGTGCAACCACCATATAGGACCCCACCATCAGAAGTTAAGGTTAAAGCTTTAACAGGGGAATGTTTAGCAGGAAGGGTAACGGTAAGGGAATGAGGGCGATCACCACTACAAAAATTCCGCCTCCATACCCTAACTGTGGCATCATCAGAGGCGGTATAGAGGACTCCATCATCAGCTACAACTATAGCATTTATTGGTTCTTGATGGGCTTGAATTGTCTCTATGCATTTGAGATCAGAAATTCTCCATACTTTGACAGTTTTATCAAGGGAAGCTGAGTATAGAATATCATCTGAGATGTTTATTGCCATTGATGTTACTGCCCCAACATGTTTCATCTGTTACATTAGTCAAGTATCATATTATTAACTACTATAAACAACTGTTGAGTAATATAATAATAAAATGAATCAAAGAACGGAGAAGAAGATCATGTTATACTTATCGTACACTTTGTCTTAATGTGACAGATAAATTCAGATAGAGAGAGTAACAAGTTATCATGTCCTGTCCTTATTACAACAAGTTATAAATTCAAAAGGAAAGAGTAACATGTTATGACTATCCGATCCTAATATTCAGCAAAAAAAAAAAGAAGATTATATGGTCTTAATGTGACAGATAAATTCAAACGGAGAATGTACTAATAACAAGTTATAAATGCAGAAATTCTGCAGAATTAATGTATCAACTTCAATGAAAATGCAACTACACAAGTAGTTAATGTAGGTGGAGTCAAGTTTTAATTTTTTTACCAAGACTTGCAAACTGGACAATAAATATGAAGATAAGATGAAACTACTTATTATAATATCAAAATTAAAAGCACTATTATGAATTCAACTAACTTTTGCCATATTCAGCCAGTGACAGAAATTCAATATACTATTTATTATCAAAGCACAATTCTTGAAAAAAACTTGGTACATATCCAATATTCATTGTTTCGTAACTTCAGGAAAATAAATAGATAGACAATAATATCATGGACGAATCTAGGGTGGGGAAGATTTTAAAGTAGCATCTTTTAACCCTTAAAAAATTCTGAAATTTTATATTAAATAGTATTAACAAAATTAACTTCCCAAGAAAAATTTGTGTTCCCATATGATATGTCTAGATTCGTCCTGATCAATATCAACAAGTATTTATAGGTAAATAATCGTCTGTCCCCATGTATGTTTCCAATCACTCACAATTCGTCATGTATATATAATTGAAATAAATTATCACATGACGAATTATGAGTGACGGGTACCTGTATGGGAACGACGCTGGCTCCAGTACAGAACGGGGTAATTCCGCACGTACGGAACTACCCTCGTCCGTTGGATTAATTTTTTTCCGGTTAAGATTAGTTTAAAACGGACACATGTTCTGAGCTTCAGAACACCTATTATATTTTTACAGCGCGGAACACCTGTTCGGAGTCTCAAAGCACCTGTCCTAAGCGTATGTACTGAAAAAAAAGATGTTACGTGTAGTGTAAGATCCCGAATGATATAAGAACATATACAGAATTGACGATTTTCCACGTATTTACATGCACAGAGTGCAGAGTAATAAAGACAGTTGTTTAATTTGTTCAAAAATGGAAATTTGATTGAAATGTTGGTCCTATCACCTATGGCGGTCCATGCAGAGCAAGTAAACTCGGTACATTTACACATGCAAAACTATACTAGTAGCAACATTATATGCTTGTACCTACTGCAGTAAAAGCATTTAAATGAGATTCATAACTGCCAATTAGGCCCTAGGAATTAAAAAATTAATTACCATCTTATCCTTGCCGGTAATGTAGCTCCGAACATAATTTCCGGGTCTTGGAATGGTAGCTACCCGGACATGCTTTATTACTCTTTCCCAAGTCCGGTGCCAAACCCGAATCTTGCAGTCAGCATAAGCTGCATAAACCTATAACAACACAATAATTCAGTTGGTACAAACAAACTGTTCATGTATTCTTTCTCATTCTTATATATAATTCGTATCTTATTATTACACCTTCCGTCCCAAATTAACTGTCCACATTTCTATTTTTATTTATCCAAAATTAACTGTTTACTTTCTAAATAAAGTATGTATTAATAATAATTTTTCCAATTTTACCCTTCTTCCAACTCCTCATTTAATGCTTTTAGTTAATTAAAATTATTAATTTCTAACACATATTTAAAAGATGGTGGGATGTTGTATGAGAAGGAGAGAGAGAGAAACATAAATTTTAAATGAGATTAATAAAATTAATTAGGGGTAACATAGACCTTTTCTTATATTTTACCATCAAAATCGACAGATAATTTAGGACGGAGGGAGTATTAAGCTATCACATACCAATTTTTTTTTCTTTTTCTCCTTACAAAATATCTAAAACCCAAAGAAAAATATGGAACATAAAAAATAGAATTAAGAATGAGACAAAATATGCCACTAATGATTTCAATCCCTTAGAAAAATGTGGAACGTAAGAAGAAGGGAAAAAAAAAGTGCTGACACTTGGTCATTTTAAAAGTAAAATTGAGGATGAGACAGAAGATGTTATTGATGATTTCAAGCCATTAGAAAATTGTGGAACATAAGGGAAAAAGTGCAACACCTGATAATTGTTTTTAAAATTGGATAGAGAATGGAATAAAAATGTGACTGATGAACCCCTTAGAAACACGGTAAAAAATTATTTGTCCCCGTATATTTCTCATTTCTGTACCCAACTAATCAAGATTCACCATTATATATATATATATATATATATATAATTGAAAAAAATATTCACATAACAAATTTTAATTAGTTGAGTACATGAATATGGATATACACGGGGCAGACGATTTTCACCCGAGAAACACCCTTACCGGATGATATGTCCTTGTTAGAACTATATCCTCGCTCCAAATTATTATTAAATAATAATAATAACACTTAAAAAAAATACTTAAATAATGATAAGTTCTGAGTTTGAATCATAAATCATCACCCTAAAAAAATAAAAATAAAGAAATAAATTACTACATAAACCTTATCGTTGGAGACTTGTAAAGCAACAACCATGCAAGATTTGGTCTTAAGCTGACCACACTCAGTGAACTCGGGCAGCTTCCATATCCGAACAATATTGCACTGAGAACCGGTGTAGACAAGGCCATTAGAGGCAGCAACAGAAAGAATCTGACCATCTTTTTTTAGTACTGAAGAAATACATCTATAAATAGTATGGACATCATTATTATCTTGCTGCTGTTTAGGGGATGATGATGTTGTGAAAGATATACGAGGACTTGAAGGTTGAGAAACATAAAGTCGAGGGGGTGCAATAGAATTAGAGCTTAATCGAGGGGGTGCAATGGAATTAGAGCTTAAACGAGGGGGAATATTTTCTGGAAATGAACAAGGGTCATTATTATGAGAAGAAATGCTTCTTGAGAATTTGTTGTTTTCTTGGGTTGTTCTTCTTAGTGTAAAAGATGGAGTAGATGGAATTTCTGGAGATGAATCTGCTGCCTCTAAAAATGCCATCTTTGGTTTTTGTGTCTCTCTCTCTCTTTAAATTTTTTGTTACTAGTTTAGAAAGAGAGAACAGAAATGGGAAGGAGAGATGGGGTATGAAGCAATTAGAGTGAGCATTTAAGAGGCAGGAGCAATGATAAAAGGATTCAGTCCAACTTTTCAGGGTTTCAGCTCCTGTTTTTAGAGTAATGAAGTAGTTAAATCACGAGATGTGGTAAAATGTCAAGCATGATAATATTTAATATTACTTTCAATTTAATTCTTTCGTTATTCTTCTCTCTCCAACTTCCAATGTAAGGGGTAGGATTGGAAAAAAGATTATTAATGAGTCATTTATTTAGAAAGTGAACAGAACAGTTCATTTGGGACATATTAAAAAGAAAATGTAGACATATAATTTAGAATGAAGGGAATACCATATAAAGGATCTAATTCAATGTCTATGACATGAAGCAAATTTACAGTCTGTTAATATATAAATGTAAGACTGTCACGACAACACATAAACAAGTCTTCCACCAAACTATGGCCGCGGATGCAGGACCAATATTAAGATTAGGGGAAAAGGTTGTAGTAATGAATATGCATATCTTGTTTGTCTATGGAGAGACAATGGAGTTTAGTAAAGGATTTTGGGATTTAATATAATTTTTTCACCTCAAGTTAGATGGAATTTTATGTTCAAGGAAAGGAGAAGAAGAGTGTCACAACATATATAGAATGCGGACCCTGCAGATTTGTTGGCTTTTATGCAAGGGAATAAAGCACAAAAATTTTATGGTCTCGTGTACTTGAACTCACTGTTGTTGATTATTCTCAGCATTTTTTTTTCTTTTACTTCACCTAATTAGGTATAAAAAGTAACTCAATAAGTTATAAGTACCTCTTTATCAAACAATAGATCATAGTCTTGTTTCCACTTCATATCCAAGCTCCTATACGAAAGAGAGTGAAAAAAAGATGTACATACGAGGTGCAATATCCCAGCTCCAATATGTATAGGAAGTAATAACTGAAATTAATTGGAATTGCATGACTGCAGGGGACCTAGTTTCTTTTATTGTATGCCTTGCCCTAATGATACAAAAACCATCGTTAGACGCCAAAGGCTTCCCTTGATTGAGAGAATGTGGAGATGGTCATGAGACAAATGAGATGAAAGAGACAAGACGCCGGGAGAGAGATGTCATTCATGAATGTTCATCCGTATTGTAAAATGCATGAAATAAAAAATACAGTATAAGGTCTCCTAACCATTACAGTAAAAGGGGAAAACCACGATAATGATGTCTAACTAACATGACTACAGACTTAATAAAAAGAAAAAAAGAAAGAAGAAAATATAATGTTTAATATCAACAGATGCAAGGTCACATACACAGTAACAGCAGCAAATCTTGAAAAACTCCAAAAAAATTGTTCAAGATTCACGTTCAGATATCTGGAGGTATACCATCTGAGTGTATCCGTTGAACACAGAAGTTTCGAGGTTGGATAAACCAATTCTCTGGAACAACCTATATCTACCATCTTCCACGATTGGATTTGGGGCTCGAGCAGGATCGTATCTTGTTTGATGAGTAAGAGAAGGACCAGCTACGGGTGGCAGCTCCCAGTAAACATCCAGTACTGATTCTATAAACCTGCTGTTTTCAAAATGCTCTGCAAATGTTATTGCCTTGTTGCTATGATTAAAATCATCACGCATGTGTCCCCGGACGCCCCACCATGCTTCGCCTGGTCCACACAGTTCATCTGTATCGACAGCTTTCTCCCAGAATTTCTTCCTGCTGGATCTTACCCTAGCTTCAACACTCTCTTTAAAGCAGCTATGCCCACCACCTCAAGAAATAACAGCATCAAGTTTAGGGCTTACAAGTTACAACTATTTTAACTGATGAAATATCACAATTAGCACTACGGCATATAATCTTTTACTTCACCCATGTAAGGAACTGCTAAGAAAATCAAGAAAAGAATTGCAGTCACACAACGTAAACACCATCTGGATCCTCCCTATACATATAAACATACATCATCACAATTCTTCCGTTACACATCAAACTAGCATTAATGCAGTTTGCCATGAGCGTTTATGTAAACAAATAATCCTTTCTGGTCACCCCCATCTAGGGCTGTTAACGAGCCGAACCGAGCCGGTTTTGGGCCAAATCGGTTCGGATCGTTAAGAAAACCGAATCGATCGTTAATCGGTTCGTTAGTCAACCGATTCGGTTGTTCAATTCGTAATCGGTTCGAAATAAAATCGTACAAAACCGGTTCGTTAATCGAACCGTATCAAATCGCGCAAAACCGGTTCGCTAATCGGATCGAAAATCGTAATTCGCATTAAATCGTAATTCGGTTCGTTAATCGGATCATAATATTACAAAACTAGAGTCATTGGCGAACCGGTTAACTCGCAAATCGCTCGTTAATCGGTTCGTTAAAATCGGCTCGCTTACTCGCTAAAATCGGTAGAATATTATTAACCGGTTTAACGAGCGATTTAAAACGATTTACGAGCCATTTTACCGAATCGTAACCGGTTCGTTAACGAGCCGAGCGAGTATAACGAACCGATTTTAACGAACCGATTAACGATTTAATCGGCTCGATAACAGCCCTACCCCCATCAAACAAGTCAAAAAATCTTCTGAGCTTAGCAACCTAATCAACACTCGAGGAATTTTAAAATATAACATGGAGGTCAAAGCTTAGGACAAAAACTCTTGATTCCAAAAGATGTCCTGTTCTATGATCCCAATTTCTTTAACGCAAAAACTGAAAAGGCATAACGAAGAACAATATACCTCCTCTATCAATATTCTCAACACTCAAGGGAGAGCAAAGGACAACTATAAAGCAGCAAGAAGAAGGCACTGAATGAAAATATTTAACATGTTTGCAGCCTATTAAAAGAGTAACAGAAAGAGAACTAACCTCTTATATAAAACTGGTCACATATCTGCCTTAAGGAATAATGGTCCCCTGTGCCAGTGTCATAATTGTCCTCAAACACAAGATGTTTGAAGCCAGCTTTTAGTGCTTGCTTTAACCTGACAATTCAGACATGGGAAAAATGAAAAAGAAAACAAAAAGTTTTGTGCTTATAATGAATAGAAGTTTGAAAGAAAATGCTGAAGAACCAGCTGCTAATTACAGGTAAGAGACTGAAGAAGAAAGACATGCTACCCTGATTCCAGATTACCTTTTCAATTCATTTTGATGGTCATCAAAAAAGACAAGAACCTGACTGAGATCTTTAATCCCATGTTTCTTTATAACTTTTCCCCAGTCAATGCTCCCAAAATCAACAAAGTCTTTTCCAGCAAAATATGTGCAATTCCCATCAACATAAGCAGGCCCCTTCAGAACGTATTTCTCGGGATGGCGGGGTGTGATTGATAGAATTGGTGTATCGGGCATTGCTTGCCTTAAAACCCACGTTGAATGCCCCTTGAAGGCGCCACTCTCAATCATCAGTTCGGGCTTCAACCATCGCGCAATAAACCAGAGCCCAAAGCTATGGTCAAACCCCATTCCATACACGTTGTTCTTGATTGGCCTTGTTTCATATATTGGCACAAACTCCTCCAGGCCTTTGAGTAAATCCTTTGATGTCCATTCAACCGTCTTTCCTTGTTTCGATCTGCCTTTTGACAAGGATGACAATTAAATGTGTGTAGAGCCCCCAAAAAGAAAACCACTGATCTTTCTATGCTCAAGGAACTTCAAATTTATAACTCGTGCCAGGTGTATCTATTATTCCTAGCTAGTTAAGTTTCTTATCTCTTTCAAGATATACATGAAAACAAACCCCTAAAATGAGCAGCACCTAAAGTGTCATACAATACTGACATTCAAGATATTTATAAAGCAAAATCAATCAAAGAAAACATCAACACATTCAGTAGTAGTATATCGATTACAGTAAGGAGTCCATAACATTATAAAACAACTTCATTAAGCATCTAGATTAGAAGAACCTTCTCTGCAAGAAAATTACCGGACCATCAAATCAGGGGATGGAATATTGCTATCATCAATCCCCAATATATCAAGAATCAATAATTGTGACTGAATTTATTACTTGTTACTTAATCACTAGCTCGTATTAAGTTAAAGTTCATATTACAACATCTTCTCTGCAGTTCAACTTCACAGCTACTCCCAGAAGTTCCCCTCCAAATTCTCCTCTATGGATAAAGTTAAAGTATGAAACCAAATCCTACTTAATCACTCCATAACAGACTTCAATAAAAGGAATTTTCATGCTAAAGCGACATCCTCCTCCATCTCCTACCCTTCCATCAAAACAAAAATAAACAAAAAAGAAAAAACAAATCATTTTCAGGTTCAAGACTCTCCGTTTAGTCGTGCCGTACCGGTGTCGACGTCGACAGGGTACGACGTTGGCATGGGTACTTTGACATGGTCAACTGCAAATGAGTACTTTGACCAACTCTTGAAGTTCATCGCCGCCATCGCTGGGACACCCATTGTTGCTGTCGCTGGACATCGAAGGTACGTCTATTGGAGATTGGAGTTTGGGCGGATGAAGGAGCTTGAACAAAATTCAAGCAATAAGTGAAGGGAATATGGAATACATAGAGGTATAGGAGTCAAACAAGGCATCGAATTGGTTGGTGATTTGAATATGTACTAGCTGCAAATTTGTTAGGAGGAAGAGAAGAAATTAGTGCTACGGAAAGGGAAAGACGATGGGGGAGGGAATAATAGGAGACGGTTGGATTTTTTTAAACTATTAATTAGCACATGGGGAGAGAATAATGGGAGATTGTTGGAATTTATTGTCGTATCCCCGTATCCGTATTCGAATTTGGAGAAGTGTCCCCGTATCCTTTATTTTAGATGTTTAAATACCTGACACCTGAATACATACCCGTACCCGACACCCGTACCCAAGTCCGAGTAACATAGATAACAACTCATAGCACCAGACAATTATAGATGCAGAAACCAAATTCTAATGTAGTAACCTCCATTCCAAAATAATTCGCACATTTGAAAATTCTCTACATTCCAAAAATATGTCACATTACATATTTATTACAACTTTTTCAGTCTTATCCTAGATAGCTAATTACTCAACTAATCACTAAAAATAAATTTCAAGTCATTAATTAAGGATATTTTAGAATTTTTACTTCATAACAAATTGCTTTCGGATCATTTCCTTCGTCTCTGTGAAAATCCTTCCAAATGTGGCAATTATTTTGGATTAAAATTTCCACTCTTACCCCTAACTAATTACTCTAACTAAACACTAATAATAACTTTTAAGTCATTAATCAAGGATATTTTAGACTTTTTCTTCGGATTAATTGCTTTCCAATCATTTCCTTCTCCTCGGCTAAAATTCTTCCAGATGTGGCAATTATTTTGGAACAGATAGTATTATAAGATTTTGAACAAAGAGATAATTGCTATCATGCTGATAGATACACACAATTGAGAGGAAAAAAACAAAATTTATTCACTACAGATCTGAGCTAAATACTGCAAAAATAAAATAACACAAAATTCAAAATCCATAAATAGAAATAAAACTTACACCAGGGGACACCAAGGCATCCAAAATCGGATTTAAGGCCATTGAAACCGAAAAACCTTAAACGAGAGATGTGATCGGAGGAAGAAGCCGAAATACAAACCAAATCACGAGTGTGAATATAAATAGAACAAATTATGAAGATTGCTAGGGCAATAAGAAGCATTGGCCAGAGATAACCGGTTCGGATCAAGTAATACGTGAAGCGTATTGCGATTGAAGGCTTCCGAGTCTTGGATTCGTCGCCGCCGCCGGCTTCGTCTGTCACTTGCGCCGGCCGCCGTGTGGATAGTGCTCTCTCTAGCATCTTGCTTGCGCTCGTCATTTTCGATTTTCCGGAAGCTCAGTGATCATTATCAGTGTCTCATCATAAGAGTTGAGAAAATGGTAGACGCTCTTTATTTCTTTCGGTTCTTTGTTAATTAAAGTGATTTCCATTTAGTTTGATGAAAGTAACAGTTCGCCCCTTCATCTTTTAGAAGTGAGCACTTTAGCCTCTAGAACCCGGTTTAGATTCACTGTCACAATGCATGTAATCGTTCTTGCACATTCTAATCATTAAAAATTCATTTATATATAATTATGATTGTTACAAAAAATATCACAGAGAAATCTGATGTACCTACCTCTTGTACAGAAACATTAAGAATAGCTCGTTTAATCCCAAATTAATTTATTTTATGTAATTATACTCTTGGCTTATTATTAGGTTTGAAGTGATCTCTTAAAATTTGAACGGAGAAACATAATAGAAATTTTTGTGGATTTTTTTGCTACTTGGAAAAAACATAATGAATGAGCCGTTTTGTCACAAACAGACACAAAAATAAAAAATTGTCATTGGGTGAATTTTTTACTGAAAAATTTAGGGACGAATACAATTTATAAGAAAGTCTCACGGAAAATAAATAAAAAAATTATAAAAGATTCATCATTTCTAAAAAAGTTAGGAGACATACGCCTTAACTAACCCTTATTTGAAGTTTTTAGACCCCTCGAAAAAAAAAAAAAAAAAGTTCTTAGTAAAATGTTTTTTTTTTGGCCAAGTAGTAATAAGTTAATTTGCTTCATGCAAGTAGTAAAATGTTTTTTATATTCACCAAAAAAAAATAATAATAATATTTGCTTCATGCAATCATGCTCCTAACTAACCATTAGATTCGAAGTGGTCGTTTAAAATTAGAACGAAGTGGCATAATTGCAGACTGCACATTTTAGAGAAATACATTTCTAAACAAAAATTAGTAACCAAATCTCTGGGGGTTTATCCATAGATTCAATCTATCAAATACAATTAATCTAAACAAAACCCCTCCATTTCTGCTTCATAATCAAGTAGGATTCTTGAACTTCTGCATAGCACTTGGAGCTACAAAATTAAAATCAAACATGCCATTTCAGATTTCATATTTTTTGCAGGAAAACGAATATCTAAAAGATGTAGTAAAGATCTCAGCATTATGAAATTGTTCATCAATAGTATTTTAATTCGAAATTAGAAGGTGAAAAAGAAAGGGAAAGTTTGCAGATGTCGGCCTTACCTAGCCCAGTTGCCTCTGAGCCTCTCATGATCCTCAATCTCTTGCATGAACATATGAACATCCTACACAAGAACAATGCAAAACAACCTATCAATTTCTAGTTTTTATGACAATACCTTAAAGAAAGCAAACTATGCAGAGAGCCCTTTACTTGGTTTTGCGTATAACTCGCAGAAATGGTTAAAAATGATAATCAAGATCTTTCTTTTAGAAGTTTCGACACAGTTCCAAGTCAATAAAACTGGAAAAGAAACATACTCCCATGGAACATCACCGACGAGCATCCAATCACCATCCTTGTCTTCATAGGTAAGTACATATTCAGAGCTATGTAGAGTAGTATCCTTTAAGCCCCTCTCATTAGGCATCTCTTGCTCCGGAACGTCATCAGAAGCAGACTTCCCTGAATCACCATCCCACATTAAAATTAAATTAAGTGTTGGAGGATACATTAGTGGAACAGTCCTAAATAAGTTCATTTCTTCAAGTAAAAAAATTCAGATGTCTAGAAAGCATTTTTTTTTACATGGATTTCTAGACTCATATTCAACAAAAGGAAAAGGAAAAGGAAAAGGGGATGGAACATACCACTGTTAAAGCCGCTGAACATCTTCTCAAGAGCTGATGAGAGTTCTGCATAGTTGAAGTAGGTTTTAAGATCAACTTTTCTAAGGTAAGGAGCAGCATCCATGCTAACCTTAACATAGAGGCAGCTAGGTTCATATTTCCCTTCAACATCATTGTTTTTGGACAAATTTGTTGCCAATGTGTTCTTGCGAAAAGACCGAATTGGTGGCCATCCTACCACTTGAGCCCTGTAACAATAAATAATTTGTAGTTTAATACATCGAATCTAATGAAATTCCAACACCGATAAAAACCAGAAGTAAATGAACAATATCTTCAAAGAGCAATCATAGTGAAGATAAATCTGAAGAGGGCAACCAATTGAAAAAGAAAACCATCTTGTTCGTTTCCTATGAGAACATCACTCAAAGGTCAAGGCAGAACATCTCTTGACACAAAAAATATGCGTGTATAACCACGTCAAGGAAACCTAGCACAGTTCGCTTAGAACTTCCAACCCTTGAACATAGGTCCCATTTTCAAGTGCCACTTGTGTACCCACACCCCCACCCCTTCAGATTTTTTTTCAAAAAGATGTGTTATAACATAACAAGAACTGAAAGATATACAAGTCCATGAATGACTATATTTATCTAATTCTACTATCAACTGAAAACAATTAAAGAAGACCAAAAATCTAACTAGTTAGAAGACCCCCAAAATTAGGATACAAGAAGCAAAAGCAGGATAACCACTAACTAGAAGAATTAACTGCTAATGATCACTCTGGGGATGTCTCTGTTAACCCAGAATCTCTACTTCTTGATGTTTATAGAATAATAATATGAATATCACTTCCTTGTCCATTTCAACTATGAGCAATAAAATATACGAAGCTCATTTACACTATAAACTCCCTCAAGAAGCTGAAAATTAACTAAGCCCCTTAGTTATGAACTTGAAATCAGCAAGATAGTACCGGCGTCTAAAATTAAATGTCCACTCTACTATTCTACCTCTAATTAAATATCTATTTTCCTAACCAAAATAGGACATCCCTATCCAAAATAGGAAAGCGAACACTCCATTTGGCAAGGACCAACCAATACTTCACCTTATAGTCCCCTTAAAAAACAAAAATGTAAAATAGTTCAAGAATACCACACAAACACGAGCCAAATAGCATAACTTCATTAAACTTAAGAGGAATAGGGGAAAATAAGAAAGTTGTACCCTTACCTTATTGGGGAAAATAATTTTTTTTATATATATAAAAAGTAACTTACTTTGAAGCAGGGGCGGCGCTAGCATGCTCTTTTCCAGAAGAAACATTCTTCTCCTGAACTGGTTTTGGAGCAGGCGGAGGACCAACTTCAGGCCCCGGCAAACATGCATTATCTCCTCCACCCCTAGGGGCAAAAACGGAATCAACTTTACCAAAATCAACAACATCAGATCCACGACTACTCATAATACTAAAACCCCATTTGCCATATCCATCAATAGCATCAGAAAAACCCCTTTTAGCCCCTGAAACAGAGCTTTTCACTGAACTAAGAGAAAACCCATTATTCTTATTATCCTCTAAATCTAAATCCTTCCCAAAAAGACACAATCCAGTCTTTCTTTCGGGAGTCTCAGAACCAGGCAAGCCAAGCCTTAGCTCAGTCTTTTTTTCATCATCTGAGGAAAGAGTATTCGAAGAAGAAGAAGGAGAAGAGGAAGGGATTCTTTCTATTAAAGAAGAAGGGTCCGGTGATGATGATGATGATGATGATGATAAGCCTATGTAATCTTGTTCCAGTGGTGGAGACATTTTTTTTATTTTCAATTTTTGAGCAAGAAGTGAATGATAATGAACAGAGAATAAAGAAAAAGGAAAATAGAGTTTAGAGAGAAAGGAAGCAGAGGTTGGTGTGAAACACAAAGAAGGGAGGGGATGGTTTGGTCTGGTTCTTGAACAAAAAGAAGTGGTGCTTTTGATGCAGAGAAAAAAAAAGCTTCTTTTATCTTAGCAATCAATGGAGTCTGCCGTATCAAATTTTGAGAAGTCCCTCAACTTAGAGTTTTTTTGCAACATGGTTTCGAATAGAGGACCGTGAGCGGTCATTTTGTTCATATCTGGCGTGGTCGCTGGCCAACTACTCTACGCGGTTTTCAGCTGATCTCCCCTCCTAATTTATTTTATGTGTTTTGAAAGTTTGCAAGAAAAAACTCTGAAAGTTGTGGAAGGCATTTGTTTTATGCGTAGCCTCGATTTTGCTCTTGCTTTTTTTGTAGTAGTGTTTGGTATATGGTCATAGAATTTTGTACTATAGGCCACTTATTTTTAGCTTTTTTTACATAATGCTGAGTCTTAGTAATGCTTCTGCTCTCATTGGTTAATTGGAATTTTTCAAAGGGCTGATTCCTCATTTCAAAGGGTAGGGGATCCATTGGATATCCACCTCTCTCATATAGTTCCTAATATCTATTAATAATATTATTTTCTTTTTAAAAAAAAATGATGAATGGTGAGCAAAAGTAAAATGAAAAATATTTTTTCCTCAAATAAAATACTTCCACTGAGGTAGTCACTAGAAATGTATGGAAGATTGGGGACGTGTATGAATAGCCCTCACTTTACCCGGATTTTGATAACACTTTCTGTATCACTTCCTATAAAAAAATTTAATAACAAAAAATTTGATATTTATAATTTAAATTCTGACTAGTAGATTTTAGGGATGAAATAATTCTAATTAGAAATTAATTAGACATGTTATAATAACTGGTGCATGGAGTGTTATAAATTATTTTGTGTGGTTACTCTTTCTATTTTTTTCATAGATCGTTATTCGAGTATCAATTAAACTAATTTGGTAAGAATTTGTATAAGAAAAAAACCGATAATACGATATGAAATTGAAATTTAACACTAACAAAAAGCTAATCAAGAATAAAGTCGCTCTATCTGCAAGGGTAGCCCAATTGGTTCGAGGGTGGTAGATTGTAGTACAGGCGCGAGTTCGAATCTTGCGTGCACTGATGTGGAAGTTTCAACCCTCCAATGTGGGGGTGGCTTCTTGCGGTGGGCTAAGATAAGGCCTCCCACCAATCGAACTGCTGGGTTACCTTGATTTACATCCTCCACAATACCTGTCGGATCGGGTGATGGGGACCCTAGGAGTGTGGATATCGCCTTTTGTATACAAGAATAAAGTCACTCTAAACCATTGATATTTGTCTAACTCTTTATTAGTTATTTAGTACTAAATAATTTATTATACAATGTAGTTGAAAGCTAACACTATTAAAATAGCTAATCAAGAATGGGGACTATTACATTATATAAATTGCTTAAAATATTTTTAAAATTAAAAAAACTAAAAATAAAGTATTTTTAAAGGTCAAAATACTAATATTTTTCTTTTATCTTTAATAATTAACAAAAAAAATTAACCAAATAAAAATAAAATTTTAAGACAACATATAAGAACGAAAAAATTACTTTAAACAATTTACATAATGAGAACCACATGACTATTACTAAAACAACTTACCTAACGGAATGGGGGGAAATATAAAATAAAAAGCAGAGACAAAGTTTAAGAAATGTACTAAAGAGACCCGCCCGGATTCTATGCGGAACAACATATTTTTCGTACATATATATCGCATAAGAACACATGTTATGGGTCTCGTAACAGGTGTCATGTAGAATAGGAGTCTTGAATAAGAATATGTGTCTCATTTTAAATCACTATTGACAATCAAAATTCAATCTGGCGAACGAGTATAAATTATGCACGTGCAAAACTTACACCGCTGCGCTAAAGAGACCCCAGGTACTTGCTCTTGGAGAGTTGAAATTCTAAATTTAACAAATTTTGGACAAAAGTAGGATTCACTTCATCTCAAATATTTATCCACATTTCCTTTTTATTTTTTGCATTGAATGTTGAAGAAAAAGAATAGAGAAATAAAATATAAAATTAAATTGTGAGTAAAATTAAACATAATTATACTTGATATTTTAATAAATTTTACCATAAAATTTGATTAAATATTAATTATTTAGAGTGGGGTGCCTAGTAAGGCAAAAAATCCTCTGTCCCCGTCAGTGTATGTCCCCAACCAATCACAATTTACCATGTGTATATATAATTGAAACAAATATTTATATAGTAAATTCTGATTGGTTAGGAACACGGGAACATACACGAACGGGGACAGAGAATTTTCACCCGCCTAGTAATATACTAGTAATTGTTGTTTAGCCAATTTGGTGATGTTGTCGGCTTGGGGAGAGTATATTCTAATCACGGAACTGGAAGCGCGGTAAATGATGAAAAGGCCCTATCCGGCCAACCGACAAGCGACAACTTACTCAGAATCCCCCATCGACCAACCTTTATCAATATGAATACTTATATTCAATTATAATCCTATCTTTTCCGTAATAATTTACTTTTTTTTTTTTAAGTTTAGACAGACATACACACCAAAAGAGAAAGTAGCACCTCACAAGAAGAATAAGAGATAAACTTAGAAAGGGAGGCAATTTAAAATATGCCTCATACACAGGAAAGATATCAAACCCTACAACCTCAAAATCGTGGGTAGACCGTTGCCCTCTAAGGACCTTGTGATCGTAATAATTTACTTTAATCAATATATAAACGACATGCGCCGTGCACAAACAAATAATCAATCGCACGGTCGCAGATGAAGCAAACAACACAATCTCCGAAAATGTGTTCTCAAAGGACTTATGGAATGGATTACCCCTTTACTCTTTTATTTAGATATATAATTCATATTAATTGTGAAAAGAGATGTATTGCACAAATTTTAAATTTTAGTTATATGTACATTGACAGAGAAAACACACTTCTCTTCGGCTAATTCGTAAGGTGACATTTATGCTATTTAGGTGACCCGAATTCTATCAAGTTTTAAAGGATTTAAAGTAAAATTAATTGTGCTAAATACGCTTATTAATTAGCACTCATTTTTTATTTACACATATTGATACAGATACAATTGTCAAACTGTTCAAACTAAATAAATAGCTCTTCAAGATATAATTATTTTATCCAAAATTAAATATTATCATCGTAATTGGATTAGAATTTGAAGAGAATTTTTATAACTACCAATTGTCCCCCAAGGCCTAGTTTAGTTTGGGGCGGGAATGTGAAGTAAATGGGAAGAGGGAAATAAATTTGGAGAGGAGGGGGATTCCTCTCTCTCCGTGTTAGCATTTTAGTCTCTTTAAAATTTGGAAGGATTTTTTTTTCTTATGAATAAAATTTGGAAGGGTTGGAGTGTAAATAAGATTGAAAGACCACTTTCCAATATAATTAAATATTTTGCTTTCACTCGTACCACACAAGATGCAAGTAAATAGTATTTTTTTCATTTCTCAATGTAGGACGTTTCGGACATTTTGAAAAAATTAAAGAACTCAAACAAACAGTAATCTTTCCACCACAATTCCAATAATATCCCTCCATAACTCTCTTTCACTTTTCCAATAAAAGATATGTTGAGGGTATAATTGGAATAAATTGTTGACAGTTAATAAATAAATGTAAATGATAATTAATTTGAATACATATATGTCTTCTAAATGATAATTAAATGAGAACGAAGGGAGTACTATTTTCCCTCCCCCAATTAATGTAAATGGTGACACTCCCCTTCATCTCTTCTTCCCTGTCCGCGAACCAAACAAAACCTAAATATCAAACTATAATTTATTATCTTGGAGTCTTAGATAAATAATTTCTCCAATTAAAACAAATATCACTTGATATATATGTCATTTTGTGTTTCTCTATTCGTTTATTAATTTATCAAAAATAAAATAAGCGTTAACTAAATAGTTTAAATTCAATCGTATTAGTTAAATCAAGAATGAAAGTAAGTATGACACATATCTCAGCTCACAATGTGGCTGATTGTGTTTGTACTATGAAATCTTCCAATGTAAATGTTCTTCCCCCCAAAAAGATCAACAATGACAGGTCTTCAGTAATTAAGTAAAAAGAAAAACAAACAGAAATGATTTTATTGAAGAAGGCCGCGTGGAAACGAAACGAAACCCTAAAAGTGATATTTATGAACCATTGCCTGAGCAAAGCTGACACAAACAGCAAATGGTAGAACAATCAACTCAGAAGTCTATGAAAAAATAAAGAAATATCAGTCCGGCTCCAGTGCAGAACGGCCAAAGTTCCGCACCTGCGAAACCATCCTAGCCGTCGGATGAAATTTTGAACGGTCCAGATCTAGAGAGAGAAAAACTGCGGCTGATTTAAATAATAATAAAAATAATAATAAAATGGTACATATGTAATTTTACAAATAAATAATAATAATAACAGCAAAAAGTAACACGCAACCGTCACATCGATTGAGGAGAGAAAAAATTGCATGGTGAACAAAAACGTATGCTGCGTTAGAGAACGCATGTTCTTCGTTAGTAACTTTTCTCTCTCCTCAATATAACGAAGAACATGTGTTCTCTTAAGAAGAACACGTATTCTTGTATATTGAGGAGAGAGAAAAGTTACTTTTCAACCGCAACTTTTCTCTCTCCTCAATATACAAGAATATATGTTACTACAACGAAGAGCATGTGTTCTCTACAAAGAATAACATGTGTTATTGTAAAAATGTAAAAATACCTAAATATCCTTTTTTGATACAGTCGTTGGATTTAATACAACGACTGGGAGCACCGTGCGGATTTTGGCTGATCTGCACTGGAGCCGCGACGGATACATAATTGGAAAAGAAAAGCCACTTCTTTTTTTAAAAAAAAACCTTTTCTTGGAAAATATGTTGATCTTTTTAAAAAAAAATTACCACCATAGTAAATATTGTCGAAATCCTTAAAGTGAACCAAGCGTGTGATTCAGATCAGACGGTTTAAAAAAAATGGAAGTCGTGGAGATTAGAAGGCTGAAATTTTGCGTTACCTCATCGTATCTGGTAATTAGGAGGGGACATATCGAAGTCTGTTAGTTGAGTTAACGGCGTAAGCGGAGTATCATGGACTCATTGACTCCAACCACCCACACCCCCCACGCATACTCTTAACGTTTACTACTTTACTATCGGTGTTTTCGTTAACCGTTTACTCCCTTTATTTATACTATTTTTAATTTATTTTCATTTTAACAAATAAATGAAATGAATATCGAACTGGAAACCTATATAGTCTAAAGTAAAATATATTGCGTCAAGTCATCAACTCAGTAGCTTTTTTTTTTTTTTTTTTACAGGTAATCCGAACATTTGACTCGACTAATCTGATTGGAATCTTAATAATATTTTTGTCCACCCAACAAAAAATTTCTACAAATAAAACGACATTTTTTTCCGGCACTTGATAGTAACATTCACTAACTCAAAACTTGCTTATGTTTAGAACGGGACTAAATATAGGGTATATTTTGATTGACACTAATTTCTAACGGTGTGCATTCGGTATTCAGTTTGGTTTTCTGAACAAAATTTTGGAATATATTTGATGAAAATTGAATCGAACCGAAATTTTATTGAAACCGAATACCAAAATTATTTCGGTATGGTTTGATTCGATTCGGTTCGGTTCGGTTCGGTTTGTACCAAAATTTCATTTTTTATCTTGTGGAGTTCAACTTAATAAAAATATATAAAAGATAAAATTATAATGCACAATTCAAATAAGATTATAAGTAAAAAATTAAGAATAAAAATAAAACTCTAAGTAATATTAATAATACTAATAAGTACTCTCTCAATTCAATAGTATAAGTCGTTTAATACATTTATCGAAAATTAAAGAAGCAAAAATAAGGTGTTTTTATAGTCAAAATATCAATATTACTCTCTTAAATAGAATTAGTGGTATACACCTTATATTTAAGAGAGTAATAATGATATTTTGACTAACAAACTAACTTATTTTTTGCTTCCTTAATTTTCGTTATATTTTCTAAACGAGGTACTATAATACACATTATTTAAAATAATAATAATAATAATAATAATAATAATAATAAAATTGGTCTATTCGGTATTTCGGTAATTCGGTTTCTAAAAATTAAAAACCAAATACCAAATCAAATTAATATGACCTTTTCAAAACCGAACCGTATAGTGGAATTTGGTTCGGTTCAGTATTTCGATTTATCCGAATAGTGAACACCCCTACTAATTTCAATTTAGTTTGGTTTGAAATTCAAATCGAGACATAAAATACTCTTTGTATTGAGTTTGAGTATGAAATCTCAAGTATAGTAAAACCTCTATGTAAGCCCTAAGGGCAAAGGTACTCTATGTTGTTTTGATGATAACAAACCATTGAGAGTTCTAATGTTTGTGTGAGCAATGTTCTTCTTAATAGGATCCTTAGCACTCACATCAACATTGATGAAAATGGTAAGTTAGCTTCTTGTGTAAACTAAGGTATGTATATTACACACAAGAATGCTATATTATGGAAGGAAGGAGGCAAGGAGGTTGGTTGGGAAATAGGGCTCTTCTAAGAGTCCCTAATGTATATGGCAAAAGAACTTAACATGCTAGTGCTTATGTTTCTTGTTCTATCTTGGTTTATCTTATAAGCACTTAGCTTTACACTTAATTGTTCTTATATCCTTTTGCCATGCTTCCTTGTACTTAAGATTGTCCATATCCTATCTATTTGCATCAAAGTTTGCCATAATCAAAAAGGGGGAGATTGTAAGCCCTAAGGGCGAACGAACTCGGTTTTTGATAATGGACAAACACTTGATGTTTGTGTCTAATGTTTTCATCTATGTGATAGAATATTGGAACTCAATATGGAAGCTCTAAGTACTTCAATCAAGTCATGTTCAAGATTCGAGACATACTTATTCAAGGCTTATCTTTCAAGATTGAAGATTGAAGACTTAGGTTGGTTAGATTAGCTTTGTCTTTATTGGTCTTTATCATTAAGCTCTAACCAATGCTCAAATGAACATAAGCTCTTCACTCTAGTCTTGCATACATGTTTTCATAAACACGTTTTCAAAAGGCTTAAGTTTCGAAATGATCTTTACATGTGTTCTTATACAAAAAGCCTTTGATTTCATAGTTAAGTCTTTTTAGAAAAGTTTTCCAAGTGCTCTTATGTGTTACCTTTTGGGAAAACCTTTTTAGACTTCATTAGACTTGAAAACAAGTGTTTAAACATCATCTCTCATACTCGAAAAAGTCGAGTCAACCGAGATTTTCTCGGATCAGCGAGGATTTACAGAGAGTTTGTGTGATTGGCTTCGGTCGACCTAAGAGGGACTTCGGTCGACCGAGGTAGTGGTTCGGTCGACCGAGGTAGTGGTTCGGTCGACCGACCTTGTGTTTCGGTCAACCGACCCTGGCTTCGGTCATCCGAGATTAAACTTCGGTCAACCGAACTCTGTTTCTACTAGCCGTTTTTTGACCGTTTGGAGACTCGATTTTCAGCCAAATTTGAAATGTATAAATACTCCAAAGCTAGAGAAACATTCCAAGGCTTGCATATCAAATATTCATTGATCTCTCATCAAGCCAAAACACCTTCAAAGCAAAAACACTTCATTTCCATGATTTGAATCATTCAAAGGTGTTATTTCAAAAGCAAGACAAAGAGTGAACTTCATATGTTCAAAGAGCTAAATTGATTGAGCTTCAAAGGTATACATTCTCACTTATAAGAGTGATTAATCTTTGTACTTAAACAATTCATTCCCTTTCTAAGTGATTGGGTAATTCTGGTAAAAGTCCTACTTTGTGTGGGCAATTTGTAAAGACCTACTTTGTGTGGGCAAGCTCTTAGTGAGTTTCTTTGTAAAGTGGTTGTGTTGTAAAACTCTTTGTGAGTTAGCCACTAGTGTAAAGTCCTACTTTGTGTGGGCATTCTTCTTAGTGAAGTTATTGAAAATCCTTGGGTGCGGCTCAAGGTAGTGGATGTAGATTCTAAGTGAGTCGAACCACTATAAATCCTTTGTCTTGTTATTG
Organism: Vinca minor; assembly: GCA_026122235.1. Lineage (NCBI taxonomy): Eukaryota > Viridiplantae > Streptophyta > Magnoliopsida > Gentianales > Apocynaceae > Vinca > Vinca minor. Next base: position 7,106,012 of record JAOCZM010000246.1, on the reverse strand, counting down.
GGTTTTGCTTTAGCTTTTATTCATCTTGCTCTAACTTACACAAGCATTGCAAAGATTCGAAAAAGTTAGAAAGTTTAGTTAAAACCCAATTCACCCCCCCCCCCTCTTGTGTTTTACACTCTACACAGTAATACTTTTGGGATCGGAGGAAAATATTACTATAGAGAGGTTATTCTTAAATAGAGGTTTACATATAAAAATTATAGTTTTAAAAAATAACTAATATAGATTATACGGCACTTGGAAATATGTCCCTTCATATCTTAAAAACACACACAAAAAAAAATTCATTTTTTTAAGGAAGATCAATAGTGGTTCCCCACTTTCCCTTCGGTATGACTCGAACTCCCGACCTAGTAAAAACACAAATTTAATATATATATATATATAAGATTCATGAGTTTAAAAAAAAATGTACGAAAAATGTATTAAAATATTCACTAATGTATATTGTATCTTCGAAATGCATTTTCGTTTGTTTTCTTTTTATGATACATATATAAATGTTAACATAATAATAAATTTCATTATCATTTCAAATCATACATTTTCTACTTCAAGCAAGACATGACACCTAAAAACAAACGAACTCAAATCCTTGGAAGTATTCGTGTCGAGTTGCACAAAATGAAAGAAGCCAACTCCGATTGGAATCAAAAAGATCTTGCAAAATGGTTAGAAGATACCCATAAGCTTAAGGTTTCGCAGCCAGCAATATATAAGATAATCAAGAATTCATATCATCTTAAGTTTAATGTAAGATAGTTAAATAATTCTGGATATTTTATATAGATATATAAATATAATTAAAATTTAATGTTATTTTATTACTATATGGAGGTAAATTTCTTAAGGACGATCCTAAACAAAAATGGAATATTACAATGTAGAGTTTTTTCTTATTTAGAATTGGTCCGGAGTTGGGACCATAATTTTATTTTTATATAGAATATTACTATATAAAGGTGTTATTGTAGTATTAATTATCTAAAAATACTGACTTTATTTCAAATTAATTTGAAATCAGAAATCTCGTTTAAGACCCAATTTAATTAGACTCCTATGAATCAGATTGAATTAGGATAAAATATTCGATCCCAATTAAGTTTTAAAAAAATCTGGGAGCTGTGTCGAACCCGTGAGTTGACGAGGGAAAAGGGTTAAAAGGGATACTGAAATCGAGCAAGTTGTAATATTCATGATGAATCTTTTAGAGTAAATGGGACCTTATATAATTTGGTTCAATTTCCACTCAAGTCTAATGCTGGGAAATTGAATTTGGCGTTGTCACGGGTTCGTAGACTTTTGTTTGATTCCATTCTGAACCTTGTATCGGGCTGACCAATAATTGACTCCGGAAAGTAATTTTTTTTAACTATTTACCATCAGCGTCATCCCCAATATTATTACACATTTCCTTTGTTGTGCTGACAAAATTTCAAAACATTGCTTGACTACTTGAATACAAACCACTCTTATAATGAACATTTATTGGAATTTCTGGCAATATGTTACTCAATTATCAACCACCCAATAGCTATGTTATCCAGAAAAGCAGAAAAGGGTACGGGTGTCAAGTACGAGTATGTATTTATATATTCAGTATTTAAATATCTAAAATAAAGTATTTGATTGGTGTTGAGCAAATCCGATAACTATCTTATACACATACTCATGTCACTATTCACCAATATAGCAAGGAAATTTTTTATTTTGACTATAGTTAAATAGAACATTTGATTGATTTATTCACATATAACAATACTCACATAACAATACTTATAAGCTAATGAGGCACTTTGAGTCAATGGCTAAAGGTCGATCGCTCTCATGACGTAGAGTCGTGAGTTCGAATCACTCAAGCACTGCTTAAATCCTTTATCTCTTGTAATAAATAGGCTCCTCCTCCAATAAATTAAAAAAAAAGTAACAATACTTGTGTAAGAAGTAGTTTCAACTCTCCAATGTGAATGTGGGGTGACTTCTTGTGATGAGGCTTTTTGCGCACAAGTAAAGGGAAAAAGGACGATGGGTGGGGCAATACGATAGGTCCACTTGAAAAATAATTGACTGGCTGGCACTAGATGGTGTGACCAAAAGTCCAAAAAGGTTCCGGTCGGTGCTATCCATGTCGGGCTGGGTCGGGTCGCCCCACTATATGAAATATCCAGGTGGAACTACATCATTCAGATGTAATGTGATCGGTGATAAAGAAAGCCATATATTTCTTTTTTCTTTTTTTTTCTTTTTTCTTTAATTAAATTTATTATTATTATCACGATATAAATATTAAATTCAAAACATATTGTTTCAATCAAAAGTATTTGTCAACTACATTAGTTTTCCTCAATAAAAAAATGATGTAACGGTTAATTATCAATTTAAAAATTAAAAATAGATGGTTATTCACCTATTTCAATAATTAATAACATGTTACCAAAAAAAATCAATATGTAAATAATAGATCTAGTTACTCACCATAGATTTCATCCTCAAACTCGTTTCAAGATTCCATTCCGATAATTCTCTCACGTGTCATGGAACTTATGAACATCGATCCTTCTTTTTTTCTGATCTTGATCGATATATTCCCAACGTTCGATCATGGTTGCTAACTAATATTACCATAAGATTATGAGTTGATGGATTAAATCTCAAGATGTATGATATTAGTCTCAAATTTAAATCAAATTCCCGATGATATGCTCAATTCAAAAAAGAATTTGAAGTTCAGTTAAAATCTCAAACCCATAACAGACCCAATCCAATATCCTATACTTATACTAATAAGAAAGTGTTGTTGAGGAAGTCGATCGAGTAGATGAAATAGTCGTAGAAAAGTGCACGCTACATACAAACCGAATAACCGATGATGGCTATGGATGCAATGATGATCATCACAAACTTTAGAACAACTTTGTGGAAAGTTAGTTTGATTCAAAGAACCATATAAGAATCTATAGAATGATGTTCCAACTTATTTAACTATTCGAAATCCTAGTTGGAGTAAATTATTGGAGCAAATTGAAGTAAATCGAGAGATAAAATTGTTTAAACTAAAATAAAATTAGAGTAACTTTTATCCTTAATTGCAAAAAGACCAATTACAGTCATGTTTACGTTGTTATCCTCTAATTTATCGGAGTAATTAAATTGCTCCACCAAGTAATATCAGTCTATGTTTAACGATATACGATTAATTCGGTCTGTTTTTGTGGTTGAATATTTAAATCATTCAAATAATAGTCTGATGATTTTATCACTCAAATGTTAACTGGGTGGTCGAGAATACTCTACACATTCTAAATCCTAGAAACTGAATAAAAAATTTACGTAATCTTATCTCAGTTAGTTGTTCAGGATATAATACCAACTGAATTAGATACTTGGTTGACCATATTCGCAGAAAAAAGATACTTGATTCGCATCTTATGGTCAATCAATAGGTCCACGGATCTATTCTTCTATACAATAATATTCAAGCACGAACAAAAAAAAAAAAAGGACCAAAGATTGGTGGAACATGGCTAGTTCCTTGTTTGAGAGTGAGGAACGAAGGCAAGTGCTCTTTTTTGGGCTTCTTCTCATTCTTCTTTGGCATCTACGGTAGAGATCGGAGGGATTTGGCCCTGAAAAGGAATTGAGTTTGTCACTTTTAGTAAGTCTTATAATTACTTTTGGAAAGTAGGAATCAAAAGTCGATATGTCCGAGTGGTTAAGGAGACAGACTCGAAATCTGTTGGGCTTTGCCTGCGCAGGTTCGAATCCTGCTGTCGACGTTTTATTTTTTCCTTCCTTTTTAAATCACCATTTCCCCCCTCATTTTCTTATGCTTTGAAGAAAGTAGTTTTTTTTTTTTTATTTATGGGAAAGGGAAATCTATGAATTATTAGCCATTTGGTCATCAAATTATTTTTGAGCAGTCATTTTTGTCCTTCCGTCAAATAATTATCTAAAAACCGTCAAAATTGATGACGTGTCCAAACGGCACTCAGATTGTCTCTCTCCTATAAGGATAAAGATGGGAATTCCAAATTAATAAAAAAATTATTAACAAACAGGGAATAATTCATTTCAATAGGAATACAATCATTTTTACCTTTAATCTACTACTATGGTTAATTTCGGTCCATGGATTTTTTGGGTACTGTAGATCCACAACATTGCAGCTTGAAGATGTCTGTCCTTGGAGTGAAATCACCATATATTTCCCCAACCTAAAACTTAAGATTTTGAAATTCATTTCCATTGCCTTTTGGAACATTTTTTTTGTTTGCCTTTCGGGAATCTTCATGGACTTAAATGAATTGAAGATGGAAGAACTATCTATGTTTAGAATATCCTAAATTTTAGGTTTTTAAGGATTTTCTTGTTCTAAATTATGGAGGGAAAAAGATGATGAGGGTTGATATGGGTGGGAATGACGGGCTTTACAAAAGAGGTACTTAGTATACTTTGGAATTTCCATCTTTACCCCTGCAGGGGAAAGGAAATCTGAGAGCCGTTTGGACACATCATCAATTTTGACAGCTTTTAGACAATTATTTGACAAAAGAACAAAAATGACTGCTCGTAAAATCTTTGGGGATGAAAAAAGTTTAAAAAATTAAAAAGGATGAAAGTGGGTGCTCAAAAATAATTTGATGACCAAAATGGCTAATAATTCGGAAACCTATCTATTATAAAAAAATAGTAGGATAAAAAAGCGCAGAGGGAGATTCGTTTTCATTACCTCTACGTCCAGGGACGAAGCCAGGAATTTGGCGTTTCGTCCCTGTCTAAGTCATAAGGTCTCATAAGTCATTTTATTTATCGGGAAATATAAATTTATTTATTATAAGAAGCGAAAGGAGAATTCGAACCAATGACCTCTACGTTATGAATTCTCCAAATCCATTTTTTTTAACTTCTTTTTTAACATGTAGAAATGTCAACTGAAACTTTGAACCAACTAAGTTTCTATCCATGTAAATTTTGATAAGTACAGTTTTCACTAGTTGCAACAGTTTCTTCGTTGCAACAGTTAATGTCCAAATGAAGTTACGCACAAATGAGAAGGTGTAATAAGTTATTAGGAGATGATGTTTGGCTAAAATCTCAAATTAAACACTATTCATCCCCTTTTATTTACAATTTTGCCACCAATTTAGCCAATTAATTTGCTAAGTCTTAGTCATATATCATCACCCTAAGTTATTTATGTTTTTTTTTCTCTTTGAGAAAACAGCTTTAGTCGTCCTTCAATTATTTTCATTTCGCCTCGATAGTCCTAGTATGTTTTTTTCTGTCTAAAAATCGTCTAAAAATTTACGGTTAGCCTAAAGAGTATTTTTCCGTCAAAATGTGATGAAATCCGTCAATTTCAGGGGTAAAATAGTCATTAAACAAATACCCTCTTCTTCTTCATCATAACAACCACCTCCTCCACCGGCCACCACTTTCCACCACCTCTACCTCCGCCTCTGTCTCCACCACCTCTACCTCCGCCTCTGTCTCCACCACCACCACCACTTTCCAACTCCAAATACATAGAACCAAACAAAATTCACAACTTGATATCATCAACATCCCAACAAATTTACACATTCCTTATTTCATATAAACAAACACATCTATCCATTACCCACATAGGAAAATTCGATAATAAAAGAAAAACTCATCATTGAAAATCCAATCTTGGGCTTTTTCAGAAAAGGGTTTATACAATTGATAAAAAAAAATTGACCAAAAATTAATTTTTCAAATGGACCAAAAATTGAAAACCCACATGTCATCTTCTTCTTCTTCTACTTCCTGAAAGGCTGAAAATTTTCATCCTTACGACTTTTTGGCCTTGGAATTCATCAAATTTGGCATGCATTCATATGGATTTTTGAAGTAATTATTGGAACTAAAAATTCATCAAGACTTTTTGCTTTTGATGAATTTTTGGTTTTGGTGTGGGGATGAGGAAATAAAGAGGAGTTTAGAGGTTAATGGGTTGTAGAAAGAATTGGCAAGATATGGGGTAGAAGTGGTGGTGGTGGAAGCGGATGTGGTGGGCGGTGGTAGTGGTGATGGTGCCTGTGATGAGGAAGAAGAAGATAGTAATTTTTAATGACTGTTTTACCCTTGAAATTGACGGATTTCATCACATTTTGACGGAAAAGACTCTTTAGGCTAATCGTAATTTTTTAGAGGATTTTTAGGCAGAAAAAAACATACTAGGACTATCGGGGCAAAATGAAAATAATTGGGGGACGACTGTGGCTATTTTCTCTTTCTCTTTTGTTTTATGTAATATTTGAATGTAATAACTCTTCATGGGCTCTTGCTTAGGAAAAAGGAACTCTTCATGGGCTCTTGAGAACCATCCACGATCTCAACCGTTCAAACAGTTTTTTTACCCTTTCTAGTCATCTTTAAATTTAAAAATAAATTTCTAACGAATTTAAAGTAAGAGTAGAGATTAACCGCGGAAGTAAATACAAAATTTTAAATTAAGAACTGAATTCAGATGCAAGGAAATGTGATGTAATTTACTCAGCACTTTCAATTCTACGAATTATCAGTTCCGAGTTTGATACTTCTCGGCCTTAATAATATTAATACCAATATATATTTGTTTTAGAAAAATATTATATAAGGAAATGAAAAAAAAAGAAGAGAAAATCGTTTTTGTTAATCCCAATGAATATAGAATAACGAACCACCTCCTTGTATCATTTTGGGGATATATCGTGCTCGATTTCTTTTCTTTTTTACTGTATTCATTCATAATTAATTGATACATTTTACTTTTTTAGATGTTCTGAATTAATTGATATATTTCAAAATTTAATAAATATTTGACATGTTTCTTCCAATCTTATCCTTAATCAACTTTTACTTAATACTTTAGTGTTTTTAACAATTTCACACTTATCCATGCATATCAAATTATACTTTAATTAAAAGCAATTTAGATTTTTTTATTTGTAATTATTAACTTATAATAATTTCCTTTATCTATGTGAAAATATGAAATGTATCATTAATTAGGGATGTAGTAATAGTTATAAAAAAAAAAAACAACACTGGTGACGTGAATGAACTTGAAGTAACCACCACCACCGCCACTGCCTGGCCTCCAGGAGGAGGACAAAATATCTAGTTGCTGAGCTGAAGAAAGAGAGCCTGGGGAATCAAAATTCATCATATAGCTCTAATGGAGAGACAAACCCTAGCTTCAACATCATCTTCATCCACTGGTAGCAACAATAATTCTCCACCACCAGAAGATGCTTGGATTAATACCTATCATCATTTACTGCCTCAATGGAATTCAAATTCTCTCATGGCTTCTCATCAGGTCCTCCTTTTCCTCAATATTTCTACTTTTACTGCTTTCCGTTTTGTTCCTGTTCTGCGGATATTTATGGTTTCTATATTTTTTTTGTTATAAGTGAAATTTCATTTAGGTGTGGGTGACATAGCTCTTTTTTTTGGAATAGATTATGCTGAAATTAGTAGTCTGACTAAAAAAATCATTATATATGATATGCTAAATACAAAATAATCATACTTATATTTTTATTTCTTGTATCTTGGAATAAAATTTATTCAAATTTTCGTATACAGATAAAGCTATTTTTACAAAAATATTTCTTTCAGCAGCTTAAGAAAAGAGCTCCAGCAATGGAGAACAAGTCCGAGAGGAACAATTTGGTCAATCTGTTCATTGATTACATGTATTGTGGACGGTTCACTTTTCATTTAGAACTTTTATCGCCTTTTCCTTTTTACTAGATGAGTTTGTCTTCGGTCTGTGTGAGAATGTTTTTCTTGTTTGTGGCATTTCTAACAGAATTATGCGTCTTTTCTGCAGTCTGGCATCCCAATTGTAATATCTAGAGTTAATCAGGTGGATGCAGCTAGGCTTGACATTGAAATGTCTGCGATGTTGAAGGAACAGATGGTTAAAGTCTTTTCGTTAATGAAGGTACCTTTGATTTAACCTATTTTAGGTGTTGATCAAACAGAGTTTGACGATTCTTGGTGGTTGCTATTTTTTGGAATTTAATTTGTTTTCTATATCTTTCTTTGGGATTAGCCAGGAATGTTATTTCAATATGAGGCAGAGCTCGATGCTTTTCTTGAGTTTCTTATTTGGCGATTCTCTATCTGGGTTGACAAACCTACTCCAGGAATTGCTCTCATGAATCTCAGATATAGAGATGAACAAGCTGCTGAAGCGAGAGGAAAAGGTTGGATAACCTTTTTGAATACTTTGCTTATCTTATTTGCTTTGATCCCAATCCTCAAAGTTGCTTGCCATGATAATTCAAATATAGCGCACCAACTCCTGGTAGATAAACACCTAATACTATCATCTTTCCTAAACTAGGATATTATCTTATTCACAAAACTTTTGCGGATAAGAGGACATGGTGCCTTAAATAAAAGTTACAGTCTTTTCCTTACTATTTTCTTTATTGTTTGAATGCTTCTTATCTTTTAGCATCCACCACAGGATGCACTCAGCCTCTAATTTGTTTCAGTTGGATCCACTGCATTTATTTGTTTTCATTGGAACTTTAAGTTGAATAACTTGGATTGAAACTCTCATCTCTATCTTGTATTTTTGCAACCAATCCCATCGTAGTGCATCATCAACTCACATGTTTTGTTTTGTGGTACTGTTTTGCATGTGCTTTTTCAGTCAGAACTGGTCTGGAAGGACCTGGACTCACAGTTGCTCAGAAGCTTTGGTACTGTGTTGCCACTGTGGGAGGTCAATATATCTGGGCTCGTCTCCAATCTTTTTCTGCTTTCCGTAGATGGGGCGACTCAGAACAGGTACTCTTTTGTTCATGAAAGTTAAATTGGATTCTTTCGGATACACAGAAAATTGAAGACTAGTAACTCCTGAAAGTTTACTTATCTATTTTTCCTTTATTTAATTTTTTTTTCAGAGATCACTGGCACGTCGAATATGGTTTCTGATTCAACGTATAGAAGGATTTTACAAAGCTGCGTCTTTTGGCAACCTACTTCTATTTCTTTACACTGGAAGGTATGCATTTAGCACCTATGCCCCTATATACATTTCTGATGCTTAAACCATTCCAAATCATGTGTGTTGTATGTTTATAGGGTTTGAGTCTAAGAACATAGAACTGCCGCTAAAATCCCGAATGTGAATTTTATCTGGGACTATGAGTTGGAGAAGAAGTTTAATGGGTTTTCTGCCAAGTTACCATGTAATGATTGATTTTCTTTCAGATGTACCCGGTAACTATCAAAGTATAATGCTACTCAAGGGGCTTTAAGTGTGGAAAAGCTATTAAAATTTGATGTGACATGCAATGTCAAACACTGTATTTTTCATACCAAATCTGATACTTTTGATGGATACAGGCATAGTGTCATGTGTTTAATCTGAATGGAAAAATTACTGTAGATATCTTGAACCAGAATCTACATCTTGCTGCAGTATAGATTAACAGGGCAAGGCTGCAGTTCAGAAAAAACAAATCTGTAGCTTGAAGTTTTGAGTATCATGGCCTGTAGCGTGCTCGGGTGGCATGTTGTATCATATATATATCTTTTGCTAATTGTATGTGCATTGAAGCTGAAAGTAGGGACTGCAGTTTGTTTTGAGTTCAAGTACCAATATAGAATAGGGAAATATGGGATCAGGGCAGGCTTTATCATTTGACGTATTACTTTAAGTTTCAAATTTTTACTACTCTTGATGTCTCTGATATTTTGGGGGATAAATACTTGGTGCAGTAGGGGGAATGCGATCAAGCTTATTTGTTTTATAGTTTATGGGTACTTTTGGTGTCAAAGTATTTGTACTAATTTTGTGCCATGCTTGGTTATGAGGAGTGTCATAATGAATTCAATCACTTATTGAAATTGCCGATGTTTCAGTAACATCATATTGGTGCAGGTATAGGAGTCTTGTCGAGCGATTTTTACAAGCAAGACTTGTTTATGGGAGCCCTAATATGAATAGAGCTGTGAGCTTTGAGTACATGAATCGCCAGTTGGTCTGGAATGAATTCTCGGTATTTTCCCTTCTCATTCTATGCACATTTGCTGGGTGTCAGAACACTAAGCAATGACCTTTTCCACCTGATACTTGTGTAATGAAGATGCATTTATTTTTTCCTTGGGGTGGTCATTAGACTGTTTTTCACCTCTATTTTCTTTTTCTTCGTGGCATATTCAGCATGGGTTACTATCTTCAGAATTTCTCTTCTTTATCTCTAAGTTACGATGACTTTATGTATTTATGAATTGTAATAGCTTTTTGCCCTACTTGGTCACCTCCTGACAAAAAAATGAACCTTCTATTTCTTCGCAGGAAATGTTGCTGTTGCTTCTTCCGCTTCTTAATTCATCCTCCATCAAAAATTTCCTTCCGTTTTCTAAAGATAAATCTTCCAGTTCCACTGGGGATGAAAAATTGTGCCCCATCTGCCAAGCTGATCCAAGCATTCCTTTTCTAGCTCTCCCTTGTCAGCATAGGTATACATTCATAGGTTTTTTTTTTTTAAATTAAAAAAAATATTTTTGAAGAACTGCATAAAACAAAGCTTGGTCCTATCTTGGACAATTTGGGTTTTCATATCAGTTAACTCTTCTATGCTCTTAAATTGTTTGATTTTCTTGAAGGGTACTATGCTGTATTTGGTCTTACATCTTGAGCTTACGAGAAATACTTCTGTTAGCTTAGTTATGATAAGCTTCTGAATTTCACTAATCGTAAGTAAGGTTCACTGATCAACTTGTGTGCAGTTGTTAATGTGTCGTGCGTGTTATTGATCCCGGGGACCATTATTACTTGAGGATGCTCGATTCTTAATTTGATGAGGAATAAGTTTATTATATTCATCAATCTGAATTTGCATGGTGCATATATGCATATTTGCTAGCAGTGGCTATTATTCAACTTGCATTAGCTGGAAACAAAAAAAACTTATAAATCTTGTGTGTTTAGTATACCTAGAATTCAAGTATCCATTGCTTGATTTCGACCTTTTGCATTCAAGTGATTCAAGTCCAATCAACCTGAAACAGCCTCTGCCCAAATGAATCTAAAATCTGTTCTCTTGATGATGAATTTTGAGTTATCCTGTTCACTGAGTTGGTTATGGTGTTCACTGACAGGTATTGTTACTACTGTCTACGAACACGGTGCTCGGCAGCTCCATCATTCCGGTGCTCCAGATGTAGTGAACCAGTTGTAGCTATGCAACGGCAAGGTGGTTCCGTCAACAACCTTGCTAAAAAAACATTGATCAATTTACAACATGAATGAAATTGAGGACGAAAAAAGTTAGGTATAATCACAGTGATGTATAAAAAAAATGCCTAAAAGTGGCATTACTAATTTATTATGAGGTTAAGGAATCAAGATTCCTTTAAAAAAAGCTTCTAGCCACTTTATTAAGCGCATCCATTCTTTGCAACTTTAGTGTATGCCTTGCAAGAATCACCATTTATTTTTTTAGGTGCTATATTTTTCCGCCTTCCTATTTTGTTTCAGTGCTGATGCGGGAGTTTTGTGCATTAGTTACGATTTTTTTTTTAAAAGCTTCTTGTAGTTTTTGGTTGACTTGTGAGGGGAAAAAATGTCGTCCTCAGCCACAAAGAAAAAGTAAATAAGCCTTACCTGTTCAGGGAGCTTGGAGGGGGATGGTGTGGTAGTGGTACATTCGTTTTGTTTCTCCAGCTGCCTGGCAGGCCAGCAGTCATTCTGAATGACTAACAAGTTTGTTTGCATGAAATAAGTGCTCTAGCCGCACGTGTGAAGCGTCTGTACATCGTTAGATGAGTTAATTTGACAGTTGATTTTTGATTGGGAAGAATGAACAACTGTACTTGAAGAACGCCGTTGTTTATTGAAAAACATGTTTTCATTTTTTCTAAATAAAATTCAGTTGTTAGATCAATTGGTTTGACGGTGCATAAGTATTTTGCATGTGCAGACATAATACATGTTCCGCACCAAATATGTACTGGGAAAATCCATAATAATAGAGATATTGCTTACTCAAATTAAATACCAATTTCTGCCTATGTAGTTGTGCTTGGGTGAGTTTAGTTGTTTCATAGGCGCATTTATATTAAGTGTATGGTTCGTAGTTTATGTTTATGTCAAGGTAAGTAGTTCAATTAGTTAAAATTTTTGCTTATCTCTATATTTATGTTCTCTTCTTGATATTAATATTTTATTAGAAAAGGTTCAATCACCTGATCGGTATAGACGTGAAGGGAAATTTCTTCTTTTCAAAGTGGCAAAAACTTACGTATAAGAATAATCAATTTCACACCTCAAGAAAAATTTAGATTAGTTTCCAAAATTTCACCTACTAAACACCCTGAACTTCTCTCTTTATTATTATTATTATTATTATTCGGTTACTGTCAAAGATCATACTTTCTAATTGCTTCACATTCACACCCTCACAACTTAGACAAGTAAGAATTATTCTTAGTTCAAAGAATCATATTATGCTAAATAATATATTAAGCTTTCTCGTATAATATATGGCATTGGGAAAAGCCTTTTACTGTTTTACATACCCTATATATTCCCCTTTCACTTGTTGGCACACCTTACTATATAGATTATCAATATCTTAATCATACCTTGGGAAAAGAAGACACCATAATATGATCTCATTAATTTAGCTTATTTTTACTCCCATTTATCGGTTTTTTAAGACATTACACTCGAATTAAGAAAATTATTGGGATATATGAATTTAAAAGTAGATAGACACTTTTACCATTCGATTAATATATTTATATTGGGACAATTAAAATTAATTGTTGACTAAATTAATGAAATATAATGATAAGTTTGGAAACAATACATTTACGAATCTCTTGATTTCTTAAAAGTGACAAATAATTAAAAAAATCGATAAGGTATGTCTATACGACTGATAATTAGAAACGGAGGGAGTAATACTTAAAGACATTAGAGAATCCTTCAGTGCAATCTAAAGAAAGAGAATTTGTCAATTATTAAAGGCGGTAGGATCTTCACTGTTGAAATTGAACCGAAAGATATGCCACATTTGAGAGTAGTCATATTGAAATTTAATATGATCTCACTGATCACTTGATTCACAAACAAATAAAGTTCATGATCTATTATCAAAACCTAACCCTAATTTCAACCTAAGCTCTTAATTACAATCCCTAGCCTAGCTACCACCCCAAATCAAGGAAAGCTCCACAAATATTTGTTTTTTTGGGCCTGAAGACACTACTCACCAGCTTTTTCTTTCTTTCTTACCCCACTTCATAATAAAGCTAAAGTAAGAGAATAAAAAAGAAGTATAGTATATAGATAATTATAATGAAAGATGGTGAAAAAGAGAGGAAAAAACACATACAAAGGCATTCTCTCAACCCCACAAGTATAAAATACCACTTTGTTGATAAAGACATTTGGTTTCTTCAATCCTCTTCTGAGAAAGCATACTCATCCTTGAAAGCTTCAGCAAAGCCATGTTTTTTTGCTCAAACAAGGAAAGATAACAAAGTGAAGAGCTACAAAAAAAAATTTTGTTAGAGAAAATTGATCATTCTTTCTTCCTTGTTATTATATTTTCTTGTAAAAGAAAATAATTAATGACTCCAAGTTAATTATCAGTTATGCAAATAATTAGCTACTATTATTACAAATGATGGCTGGAAACCCTAGTAGCTGGTGGAGCATCAATTCCATGCATCCACATGAGCAATCTCATCAAGAACATCTTTCTTCTTCTTCTTCTTCTCAATATTTATATGGATCTAATTCTTCCATTTCTGTCCCTGATCATCAATCCAACCAAGAATTTCCGCGTTCATGGAGCCAATTACTTCTGTAAATCCCTCTTCTTTTCTCCTTAATTATGCTGTTCATTAAGTTCCTTAGCTAGCTCTATATTTTATTTTCTTTTAATTTTTTTTTGGACTTGTAGCTCAAAAGTGATGATCCCTTTTCAAATCCCAACATATTTCTTTTCTTTTGCCTCCCTATTTGATTAATTTCTTTTGATTCTTTCACTTTCTTGCTACTTTTTTTTTGTAGTGAAGTAGAAAATTCATTCATTATCTGCCAAAATAACGCAAAAGCAATAATATTAAGATACGACATGATTAGATCATGAACAAAAAAAAAGAGGGAAATTATAATAATTTTGTGATCTTATTATTAATCTTGTAGAGGTGGATTGGGAAATGAGCAGCAGCAGCAGCAAGAAAGGTTTGTTAGCAGTCCTTTTCAGTACAAGAAATTAGAGAATTGGGATGATGGTGACCAAATTTTGAGTCCATCTTTAAGGGTTCCTATTGCTGATGTGATCAAGCAAGAAGTAGCTCAAACTAGTCTACTTTATGGAGCTACTACTATAGATAATGATGAATTTCATGGTAATAATAGGCCTAATTCATCTTGGTCACAAATGATGCCTTCTTCATCTCCTAGCTCATGTGTTACAAGTCTAAGCAGCACTTTATTAAACTTCTCTAATAGCCAACCAGATGGGAGAAATCAGCATCCACAAAACTCTTCTCATGAGGTAAGAAAATAAGATTGATTTTTACTTTTTTTTTCGGGGGGGTTTACTTTTTCCCCCCATTTTCTAGGAAGATCAAGGACGGATCTAGGGGTCGGTGCTACACACAATATTTTTTAACACTGTTCTATGTGCATTAGTTTTCTAAGTCTTTTGCCGCTTATTCTTTTTTATTAATTAGCCCCTCAACATTTTCTCGTCCCTCAAAGTCAATTTTCTAGCTCTATCTATGAGAATAAATTATCAAACTTGAAAGTGAAAAATATATTATGTTGTTTCTCAATTATTGTTTTAATTCTTTGTTACTTTGCAAAAGTTAAAAAGCTCAAGCTCTGGTGGTGTACCAAAGAAGCCTAAGATTCAACATTCCACAACCCAAACAGTTCTCAAGGTAGAGTTAATCTATATATGTTGTATCAAACCCCATGCTGCAATAAATTTTCTAGTCTGAATTTTTTGTTAATTATATATATGCATTAAACAGGTAAGAAAGGAGAAGCTGGGGGATAGAATAACAGCTCTTCATCAACTTGTTTCCCCATTTGGCAAGGTACACAAAACATCTCTATATTCTCTCTGAGGTTGTTTTTTTTTAACGCATTTCATTTTTAGAACGAAACACAAGATTTTATCCCCTGAATAATTTAATTTTTACAAAATTCAAAATAAATATTTAAAAATAAACACTATTCGATCCCATCTAAATCTCACGGCGATGACCTTGATGAATGAGGTTAACAGTATCAATATATGATTAAACCCATAATGAAGGGTTTAAGTTGAGCAAATAATGTGCTGTTCTTACTCCCTTTTTTTAAAAATCTTTTTTTAGCTAAATATTCTCCAACTTTACGCGCCACTAACTATAATACATAACATAAAAAATTCAATACATACTAAATATTTTTTGACATGCGTTATAAACTTTTAGACAGTTGTTACAATCTATATATGTAATAAGTGTTCTCTCCTGATTAATATATATGCTAAGACATGTAATACTTGTTTACGCAATATGTGTTATAAAATCACAACACATGTTTACTTTAAAAAAATCTGGACAGCCAAATTTTTTATTCAATGATTTTTTATTTTTTTGTATTCGACACCATAGCAAGAGAACTTTATGTTTTGCTGATTAAAGTTGACAATGGGGGGCTGGGGTTGTGGTGGGATGTTTCTCTTTTGCAGACTGACACAGCTTCTGTCTTATCAGAGGCTATTGGGTATATCAGATTCCTTCAGTCTCAAATTGAGGTCCTTATTATTCTTTCCTTTCTCCCATCCATCTGTTTTTATTCCTCTGATCTGCAAACAATCAAAGCATGCATTTTAAAAAGCTTTGCAAATTTCATTTTGATTCTTTCACTTAATTAGACTCCATTCATTTTGCACATATGTACAAAATTAAATGTCTATTTTTTATTCATTTTGTATAAGAAAACGAAACGTAAAATTTGACATTGTAATCAAATAAATTTCTTTTTAACTTTGGGTTCTGAATCCTGATAATGCAGGCACTTAGCTCCCCTTACTTGGGCAATGTATCAGGAGAAGCAGGCATGGCTCACCAACATCAACACCAATGTGTAAGTACACC
Source organism: Vinca minor (assembly GCA_026122235.1). NCBI lineage: Eukaryota > Viridiplantae > Streptophyta > Magnoliopsida > Gentianales > Apocynaceae > Vinca > Vinca minor. The sequence goes on along the minus strand of JAOCZM010000246.1, from coordinate 7,089,863 downwards.
TGTATATATACATGCGCATTCTCACATTTCCCTAAGAAAGACCAAGATCCTCTCTCTCTCTCTCTCTCTCTCTCTCTCTCTCTCTCTCTTATATATGTGTCAGACAAATAATTAATACTGTATTGATCCTTAATAAAAAAGGAGAATCAATTCTTGATCTAAGAAACTAAATTAATCTTTTTGTTAGTAATTTATTCGATGAACAACTAAATCAAGAATGCTTTATTGGATCCATTTCTTCGAATAAAGCAAGTAAGCAATTAAGAAACTTTTTAGTGCTACCAAAAAAAAAAAAAAACCTCCTTTATGGCTAGCAATTATTTCAACATCATGAGTTTTAAATTAAACATAAATAAAATATCTAAAGTTAGGACTTAATCATGACTTAATGGTTCTGGATTACAGTGGCGGATTTAAAGGGAGTGTCGTAGTGGAGTGACAATCTCCCCCAAGATTTTAATAATAATGTATTTTACCTTTGAAAAAAAATCAGAAAAAAATCTTTGAAATGTTAAAGTTTTCACTCTCAAATTATTAAAAAATTTTAAACTCGCCCCTCTAATATTTAGTTGTTGGATCTGCCCTGCTAGACCAATGCCCCTCTTATAACCTACTCGCACATGAGAATTACTTCAAGCCCTAATCATCCCTAAAATATCATAGTAAGTAGTACTCGAGTTTTTTTCCCGGGGTCACTTTATATAAAACTATGCCAGAATTGTAATGCAAGAGATTCTGAAAGTGTCAAACATTTTAGTGTTCATTTTATATGGAAAAGTAGACATAATTATATATATGGACAAAGAGAAACAAAATCAAATATTATTGATTAATCCTAAGTTGTGATTATAGCAGGATCGACCAAAGGACTTGAAGAGTAGAGGGTTGTGTTTGGTTCCGGTGTCTTGTACTCAACACGTTGGAAATGAAAATGGAGCTGATTACTGGGCTCCAGCTCTAGGCGGAGGATTCTAACATATGATGATTACTTCTTATATGAACCATGCGATCCATAATTATCCACCTCAGGAGAAAAACAGTTTTCTGATATGGAGGGTGGCTACTTCCTCGTGGAATTATATAAGTAACATCAGTAGTAGTCATTCTGTTAAAACTAAAGAATAACTGCTCCTGATGCTACTTTATATGAATTCCAGAAGGAAGGAGAAAAAAGAGATCATATTTATAACCGCGATCATGATGCTGTTAATATTTTTCTTTTTCATCAGTACTTTGATTAAAGAATAATCTTTTAGTTGGGATAGCTTTGTGTGGGTAATGTATATGCAATTTAATTATCAAGTTCAATTACTACGTTTTTCACCATTGAATATCATCTCTCTAACCAATTCTTGTTATTTCCTTCATACTCACTGCTTCTGCATGGCCTCCTACATATTCTCTATACCACGAGCAAATTTAGGGCAAAATGCAATATATAAAGAAATTTCACAACAAAATTAAACTTTTCTATAGAAAATTTTGCGTTTCAGAAAATATTTACATGCGTCTCTTCCCCCACCTGTAGTTCCTCCCATGCTCCATACTATATACTCCCTCCATTCCCTATTAATTGTCGTTTAGGAGATATCTAGGTATCCAAATTAATTGTCGTTTAAGGTTGTTTTATTAGTTGTCAATAATTTATTTCAATTATACCCTCAACATTTTCCTTTCTTTATGACAAAGAAGTGAGAGAGATGGAGGGTGGGGGATAATATTGGAAGTTTAGGTGAAAATGACAACTTCCTTAATTTTCTCAAATTGTCTAAAGAGTCTTATATTTAGGAATGGAGGGAGTAATAAATATTCCTCATCATATTTCAGTTGCAATAGGAGGGGGAAAGAGACGAGACTCGGATTAGAACTGATTTAAAACGTTTGTGAGGTTCTTAGAGCTCATTGAAGAAATGCAAAAATGATCAAATAAAAAATTGTTTGGGATCATTTGTTTCACTTCAATCTCATTTTTTATAACAATATGCAAAAAAACTGACACGTATAGTTTTAATAATACTGAAACATGCATAACGAATAATGAGACAAAAGATCCAAACTCAACAAAGCAAACCAGCTTCTATGTGTGTTTTTTTGCCTTAAAATGAATAAGAATTGACTCCTTTTTTTTTCTTTCTTTTTCCCCCTTTTCCCATAAAAGAGAAGCTACAAAAAATGTGATTTTAATTCAAAAATCTTTATCAAGGAAGTTGCTGTATCAGCCTGGTTTTTCCTTTTCTTTCTCTTTCTATACGTTTTTCTAAGGAAAAAAAATAGTTGAGCAATGAAAGAAAACGATCACATTTTTTTCTCTTTGACTATTGAATCTAAGGTTTAAAGATATAATAAGAAATATTTTCAATCGAACTATTGCTATTCCATCCTATAAAAATATAGAAGAAAAAAATCTCTCTAGCTCATTGTTTAACGACCCTGCTTCGATTAAAAAATAAGGTAATAAATAATTTTTCTTCGTCTCAAACTAGGAGTTGCACCTATTGAAGAAAAGATGAGGAAAAATCGCTTGCGGTGGTTTAGATACATAAAGAAAAGACCGAGTGACGCTCCAGTTCGGAAACTTGAATGATGGAGGCGTGAGGTTGTAAGAAGTAGGGGAGGCCGAAGAAGGTTTTGACCGAAGCCAGCAAGAATGATATGGATATGATAGACTTAGAGAAGGTATATAGTGTTTGATAGAAGGAAATTGAGAGAATGTATTCGTGCGAATGACCACACAGAAATTCTATATTGATTCATGTAACCGACCTCAATTACTTGGGACTAAGGCTTTGTTGTTGTCAAACTAAATTTTCACTTTCTATTTTAATTTGTTAAAAATTGAATGTTTAGTTGGATCAAATTCATATATTTCATCCTAAAATCTAATAATTAACCTCATATATATTGAAGGAGTAAAATTTCACTAACAAATTATTTCTCTTATAATTAATGATATTGTTATAACTTTTTCATTATTAAGCTATTTTTTAAAAAATTTATGAAAATTAAATATGAATATTCAATTTGTAATGGATTGAATAAAAAAATAGAGATGAAAAATCATAGAGCAATTTTATAGAACCTATATGATGAAAGGTCCGACAATGTCGGAAAACTCCCTAATTTTTTAGGGTTCTCTACGCCGTCACCGTGCGCGTTTTCTAGACGGATGATGATTTATTTCATCTACTGCGCTCTTAACATCCTGATGTCTCCATCAATCTACAAGCTTTTTTGGTTTACACGTCGCCTATAGGGGTTTGTTCTGGTATTACCGGAAGATGATGTTTTTTATTCTCTGTTTGGTTGTCGTGGCGGCGGACTGAATTGGCTTCAATTGCAATGGATGTCTTGCGTTGGGGGCCGCAAAAGAAAATAACAATGGGATTTGTTTCTGGAAACAATGGGAGAAGGGCTTTGATGGATTTGAATCGGCTAGATAGAAGATTTTCTTTTGTAAATCAAGACATGGGATTTGAATACATTGCGACATTGCTGTCGGCGGCGCTGGATTCCGGTCGAGAGCATGTGTCTAATTCTAATTTACCAGCAGAGAAGGAGAACTGGATGGTGGTATATATTATGGTAAAAGTTTCTATAAGTAACCTAGTTACCAAGATGTTGTGGAAGAGAGTGGCTCTGAGGAGTGTGGGAGTTCCACCAAGGTCGAGGTCGCATTTCGGCTCCACCAAGATCCATGAGTTGTTTGATCTGGAATTGTCCGAAACTTAATAACTTTTGGACAATTCAAGACTTTGCGCGCCTCATAATGGCTGGCTTTTTTAGTAGTTTTTTTTTCATAATAAAATTAGTTACAGTCTTCATGATATATATCATGCTAATCTTAGGTTTATTTCAGGTTATAAATTAGGATTTATTTCAAGTTTTTATGTAAACAAACAATGGGGACGACCATCTCAAACTTGGAGAAGCATCACTCGAAGTAGAAATTTGCTGCAGCATGACTTTGAATGGATGATTTGGAGCGGACGTTCTGTTCGTATCTGGCGTGGTCGCTGGTTCACTACACAGTGCAATTTTCAACTGATCTCCCATAGGGATGGCAATTTGACCCGTGACCCGCCCTGCCCCAACGTTTTTTGGGGCAGACCCGTCCCGCCTCGTAGAGAGAATGGGGCAGATCAGACCCGCCCCGCGAACGGGGAAGATCAGGCATGGTATTTGTGTCTGCCCCACCTCGATCCGCCCCGCCCATCCATGTAATATTTTTTTTTGATGAATAATCCATGTAATATTTTTACAGATAAAGAAAGAAGTACAAAACTCTCCAAACTCTAATATAATTAATTTGAAATCCGCTCCAAACTCTCTTCTTCCAGATTCTTCTCATCTATTTTCTCACTCTCTTCGAGCCTCTCTTTCTCTCACTCTCTTTTTCTCCTATCTTCTTTGATATTCTTCACATGTTTGATTTTTGAACAGCAGACAGATGGATTTTGCAGATTTAGTGATTTGAACAACTGGGTTTGGCATATTTTGAACAGCAAAAATAAGAAAAGAAAAGTGGGTTCTTCATATTTAGTGATTTGAACAACTGAGTTTTGCAGATTTTGAAGGAAATGGTATTTGGCATTTCATTTGGATTCTTGGATTCATTTTGGAGTTGCTGCTCAAAATTTCTCCACTATGTTGCTGCTCAAAATTCTCCCTTTTCTTCGCTTCATTGAAATAAAAAAAAACGGGACGTGGCGGGTCAGATCCGCCCCGCACAGGGCAGGGTGCGGGGCGTAACTTTTTTATCCGTGGCGGGTCGTGGGGCGGGGCGGAGCGGCGGTTCAACAGTGCGGGGCGGGGTTGGTAATTGAGATACCCGCACCGATCTTCCCCATTGCCATCCCTAATCTTTCCTCGTATTTTTATGGATTTTGAAAGTTCGCAGACAAGAACTCTAGCAATTGTGGTTTGAATGTGACCCCGATTTTATTTTTTTGGGTTATAGAGAATGTTTATAAGGATATAGTACTGCGTATCTTAGAAAATGTCATTTAGAATTTGCTATGCCCATAAGCCAAGTAATGCTCTGACTTCTTTTCAACAGGTAGGGGATCCATCAGAATTTCACCTCCCTAATGTAATTCTTAATATCGATTAATGATATTTTTTTTTAAAAAAAAATTGTAGAACCTAGAACGGGTGAGCAGATAATAATTGGCGCCAAAAACATGGGCACCTGGAGTGGGCCAGAGGGTTGATACAGATCATCCGCATTTGCCAAACTGGGCCCAATATGTTTGGGTCAACCTGGTCGTACTTACAAAGACGGGATTCATCTCCTTCATTCCTCCTCGTTTCGACACGTAGCACCATCGCAATAATGACGTGATATTTTCATCACACGCACAGCTGGTCCATAGAGAATACTTTTTTTTTTTCGTTTGAAAAGACCTTAGAGATTTTTTAAATATATTTAATTTAATCTAATTAATAAGAAAATATATTTTCCACTAAGGTTTTTTTCCACTTGCTAAAGTTTAACAATACAAATATTTTGGAAAAAGATGTTAAAAGTACTAGAGAGTCAGACATTAATCTTACTTAATACTCCATTTGTGACTTAAAAAAATGTGTGGATAAAACATGAGTCAACATAATCATCAATTAATCATATACTAAAATATTAAAAATATTCATTGTCTGCTTATACTTTACAAAAGGAGTCTTTAATTTTTTATTTTTTTAACAAAGTAAGAAAGTGACAGCAAATGAACCAGTGAATGCTTCCTCTAAGAAAAGTGATCGGATTCGCTACATTATGCGTGTACACTCCTTATTTGCAAAAAACATTAAAATACATTTACTGACCCGACTAAATCATTTGAAATTTAAATGATATTTGATTGACTTGACAAAATTTTCTTTTGTAAATATGCGATAAATTATAACTCATCTGCAATAGACAAGAATCGAGCTTTAAACATTTAGTTTGAATATCATAACTCAAAGATCTCATTTTGGTTTAAACATATAATTTTATTGTTTGATAATATCAAATTTAAATCACAAATTAAATACTGAGTCATTGGATTATTAACATTGTCAATATACCTGTCAATTGAGGCTATAATTTTAATTTTAATGATCGAAACATAAATATTTTTTAAAAAAAAAGAAAAAGAAAATAAAGAGTGATTATTAGCGAATTAAGATTCTTGGATATGCGAAAAATTAAGTATCATACCTGATTTGCATTGAGTTTTTATTAAAAAACAAATAAGTAATTTTAATTGGATCTTTGAGTATTTGGGTATCTTGAATTTATACAATTATAATTTAGACTTATCACTCTTGGATCCCATATTTATTTGGATCCGGCCCATATGGGTCTAAACCCAAATTGGGTATGAGTACATAAAAATAAGTTTAGATCTAGATTGAGTCCAATAAATTTAGATATGAATACGATTCTTGAGTCTAATTGACAGACATAATTGTCAAGGAAAGGTGATCATGGCTTGTTTAAATAATGATGGTTATGATAAAAATTAAATAAATTATAGTGTATAGGGCTGATTTTTCTTGTGCCTTTTGAATTAAAGTCAGAAAAACATTAAAATTCCAAATTTTGGGTCCCATGGAGAAATAAAAAAAGGTTATGGTATCAGGGCATTTTTGTCCTCAGCAGACAACATTTCAGATCCAACTCTATCTCTACTTGAGTTGAAGGTCAAAATCCAACTACCACTACTTTTATCGGTTTTCTTACGCCAAAAATCATCACATCAGTACTCACACCAAGGAAAATAAAGTCATGTCAAATACTTGCAAAAATCCCCTTAAAAAACCTTTGCAAAATTTATTATTATTCGTTTTAAGTTTGAAGAATAATGTTATTCCTTCTATATTATATAAAATTAAATGTCTAATTTTCTATAATATTTTATATTTGATAAAATATATCTCACGATGGTATTCCTTGTTTAACATACAATTATTGATATCAATAAATGATATTCATTTTTATTTAGAAAAAAAGAAAAAAAAAGCTGAAATCATATTTTTTTTCAAGAATTTAAGTTCATATTTTTTTCAAGTTTTTAACTTTATTATCCATGAAGAAAAAATTAAACAAAAACATGCGTCCAACACATGATTAACACATGTTAAACATTTATTTACCATGTGCCTAACAAGTGATATCATCCGTTTAATGCAAATTTTGTCTAACATGTATTGAAAAGCGACCAATAAGTATTTTTTAAAACAATATCAATCATAAAATTTTAAAATACCAATTATTTCCAGGGAACAAATCGAAATTCACCTAATAAAGAATAAACAAAAAGAAAAACCTCGAGGCTTCAGTCTGATTCTTGATTGGGTTCTCCGTCTCCTTGAAGCCCATTTGGCCCAAAACCAAGAGTTGTTTTAGCAAAGATAGAACGGAAGCCCATTTATTGTTGAATGGTCTGTGGCCCAATCCAGAGAATTATTTTGTCCCGAATCGGACGTGTTGTCTTGGGCCAGAGCTCAGGATTAGCAGATTCCTCAGTTCCGGGAGCTTCTAACCCAAAATGGCCGGCGGCGGCGATCATAAATGGAAAAATACTGCTCTTCTAGTCATAGACATGCAAGTAATCACTTCTTCTTCCATCCATTTATTCTATTCTTAGCTCAAAGAAATATATATATATATATATATATATATATATTTGTCAAAGAAGTTGAGGTTGGCATCCCTATAATTTGGGTATCTCCCTTGATATATATATATATATATATATATATATATATAGACCTCACGGGAAGGAAGTGGAAATTATTTAGCCCCAAGTAGGGGAGGGTGTCGAACCTCGACCTCACGGTCGTGGGCAGAGGCAGCCCTATTGGGCTATGACACTCTTGACATCTCCCTGATATTTAGTTCAAAGAATGCTAGCCCTTTGAAGCTTATGTTGTTGATTAACCAAATTAGTGATAATTTTGTATGCAAATGCTTATTTAATGGTATCTGAGTGGGATAATGTGTGAATTCAAGTCACTTTTATGAATGAAAAGGCATTCTTTGTCCATTGCAATGTTTCTTTTGTCATCGTTAGTTAAACGACTAGTTCTTTTTAAAAAAAAAAAATTAGTATCTTAGATCCCAATTTTTCTAGATTGACAATGTTTTTCGATATAGGGAACAAACGAGCATTTGATGGATTAAGGTGTCAAAACACAAGAGTAGAACACCCTTTATGCCCTTAATAAAAAGGAAGAGAGAGAACATGTAATATGTGGCTGGGATCGGAAAATATGTAATAAGTATTCTTTGGAATGCGTAAAAGGACTTATATTTGACATTAAAAAAGTGGTCTATACCCCCTTATATTTTGCAAAGGAGGAAGTAATTTGTAAATAGTCCTTGAAATTTTGTGTAGGTTGTTCGTGAGCGTGACCCTTTAGGAAGAGATGTTGAGTTATTTCGTAGGCATTTGTACTCCACCAGGAAACCGAAACCTACTTCTAAGGGCAGTGTTGGAGCAGAACTAGTTGATGGGCTTGTGATTAAGGAAGATGATTATAAGTTGGTCAAGACAAGGTTCAGCGCATTTTTTCAACACACACCTTCATGCTTATCTTCAGGCAGCAGGAATACGTAGTCTAGTTATAACTGGTAATTCAAATTTTGGTGCCGCTTCCTGTATTTTATGTTAATTCTTCTTGTACTTCATTTTATTAAGTTTTAGTTTATGCGTGTCATTAATTTTCTCATCTAGGTGTCCAAACGCCGAATTGCATCCGTCAAACGGTTTTTGATGCAGTAGCATTGGATTATCAATCTGTCACTGTAATTATTGATGCCACAGCTGCTGCTACAGATGAAATACATGCTGGTTTATAATATATTTCTTAATGATTTTTTTGAAATGGATGATATGTAAACTGGGTGACACATTAAACTAACAGTTTTCAAACTCAGAGAGAGAAAGAGAGATCAGATTCTAGACGTGACATTCTTCTCAATAATTGTCATTACTCTGATTTTGCTCCATTTAGTAAAAAATAAAAATAAAAATTGGATTGTCATTAAGCACCATTAACACATATGCTGTGATTTCATGCAGCGAATATATTTGACATGAAAAACATTGGGGTTGCTACATCAACGGTTAGAGAATGGTCTGAATTGAATGACTGACATGGGTCAAAGAATCTGGGAAGTCTGTTATGCACCATATCGTTAAATTTTTTAAATTGTTGAAGTTCAAATTTACCACGTGATTATCAATTTTAGTAGTAAACTATCATCATAAGTATGTATTGATGTTTTCATGTGTACATTTATTTGTAATATCTAGCAGTTCTTGAATAAGGTATAAGTTATAACTAGCTTGGCCAATCCTGTGTAAAGAATGTATTGCAATATGGTATCTTGTAAAATGGTGCTGGTGGTAATTCTAAAAACTTCTGCCAACATGTTCTATATCTAGTAAGTTGATTCTAGTAGACAGCCTGATTGAGAAATCAACCACCCCTCCCCTCGAAAGAAAAGAAGAAAAAAAACTCCACCCCAATCTTCTAGACATTCTGTTAAAAACTACTGTAAAGGTCCAACTATATTGCTGTAATCAACTATATTGCTTTGTATTATTTACTATATGTGGAAATATTTTCGCCATTAGAGTTTGGAATATCGCTCTACCGTTTCCATTTAGCCCTTGTTCTTGAACCTGACAAGAAAAGAAAAAAAACAGAAAACCTGAAGATAGAAAAAGAAAGCTAGAGAAAAGCTATGGTTTAGGCTTGCCAATTAAGAAAGATATGCTGTCATCATTAACCAAATCGGACGTGTTGTATGCACTCTGCTGTCTTGGTGGTTCAGCATTTTGACTGGAGGGGTTGAGCAGAACATCTCAGTTCTCAGAGATGTTAACCGGAACTCGTCTGCCAAAATCGCTGTTAAATGTGATGACACATTGACGATATAGACAAGGATTACGTGGCCAAGTTTGCCAGATTAAAAGAGTTCATGATGGAGGTAAAATGGTTCAAATGCAGGTTGCGAACAGCTCAGGAGATGACAACAAACTGTAGTTTAGTTGTAAGTGCCAAAAGAAACAGTAAACTAATGTTAGTTAGTTGCAAATGCCAAAAGGGACAGAAAACTGAAATTAGTTAGTTGCAAATGTCACAAGTACAGCTTTGTTATAGTCACTGTAGATGCAGGTTTGATTCCCAATTTGTACAGTCTTGCAGTTGATATTGTAACAGGTGTGATTAGCAAAAGTTAGTTAATTGAGCTTGTTTCTTCTTGTATAAATCACGGGTTTGTCCTCTCTTTTGAGCTAAGAGAAACTCTTACTTCGGAAAAATTTCTCTCGCTACTTTCGCCTCTCTGAACCTTACCAATGGCCACCGCTGGTGGTAGTAAATGGAAGAATACTGCTCTTCTGGTTATAGACATGCAGGCAAGTATTTCTCCTCCGAGCTTTTCATTCTAATTCTAGCTCAAAGAAATGTTTTTCCTACGTTATGTTTCATGTTCAACACTTCTCTTGATTTTGCATTTTGCTTTAAGTTCTGTGGCTCTTTTGTTGCTTCCTTTTGTTCTTTCAGAAAGATTTTATATTTGGTCCAGTGCAAGTAAAAGGCGGGCAAGCTATTGTTCCTAATGTCATCAAAACAGTTGAGGTTGCCAGAGGCCGTGGCATTCCTATAATTTGGGTATTCTCACGCATTGTTTTTTTTAATATTTAGTTCAAATAATGCTTGCCCTTTGAAGCTTATGTTTATTGTTAGTTTGTGAACCAAATAAGTGTTCATTTTTTAAACAATGTTTCTTTTATGGTATCTGAGTGGGGAAAAAAGTGAGAATTCAAAGTCACTGTCTCTTGTACAGAGAAAAATGCATGCTTTGTTTGTTCAATATTTTCACTTGTCAACATTAGTAAATGACTAATACTGTAACAGTTTAATATTGTTGTGTTCAAACAATTAATTTGATATAGGGGATAAGGGCATTTGTTGGAATTTTGTAAATTTTAGATAATAAATTGAAAATTTATGTGTAGGTTGTTCGTGAGAACGACCCTTTAGGAAGAGATGTTGAGTTATTTTGTAGGCATTTCTACTCTCCCGGGAAACCAGGACCTGCGGCTAAAGGCAGTGCTGGAGCAGAACTGGTTGATGGGCTTGTAATCAAGGAAGATGACTATAAGTTGGTCAAGACGAGGTTCAGTGCATTTTTCAACACGCACCTTCATGCTTATCTTCCGGCAGCTGGGATAAGTAGTCTAGTTTTAACTGGTAAACCAAGTTTGGTGCCATTTCCTGTATTTATGTTATTGTACTTCATTTGATTAAGTTTGAGTTTATGCTGGTGTTATTAACTGACCAATTTTCTCATGCAGGCGTCCAAACACCAAATTGTATCCGGCAAACAGTTTTTGATGCAGTATCATTGGATTATCAATCTGTCACTGTAATAACTGATGCCACCGCTGCTGCTACAGATGAAATACATGCTGGTTAGTAATATACTCCCTCCATTTCTTAATATAAGTCGTTTAGGACATGTAGTGAAAATTAAGGAAGCAAAAAATAAGATGTTTTTTAATCAAAATATCAATATTACTCTCTTAAATATAATTAGTGGTATACAACTCCTATTTAAGAGAGTAATATTGATATTTTGACTGACAAAGTACCTTGCTTTTTGCTTCCTTAATTTTCGCTACATGTCCTAAACGACTTATATTATGGAATGGAGGTAGTATTTCTTAGTGATTATTTGTGAAATGGATGAGATATATGCACCAAGGTCTTGTTTTTTTTCTTTGTTACATGCTCTAGTCAAATAGACGAGAGTTTGTTAGCACCCAAAAATAATAATAATAATAATAATTGGACTATCAAGACTAATGGTTCCAATTACACTTGTTGTTGAAGTCGAAATTAGTATAAGAATGTTGCTGGTAACAGCTTGTGGTGCGTACTTATATTGATAAATTAACATAAACACGCACTTTAGTGTTTTATTATGATTCACCACTAAAACTATACGGTAGATTGATTCTAAAGTAAACCATTATATATTTCCCCTTAATCTGATTACCACGCAAAGATTTGAGAATGTAATTGATTAAAAGCTTTGGCATTGTCTTTGATAGAATTGGTTATATTCTTACCTGTAATTTGATTACGGAATTTATACAAGAGGCTAAAAGGATGTCAAGATTCATGTGATATGAAACAAACTATGTTGTTGATATTTGTTTATTGGGAATGAAAAGTAGAGTTAGGCTCTTCAGCTTTGGTATTAAAGAGTAAAATCATTATCATTCAGGTTTTGCCATTTCCACAGCATTTATTCGTTGGCTAAGAATCCTAAATTCATTGGATTAGTATTTAGTACATATTATCTACTTTCCTGCTGACATAGACTTGACCGTCAGTCAAGCTGGTCTCTCTTTTTAAGAACAGAACCGAGTATAATGGCAATTTTCATAATAATTTGACATTAGCTTCATGAAGACAAAAGAAAATGAAAAAAAAAGAATTTGATAAGACATAGAGTGGGGTGGCATATTAAACTAACAGTAAACTGGGAGTAAAACAAAGATAAAAAAAATGGCACCTGCTGTCAAAATTTGATGCAAATTTCTTGCTGCTGGTTATTTCCATTAAAAGGTGTTCTATGAACTTAGTGTTGACGAAATCTTTTTCACACGAATAATCATTAATAGAATAAAAATGGGGTTTTGCAGTAAAACAAATGAAACATATCTGAGTGAGAAATAGAGATCAGGTTCAAGATGTGATCTTGAACTTTCTTCTCTAATTGTCCTTGCTCTGATTTTTCTCCAACTTAGTAAAAATCTTTAGATTGTTGTTGAGCACCATTAACATGTACTCTCTGATTTTACGCAGCGAATCTATTTTGACATGAAGAATGTTGGGGTTGCTACACCAACACTTGGCGAATGGTGTGAATTGAATAACTGATACGGTGAAGGATTCAGGCAAGTTCATTATGCACCATATCTTTAAAGTTTTACACGGTTCAACTTTACTAAATATTATTATCAGTTTTAATATTCAGCAAAAACAGAAAAAAAAAGAAAAAGAAAAAGATTATTAGTTTTAGTAGTACTAGTACTATAACCCGTTGGTTGTTATGACGATAGTCCTGCTGCAACTGGATTGAATTGAGCCGACCAAGTTGAGCTTCTTGACCAAACCAAGGTACCAAGTCTAGAAAATGGTCACTCCGAGCTGTCTTAAGTGCAAATTTTCGCGTCTAATTCCATATTAGAACAAAGATATTCTTGATAATAAAGTTCACTAGGCCATCCTCATACTGGGACCATAACAAGCTTTGCCAATCCCGTGTAATGAATGTCTTTGCAATATGCTATCTTTGTCAAAAGGTTCCAGTAAATCTATTAGCTTCTATATCTACATGTGCTATGTCTAGTAAGTGGATTTTTGTGGACATTCTTTCTATTCTTTAATAACCAAATGGAAACATCACAGTTTTTTGCTATGCTTTATGTTGATTACAGATTTTACTTGAGTTCAAGGCAAATCGCTGCTCAAGGAGAATGTTCAAGAAACCGCGATGATAGAGTGTACGCGCGCTAATATGCATCCTTTATACTTTAATTAGTATTGTATTTCATTATACTATAAAGGCCTTTTGGCAAAGGATTTTTTTTTTTTTTTTTTTGTCGCTTTTCTGAAAAGACGGATAATCCTCCCGTGTATATCTTATCTCCCTTTATGAACTTGTGAAATTTGGAGCCACACACCTTTTAATAAGAAACCAACAGAAATAGTATAATTATTATCTTTTTTCCTCTCAAGTCTTTGTCCAGAATGTGCAAATGTTAGGTAAGGCAAAGGCATCATGGCTTGATGGTTAAGGCATACATTGACTACTAATTCACCCTCTTTGACAACCAAGAGGACTTGGTAAAGCTTATATTTTAAGCTTTAGAGAATGATCAAGAATTGTATCCAATGCAAAACTAGCAAAAGACTTGAGAGGAAAATGCCACTCTTTGGTCATCTTATCTGCATGTTCTTTCTTGGGGCTGCTTAGATGTTACAAGATACTTTGAACTCTATCCTAGACACGACCTATTGACGTTGAGTGCATGTGCCTTTTGCAATTGTAAACATATCCTACTCGTGCACAATTTGGTTCAATTGCTGGTGGGTTTTTCCGTCAACTTTATGCTAAACCAATATTGATCGTCGAGTCATTTGATCTGACGGTTAAGATAACCATTCAAGGACAATTATGGTCATTTTAATTGGTTGTTCTTGAGTTGTTATTTTAGCCGTTGGATCAAATGATCTGATGGCTAAAATTTGTTCGACATTTTTTCAATAGAACAAAAATAACTTGTGTAAGTAGGATCGACAAAAATATGTGAGGAGGACGTAGAGTAAGAATGAAAGATACATAACTTGTATGGATACTGGTGGGGTTGTTGAGAGATACATCAGTCTCTCTCTAATCTTTGTTGCTGAGCTTATTTTGACTAAAGCCACTTTTCACATAGAAAAATATCCAAATGAAAGAAACTTGTGGTTGGGTCGGATGGGGGGTGGGGTGGGGTGCGGCCGTGCGGGGAAGGGGACGGGGACGGGCTTGAGTGCTTAATAATAATGTAGTAGATAGAACCTTATGGAAATGCCAAAATATGAGCTGTTTTCAGCATACATAGTTGAATTCTGTATTGATTTTCGAATATTGCGTCTATATTCTCGGACTTTAGAGCTGCAATCTAATCAAAATTTGTATTGGCCGAACTTGATCTTGAGCTTGAATTCGAGCCTAATTTGAGACTCGAATGTTTAAATGAGCATAGCTCGAATGCATGGTATGGTCTTTGAAATGAAAGACTTGATAGAGATAATGGCGGATGTAGCATGGTGGCAGCGGGTTACATTTTCTTAGTGGAAAAATAAAATAAAATTAGTATATAATGTATATTTTGCTTACTTGAGTTAATAGATGTATAATTGATCCCCACACACAAAATTTGAATTATCGGATGCCCCGTGTCTTTTATTCTTGGATCCTTATAGAAACATGAAAATTAAATGGTACATAGTCGTTTCTCTGACAATGTGGCTAGAAGATTGGCCCTGGGTGGAGGGGGTTGCTTGCTTCACAAATTTTGCAATGTTTCATTTAAGATTAGTATTATCAGTACTATGCTGTTTGATTTTAAAGGTTTTGTCTTCAATTTCATAATAATAATAAGAATTATTTGTGAACAAATGTCACAACGAAACACTGTTCAGATACATTTTCTGTATTTCATTAGTATGCTGCAAATTAATTTTAATAAAAAATTATCACTATCAAATAAGTTGACTCAGTTGGTAAATATTTGACACGTCCTTACAAAGGTCAAGTGTTCAATTCCTGGCGCCGATGTGAGAGCTGTGTTGGTGGTTAATTAAGTGCGACAATTAAGTGCTCTAACCCGTGATGGTGACTGAGTCGAATCTACCCAAACTTTTTCTTACCAAAAAAAATGTCACTTTAACACGTTAATAGAAAGAAAAAAGTTAACCCCGAGCTTTGGGGCAGTTGGTTGGAGCTGTTTAAGCTGACGTCGTTGACGAGGGTTCACAGCGCCGATGTGAGAGCTGTGTACGTTTGAACAAAAATCCCAAAAAACCAGAGTACAGAAAAAAGACCAACACAAGTTAGTTTAATTAATACTCCTTATATTCTCATTTAATTGTCGTTTAGAAGATATTTATGTATCCAAATTAATTGTCATTTGCATGTCTTTTATTAGTTGTCAACAATTTATTCCAATTACACTCTCAACATACTTTTTATTGGAAAAGTGAAAGAGAGGGAGGGGTATTATTGAAATTGTGGTGAAAAGATTACTATTTGTTTGAGTTCCTTAATTTTTTCAAAGTGTCCTAAACGACCTACATTGAGGAATGAAGAGAGTAATGATTATGAATTTTCTCATAAATTAAAATTTATGTGATCGAATTTCACTGCCGATGTAGAGGCATTGTTAATGGGTGGGTGATATATAAAAATTCTTGTAAGTGACATATAGTTTTGAGGACATGCTTTGACCCGTAGTGATGACTCGAGTAGAAACTAGACAATTTTATTTTTTTATTTTTTACCAAAAAAGAAATAAAATAGAAAAGAAAGCAAAAGGGTAGAGAAAAGAGGCTAGAAATCCTATATCCCCATTCGGTGTCTCATTTTATGTCATACCAATAAGAAAATGACATGTATTAAATTTTTAATTAAAAAATTATCACCTAAAATAAATAGTAAAACCCACAAAAAAAAATATATACGTGATAAATATCTATTCGTGGGGACACAGAACGGGAACAGACCATTTTTGGCCGAGAAAATATATGGGTAGTGTTGAGATTGTGAAATATGGAAAGCAGAGGGGAATCAGTCCGGATCCCATGGAACAATTTTTTTCGGTAAACACGAAACGCTTTAGGATATGTCTTTTGAGATTCAGAACAAGTGTGTTGAGACTCATAATAGATGTTTTGATATTAAAAAATACGATAGGTGTTCTAAAATTTTGAATCAGATGTCCATTTTAAATTAATTTTAACCGTCAAAATTTTAATAAAAATTATGCACATACAGATTACTCCGTTCACCGAGGAGGGGAATAGTGGTAATGGAGTACAACTATGCAAAGAGAGCCATCTAAGGAGTGTGGAAAACCAGTGCAGAGAGTAGGTCTGCTTAGCCCTCTCTTATCATTCATTTCATTCCCAAAAGAAAAAGATGAGAAACAATAGCACGCAAACGCAATGACATAAACATTGCCCTTTTTTCTAGCTGATCTCCATGTCTGCCACTCCCTAGTCCCTACCTTATTACTCCTTCCGTTCCCTATTAATTGTCGTTTAGGAGATATCTAGGTATCCAAATTAATTGTCGTTTAAGATTCTTTTATTAGTTGTCAACAATTTATTTCAATTATACCCTCAACATTTTCCTTTATTTTCTTTATGATGTATTAGTGATAGAGAGGAAGGTGGGGTAATATTGGAAGTTTAGGTGAAAATGACAACTTCCTTAATTTTCTCAAATTATCTAAAGAGTCTTATATTTAGGAATTGAGGGAGTACCATTGACGTTCAACCAGTTTGAATCTATTCGTCACACTCGCAATAAAATTTTAGTAATAAATTTTTTTATTTATATATTTTAAATTAAACAAGATAAATAATATTATGATTATGAATGTTGCCGAAATTATTACAGGAGAGTAAAAAAAAAATGGATGAACTATTAACACAGTTATAGAGTGTAAGGGTGTTTTCATTAATATAGTTACTCATAAATTTTAATAAACAATTTTGTATTTAACGGCCAAAAAATACTTATTTAAATAGCGTTTGAAAATAGTAATTTTTCTTTAACAATACATTTTTTCTGAACTAAGACTGACCATGAAATGTGCTTCATTCTTATGGATAAGAATTAAAATTTTGACTCATGATGAAAGAACGAGACGAGCTACCACCATACCTCATGATTATTAGTAACTATAATTCAAGAATTCGATATGTCAGTTGCATTTACCTCCCTTCACCTATAAGGAAACTGTTTGTTCTCTTTCATCTTTACAAACTAACTTGCATTAAATTGGGATAGAATGGTTGTGTTTCACTGCTTATGAATTTTAGTTTGTTCCCACCAGTTAAGGAAAACTACCCAAAATCATTTTTCTTTCTTTTTTAGTAGTTGGAATACACTCTCAGTCCCAAATTATTACCTATCCACTTTATAAATAAATGGTGGTTTTTTCAATTCTACCTTTTATATTGAATGTTGGAGAGAGAATAATAGAGATAGAAAATAATAGAGAATTAAATTTGGTCATCTTTGATATTTTACCATATCCTACTATAAAATTTGATAAAACTTTTAATTTCGTGCAAAATATAAAGTGGACAGATAATTTAGAATGAAGTGAGCATCAAATAAGATTTTTTATTTCTTACAAAAGATATAAGAGACCACTATTACATTACAATAAAAATAATTCAGCTTACTATAACATTTATTTATAATGATCATGAATTTAAGAGTATATTTAGGCTGTTTCGTTTAAGAAGTTCATGATTTCAAAAGATTAATGCATAAACTTAGTTTTAGCTTATAACAACACTCATTTGTGATGATTACGAACTTTTAAAAACATATTCACACGGTGTCTCTGTTTAAGAACGGTATGAAATTAAAATTCTCAGGGCACAAAAAAATTCAATTTCTTTGATACTCAAAAACAGTTTATTATTTTATTATTTTAAAATCGAATACTATCCAGTTCTATTTAGATACAACTTTTTCACTTATAGTCAACTTCTTCTTTACTGCCGAACCACTTATCCTCCTTAAAAGGTTATAAAACAAGAAAATCAATGATAAATCTTCCACTGCCATGCCAGTTTCTAAAAGAAATCTGCAAAAGAAAGAATGAGAATGGGGAAGAAGGAAAGTAGTTGATTTTACTCCCATGGGACAGACTGTTACAGATCATTTCATTTCATTTGTTTTTTTCAGATAATAATAAACTTATTATTTAATTTAATTTCAGCTTTTCACAGACATAGAAAAGTATAACACGTGCACATCCACTCTTTTTCGTTTACCCCTTTCTCCCAACTCAAAATTGAAAAATCTCTATTGCTTTTTGGCTCCCATCATTGAAATGATGCATCACCTGCTTTCACTTTCGAATCATAATTTTCCTTAATATGAATAAATCTGAACCATATTATTTATATAAGAAAAAAATCTTCACTTTACTCTTCCAATGAACAATAATTCTCTAATAATCTCTTCTTAATCCCCAATTTGGTCCTTTTTTTTACAAAATAAACTTCCATTAATAATATTAGAATTGACATTAAAATTTAACATCACTCCTAATAAGAAGCTTATACATTGATCTGAGCCTATACTATTACAATTATTTCCCAGATGTGAGAAGGTAGAATAGAGGGAATATAGCAGTGTGGTTATTACATTTAGCCCAATTTGGTCCCCTTGTTAGATTAGATAGGGTTTATTTTAGTTTATCAGTGTTCGGGTATCATTTCCTACAAATATGATTGATATTTGAATATAACAAATTCGACAATTCTCAATATTAAGTTACTTCATAAGTGACTCAAATCAATTAAAAATCCTACTATTGTGTTTCCGAATTCGTTTTGTGATGGATATACTTGTGACGAATGTTCCGTCTGAAAACTCAATAAAAAAAAGTCTTTATTTATTTTCATATTTTCTCCTATGAACAACTCAATTTTTATAACTTTTTTTAAAAAATAAATTAAATGAGAAACTTTATCATTTTTTATTTTTTGGGTCAGTCAGTACCGTATGTAATGAGGAGTGTAGAATTGTGCATACTTGAGAAAAAATATTTTAGTCCAATGGAGAGAGAGTTGATGTCTTGTCTATCTTTATAGCTGGTGAAATGAAGGGTCTGTCTTTAAGAGTATGTAACGTCCTTCAAACCTCTCGTCTCCTCTTCCATTCTAGTCATAGCGCAGTTATTTTACAAATTCATCTCGTTTTAAAATAAAATAAAAAATTCAAATTATTATAAGTGCAATTTTACAATTTTACGTTCTTTTATTTGATAAAGGTCAAATATAATCAAATATAGTGAGTTTATTGAATTAATATAGTCAAATATACAAATATCGAAACACATCTCATCTTCTCTTTGTGGGACCTTTTACCATCTATTTCTTTTTTTTGCTATAAGTTATTTTACCATCTATTTTCAATTGCAATTAATCTCGTCTCACTGTCTGTTCTTAACACATATTCAGAATAAAATTGAAATTTTAAATCACTATGTATATATTTCACTGACAAAAATCTTCATATCAATCTTATTAAATTAATCGAATCAAATACCTGGAAAAAAATTGGTACACTTCTGTTTGATGGAAACTTTCCCATCCATCCCCCCTTCTTCCCCTCTTTCTTTCTTTCATATATGAGAGTGCGGACCTTTTCTCTTTGTTCTGTCTGACCTCTCTGATTTTTCATGCATGATCAGAACTAGGTGGGACCATCAAAACAAATTTTTTTTTTTTACATTATTAAATTTTTTTTGTGCATTATTATATTATAAACACTTGATCCCAAATGGAAATGTCCAACCAAAGTCGAATCATTAAACTTATAAAGCCTATCTCACTTTTCTTTGTCTGAATGAAAAGGAAGAGCATGATGGATGTCTCTTCTTATAAGTTTCTGGATCACATTTCACATCTTCGTCAACACTAATTAAGAACACCCCCTTCTTTCTTTCTCTGTTTCTTTTCAAAATTTCAGAGCCAAAATGGAGAATTTTTCAGTTGAAAATGAAATGGGTAATCAAGAACTTGCTAGTCCAAGAACAACAACAAGAAGAAGAAAGGGCGGCTTAATCACTATGCCATTCATTATAGGTAAAAATAAATAAATTGTTTTCTTGAACAATTTCAGAGCTTTAATCAACTAATGTTGTTCAAAGATTGAATCTTTTTTTTTTTTTTTTGTGGGCATTTCAATTTTTTTGTTCTTTCAGCAAATGAAGCATTTGAGAAGGTTGCAAGTTATGGGCTATTGCCAAATATGATATTCTATTTGATGAAAGGGTATGGAATGAGTGTAACAAAAGGCACAAATTTGCTCTTCTTTTGGTCAGCTGCTACCAATTTTACACCCACTGTTGGGGCATTTCTTGCTGATTCATATCTCGGTCGTTTTCTTACCATTGCTCTTGGCTCCCTCATCACTTTCCTGGTAACTATTTCTATTTCTATTTTTTTTTTTTAAATAATTATCATCTTCTTCTTCATCAACTTGCATTGCCTCTTTTCTTTTCGCCGCTGCGGGCGAGTTCTGCAATTTCCTCTTGTTTACTAGTATACCTTTGACCATTTATACTATGACATCTGCAAAAAGAATGTTAATCTCTAATTTCTTGAAGATTGTTTTGTCATATATTAAATGCTGCAGCTGTTTTTCTTGTTTGTTTAGGATATCAATGGCATCATCAGTAGTCACCAGTTCAGAACTTTTTCTGGGATCATTCCTATGAATATTAACAAATAGTAAAAATGAATATTCTTGGGATTTGAGAGGAAATTTGTTAAAGTTTATGGTAAAAATATTCGTATTTATTTAATGGAAAAGTATGGTTTTGGGGTGTATATTTTAATGTGAACTTAATTCTATTTGATGGATAACATAAAGTCTTTGGGCAGTTTTTACTGTTTCATTACATAGATTTTCGAGTCCTATGGGAATATAATATAATGTAGTATTTGTTTGTTTTACTTAAAGTACCGAAAGTAAATCTCAGCCCAATTATTATTCTCCTTTAGAGCAGGCTGTGCAGGCCCAGCCAGCACCTTAGGCATTTGGCTTGTACTAGTACCTAAGTATTCGGTGGCGGATCTAAAGGGTTGGAGGTGGGAGTGGGGTAGCGTCCGCAGTCCTGCATTCCGCCCCTCCATATTATAAAAATAACACATTCGAGAAAAATATTTTTTTCAACAAAATAATAATCTATGAGATATTAATTTTTGCCCCTAAAAGGAACTCTTAGCAATAAAGTTTGTGTGTGGGGCTGCAATGCACATGACAAAAGCAACTACATCTAGATTTGAACATGTTGAATCTCTTTTGTCTCCTCCATTTCAAAGTTTAGAAAAAAAAGCATTTCCCTTTACACTTTGCTTTTTATATGGAGTATTGCTTTTTGTTAATTCCTTAATGTGCATTTTACTGCTTTCTTTTTCACTTGTTCTCAAACAAGGAAGTCATAATTCAAACCAAACAAAAAAAAGTTCCTCAAGACTTGAAGGTTGTTAAGTTCACCTTAGATATGTGTTGTCTTATTGAGTTTATGTTTCAAGGCAAGGCTTTTTATTCGTATTGGACTGTTATATATTGTACTTCATACTTGTTATGATGAATAATAAATTCGACTATGTAAAAATACGGTTTCTGATGATATCAATATGATTCAAACTAATTGAGGGAATGTAGGAACTTGATTACATACATTGCATTGATCCATTCTGGATTATACTAGATTTTTTTAAAAGAAAAATGAACCGGCGAATTTCTTTTGAGTTGACGGATTTTTTTTTCTTAAATAGGGTATGATCATCCTGTGGTTAACGGCTATGCTTCCGAAATTAAGGCCTCCAGCTTGTAACCTGTTAAATCCGCCGTGTAAGTCTGCGTCGTCCTCGCAGTACGGTGTCTTGATCTCCGCATTCACCCTGATGTCTATTGGTGCCGGTGGCATAAGATCGTCTTCTTTAGCATTTGGTGCTGATCAGCTAGACAAAAGAGATGATCCTAACAATAAGAGGGTTTTAGAGAGCTTCTTTGGTTGGTACTATGTTTCAGCAACTGTTTCGGTATTGATAGCCGTAACGGGGATTGTTTACATCCAAGAACATAATGGATATAAAATAGGATTTGGTATTCCTGCAATCCTAATGTTTTTCTCTGCTTTCCTCTTTTTACTCGCTTCTCGGTTTTATATTAAGCAGCCTGTTACACGAAGCTTGTTCACTGGATTAGCTCAAGTTACCGTGGTGGCTTTCAAGAATCGGAAACTTGCTTTACCTCCTTCGAACTCAGCTTGGTATCACAGCCAGAAGGGTTCAGAGTACACTGTGCCATCTAAAAGACTAAGGTACGTTTTCATTTTCCTGTTTTTTTTTCCATCCGCATCGAGGGTCGGGGTAGCCTTTTGAACTAAAAATCTTTGTAACCTTTGGAAACATTAGGTTCTTGAACAAAGCTTGCATCATTAGAAATCCTGAAGATGTTAAATCTGACGGAGTTGCTGCAAATCCGTGGAATCTTTGCACTGTAGAGCAAGTCGAGGAGCTGAAAACGCTTATTAGAGTTATCCCAATATGGTCCACTGGAATCATGCTGTCAATAAACACAAGCCAAACCACATTTCCTGTACTTCAAGCGAGCTCTATGGACCGACATTTCACTTCCGGCTTCCAAATTCCAGCAGGCTCATACTCGGTGTTTCTCTTAATCAGTTTAACTGGTTGGATTTTTATCTACGATCGTATACTCCTTCCATTGGCATCAAAGATCAGAGGAAAACCAGTAAGGATCAGTACAAAAGTAAGAATGGGAATCGGGTTATTCATTTCTTGCATATCCATGGTAGTTGCAGGAACAGTCGAATATTATCGCCGAAAGAAAGCAATAAAACAAGGATTCTTGAACAACCCTCAAGCTATTTTAGACATGTCAGCTATGTGGCTTGTTCCTCAGTACTTGTTATTTGGTTTAGCAGATGCTTTTAATGCAATTGGGCAAACAGAATTCTATTATTCAGAGTTTCCGAAAACGATGTCAAGTATTGGATCATCTCTGTTTGGATTGGGAATGGCTGTGGCTAATTTACTAGCAAGTCTTATACTAAGCATTGTGGATAAATGTACAAAAGGAGGAGAAGATAAAGAAAGTTGGGTATCAGGCAATATCAACAAGGCTCATTATCACTATTACTATTGGCTTCTTGCAATTCTAAGTGGGATTAACTTTCTGTACTTCTTGTTCTGCAGTTGGGCTTATGGTCCTTGTGTTGACAGATTTAGTGAAAGCGCGGTCGAGGAGGATCATCATCAGCAGCAGGAGGGAGAGAATTTGTTCAAGCCGGGAACGCCAATCCGAGTATTTTCTTCAGCTTGATATATTATTATATGTATACTTTGGTGTTTAGATTGGTTTTTATCTGTATGTTTGTTGTATTGATGATTGAATGTTACTTGCTATACATAAATACCAAGATGCACAAAAAAAAATGTCGTGAAAGGTGAAATTGTAATAGATCTTGAAGCTTCTTTTTGTATGGTTGTTCGGGCGTAAGCTGTTGTAATGATTCTCTGTTGTCTGAAAAAAATGAGTATTTTGATTAATTATGTTATTATTGCAGCCTCTTTTGAGTTGTGTAATTCTTTATTTTTCCGAGATTCAAAGGAGCAAAAAGAATAAATCAGGAATGAATGTGAAAATAGGAAAAGAGCAGAGCATAGACAAAATTGTGTGGCTTGCTTTCATTGAGAGTCGAACTCAAGACCTCCCGCTTACTAAACGGGTGCTCTAACCAACTGAGCTATGAAAGCTTCATGTTGCTAATAATACTATCTTTTATTTAAAAGTAAGTATTTTTTTAATATAATTTAAAAATTATTATTATCAAAATGATCCAGATGTGTGAGAATGAAGGTACTATCGTTGCGAGTTAGAAGTGTTAAATCAATTAAGTTAGTCTTCCTTAACGATTGAGTGTGAACTACGGAATTTATTACTTCGTCTACGTTTCAATTTCTCAAATGGCTACATTTTTGTCCATTTTTAATTGTCTTTTTTTTTTTTCTCAGGAGTCCCATTTTGGCCTGAAAAAATGAGCACCTGCTGCTTTATAATTCTGAAGATAACTCCCATGAATTTACTTAAAATGATGAATTTTTCAACTTTCAAACTACTATAAGAATACATCATATATATTCTACAAATCTGACCTTTCTTGAATTACTATACTGGAAAAAGAAAAAAAATAGGAAACTCTTATTCATAATCTCCTTCAATTTGATTGCACAAGAAGATATGTTCGCCATCATCTTCTTCTTTTTATCTCCGCAGTTTCTGCATTTGCAAAAATATACCTGGAGTGCGTCAGGGCCCTTCGTTTGCAAGAGCTTATTGTCCATTAGCAGCTATTTTGCTCTTCAAGTCTTTCTTGTTCACCTAAGTATATGAAGCTTGTATAATGAGAAGCTAGCCATCGCGATATATGTAGTAAGCATCAAGAAGAGCATATAGATGGGGGATAACCGATGAAACTTACTTTTCCCATAGCATTTCGCGGTAGTGAATCCCATAATAATAAACGAGTAGGTAGCTGAACAAGACAAATGGAGGAAGTCAGATGAACTGGTAATTCTCGAAAGATGGGTTTTTTAGGACATCTTACTAAGAAAATATTGCATCAGAAATCATAGTTTCATCCTTCTAATTCCAGGATAGAAATCCAAGGGAAAGTGGACAAAATAAAAATAATTTCCAAACATAAAAACAAAAAAATACTATGGAAATGCACGTCACTACGAAAATGAAAAGTTAACTATGTCATTTCTTCATACTTTTTCAATTGTCCACAAAGGCGACGAATCCAACCTTGACCATTTCTTTTTAACCCCCTTCTTATGGATTTTACTGATTTGTAGATGACTTTTCGGAAAGGGACTTCTTAGGCGGCAAAAATGCCGGACTATAATACAGATATGGAGTAAATCAGAGGATACCTTGTATGGAGCAAGTTTCTCTTTAGCCCATGCGCAAAGTTCCTCCAAGCTTAGTGCAGGCTTCAACTCTTCAGCCCTTTTTCTTTTAATCTCTGAATCGGGGACAACTATTGCACATACAGCTTCTCCATAGTCTTTGTCGGGTAATCCCAAAACGCAACATTCAGTTATAGCTGGATGCTGTAAAGAATAATATTACTGAGTTCTTCTTCTTAACATTACCCTTCAGAAACAAAACGCAACACAAAAAAGGAAGATATTTCTTATTTTGAAGACTAATAAAGCACAAAGAACAAGACAAGCAGCAACCTCCAAAAGAACTGCTTCAATTTCTAATGCAGACAACTTGTATCCACCAACCTTCATTATATCTGCATTAGTACCTGAAAAAATAATAGAAAATATAAGGATTTGACACTCGAGTCAATTAAAGTTAATAGCCATTAAAATTCAAGGGGAACATATTTCATTGATTGGAATTAATGAAGACAAGAAAAGCCAACATATCACTTGATTGTTCTGAAAGCCGCTAAAAGCTGAAACCCGCAGGGTGGCGGCCAATTATCATTTGACTAGAATCTAATTTTTACGTTTGAAATTTCGGAGTGAATATTTGGATACTTTCTAACTGGCTAAAATAGGAGTGGTCCAGAGTTGCATCCATTACCAGATTCAGAAATTTTGATGATGATGGATGACTGTGATCAGACTCCAGTTTACACTAAAAACTGTGAATTACCAATCACTTATATTGGCGAATGATTACATCAAACTACAAAATCAGAATATGCTTACGTCCCAAAATGACGTAGTATCCATCTTCATCCACCCTAACAGCATCACCAGTCTTAAAGAAACCTCCTTCGATAAATGATTCCTCAGTGACCTGAAAGTTTTCTATCAGATTGGGACGAGAAAAAAACAGTAAAAATAAATTTGAGACAATACATCGTTAAAGCTTATTGTTGATTACTTGAAGTACCTTAGGAAGTTTCCAGTATCCTTTGAATAACGAAGGGCTCTTGATACAGAGTTCACCAACTGCTGTGTTTCCATCAGTACTTCCATCTTCAGTGAGGATCTTAGCCTATAACATACCAAGATAATCTTCTAAATGAAAAAGGTATAATATCCATCTACCTATTAAAGGAAAAAAATATTATCCATCTAGATTGATAAAGCCTGGGCTCTCTCGTTCTTGAATCAGATGAGTATATTATCGGGCTACTCGATGAGTTAAAAGAAAATTTAAACTCACAACAATTAGATATCATCTGGATCTAATGGCTGAGAAATCATTCTAACCTGCACACCTGGAAAGGGCTTGCCGACAGTTCCTCCTTTCCTTGCATCTCTCAGGGGATTAGAGATAGCCATGACAAACTACAAAAATTGAACAACATGAGCACGAGCAGACCATTCTGCAAAATCTACTTTCAGGCTCTTCTGTCATACAATCAAGTATGGCTACCTCGGTCATGCCATAGCGTTCCAGAAGGAGATGTCTGGTGATGGCTTCCCATTGCTGCATTACAGGAAGTGGTAGTGCAGAAGAGCCACACATCTGAAATAGAAAATATCAGTTATTGTTTCACCATTTCAAGGAAGGTTTCTCAAACTAAGTGCTGCTAGAAATTACCATGAGACGGAGTTGGCTGGCTGCTGAAGCAGAGGCAGCTTGTGACTCGGGATCCATTGCTTCATAGCCTTGTATTAACCTTGTATACATAGTTGGAACCTAAATAATGCAAAGCAGAACAAAAATTACAGTGTAAAGGATAAAAGCTTTCTAAATATCAATGTATGCGTTTCGGAGTTTGAATGGATTTGCTGACTGTTTACTCATAGGAAAACATACAGAGGATATGGACATGGAGATGGTTATTATTTATATTCAGAAACCATCCAAACATGGAGATAACATCTCTAGTTTCTCCTAAATATGACATGAGGAGTTGCCTTAGACTTACTCCTGTAAAAACAGTTATAGCATCAGCAGCTTTAGTCTCCTTTGTTGGATATGATTCACGCCATCTCTGCCAAATCCCCCTCACACTGAACTTTGGCATAAATTCAACCTTCAAAAAGGAAATCATAAGAGACATATTATGGTCCAAGTGCCGCATCAGACGGAGCTGAAGCAGTAGGCCAGCATAAACTCAACCTAAAAGTACTAAACAAAAGTATATGAGCAAGTATACATAAAGAACTTACAGAAGAGCCAGCATAGAGAGGAGCAAACAAAGCATTAAAGAGCCCATGCACATGTGGAAAAAGTTAAGGATTGATGGATCATATTCTTTAATTATTAAAAAACTGCATAAAAACCAAGTCAAAAGGGAGTTCACTACTGCTAAAAACAGTGGATTCCCAAAAACTATTACGAGTACGAAGGATATGATGTAGTGGTAGACAGTGCAAAAATTGATCAAACTGTGAGTATTCCCATGCGTTTGACAACATTTGGACCTGATATTGAACCAAAAGGTTATAAGGTTAGCGTGTAAGTAACCCAGAAAAATTGAGAACAATGTCAATAGTAGCAAATGCCTAAGAAAATAAATTATAAACTAGAATCTCAATTGCATGAAAAGAATGGTTCACGGATAAATACCTGTGCCAAAATGCTCCTATGCGTGTGAACAACTCCTTTTGGCTTGCCTGTAGTGCCACTAGTGTACAGAATCAGTGCCGGGTCCTCATCTACATATAAACACGGACATCAGCAAGAAAAGTATAACCATTGAGTATTCCTCATTAGAAGATGGAGTAGTCCAAAACAAGACATGAGAACCTTCTATCTCGGCATAGTTGTGTAATTCACCAAGCTGGGTCGACTCTGATACACTGAGAACAGGAGGAAGTAGAGATAATTGGGATGCGGCTTTAGCGGCAACATTTTTCATGAGTTCATCATGATCTTCGGTACTCAAAATCATGGAGACGTCCTAAACATCAGATATATAAAATTGTTTAACTAAAATTTCGAAAAAGAATATATATCAACAACATCCTACCTCCTGCATTTTGGAAATATTTAAGCTTTTTTTCTGGAGAGATGAGACTTTTTCCTAATTAGGCAATTAGAAATCATTGGTAGAGTATTATTACAGCTCAATATCATGAGGATAAAGGAATTAGAAATTATACTGAAACAAAGACCAAAGTCTAGCAAAAGATATATTCTACACTCGTTAACAAATCCTAACAGTGATATTAAAGAGAATACCCCAATATCCAGGGAAGGTCTGGCATGGGGCGGACCTTGTGGTTACGGCCCCACACTCCTCTCACATAATTTGAGACAGGACCCACCTGCAGGGTAGGTCCCACGGACCTTCATGTCTCACAGGTAACCACAAGTACCGTTCCATAGGGGATTTTTCCCAATATCCATTGCACTTTTACAAGATTCGCAAAAGCTTCAAGTGAATAAGGAAAGACAGGAATGACTTAGGTAAAATAGAGGACGAGTGATGGAATAGAAATCAATGGAACAAACCGAATCATTCATCACGTGGAGTAGTTCAGCTTCTGGATAGCTAAGAGCAAGAGGAACCGCAACACCTCCACTAAGCCAAGTTCCCAGAACTCCAGCAACAAACTCAGCACAAGGTTTAGCTACAATAGCTACTCTCGTTCCCCCAAGATTTTTATTTCCACTGAGACCATCAACCTGTGAAAAAACATTTCCCACCATCAGATACCCCAAATTCGAATCAACCCTAATAAAATCTTTCTAACCAAGTAAGTAGGAAGACATTATGAAACACAAAAGCCAAAGATCATAAAGAATTAGAGAGAATACATTAATACACTAATTTAAAAATTACCTAATCATTTTAAGAAATTACACTAAACATGTATAGCATTCGACATAGCATCCTGATTATCTAGTCTTATGCATGATGACGAGCAGTTTCACAGACAAAAGAGTTATGAGATTGCATCAATGGTAAACTCACAGTTTTCAGGTTGGCATTATTTAAGAGATTTGATATCTTCCAAGCAGACGAGATGAGCTGAAGGTAAGTATAACTTTTCTGTTCAGCTCTTATAGCAATACTCTGTGGCGCATATGATCCCTTACTTACAACTTCTTTGACAAGCTCCATTAGGAGACCTCCCTTCGAAGCTGCAAAGTATAATCTCAGAAAACGAACAAAGAGTGGCGTTAATTGATATCAGCAGCTTTACCAATTATGCTACTGAATCACATTACTCATTTGCCAGATTGCTATAGAATAGTTTATCGAATTGCAGGTCTACATTGATAATTATAGCTAGCTACCTTCAAATTTTCTTAATTACATAAATTTTAAGCTTGGTTAAGTGCAAGTTGTCAAAGCCATTAGTACAAAGTTTGCATTTTTCTTCTTTCTTTAAGTCCATTCACCTT
This sequence comes from Vinca minor, assembly GCA_026122235.1. Taxonomy (NCBI): domain Eukaryota; kingdom Viridiplantae; phylum Streptophyta; class Magnoliopsida; order Gentianales; family Apocynaceae; genus Vinca; species Vinca minor. Next base: position 7,060,123 of record JAOCZM010000246.1, on the reverse strand, counting down.
AATTTAGTGATCAAAGTTAAATACCATAAGTGCAAATGCATGAACAGCACATCCAAATTACTCAAAATGTAACCATTTAAAATCCAAATAATTTTGCAAGAACATTAAGAACCCGGATCAAATTCACAAAAAGAATAACAACCCTGATCATCTTTTTCCCTAATCCAGCAAAAAAAAATCCGTATCATCAATCAACCAAGTCCAATCACAAACACCAACCCGCCAAATAATTTCAATAAAAAATCGAATCTTTATTATATGAAACAAAGATATTTAAAATAAAAAAGAAAACACCAGATAGAATATAAGGCGAGAAGACTTACCCGAGGAGTAAAATCGAGAATTTGAAGACAAAAAGTTAGGGATTTGAGAGAAGGGCAGAAAACATTGGAAAATCCCATAAGAGGAAGAAGATATTAAAAAGAGGAGGTGGTGGTGGTGGTTAAAGGGAGGTTTAAATGAGGGCATAATTTTAGGTGGGAAAATATAGAAAAATTACTACATTTATTATTATTAATGGTGGGTGACTACTTCAACAGTTTTCAGTTGGGAATTAATTCACGCCATTGATACAGCTTTGAGGTAGTTGGTCGAATCATAGTAATACTGTAAAATTCTTGGTGCTTCACTATTTCTTGCAAATTTCTACTGAGTTTTCTCACTGTAAGAATGTTTGTTGGTTAAAAAAGTTTGACGATTCAATGGAGAAATTTGACTCTGAGAAGAGAAGAAGAGACGTGGAGAAAAACGGCGGGCTCTGTCTTATGAACCATCTGGCTCAGGCTCAGGCTTAGGCTCAGCTGGCTCTGGCTCTACATTAAGGCTCAAGTCCGGAAAACTAAAAATTTGGCACGTAATTAATAAGTGTAGTGTAATCTAGTTAAGTACGGTGGTCTATTTAATAATTTTGTTCTCTTTAAAAAATAATTTAAAAAAAAATCAAACTTGGACTGTAATGATACACTTAGAAAATACTAATTATTGGTGGGTGCGATACTTCGAGTTTCAATATGCCTTATTCAGTTGGCTGAACAAAGTTTAGAGTGTCATTAAAAGCTGACACTTTGTAATTGAGGGTTTACTTGGATTGGGTTTGGTTTGGTATTGGTTTGGGTTTTGGTTTTGGTCTCAAACCCAGTCCCAACCCAGCTTTGGATTGAGTCTGGGATTGAGTTTGGGTTTGGGTTTGGGCGGGAAAGGCTAAAAAACGGGCGGGAACAATTCAAATTCAATTTTTTTCTTCAAATAATCATCCATTTTCAAAGTTTGGCTTCACAAATTTGGAATTTGAACATTTCCCGCTAATTTAAGAGCTAAAAATTTTGAATTTAACAATTATTTAAAGAAAAAAATTTGAATTTGAATAGTTCCCGCCCGTTTTTTAGCCTCTCCCGCCCAAACCCAAACTCAAACTCAAACCCAGAATCAATCCAAAGCTGGTTTGGGACTGGGTTTGAGACCAAAACCCAAACCAAACCCAATCCAAGTAAACCCTGAATGGGCCGCCAGTTTGTGACTCATCCAATTCTTTAGTGCCGCAAATTTTGACGTGCCCAAACTTTTTTAAAATTTTGTTATCATTACATTAACACATTTAGGGTCGATCAGCAAATTCAAACCCACTATCAACTTGTATTATATATTTTGAAGATAATTTTGTTGATTGAATAAGGAATTGATGATTGAAGAACTAATTTGTCAAATTTCACTGTACTTATTAAAAATTCGTCGTGATGATCAATTGTAAAAAAGAAAAGGGTCTACTTAGGCGTTGCTATGAGTTCGATTTTCAGAGCAATTATTGTATGTTTAAAAAAACTCTATCAAATTGAATATTGTAATTTACATATCTAATCAGATTAGCGAGATAAATAATAACTGAACATTGGCAATTATTATTATTATTATTTTTATGTGGGAATGGAGCAACATGGCTCGAACTTGGGTGCTCTGCATCCCGAGCTGTATGCCTTACCAACTGCTTGATTTTTCAATTCATTTGAATGGTAAAATAGATCATCAATTTGAATGGAAAGAGTAACACAGTCCTTTGTGCATTATAAATTTCCTCTTGATATAAACATGAATAATTAACCGCTACCTTTTTTTTTTCTCTGAATAAGTAACAATTAACCGCCTCACTCAAGAAAATTAAATGGAAATAGTAGAAGAATGATTTATACCCAAAAAAACAAAGATAATAAGAAAATATTTGCAGAATGATAAATAAAGCTAGCAATGATGGATCACATGGACATGGTTTGAAGATGGGGAGGAGTGTTCATTTGTTGATTCCCATACTGCAGTGATGCTTGTCGTTGCTGCTGTTGAGCAAGAATTCCATTCCAACCAGTTCACAACAACGGAATATGAATATTCGCTTTCTTATTTATAATATGTACAATAGTCGACATTTAATTCGAGACAGAGATAGTTTTTTATTCGTACCAATACCAAGAGCCGGATCAAGGCCTCTCTTTTGGAGCTCTCTGAATTCTTGAGAAAGAGAACAACATATGAGATAACAAATCTGTATATGGAGCTTCTACCAATCCATATCTACTTCTTAGTTTGGTTCGATACTTGGATCCCATCACCACCCAATAACAAAATGTCCAGCATCTAGGACCTCTGCTATCTGACCAAATGTCACACATGGTAGTAGAATAAATGTCATAACAGCTGCCAGACAATTTCAACAGACCACAAGAACAAAGTGTTAGATAAGATCAGCTACGCGTTAACAGGGCTTCAAATCTTCTAGGTCATTGTCGTAGTATTATACAAGTTAAATTGAATAAATATTGGTATATGTATGACAACTCAAGATTAGTAAGTCGAACAAGCTCGTCGTCCAAGGACTTCCTATAAATTGAAAATATTGTTCTGCTGCTGCTCCATTTGAAGGAAATGAAAACATGGGTTGAGGTTCTACTTCTACTTGAGGAGGAGGAAATGAAACTTTAGTAGTAGGAGGAAATGAAACCACTTCCACTGGTTCAACTTCTTCTTCTTTGACTGGCATTTCACAATTTCAAAAATAGTTACACGCAGCAAACTATGACTGCCTATCCTATTCTACTCATGCTCTTATCTTATGTGATTCACAAGCTAGATCACTTTGAGCCAGGTTAGGTATTCTTCTTGTCCTGACCTAAAAATGTCTGCATCACCATGTAGATACCATACCTGCAACTCAAAGAAATGCAATGACACAAGCTAAACAACAACAGCAATGACATAGCCCATTTAAGTCTTACGTACGAGAATAAATAGTGGACAAACTTAAACTTTGATAATAAATATACAGTGACCGACTATTACGGGCTGAAAAATGAAATTCATAGTCCCTAAGCCTTTTTTGCTGTGGCAGCTCCATGCCAACATGCTACTGACGTTTAGGTAAGGCAGGGGCGGGTAAATAAAGTCTTAGCCCACTTCTTGCCCGCTTCCGCATCTACTTAGTTAGCATCCCAAAATCCGCGTATATGGAATCCAAATAAACGTTGGCTTACCGGGGAAGGAGATTTTAGTCCAACCCAACTCCTTTAGAGTCCCAGAATCATGTTTTTTTTGTCATTTAAAAGGATAAACATGCGAATCTCCCGTACAAGGTACATTTCATTCCTAGAATCAGAATTCCATTGATCCAACCAATTGTCAGATTTCCTTTCAACTTTCAAACCAGACGCTATTTTGTGATTTTCTCTACGATTTTAGCTTTAGAATTTTCGTTCAGTTCGTTTTTTAATACCATTAAAAATGAAAATCATATTGAACTTATTTGAAATAGGACTAAGAAGGGGGAAAAACGCAGCTATTATTTTATTAATACAACCAAAAAAAGAAAGAAGGAAGAAAAACGAGTTATAATTTTCCGGGGATCAAAAGAAAGAGATCTCAAAACCCAAACCCAAATCCCAAACCCAATCTCAAAACCAAACCCAATCCAAATAAACCCCTTATTATAATTTTTTTTCTTCTAGATATTGATATCTCTCCATCACACATGACTCCATATGATATACAACACTATGCAAACACTGTCAAAATGAGTGTTGAGTTACAATAAGAGCATTGTTCTTTTTCTTTTTTTGTTTCTCAAATGAATTTAACTTTTACCAGTCAAAAAAACAAAATTTGTTTCAACGGAACCAAGCAACGCTTCATCTGTGAGATACTACTACGAACACGCTAGCCAGCCATGGATGAACTCATTACCTGAATCTGCAAGCACAAATTCAGAAAAAGCTATAATAACTAAAAGAAAAGCTAATTTAGTTGCAAAAAGTTGTATATATGATGACAATGTGTACCTTATTCACAAGCATATTTACTTGTTCTCTGTACATCTCCTTCAAGTCCACAATATCCGCCCGGAGTTCCTCCAACTGAAAACCGGTAAAACAGTTGCACCACTTAGGATCTAATATGCAAAAAAAAAATTAAAAAAAAATCCTGGACCGAACAAGAAGTCCTATTAGATCAATCTCAGAAACCAATCATACCCCTGCTATCCTCCCATAACAAGGAGGGCCTATATATACGCGATAACCAAAAATGGTTCACACAACATTACTTACCACTACTAGTAGCCATTTATGGCACCTGAGTTCAGATTGGCCACAAGATAGAAGACAAACGTAGAACAAACTACTTTACCGAACAAACTATTCCAAATAAATTTCTGACCGACTTACCCTATAAATTTACCGAACAAAGGAATTCAATTATTTGGAATTGAAATTTCTTAGAATTCCAATTTTTATAATTTGTAGAATTAGAAAATCTTAAAATTATAATTCTATGGAATTGTATAAAATTGGAATTCCAATTCCTTCCATTCCACGGAAACAAACACGCCCTAGAGAATCTTTTCCATGTGTCAAAAGTAAATGGATATAGAAGTACCTCCTCATCACGTTCACCCATCAATTCAAGTGCTGCCGAATGTCTCCGTCTCAGTGCTTCCAGCTCTGCACGCAACCCAGGCAGCAAAGCAGCTTCTGTCCTCAACTTCTCGCACTGCATGAGAAACAGTGTGAGGGCATTCTCTAGGGCAATAACGAGGGTGAATAATGTTTGGAGAATGTCAAGAGTTGAAACACTCACTTGGGCAGTCATTTTAACCAACTCCTCAGCAAGGGAATCACGAATAGATTCCAAAGATGCCTATAAAGAACAGAGTTAACTACTTGATAAAGGGCTAAATGATAACCAAAAGATACTGGTAGTTTCAAGATAAAGAGGTGTTTGCAGTTGTTATTAAACACCATCAACTACAGCAGAAAGTCTTTCTTTATAGTATCACATACTTGTAGCGCACACAGAATAGACAACCAGAGAACAGCAAGGAATTTTAAGCAGTGCCTAGAGAAAAAATGACCACTCCTACTAAAATCTGGAAACTACCCATACCAGTCGAGACATGTATGACGCAAGCTCCCCCTCCTTCTGGCGTAGAGCTGCTTCAAAAGCATTAGGTGTCATACTCTTGACAAAAAATGGATTCAAGCCTCCTTCCCCAGCATGTCTACGTTCAGATAAACTGTCAGACGAGTCTAAGGATGCTTGTAGAAAATAACTTTCCTCCATGCTGCTTAAGCTGCTAGCACTTGAAAGTCTACGAGTGAAGTTTCCTGAAAAGACACAAATGCCTCAATAGAAAACAGGTTGCACTAATGTATACTTATAGCCTATGATAATAAAAAAATGTACCATTTTCTATCGACTTTTGCTTTTGCATTGGGTTTTGATCAGATGGAGCAGAAGACTGAAGGCGAGCAGTCCTTTCTTGATCCAAACGAGCAGCTTTCTCCCTCTCTAGCTCCTACCAAACAATAAAGACCTAATCAGGAAAGTATTCTTCAGAAGGAATATGTCTGTAAAGGAGCAAACTCTTACCCCCAGGTATTTTTTCTTTTCTTTTTTTAATTTTTTTTATTAATATCGGGGCAGGGGTGTCGAACCCGTGACCTATCATCACGAGTCAGAAGCGATGTGCCAACTGCGCTAGCCTTCTTTGACGAGCAGACTTTTAACCCCATGGAGACTAATTCTCCACAATCTTAACATGCAAACAAAATAAAAGAAATAAAATAAGAGATTCTTCTTTACTTTTATATATTCTGCTGCATGTGTTATGGAATACCTGCTGAAGAAGTTCCTGATGTGTCAGTGCTTCTTGTAGTTCCTGCTTATGTTTCCTCCTGAGCTCACGAATTGCTTCTTCAAGTTGTTTGACACGGCCTTCATTAGTATCAGCTTCCTCCTTCAAAGCAAGAAATTCCTGCCTGTTTTCTGCAGCCCTCTGCCTTTCCTTTTCAAGTGACTTGGTCAGCTGTGTCTGTTCTGCTCTTAGACATGATATCTACAATGTATCCATAACGTGAGATAAACTGCAGAACAAAGCTGTACTATTATTCAAGAATAAACAGAAACCAAAATTTAAAAGAACCTGAGCTTCGAGAACATTTATTCGAGATAGAGTTTGAGATAGGCGCTCATTAATAGATCGCTCCCTTTCTTCAGCAGCTGCAGCCTTGGCCTCCTCTTCCTAGTCAATCAAGTCAACAATACATCGATCATCTTCTTTTTAAATTCACATATGCAAGGTACAACTGAATGCCACATCTATGGAGAATATAGATTTATCCTAAGAACCTGAAGTCGTGAATTTAGGGACCTCTCAACTGCAGCCCAAGCTTCTGCCTTTCTGGCAGTAGTTTCCTGCAATTGTAAAAGAAATAAGTGAGGTTAAGAAATGTAATTACACTGACTTTGTGGCAACAAGTCTAGCATTCAGAAGATTCGTGTTGTTCAAAAGATACAGAAGAACCTGCATAGCTTCAATTTGCCTAAGCAGAGGCCTTGTAGAATCAGGAACTTGTGTTATTAATTCCTCGCACCGACGCTCGCTAGCCTAGACATAAAGAAGAACGTCAAGTCAATATGACCTGGTTGCCACTAAGAGGAGACATGTGCTTGTGCTCATACACAGGTATTCCTCATACTTAATTTACATATAAACATGTCTTTTCTGTGTATGTATGAGTTTGAGTGTTTGTATGTGAGAGAGAGAGAGAGAGAACACGCAAAAGTTCTTTTTTATTGGGGTGAAAACATGCAAAAGAAGTTACACTAGCCTGATATCGTTTTTGAAGATCTTCAATTTCTCTTCGGAGCATATCTTCTCTGAAAACTGCCTAAAAAACAAGACAACGACATCTCAGCAATTCATTGAATTATACCAGCAAACCTGGTGACCTGATGACTTGAGCTTTTTGAAGCAAGGTGAAAAAGAAAGAACAGAAAGAGAAAAACCTGCTGCTCCTTTCTGCTCAGAGTTTGTCTTAATTCTTCAAGCGCCTGAACTAGCATAGCTTCACGTTCTTCAGCCACTCTTAGACGGCTCTCCAGTTCAGTCCTGGCTTCATTGTTGGCACGTGCTTCAGCTAATGCTTCGGCTTCTTTTGCAGCATTCAACGCATTTGTGTAATATTCCTTTTGGGTGGCTAGTTCAGATTGATTCTTTTCTATTGTTTCTTGCAGTAATTTTTCAGTTGCTGCCTTGTCTTTCTTTATGCTTTCTACTTTGTTCTCTTCAACCTGGATACAGTTACAGTCACACACACAATATGCTCCAGGACTAAAATTGCTCTATAGTGGAAATATAGATATCAAATTGGATAAGATTAAAATTACCTCTAATTTGCTTTGTAAACCCTTCTTCTCTTCTTCAAGCTCTCTAATCTAGCTTTCAGAAGCAAGGCAAGAAATCCTAAATTAGTGGTGTGGGCGCAATAAATTTCAGCTTTTTGTTTCTCAGAAACAAAAAGATCATACCTGTGCCCTTAATTTTCTCATCTGAGCTTCTTGAGCAGCTTGTTTCTTGGAAAGCTGTTCACCTAGATGAAATTGAGGAAATAATAGTCAGCATCATGGAAGTGTATATGTTTCTCTTGGAAACACCAAGAAACACATATTTCTTGAATTAATAGCAAAAGTGATTCTCTGATTAGTCCTACAGGCCCTAAAATGGCAAAAGTTTAAGAGTTATTCTCTCAACTACTCTCAAGGCCCCAACTATGTCCATCATTCATGTCCCCAAAATAGTTGTTGCTTCATATAAATGATGAAGTATCAGCAGTCTAAGACAGTGAAGTCACATCTAGAAACAGTCCCGAGTGCATATGAAGAATCAACTAATAATTGAACCAGGCCACTTCTAAGGACGTAATGGCTAGTTGCCTTTCTGAAATGGAGTTCTGAAGACCAGCGACCAACAAAGTCTTAATACACTCAATGTTTCTCCTGGATATTCCAAGAAGGCAGTAAAAAATCAGCAAGTATTAGCTGTGCAACTTTTTAGATTCTACGGCACGATCCAAGTGTTTTCATTTATTTCATCTTCCACGAGCCTGATTAGTCTTTGTCGAATAGATTCAACGACATAGGGGGAAAAGAACAAGTTAATCATAGCAGCTAATCGCAGGAAACTTATCTTCTAGATCAGGTAGACAGAGAAAGCATTTGGCAAGATGAAAAGACAATACAGGACAAAACCTATATATAAGTGCTCTTTTGAATCCTGCTTGAGAAATTTTCGCACCTTCAGCCATTACTTGAGTAATTATTTCATCTTTTTCCTTCAGAAGAGCAGCAGCATCACTTTTCTTATTCTGTTCCCTGCGGAGTGTATCCCTCTCCCGAGTGAGAGCATAAACCTGAAATAATATTTTTCCAAAAAGACAAATACATATATCAACAGCAAAAGAATGCATTTGTCTTATCTTATAGTTGCAGTGTGTGTGTGTGTGTGTGTGTGTGTGTGTGTGTGTGTGTGTCACGAAATGAAGAAAGGTGGAAATGTACCAGCTAGTTAGTTAAGAGAAAACATACCTTCCTCTCAAGAGATGCTACTCTTTGATGATACTCTTCTCGGAGAGATTCATCTGCATCATTGAATTTTCTCTAAAAAATAAATTGCAACAGTTACATGTACAGAAGGATTAGCAGCAAGACTTCAAGACAGAAACGAACGAGCATTGAGATAGTGGTTTGGCAGAAGCTAGAGGAAAAAAAAATAAACTAATAACACCTTTACTAGCACAAGTAATGAAAGAGAAGAGATAGAACTGATGAGTATTTAAATGACACCTAAAAACAAAAATAAAATTTGACTTGTGAAAGTTCAGAAAATACAAACCCTCAGATCGTCAATCACAGACTTCAGCTGCTCATTTTCATTCATCAACTTTGCAATTTCATCAGCTTTGGACTGAAAAAGGACATCAAGAAAGGTATTCACACATCAGGAACAAATGGATTGAAACATAAATGAAGAATGATTAGAAATCTGTCTCGGAAACAAATTTTAGCCAGTTCAATTGCTCAGTAAGACAGAATTGTCCAAAGCATGGTCCAGTGATCAAACAAACATCTTCCTCTGACAGCACATATATTCTGTTAGCTGCAGTAATTCATTGAAGAGCAGTTCGGAAATTTTACATTGTTAAGTGGAATTACAAATCACCGAACTCTTACTTTTTACGGAAATTCATCACTACCCCCACCCTCTCCTCCATATATATTCCGGAAAAAAAATCTCATAGTAAACTCAATCCCTGAATCTTGATATCTAACAACGTTTGCACTGGGTTTGTACCAGCATATCCATGAAGAGGCAATGGATAGACCTCAAGGGTTTCTTCAAGCAAGTACCTGAGCTTGCCTGGCAGCTCCTTGAATTGCCGCTTCCATCATTTTCATGTCCTTTTTCAACTTCTCCAGCTCAGCCATAGAATTAGCAATATCTTCTGATTTGTTACTGGGAAGTCAAATGGGGCTCTTTTACATCATCAGTCTCATAATCAACTTTTGTAGGAGTCATCTCAAAAGCATTATCAATTACATCATTTATCTGCAAATCTGATTCAGAAACCGTTTCTGCCACCTCCTGGGTGTGTTGTTTGACAGGTGAGTTGACTGCAGAAGGTTCTTGTGCATTTCCAGTCTCGTTAGATATAACAGCATCTAAAATAGAAGATTCTTCCCTTTCACCTGAGCTATCAGTACTCACATCCGGAGCTTGAGTTGAAGAAATATCACTTGTAACTTTTCCTTGTATCTTTTGGTCATCTTTACTTTCTGGTAAATCCCCAAAACTACCAAGCTCAGGCATCCCAGGGGACATCACTACCTATTTGATCCATCGGACTCGCAGACTTAGGTTCCACTGCCTCCACATTCTCGTAAGATTCTTCTACGCTCTCCTTTTTATGTTCCTCCAGGCTCTCCCTCAAAGGTCCTTCTAATTTTTCCTTTAGAGATTCTTCTGAGCTCTCCTTCTGAAGACTCATAGATGAATAATTTTCCTCTCTATGCTCTGCTTTTGGTTCTGAAAATTCAACAGGCGATGGAGGAAAATCAGACGACCCTTCAGTGGTTGCTGCTGCAGCGGTATCATATTGATCTCCACTTGAACTCTGTGTTTCATCAGCAGGACCTGCATGTATAACAGCATCCCTCTTCTCTTCTTTTACTTCTTCAGCAGGTTCACTTTGTTCAACTGCAGATTCATCTGAGCTATCTGGCTTGGCATATCCTTTGTCATCAACAGGTGATGTAGTCTGTGATGATTCAGGCTTTACCAGAGACTCACTAGTACCCGCCTCGTCTTTATGTCCCATGAAGGCCATAACCGGATCAAACAGTGCTTTCCTATCAGTAGCTGAAGACCATATTCCTGAAGCTAGTACAGAGATAACCAAAAAAAGGAAGTCTAGATAAGAAATTTCAGCTTTCATAAAATAAATGCCAATACTTCAGCTTTTATTCTCCAGATTTTATAATGAAGATAGCTCATATACAATTCTTTGAATTTTGTATGTTAATACTTCTCCATCATCAAGAATGCAATAAGTATATGTATAACTCCCTATTGAGGCTTTGCAATATTTCATGTTCTAACATTAAGCCCCATGGTGAAAAACTAATTTGCTGAATCTAAAAATTAGGAGCAAAAGTTCAACTTGCATGACAAACTGATTCCATATTCTCGTTATGAAACCGAACCACTTAGTTAAGGATTCAAAAGTATCCTTCATATACATATCTTATAAAAGCTATCAAAGACTTGTTATGCTGCCTGTGCCAATTATTTTCAGTTTTTGCTCTTGTTTTAAATGAACCAAATCAAATTCCATAAGAGATCCAAAATGGAAATACATATAAGAAAGGCGTAGAAGAAACTTACATTCATTGCTGCTGCTACTGGCATTATCAGATTTCTCTTCAAGGCCCAAAGCACTATCAAAATTCTTCTCGATATTCTTGACGCTCTCACTGAGTTTATTCACCGCTCCTGAAAGATCTGGGAAGCCTCCTAAGTTGACTTTCGCGCTAAACCAAGACATAGTCGGAGAGCTCAATCCACTCGATCAAGTAACCTCCGATGAAAATAATCCGCTACATAAACCTGAAAAATTAATCAAAACTTATTAGAAACATCAATTAACTTAACAAACACAAGTAAAGTGATCATAAATCAGCTGGTCACCATGCGACCCATCAGGCTTGCCCAGGGCAAGGGCAAGGTCGGGGTGCCTATTAGATTCCAACTGGATTAGTCCATCCAGATATCGATAAAAAAAAAAAAAACTTAAAATTCACAAATTTCAATTTCTAAACTCAACAATCCCAAGAAAACAAACAAATTTAATTGAGATCCAATACAATTGAATCATTCCTATATCAGAGTTTTCTAATTAAAAAATCACATTTTTTCCTGAATTTGTTTCTTATGTTAATGGTAAACGTGGAATAGATGAAATGCAAATGAATTTTTTTGTGAGTAATAAACCTGAGGAGGATCTGAGAAAAGCAGATTGGAATTGTATCAGCTCAAAATGTATCCGACGGTGAGGGGTGATAGTGATATCGCCGGAAAATAGCCGGAGCAGTGAATGCCTCGGCAGAGGAGAACGGAAGAGATCGATATGAAGTAGGAGGAGCTGCCGTGCCGCGGTGGCGGTGCCTGCTATTAATCAATGTCTAGTAGTTAAAGTTATACATGACGTTTTTCTCTTGGGGTGGAGGCTGAAATTGCACTCACCGAGTCCATCTGTCATAGATTTCGTTTTCTTTTTACTTTTTCTTTTTTTGTTAACTATAAAATCAAATTTTTTTTTCTTTTTTTTAGCAAATCAATTTTTTTCTTTTTTTATTGATATAGGTATTTGTTTGTTCTCCTAAAAAAATATTTTTTTAAAGTTTTTTTCTTTGAAAAACATAAAAGTTGAGAAAAATTATAGGATCAAAGTAAAATTCTTTAATTTAAATGTATAATTAAATACAATCATAGCAAATTTAATTTGATTGAAATATGCAAGATATTTTAATTGGCATAAAAAAAATATTGATCGACATAATAAATTTTTTTTTGCCTAACACAACATAAATTTCAACAATTTTTGATTTGCCCCGTTTTGATCCGACATAAATTCATGATATTTGAAGTTTATTTGTCCCGTACTGAGAACGTGATAAATTAGATATAGGTATGCTGTAAGACCTATCCTGCCCGCCCCGTCTAGTATATGCTGTTACGATTTTGTGATTTTGATTTTCTTCTGGCAAAATTCTAAATCGTCTTGCATCTCTAGTAAGTACTCTAGAGCCTCGACAGATTACATGAATGGGGTGAAATTCCCCTTTCTAATTTCTCCAACATTGACATATACAAATTTCCTTCCATTTATAAAAGTTGCATATTTTTTGAGTTGCCACAGCCCTACATCATGATCAACCTCACCAAAAACTATATTACAATAACAGAATATATATCTGCTACAACAACTTCAGCTTTCTTGTCATTCCTTATGTAGGTTACTGGCCCAAGATATTTGCTACTGATTTGTTGATGATGTCAAACAGCTCTTCCCTGCCAGAGAGAAACAGCAGAATACCAATTAAGTCTGCCAAATGCATTTGGTGGCAAACAAAAGAGAAAGGCGGAAAAAAAAAAGATGGGAACTTACCTATCAGGCTTGAATAGGAGATAACGATACACGAACCACTGAAGCAGGAAAAAAAAAACAAAAAACACTCTTGCTTTCAATAGGTAGCTAAGAGGAAAAGAAATTTGTATACTTCAGTATAAGAGGTTCTGATGGAATTTGAAAATCTTCCCATCTTCCTTCTACACATTAGCAATCAAGCAAGGGATAAAACGGAACATCATACTTACCGTAGAAAACAATATTCCAACTAATTCAAAAAAAGTTGGGACGACAGGGAGCTTGTCAACGGCCTGATTCAAAATTTAGGGAAATGTCACAACATCCTTCATACAGAATGAGGAAAAGATTGACACGAAAACTATCTTACTAGCAACGCCACAATATTCACAAAATGGAAAAAACATTTTCAGAAATAAAAATCTCCACTCCACTGGCAAAAGATGAAAAATCTGAAAGTCACTTAAGAATGCCTGTCAAATGTTATTTCATCTGAATTATTCCCCTTTCTAGGACTAATTATTAATTGTTTGCATCAGATTGCGAGCTGGAGAGCTCGGTAGTAGGTAACACCTATACTTCTGTTCATAATCGAAATGTTTTAGTCAATGCTTCTGGAGTCTAGACATTTTTATCGAAAATGCCCTTTTTTTGTTTATTCTCCCATTTGAAGAAGTACGTAATCACCAAATGTTGAAGGTTATCCCCAGAATGCAGTATATGCATGATTGTAGGATATTGAAGGTATAGGATTCTTACAGTCTATCCAGCATACTCTACTTATTATGATACTTTTAACATACTTTGTTTCTGTAGAGCGTAATCATCAGCAAAGTGCTTGCTTCCTGGTGCAGTAAGGGGAAACAAGGAATTGAGGCAATTACCGTAACAAGATTTGCAGATGCCCAAAGAGCAACTATACCCGCAAATCCCAAGCCAATCAAAGCAATACGATCTTCAGGTTGATCCCACTGGTACAAAAATAACTAACAAAGGTTAGGTGGCTGTTGGACAAATTATTCACCGCACAAAAAGTAAAGAGCATCATGAACACGCAACAGAATGAGAACTTACAACATTTTGAACAGACTTAACGACACCCAATGAGGATGAAGATTCAGCAGAGTCACCAGTGGCCTTCGTGTAAATGGCAACTCGATCCTGTCTTCCTGCAACATACATAATCATTATGCAAAGGGAAGCCAAACGTGCAAATAAGTGTATCATGACATGACGAACTTTACATTCCCAGCATATATTCATCAATATGACAAACACTAAGATTGCGTCATGGAAAGAACAGAAACCCCGAGAACTCCACTAGAAGCTTCATTTACGGGGAAATTCAGCCCAACTTTGCTATTTCAGTACTTTAGAATCAAGAACCTTATACGATCTAATACAGAAACATATAAATTCTCATTGAGCAAATATCACATTTTTAGAAATCTGCAAAGCACTTTCTATCCAATTCCAACGCCTAAGCATCAATCAAGAAGTAACTCAAGAGTCCAAATTCCCCATAATTTCAACAATGTTACTATACAACAAAAATCACATAATAAGGGACTAAATGTCAGGCTCGTGCCCGCGGGCCGGATAACGCGATACATGGCTCTGGCAGCACCCACGAACACACACCTATTTTGATAACCGAACTCGCTATGCCAAAATAAATATTCTGAGGTGACATGAACACTTAGGTTCATGCTTATATACTAGTCAAACGTTTCAATCTTATCCCCATATGGGACACAAAACAATTAGCACAAGAAAAATAGACTACAATAAAGAAACTTTACCTCTAAGAGTAGAAAGTGCAACTTTCTGAAGATTGATGAAAATGGGTGATCGTCTTCCGACATTAAACAGTGGTGGAGGAGGCAGCTTAGCAATAATTGATGCCATCTGAGCAATTAAACTTTGCAACAAAAAAATATCACATTTTTATATATATAAAAAAAAAAAAAAAAACACGTTGAGTTTCACTAAAAAGTCCAAGAATAGTGTGGATTCATCAATTGATTTTTGGAAGAATTATGTAAATTTTACCTTATTCAGAGATTGAAACAAGAGAGATAGAGATGAGAGAAATCAAAACTGCAGCTGGGGAAAGGGTTGGAAAATAGTGAAAATTCAAGAATTGCCTACACCACAAACTGGAATGGCAATGGGGGACCCCATTCATCTTCTTCTGCAGTTTTCTATCCAAAATTTTTGGAAATTTTTTTTTTTTAAAACAAAAGTTTGGGTGAGTTCATCTTCGGTCTCCACCATGGATCAGGGCAGGTCCTAGAGATCATAGGTCTGTTACAAGGGTACTTACAAATCACCCACCAACACAACCCTCACATTGGCAGCGGGAATTGAACACTTGACCTTTGTAAGAACGTGTCAAATCCTTTACTAAGTGAGCCAACTTGTGTTGGTATTAAGAGGCCTTTTAATTTGGGTAAATGATATGTTTGAAAATTAGTTTATGGGCTTCTGTATCCTCTCAAAATTAATTGGTAAGGAGATCTCTTAATCATGAGGTTATAAGTTATTTGGATCTTACTTACGCACTCGATGTGGCACTTCATATTTCAACAATATGTTTAAGAATTTTCAGGGTGTTTATGTATCTGAGTTATCGGATTATTCGATCTCATAATCCCAAATTAAAAGTAGTCCTAAACGAACTGTATATGTTTACTTTAATTTGGGCCGTTGAAACAATCCATTCGATGGTTAGGTAGACACTTAAAAATGTCCCATAAACATATTAGCTGACCCAAAAATTAAACGTGTCATGCTTTATTCTCATAGGCGAAATACGACAGATGTAGATATCATACCCTACTGAAACAAAGTTTCAAAACTGTACCTCATCTTTAAGGAATGAGGAGAGCGAAAGATGACACTAAATTCTTCGGACTTTTTCTTGGTGAATCAGTATATGGAGTTTCTCAACTATTTATTTGAGATATTTAAATATGCGACAGACGTTTCTAAAGTGACTCGAACTCGTACCTTGAACTTCTTTTGGGGCCGAGGGTGTGGAATGTTTAAGCTCTGATTGTATATGAACAGGCTATGACAACAAGGCCTATTTACCTATGAAAAAGGAAAAGCCCATATCTTCTCCAAAGGAAAAATAAGAAATCAAATAAAGATTATCAGATAAAATTGTTCCAACAGGCCATCTCATATTTAAGGCCCAAATTTTGTCAAGGGCCCATGACAATATTTCCCTCAGCGGTTCACCTAAGAACTTCCCCTTCTTACTTCTCAAAATGAAAAAAAAACAAAGATTAGGAAGAAAAAAGATTAATTTGTCAAAACAAGAATGTATATTGAACTTAAATTTTTTTATTAAGGAATGAATAGTCGTACCATAAATAACATAAATAATTAATATGCTACTAACTATGAATTTTAAATTTTTAATAGATAAACACAACGTCAGTTCCAGAATTATTATCAATATAAATAAAACTCTCATCTAGATGTTTTGATTCATGAGTGGCAATCTTCCAACTTGCAAGTCCATCTAGATTACACGTTGGTCAAAATATCCAAAACAAGAATCATTCTTTTACTTGTTTCATCCAACTATACTTAGAGGGACTCCCCAAAAAGACAAATAAAAAAAAATGGTAGTTGTAGACTGGTAGATTATTTCATGTAACCTTAACCAAATTGATTACTTCTTCTTCTTTCTTCATCACATACCTTATAATTCTTTTCAATTTCATGTGCTGCCAGATCATTTTTGCAGAATAGTCTGTCAAATTTAATCAACAAAGTACGTGACAAATAATGTATTGAAATTTATGATTTTAGTCTTACCTCTCAATATTTATTGCGTTCTTAAAGTTGAATCGAATTTAATTCTGATACTATTTTTACAAATATTTTGAGGTGAAGTATAATGATCAAGATTTGGACATTAAGCAACAAGAATCAGTTAAAAAGTGTAAACAAAATTCAATACATCCCATCAATGGCAATTGTAATTGCAGTTAAGATGATTTTTGACAAAGTGCTAATCCAACTAACCTTAAATAAATGTATATAATAATAATAATAATAATTTGTATCATGAAAATGTTGATCAACATTACTTAGAAGAGACAAATAGAGGTGGAGAGTCTATTATTTCTTTGATTTTTTAGCATGTTCTCATTTTAAAGCAATTGCATTCATCAATGATGGGGCATAAAAGTGTCCATACGCTCATCAAGTCCCTTTCCTTTTTAGCCCAGCCCTTTTCCCATTATGATTTTCGTATCTATCAGCATCATACTAAATTAATTTTGATTGTCGAATTATTTGATTTGACAGTTAAGATAATCGTTCAAGAACAACTCTATAATATAATTTATTGTTCTCGAACAATTACTCAGACGTCGTAACAAATGATCTGATAACTAAAATTGATTCAGCACAGTGCTAACTATTAGAACCAAAAAGCCTTTTATGGCCTTTAATGTAAATTTTGTTGCCCTTCTATTTGTGTCATATGATCATCTAATTTAGCACAACAGCATTTTCTGATGGCTACTTTTCAACTGATTTCCAGAACTACCATTTTCATCTACTCTTCAAAACATGAGCTAATGGTCACACGAACACACAGACACACTGCCTTGCCTACTGGTATTATTTGTATCTATTTTAATTAATTGAATTTCAGTTTCGACTTTTCATCAATTCTCTCAAGAAACATAATCCTTTCATCCTTATGTGGTCTCGGAATCTTGTTGATTATAAATAGGTTGTCTTGGTCCTCTCCATTCAATATGACCATGTGATTTACATCAGAGGAAGTCAGGAATTGTCAGTTGGGGGAGAAAAACTGTAACAGTATGCCAAATTACATACAAAAATTGTAAAATAAATAAATAAATAAATATTAGAGGCAAAAAACTGCAATAATATGCCAAACTATATATATATATATATATATATATATATATATATATATATATATATATATATATATAGAGTAACTTGATCAAATATTTCGAACTACATTTAAAATATTTCGGGACTTCCGTTCTGAACAAAAATATTTTGCCCAATTTTTTAACTGACATGGTTAGCCCTTTCTGCTAAACTATAATTAGTCTAATGCAAAGCCCCATATTCTAACTCCCCCTTCTTTGATCACTAGCTAGTAATGAGTTTCCAGTTCCCTTAATTTATTAAAAGGTGGTAATTTTTTTCCCTTTCGTTTGGCTGGTGTTGGTTTCTTTCTTTTGAATCCACGTATTTTGTGCCTACGTGCAAATACATTATTAGTTTTTAAATTAATTTGATTCGATAGATAAATTTTAAATAAGATTAATAACAAATCTTAATGAATTATGATAGTTATTCATGATTATTTAAAGAATCAATAATTTAAATTATGTTAAGTTTATTCATCTGCGAACTTAACACATGCTCCACGTTTGAAAAGAACTCCAGTTTGTTGGGTTGTAGTGGACGGCAGTGAAGGGTAGTGCATATGTACATGTGATGTGAGTGCTTCCCCTTCGTAACGCTATAACACTAAAAAATTCAGTACATACTAAATATTTTTTTGTATGTGTTATAAATTTTTAGAAAAGTATCACATTATATATAATATGTGTTTTCACCTAATAAAAATTTGTTTTAAAACATATAACTTTTTTTTTACGCAACAACTGTTATAAAATCGTAATATTTGTTCGATTTAAAAAAAATTTGACCGTCAAAATTTTTTGAAGACAAGAAATATTCAGTAAATAATGAATTTTTTGTATTCAGCACCATAACCGGACGGCGTTCATAAAGCCTACCATTCCAAGCTACCATGGTCCATCAAAAAATGGTTAACAATAAGAACAAAACCAGAATAATAATCGACTTACTTTTTCTAATTTTTTTCCTTCTTTCTTATCCTAGCGTGACAGCCACAAGGGTATAGTTCTCAACCCCACACAAAAAACTCAAAAGAAGGACTATACAATGGAGGGCTAAAGGTGAGAAACAAAACAAACAATCTCTTCCTGATCCCCAGCTAAAAAGAGATGAAAAAAATAAAAACTAAATAAATTTATATTCCTTTCTTTTAAACGCAATACTCGTTTTATAACTTAGCACAAAAAAAAAAAAAAAAAAAACTATAATTATCTTTTACGTTACATTTACCTTGAGCAAATGAGTGAACATTTGCTTTTTTTTTTCCTAAATGTTTTTCAATTATTCTCTTTTTTGGTAAGATTCGTGACTCAATTAGTATTTGTATTCGTTTAACGTTTTATAACTAATTCAATTCGCACATTCTATCAGACGGATGAAAATCCTCTGTCTCCATTCCTGTCCTCATCCCTGTTTCCAACAAATCAAAATTTACTATATAAACATTTTTTTTTAAATTATATATACACATGGTGAATTGTGATTGGCTGGAGATATGAATGAGGATAGGAACGGGGATAGATAATTTTTTGCCCTAAAGGACTCCTTTTGGAGGGCAGAGCTCCCAATTATGCTCTCTCTTCTTCCTTTTTGTTATTTATAATGAAGCTCCCAATTATGCTCTCTATATGCAAAGTTTATTGCTTAATTTCTTCTAGAATTGAAAATTCGAATTAAAATGTAAAAAAGAGAATATAAATTTTTGGAGGAAATTAAGAAGAAATGGTAGCCAAAGCAAACCTATGCTACTGGACGAGGTGTGGCTCTAGGCCTTCTTTCTAAGATGCAAAAAAGTATGCTAGGAGCCTAGGACATTTATGTACTAATCTCTGATTAATTTAAAAAAATAATGCCAGTACAAAATAAAGAGAAAACCTGCAGAGCATCTCATAAATATTTAGGAGAGGTCCCCTGTAGTTATTCAAAAATTATTTTCAATTTTTATTTAGAATATTTCGACTTGATAACTATTTTATATGAATACGAGACTCAATCGGTATTCGTATTCGTATAACAATCCACGACTAATCTGGTCGAGCTACTTTCGAGCAGTACTCCTAACAAAGTTTTTTCTATTAATAAAGTATAAATTTGAAGTATTGTTTAATGGAACCGTACTCTTTACACTTGAGTCAATTCATATTGATTGTTAACTATTTACACAATGACATAATGAGTTTACAAGGAAGCGGCAAAAAGTGCCCTTATTGCTCTGTGAATTATATATCAATAAAGGTGCTAAGAAAAACACTCATCAAATCGGATCCTCGAAAACAGATTCATAACTGAGAATGATTACTACCTTTTCTTAAGTCTCAATTTGCTCTGATTAAAATAAACGACTTTAGGCACCTAAGCAACTACCGCTTCTATTAAGAAGTCCTGACAATCATAATGAAAAGCGGGGAGGTTTTGGAGCTAAATCCATAAATTAATTGTACTAATACGCTTCAACACTTTGCCGCCTTCTTTAATGATATACAGACACAAAGACAAAGACAAATTTAACCGGAAGTAAGGCGTGGAGGGGTATTTCTTTCACACCATACAAATTTAATTAGTATCTTCAGATGAGAATTATAATTAAAAATAGTTATTTTAGTGTCAAAATAATTATTTTAATTACAATAAAACTCGAATCCGAACGAAACGAAGAATTTCACTCCGATTTTAGTGCGGAACAACAATTGTTATGTTTTGTGCGGAATAATTATGGACTTTCGAATTTAAAATCTGACGGCTGAGATAATTTAATTTAACATATTCTTTATAATATTTATTGAAACCTAAAAAATTATCATCCGTTAAATATTTAATTTGTAGAATCATAATTATTCCGTACGGTGCAAAATAATTGATGTTCTGCACTAAAGTCCGCTAGGAAGAATTTAAGTTCTTCCCACCTTAAACAACTCGCACGCACACGATACCTAATAGTATGTCATGTCTTGTCTGCGCTTCATCGTTTAGGTTTTACTTATGACCGTACGGTTTGACCTCTGGATCTGAACATCTGGCTCCAGCCCCGGCTGGCTGGCTCGTCCACTTTGGCCGACATCTTCTTCATAATATTTGTGGCTTACTTTAGCCGACTACCGTACTTGCAATGCAACTTATGGCCAAGGTTGTCAAGATCGTAATTTTAACTCGGAACGGAAGGGGTCTCAAAAAATCGTAAACACGAGGATCGTAGCACGGATCGGGAAGATCCGAAAAAATTATTAAAATAATATTTTATGATAAATTTAAACCAATAGAACTAAAAAGTTAAAATTAAAACACAAACTAACAAGTGATAAATTTCAAAAGCATTTCCAAACTTCCACTATCCGATCCGGACGCTCCCGACATCTTATTTTTCCTTAGTTCTTATTAATCTTGCACCTAATAACAATTATTAATAGTAAGATTTTATTTTATCAAATGTATTATAGAATTTTTTTTACAGTAAAAACCATAACAAATGATTAAATCACTAATTCGTGACTTCATGATTCACTAACTAATTAAATCACAAGAAAAAGAAAAAGTAGAGAGGCATTTCTCACATTAAAACAAATTTTTATTATGTTATTGGGCCCGAATCTAAAAAAAAAATAAAAAAAAAAATAAAAAATTGAAAAGAGACAATGTTGGATCGTACGATCCTTTACGATCCAACTCTGATGCGATTTAACTCGATTTATACCCTTTGGATTTTACGATCCAACTCGCGATTTTAACAACCATGCTTATGGCACACTAGAGAAATCTTTCAACCTGACTTGATCTGGGTCCTTTATTAACTTTCTACATCTTTTTGAGGTAATTTATAGGACGATTAATACGCTCATGATTCTATAAATTGTCGATTCTTAAGGAAGATGTTGAAATTGATTTTCTCCTGTCCTTGTGGTTCAAAGATGGTGATTGAGATGCTGCGAAAAAAAAGATTATATATTTGTTTATCTTATAAGTTTTTATATTAATATCTCCTAACCACTTGAGTTTTCTTAAATGTGGATTTTATCTGTTATCATGATCTTTTAAAATATTGAATAACTTTTATTTTCTTGTAATTTCATATTTTTCTTTGTAATGGTCTCGATTATTTTGTAATTAATGAAAAATTTCTTATTTAGAAAAAAAAAAAAACTTATGGCACACTCAAATCCACCTATCTAGCCCCGAGACAAACATAAACGATTTTATGTGGAACAACTATTATAATGGCCTCGGCTATTTCTATTGATTGTAATGACCTCGGCTATTTGTGATTAATGAAATCAGAATTTATTTAGCAAAAAAAAAACTGTTATAATATTATATAATTATTCAGAAAAAAGAGATGAACAAGTGTTTTATTTATTTTATTTTTTAACATATGGCAGACAAAGCTAACAACTATCAAAAAAATGTTTATTCTTTAAATCACAAATGTCGTATAAATTATTTAACGACTTTTAGAGTTTCGCAGGTGAGGAAAAGGGACATCTCGCACCATAGCCGGCTCGGACTCAAAAAGTGCAATCTATCTATAGATCTCGACTTGAGTTATTTGATTCGACGATTGAAATTATAGCCAGTCGCGATCAATTAGTTATTAAAAAGAACTAAAATCTCGATAATATGATCAAGCGATTGGATAATTGAGATTTGTCTGCATCTTATTAGCAGAAATGAGCTATGTACACTAACTATATCAAATCAAACCCAACAAGTAATTTGTGATTGAAATCTCCTGTCTCATTTCCTATTCCATTTTTTGCTTATGGGTAATAAAAAGTATTCTCATACAAATTTATGTTCATTAGATTAATTCACTAAAATCCTACACCCTTCGTTTATTTCAAATTAAATATATATTTTTGAATAGAAAAATTAATGTTGATTTGAAGAAAACAAAACTAAAATCCACATGATTGTTTTCTTTAAAAAAGTGACTATACACGTTTAATAAATAGCAATATTATAATTGTAGGGGCTCCTACTACTACTAGTCCTTTGCAACTTGCATTCATGATAATTCACCTAACAGTCGCAATCTTTAACGCCTCAAACTGCTCTTATACACTATAGTCCACATTTGTAGCCCCAAGTCCAACAAACTCAAACTTTACATTAGTTTCTATATCGCTCCCTGTCTAATTGAATATTTACAGATTTGTATAAAATTAATAAGAATAATTTGATCATAAATTATCATAATATCATTACTAATTAAAATTATTAGTGGTATGACTTATTTTTAGTAACATTTGCATCCATTAAATACATAAGGTTATTTATGAGTATAATTTAGGGATAAAATACATCAATTTTTTTATTGAAAAAAATTGACATTCATTTAAAGACAATCTAAAATAAAAAATTGACATTTAATTTTGAAAGGAAGAGGTGTAGACGTATAAAGTCCCAACTTTTCTAAGACAATAAAAAAAAATGGAGATGATATTCACACTCTTCTTTTAGCTTCTTGCACTAATTTATCATTTATTTGATTAGCGAACATACATTAATAACCAATCTCAATCAATCTAACTCAAAGCTGCAACACCCCAAAACAAGTATAGTCAGGGATATTAAAGTAATTTCATTTATAAAATAAGATGAGAGGAGTACACGAAGCTAAATTGAGAGTACAAATTCGTTTCTCTAAATACTTATCTAAAGTTTAATATAAGACTCAAGATCTTCCAATGTACTCTTTAATATATCAATAATATTATTACACATAAACCAATGTGATTAATTCAAGCCTTTAAATTCACTCTGAATCAATAATATATATATATATATATATATATACGTGGAGTAATATTATTTATATACTAAAATATCCAAAATCTTCTAGTACAGAAAATAGAATCAATATTAAAGTGTCACAAAAAATAGTCAGGATTTAAACCAATATAATAATTGAAGTAAAATTAACCCGATTGGAATTCATTGGTCGGGCCTTAATAAATTTGTTTTGATTATGATAATGACAGTAACAATTTATGAACTTAACTGAATAAAGTTAGTTGAGACTCAAAAACTCAACTCTCTTTCTCATTACCCATATCTAACGGTCAACTTCTGCCAGCCTTTGTTTTATATTCTTAAAACCTTATACCCCCAACCCCACCGGCCGTAGCCAGAATATAGCTACTAGTCTCGGGTTGTTATAATATTTCCCCCTTAAAAAACCCTCTAAGCACTTGATAATAAAAAAGCTTCCAAGAGCTATGGGACTTGTGGACATGTCGAATCCCCCTCCAACTAAAGACTTCTTTCCTTCTCCTGCTCTCTCTCTAAGCCTCGTAAGTACTATCTTCCATATACTTCTCTCCCCTTTATATTAATTATCGGAAAAATCTTCGTAAGTTTCAAATCGGAAGTGCTGCATCTAGTGATGTAATAAGGCTTTCGCCAGCTACCCCCAACAGTTTTTAAAATGCCAAGTTTCTTTTTTATAGGAAATTTTTTGAGAAAATTTTTCAAAAAGTATACATCTCGCCCTTCCAAAAAACATTACATAAATCATGACTCTGCCCCATGATACATAAACTGCTATAACGTGTGTTCCTTGGCATTCTTTTTCTAGGAGCAGTTATGGTGCTGAGAGAAGTTTTATTTAATATTATACTGATCAATCTCAGCCGTTAACTTTTGAAAATAGATATTCTTTATAATAATAAAAAAAAATAGTTGCACTACACTGAAGAAATGACCTCAACACCTTAACTTTCACCTCTTTTCTTTTCTTCTTTTGTAGTAATTGAGTTTTTTTATTTTTGGGTTGAAGGCTGGGATATTTAGAGGTGCAGCGGCAGCGGCGGCTAATGCAGAGGTAGAGGAGGGAGATGAAGGGAATGGTGGTGGGCGAAGAAAAGAAGATACGCCGGCAGAAATTAGCAGTGAAACTTCGGGGGCATTAAGGTCACGTTCTGAGGATGATTTTTTAGAAAGTGAAGGAGAAGAAGATGATATTGATGAAGATGACCAGACCAACAAGAAGAAGAAAAGAAAGAAATATCATAGACACACTGCTTCACAAATTAAAGAGATGGAAGCGTATGTTCTCTTTATTCTACACTCTTAATTATCTCCTTCTCCATGCATAAAATTTCTTGTTCAATCAACTCAATAGATCAGTTGATAAAAAAATTATTTTTACTAAATCAACAAGTCTCGGACTCGATGCTAATCAAATACATGTCTATTCTTGCAGTCCGGTTCCTATGCGGAACAGTTATTTTTTCGCACACGCGGAACACTTTTTTTGGAACAGCTGTTCTATTCACTGAACATCTGTTCATTTTTTAATCAATCTCAGCCGCCAAAACTTTAATCCAAAGGACGAGCTTTTGTCCCGCATGTTCCGCATAGGAGCCGTGATGCTATTCTTGTCCTTTTTTTTTTTAATCCCGATTGGGCGGTTGCCCCATATAGGGGAGAGAGAACTGCCTCAATTATATATACACATGGTGAATTATGATTGGTTGGGGACACGGGGACAAAGGATTTTCACCCGCCTCAGACGAGGAGAAGATAGTCATAGAAAGAGAGATTAAAACTTGTCGCACGCATGCGGAGGGTATCGAACCCACGACCTCAAGGTCATGGGCAGGCGCTTGTCCCACTGAAGTAGGACACCTTTAATTTGGAAAATTTGGAAAATTACATAATTTAAAATTTTTCACCCTAAATTATTTTAAAAAAACTTATATAGTCAATTTATATATATTTCGCTCTCTCAACATAAAAAATGTCGAATCAGTCCATAGTCTCTGGCCCCGTTCACAAAAAAGAAGAAAGAATTGATAAAAGATTGATATATTTTCTCTTTAGTTTCAATGATGATTAAGATAGACTGCGGAAGGTGATGGAAATTATTCACACGTATGTACAGAAGCATTTAATATGTAGAAGACAATTTTTTTTGAGGAAGAGAGAGCCACTTGCATAAAGATATAATTGCTTTATAGACTTATAGTAAAAGGCCAAAAGGCCAAAAGGCATTGTCAGTATTGTATTTTAGCTGATTTTTTTTTTCTCCTAGTAGTGCCCTTTAAAACTATCTCTCATAATGTGGATGAATCTGGATCAAGTGGTTCATATAAGAATTAACCCATACAATTTGATTATAGATGATCTTGGATCCATACTCTTGATGAGATTATATAGAGTTTAGTTTTGAAAATTTGTACGTATAATTAATATTTTTTGTTCAATTTTAAAATAAAACACTATCTTAAATAGATTGCAGTTGTGTAATTCCACATATTAAATTTACAGGTTATTTAAAGAGTCGCCACATCCAGATGAGAAGCAAAGGCAACAACTGAGTAAACAATTAGGACTTCATCCTAGGCAAGTGAAATTTTGGTTTCAAAATCGACGAACCCAAATTAAGGTGAACCAATACTCGATCCCTCTTCTTTAATTTTGTCATACATCATAATTCCAAATTTTGAAACCAATTTTTTTTTCATAGAAAAAAAATACATTCAATTTTGAACTGAGGAGGTATCTCATTTGTATGTAATGTAGATGGCGGCCATCATCCATGACATTTTTTTTTTTTAAAATTGCTTTATATGTATTCATTTTATAAGTTTTTAGTCAAAATGTTTTTTTAAATTTCCCCCCAAATTTTTTTCTATAAGTTATATTATAGATTCTCAGTTGAAAACTCTAGTGGCGAATGCAGTGTTCCGCCACTGGGGTCACATGCTCCCAATGAAAAATAATTTTTTTTAGTAAATATAGTGTATTTTCTTGCTTCATTTAGATGATAGGTTCATAAAATAAATAACCCACACAAATAAGTTGAATGAGCGAGTAAACCCACTACTCTTAAATCCCGGATCCGCCACTGATAAATTCAATGTTCTAGTTCTATCTATTATTAATAATCTATATAATCTATATGGGCGGTGCAGGCAATACAAGAGCGGCATGAAAATACATTGTTGAAAACAGAAATGGACAAGCTTCGAGATGAGAATAAATCACTAAGAGAGACCATTCAAAAAGCTTCTTGCCCTAGCTGTGGTTTAGCTACTTCTAGCAAAGATGCTTCCCTCGCCACTGAAGAACAACATCTCCGAATCGAAAATGCCAGACTCAAAGCTGAGGTCTGAAATTTTATTTTTATTGCTCCCATAAATATTGTTCCAAAATAATAGTCAATATCATAAATTATTATTTACAACTCTTATTACAATTTTCTCCTTAATCGTCTTAAATAGCGCGTATTATTTTTAAGTATCGTGCTTATTATGGGTTACTTAAATCATTTAACAGTGTCTTGATATAAATTTCAATAAAATCTTCATTTACGTACGTAACTTTTCTTTATCTTTTTTAGATTGAGAATTATTTAGAAACAAAATACTAGTACCTCCTCATTTTCATAATATAAGTCGCTGCCTATGTTTACTCAGTTGTTTAGCAATTGGGACAGATATTTAACTTCTCGATTACTAAACTACAAGTCAGTATTAATTTAATAATGAATAATGTCTTGAACATGTAGGTTGAAAAACTTAGAACAGCAGTTGGGAAGTACACACCCGCTGGAACATCACCAAATAACTCATCATGCTCAGCCGGAAATGATCAAGAGAACAAAAACTGTACATTGGAGTTTTACACAGGCATTTTTGGTGTAGAAAAGTCGAGGATAATGGAGATTGTTAATCAAGCATTAGAGGAACTCAAGAAGATGGCTACTTCTGGAGAACCCTTATGGATTCGAAGCCATGAGACTGGACGTGATATTCTCAATTACGACGAATACATGAAGGAGTTTCCGTTTGAAAATTCGGGTCCAAAGAGATCCATTGAAGCCTCTAGAGAGACCGGTATTGTTTTCGTTGATCTTCCTCGTCTTGTTCAAAGTTTCACTGATGTGGTAAGGCTTGTGGATTTCTTTTACTAACTATATAATCTTTCTGTCTGAAATTGAATGTCTTCGTGGATGGATGGCGTTATTTTATTTGTGCTGATTTTTATTAATTTGCAGAATCAATGGAAAGATATGTTCCCATGCATGATAGCAAAGGCGGCTACAGTTGATACTATATGCATGGGTGAAGGGGCCAACAAAGATGGTCTCGTTCAGTTGGTAAGAAGCACTTTTACGATATTAATAATATATTTGCAATAAAATAAAAAAAATTAAATAAATAGAATAGTAATTATTCTAGAAATGGGGAATGAATCAAGGAGAAAAGAAGATTCTCAATTGAAAGAAAAGTCTATTCCCATAGATTAACATTATATCAAGATTCTTTCTTATTGTGCTTTTATGCAGAGTGCTAAGATTTACTTTTTTTTAGCACGTGATAAGAAGGTTTTGAATAGTTAAAATTTTAAAAATAGTTATTTACTTAGTTTTAATATTTACTTACCTATTTAAATATTTAGCCGTTAGATTGAACTGTTAATATTGAAATGAAAAATATGCATCAACATTAGCATCCTAACTTGTTTGCAGGAATTAAGGTAAAGAAGAAGAAAAAATGAGATTGTAGATGGGCCAAAGTCGTTCATTAATTGATTTCTTTAGAACCACAAAAAAATGACGATGAATGGACCATCTATATAAATTATTTTTGGAACATTGCTTTCTAGCTAAAGATTTTGAAACCTCTGTCTGGTGAAATTCAGATGTTTGCAGAACTGCAGATGCTCACCCCAATGGTGCCCACTAGAGAAGTGTATTTTGTCCGATACTCAAAGCAATTAAGTGCTGATCAGTGGGCTATTGTTGATGTCTCCATTGACAAAGTAGAAGACACCATTGATGCTTCCCTTAACAAATGCAGAAAGCGTGCTTCTGGTTGCATCATTGAGGACAAATCCAATGGCCATTGCAAGGTAATATAGGGGTAACTGGGAGGTGGGGTGGGCAGGGCTGGCTCCGACGCCACCTCTCTCTCAAAATTTTACAACCAGTAAGGTTGTAAACTACCGGTCCTACTTGCAGAAGTAGGACCGGCTAAGTATTCTGAGAGAGGGAGGTGGGGTCCAGGACCAATGGAGAAAGACCTAGTTTCCTAGAAAAAATGGGGGTTGGGGCAGCTCTACTTACACAAAGTAGGGTCAGTTAGTAAGAGAAAAATAGGTTCAAGATGAGTTGAACAAGTTTGGGATAGAATGTTTATCAATTTTCCGTAATGAAACCTTCACGCTGAGAGGACAAGTGGGTCCCAAACCTAAAATTTTGTGTTTAGTTCGAAAACAGAAGTCTGTTGAGAGTCAGATTTCACTAGTTTTGCTACCATTGATTTGCAGGTGACCTGGGTGGAGCATTTGGAATGCCAAAGAGGTGTAGTTCACAGCTTGTATCGCGCGATAGTTAACAGCGGTCTGGCCTTTGGTGCAAGGCATTGGATGGCGACACTACAGCTGCAATGTGAGAGACTAGTGTTCTTCATGGCAACAAATGTCCCTACAAAGGATTCAAGTGGTAATATATATGGTTGCTTTCCTTTTATGTTTTCTTCTGTTTGATGATAATGGATATGTAGAGTGTGAATTTTGGCCTGAAACTTTGATCATTCATGAGCAGGAGTGGCTACACTTGCTGGGAGGAAAAGCATTTTGAAATTGGCACACAGAATGACAGTAAGCTTTTTTACGGCATTAGGGGCATCTAGCTATAATACATGGAGCAGAGTCACTAGTAAAAATGGTGATGACATAAGGGTG
The DNA here is from genome assembly GCA_026122235.1 of Vinca minor. NCBI lineage: Eukaryota > Viridiplantae > Streptophyta > Magnoliopsida > Gentianales > Apocynaceae > Vinca > Vinca minor. The sequence continues at coordinate 7,030,487 of JAOCZM010000246.1, read as the reverse complement.
GCTTCTAGGAAGAACTTGAATGATCCAGGTGAACCTCTTGGGGTGATCTTATGTGCAGTTTCCTCCGTCTGGCTACCGGTATCTCACCATGCCTTGTTTGATTTCCTAAGGGATGAATCCCGTCGAAACGAGGTATGCAACTTCTATTCCAGTAGCTATTTAAATAATAGCCTAGCGATCGAGTGCCTGACTCATGTGCATCTCAGTGGGATATCATGTCAAATGGAGGTCCAGTGCAGTCCATTGCAAACTTAGCTAAAGGGCAAGATAGAGGAAATGCAGTCACTATTCAAGTGAGTTTTCTGTGCTAAGAACTTTCCATGTTATATCCAACTAAATTAGGAACTGTACTATCAGAGAAAACATGGAGATCTTGCTAACTTTGGTAAATTTTTACAATGATCTAGACAATGCAACCAAAAGATAACAAAGTATGGGTTCTACAAGATAGTTGCACGAATGGTTTTGAGTCTACAATGGTGTATGCTCCCGTTGACATCAACGGAATGCAATCTGTAATAACAGGTTGTAATTCCAGCAACATTGCTGCATTACCTTCAGGTTTCTCGATTCTACCAGATGGTGTTGAATCGAGGCCTATGCTTATTACATCTAAGCCAGAAGAGAAGAATGCAGAAGGAGGATCTCTGCTTACTATAGCATTTCAAATCCTAACAAACAACTCTCCAACAGCAAAACTTTCTCTGGAATCAGTAGAGTCAGTTAGTTCCTTAATATCATGTACATTGCAGAAGATAAAAGCAAGTTTGAATTGTGAAGACGGATAAATCGACTTGCTTAGGTTTTATTTAGCTGTTGAAACATTAAGATTTCCTTATGAAAAGGGTTTTGTTAGCTTAGTAAGTTTCTTCATTCTTTTGACAGTTTGCTGTATAGTCTTTGCTGATATACATTTTGCCCCTTCAGGGATCTTTCATTCTCCAGGAATGTTATAAAATATATGGCTGTGGTGGGTTTTGTTGTAGACATGACTTTCAGTACATTTTTCTTACTCTATGATCACTATTTAGCCTACACATGCTTGATTTTATTGGTAAAATACAAATACCAGCAGAAATAAAAAATAAATTGTTACCTCCAGAGCTGCAATATGCAAATTATCAAGCATTTATTCCCAAGTCCATTAACAGTGATCCTAATTCCTAATACCATATTTTCTAAAGGGACAACTTTGTAGCACTTCTATTAGGGAAGCAAAAAATAAAGTACTTTGTTAGTCAAAATATTAATAGTATACAAGTCTTATTTAAAAGAGTAATATTGATATTTTGACTAACAATGTATAATTTTCCTTTCATGTCCTAACCGACTTATACGAGGTAAAAGAGGGAGTATCATTCTTCAAGAATAACAAAATGTTAGAACTCAAGAATAACAAAAGATTCATAGACATAGATAGATTCTCAATACATAGTCCATTTACATTACAATTTAAATCTCATCAAAACAAATAAACACACAAAAATTATTAATACAAATTAGTAATTCTTGAAGTTACCAACGAAAATCCTCAAATGGTCTAACTTGGCTGCTGAGACTCCAAAGGAAGTCCAAGCTCCGGCGGTGGAAGAACAGTCTTTTTAGGAACATTCCGGCCGGGAACCGAAACAGCAACAAAAGTCTTAGTCTTACTAATAGGCCTACTTTTTTCAAGCTGAACAAAGTCACCAACTTTGAATTGATTTTCAGGGTCATGAGCTTGGTACTTCTTCTTCTTCCTGACTCTGCGTTTGTACTTAGGATGCGGCGCAAGGCGCGTAACTTCGACTGCTACAGTCTTGTCGTTTGTGGCGCAAACAACTCGGCCTTGCATTGATCTCATTGCTTTAATTGTCGTTGGGAGGAAAGTGGTGGTGGTGGTGGAGGAGGAGGAGGAAGGGGATGGGAGGGAGGGGATTTTGGGGGAAGAGCCATGGAGGAATTGGGATTTTAGGGTTAAGGATTTGAATTGGGGAAGTGGAAGTTGAAGGAGAGGCAGAGAGCAGCTCAGAGACATTGTTAATTGTTTCTCTCCTCTGTGTGTGTGCTGTGTGCGTGAGTGACGATGATGATGAGTTTGGATAAGAGAAGAAGATGTAGGATCAGATTTTGGGTTAGATTGGCCCAATATTAAAAGTCTATTGCAAATAAGGCCCAATAGTTTTGTTTTGTTTTTGTAAAAAAACAAAAGTTACCAATGGTTGAGGCTTTTTTGGTCTGAAATAGGATCTTTTGTATACCAAATAACAAGAGCAGTGTACAAAATTATACAACCGGCCTCAAGCCATAACCAGCAATAAACCTATCTAGTATAACGCAAGATAGCAATACTAAGCTATACCAACTGTGTACAAAAACTATGTAACGGTTCCTTGCCAGACTGAACTTGCCAAGCTTGGCTCAGCTGCTTCACCCTGAACTCGATGTTTTGAATCAATTCATAAGAACCAGGTATAGTATCCAGTTATGTGAAGAGACTTTTATTCCTCCAAAACCAGATTGTACTTACCGCTTCTCTGAATATATAGCTCCATTCTTCCTGCATCCACCCGGGAGCCGTATTACCAGTGAGATTCCAGTCGATCCATTCTTCAACACAGCTGAAAGACTTGAACTTGTTCCGATATCTCGGCTGGATCAGACCCTCCCACACCCCGTTGAACGTCCTGCAGTCCCTTAGGGCATGTAGACTTGTTTCGACTTGGCCACATCGGGCACACCATGAATTTTCCACACAATATCTATCGAACAAAAGACTTTTGGTAGGTAACTTATCATGTCTCACCTGCCAAAGCAACATGTTACTCCTCTGAGGACCTTTGAGCTTCCAAATCCTTCGCCACTGAGTAGCATTCTGCTTCCCTTCAGACAGGAGCAGCGTTTGATACCCCTCCTTAGTTCGGAACTGTTTAGGGTCCCCATCTTGGGCAAAGCTACCCAATCCGTGCAGAATCCCAGCCCATACGTGAGAGGCCCCATGCTTCTTACTCGATTGGCTGAACGGATCACCATATTTCTTCCAAAGCACCTGTGCCCACAACCTGCCTGGATTATCAATCATACGCCAACCCAGTTTAGCCAACAAAGTAGTGTTCCACTTCCTTAGGCATTTAATCCTGACTCCCCCCCATTCTACCGGCCTAGTCACATTTTCCCATGCCAAAGGGTGAAATTTTCTCTTTCCTTCTGTCTCTCCCCAAAAGAAGGATCTATGACTACGCTCCAGTTCTTCAATTACCGAGATTGGGAGTTTAATGCTTTGCATGGAATAGTTGGATATAGCTGTTGTAACCGACTTGATCAGAATACACCGAGCCGCCCGTGATAAGATCTTAGTCTTCCATTTGGTTAACCGGTTCCTCACTTTAGAAGAGATATGACCGCATAAATGCTTAGACAGTCTACTATGAATAATTGGTACCCCCAAGTAGTAGCCCAAATCTGCCGTCAATGGGATGCCAAATTTTCTGCTGAGAGACTTCGCTATCTGAGGTCTCGTGTTGGGCGAGACAAACAACTTAGACTTGTGCATATTGATTTTCTGCCCCGAAATGTCAAAAAACTGTGTGAGAATCGATTCCATTACCTCAGCTTGTTCATCTGTAGCTTCTCCAAAAAGGAACAAGTCATCTGCAAAGAAGACATGCGAGATTTTTGGGCCACTCCTGGATGGACGAACCGCCTTCCATTTCCCCTTCCCAACCGCTTCTTCAATTTGCCGTGCCAAGTTTTAATGGTTGAGGCTTTTGGTATAGTGGTCGAATCTCTCCCCGTTTCTTAAATTTTCAATTTTATTTTTGTAATAGACATATCATCTCCCCAATTAAAAAGTAAAAAAACCTATGAATATAAAGTGTATTATATGGCTAGTCGTTTATGTTCCCGAAAAGCACCTGCTGGGGAGGGATGTGTTGCTACCAGAAATAGAACATCGTAGTTAAAAAATAATAATAATAAATAAATAGAAGAAAATAAAAAAAATGGGAGTACTTTTCTTTGCAATTCTCCATCCGGATCTCATACGGAACCGTTTTTTTTCCAATACATACAATACGCTTTATGATAGGTGTTCTTAAATTCGGGACAAGTGTTCTGAGTATTAAATACACGACAAATATTTTAACCTTTAGAACAAGTATTCATTTTAAATTAATTTTAACCGTTAAATTTTTAATTCAACGGACGATGAGAGTTCTGATAATTTCGCACTGGAGCAAATGCTTGCAAGTCTCCGATTACCTCAAGAGGATAAGCTTATCCAGCTGAAATCAACTTGGGGCCTCTAAAATTGGATCCCAAATCTCTCTCAAAGAACCCAAGTTCGCCATGTGTCACTCCAAGATCCTTTGCAAAAACAATCAAAACCCAAAAGTATCCACATTTAACCAAAATTCCAACTAGAATCGAAAGTAGTTTTTTTCATCATCAGTTAGGACTAATAGCTATGGCTTCTCTTGCAACCTTTGCTGCTGTCCAGCCATCTTCTACTGTCAAAGGCCTTGCTGGTAGCTCCATTGCTGGAACCAAGCTCCACATTAAGCCCTCTTCCATAGGTTTCAAGTCCACAAAAACCAGGTAAAAAAAGGACTTCTGAACTTCCACATGACTACATTTTTTCTTAAAATCTTATAATTAGGAAGGGCGTGGAACTCGTAACTTATTATTCTAAGTCTGAAGTATTCCGCTAACTGGACTGATCTTAATTCATGTGTGGAGGGTTGTTGCTTAAATGCATAATCATATGCTTAATTCTGATTTCTTGGATTAATTTGGGGTCTGCTAATATAGGGCTGGCCCTGTTGTTGCTAAGTATGGTGACAAAAGTGTGTACTTTGATTTGGAAGATTTGGGCAACACCACTGGTCAGTGGGATTTGTATGGCTCAGATGCCCCTTCACCATACAACCCCCTCCAGGTACATTTTTACTTTGGGAGCTCTAAATGATCTGATTTGTCAATTATTTGGTTTAAATTGTCTGAATTTTGGGACTTTCTTGAAGAAAGTTATGATCTTTAAGGTTCTTGTTCATCAATAATTTTGTTCATTCTTGCAGAGCAAGTTCTTTGAGACATTTGCAGCTCCTTTCACCAAGAGAGGACTATTGCTCAAGTTTTTGATTATTGGAGGTGGATCATTGCTTGCTTATGTAAGTTCATCAGCATCACCAGATTATCTACCAATCAAAAAGGGACCTCAACTTCCACCAAAGCTTGGGCCAAGGGGCAAAATCTAATTCTCCAATCTTTTACTTTGTCTGAAGTAGCTGTTCTACAGCTTTGTAAGTATATCTGAAGCCTACTTTGTGAAATTCTGGAAAAGGATCACATTATTGATTAATGGAGCATTTTTTCTGGCTTCTTTTGTTTCAGCCATTTGGATTGATTTTTATTCTATTATTTGCATTTGATTGGCAATATTCATGTGACTTCGAATCAGATCAAAAATATCATCTTCCTGAAAAAAAGAAAAAAGATCTTTGTAATGTTATAATTTAGCTGTATATGAAAGGATTATAGTTAATCTGAGGATGAAAACTCTAGAATTTTAATAACCGAACTCAAACATATAACAGAAATATTAGAAATCCAAAAACAATAAAATTTTAACCAACTGATCTCTTCTTCTATGTAGCAAATCATAACCAATGTGCCTTCAAAGTTAGAAGCTCTAGTGGGTTTTCCATATTTACACAATAAAAAACTTGTGGAATCCTATCGATATTCAAGGCCGTCTGTCGCTCTTAGCGATATCTGTAGGTCAGTTTTTGCCTCTAGTATAAGTTAATCTGGCATCTGGCATCAACAATGGTCAGTGGCGCGCTGTTGGACTTCTACAACCACCTAAGGTCTCTAGTCTCTCTAGGTAGGAAATCTTTTTGTTGGTCGCGATATTTGAAGGTTTGTTCAAGACCTTTGAGTCACTATCTTTTGGTGAGTCTTCCGTTGTTTCTTTCTTTTGATCCGTCTCTCCTTCCCCTAGTGTCCATCCCATGAAGTCTGATAGTGTCATTGAAGTCGGTGTTTCTGATGAAGCTATCTTCTCTATTTCTTCTTTAACACTGGTAAATTTCTCTAAAGAGGGAACTGGTGAGGAATCCTTCGAAAACCTCTTCACTTCTCCGGCAGATGGATTTCGTGCTACTGAATCAGCATGGAGAACATCTTCTATCCGTGACATGACTGTGAACGCCAAACTCTCTATTATTCTTGAATAGCTTTCCAAAATAGCTTGCCCCACGTCCTGTAAGACCAAGAAAGTGCATAGCTTTAAATTTCAGGTGAATGTCAAAGAAATATATGAAAATTGTATAAACGATAAAAGATTAGAGCCACATGAAAATGTATTAGGTGGGGGCGCTTCTTACTCGATTGTATTGGATTTTGCTAATGTCTAATGCAGACTGAGGAATTCCAGGGAATCGGTGCTTGATAATTAGTAGTATAGTCTCGGCTCTCTCCTCGAATAGTTCTCTTTTCTCTAGACTCACACCACTAACACCGGAACTCCACGATGATTTCCCGTCTTTTGCAGTCATCTTCCTTCTCCATATCACTATAGACGCCTCAATTCTGTTCTTGAGGTCCAAAATTTTGTGTTCTGATGAAAGGTCCATTGATGAAAGAAAATAGTCGGGGTCAAAGTATTCATCTGTAATACTCTTGTAGATTGAATCTCCGAGACTTGCTCTCCCGTTCTACCATAGAAATAGAAGGGAAATATCAGCTAGAAACCTATAAAACAGCTCTTACTAGAGTAAGATAAGTGATTAAAATTTTAAAAAACCATCCAAACTTTTCTAATACCTTAGGAAGGGAATCTATATAGTCGTCGGGTATTTGCATCTCTAAAAGAACTTGAGCATTTATAGCCATTGCAGCTTTGAGTACTTGATTTACAGAATCCTTCTGAAACTGCAACCATTTCTTGGTAACATCAGACAAGCCATTTTGCGGAACCTTAGGAGTAGGAATCCACCATTTGTCGTCTTTCCTGCCATTCCCCTTCTTTTCATCGCCATCTTTTGAGGAAACATAGGAGAACTCATTTTGTTCCTTAAAGTTATCTAAGCAATCCTGCAAGTTACAAAAAATGAGTCTGGTTTCCAAATTCTGAGGAAGTTCAAAAATACAATTTTAAGAAACCATGTTGTCTCACAATAAGCATTGCGTCTAGCTTGCGCAGGGCAGGGATATTCATAAGAAGATCGGTTCTCTGCCTCTTTGACATAACCTGATAAAGAAAACAAAAATCTTATTACTATTATAAATGACCGCGTAGATGCAGTGAGAACGAGAAGAAAGATTTTACCTCCATGTTGGTTCCGTCTTTAGATTTTTGTTTAACAGCAACCATTTCAACAATGTGATCTGTGACTGATAAGAGCCAATCAATTTCCTTTCTCCACCTTTCTCTCATTTCTGGTGACATAGGCTCTAATCGCTTCTGTTCTCCAAAGACGGAAGCTGCAGTCGTTTGAAATGAAATACAGAATCATTATAAAGAACTGAGACATTATTTTGAAAACCAAGATTTCCACAAAGCATTATTACAAGTTTTACCTGCTAGATTTGTAATTGCATTTGAGAGTGCCAGAGCCGACGAAACTCCCTTTCCACCACCTGACATATCCTCACCAAGCAGCAACTTTGCAAACTTCTCCTTCATCACTTCCATATCTAAAACATCACAAAACAAGAACCCCCATCAAACAAAGGACCAAGAAAAATCATCCTAAGCTCCCATGTGGGACATGCACTTTAAGGCCTAATTAGAGGGAAACTATATACCGTTCAGACTTCTTATAGATACCCCACGTGGTATACAGAATCACATTAAGCAATATCCTAAATCGATAATATGGCCAAAGCTTATATCCAATTAAAATGCCATGATCTGCAATTTCACTGATTCAATAAAAAGAAGAAAAGAAAACATGCCTGACGGTTTCTTGGATCGAGGGCTGGGGCAACCGGAATCATGGGAGAGCCTTGATTTAACATCATTACGGTTAAGAACAGAGCCAATGGCTCTAGGCTTTTCCGTGGTAGAATGATGATCAACATTTGGAGGAGCGGAAAACCAGCTTCTGGGAGTTGGTGTATCCTCCTGATCACCTGGAGAAATGGGATCCATAATAGTAGTACTATCAAGAATCATGCTTTCTGCATTATCATTATTATTCTCTTGCATTCCTTTGAATTGAGATCAAAGATGACTCCGGTTATTACTTTCTTGTTCTTCCTGGATTGCACGGAACAGGGAAAGGAAGAACAAGAAAAGAAATCAAATTCAAGGCCTTTTTTTATTGTTGAAAAAAGAAGGAAAAAAACAAGAATGATGGGGAAAATGGAAGAAAAATAGATATTGAATATGGTGATTCTTGTTGATTTGTTTCGGATGAAAGAATGTTAGAGAAAACGTGGGGTGCATGTTGTTTTTGTTCTCAAAGAGTGAATTGGAAAGACAGGTTAGAGATTCAATTCATAGTCCACACAAGAAGGGAGAAAATTTATTTTATTTTTAAGAAATCTTTTTTTTGGTAAATAAAAATTTGGGCGAGATCGGCTCCGATCACCACCACCGGTCAGGGTCATCCTAGGGACAATATGTCGTTTATAAGGGTACTTACAAATCACCCACTAACACAGCCCTCACGTCGGCAGCGGAAATTGAACACTTGACATTTGTAAGAACGTGTCAAATCCTTACAAACTGAGCCAACTTGTGTTGGTTTTAAGAAATCTTTTCTCTATGTATTGTAAGGATTGTGATTATCTGTCACTTGTATCTCATTTCTTGTCTTAATATCGACAAAATTGTAACACGTGTCAATTTTTTCTTTTTAAAAATATACTCACATCTATTTTAAACGAATATCTCGTTTCTTAAAATATTATTCTCTTCATCCCAAATTGATGTTTTTATTTATTTATTTTGTATAAGAAATTGGACATTGAATTTGAATCGAGAAGAATAATATTTTTAAAATAAATTTCTGCTAGTGACCTACATTAATTTAATGGAATTAAGCAATTTATACAATCGAGTTTACCACTCTCTTAATTTTAAAATTAATTTTAAAAAATTAAGCTTTACTAAATCATGCAGCCACCATTACTCTCCTAATCCTTAGCTCCTTGATTTAAACTTCACTAATACATTAACTCATTACTATCTTTTGATTAATACGAGTAAGATGGTACATTTAATAAAACTCAAATTTTAATTTTAATTTTTTAATTAAGTAAAAACTAAAAAAAAACTTTACTCCCTTTGTTTCATAATAAGATTTTTTCTAGTTAGTTTGTTTGAAATAGATTAAGGAAGAAAGAGACAAAAAGATATTTTTACTCTTCTATTTTTAACTAGTTTAATTTATTTTTAAACATCAGTTCCTCCTATTGTCGGGTAATTTTAAAAAGACATCCTTAAATATTGGATAAAGACATATATTTAAGAAAGAGATGAAGAGATGACAGTTTTTGGAATGTCTTAGGTGGTTGTAAAAAGAATTTTATAAGTGAGAAAATACTATTTAATTGTGTACAATAACCAACTTGAGGAGGATAAGGGAATCAGTTCGTGTGGATGCGGTTTATTTATGTTTTTTTTGTATGAATATATGATTTATTGACAATAAATCACAACTAACAGAAACTATGTTCTTAAACCCCTTAAAACAAATTAGTCCCCTTCCAAAATAAAAAATAAAAAAATAGTAACGACAAAACGCAGTTTTTATTTTATTTTTTAAAGAACCACACAATGTTAATTGAGGATGGACATAACATATAATAATTCCAATTGGGATGCTATGTCATGCTAATATTCCTTAATTATATCACGTTTACATATAGAATTTATCAATTTATTCATATAGTTTATCTATTAAAATATCACAAAGAATGTTATAAACTTACAAAAGATTCAAACCGTCCAAATTCGTTAGATATACATAAAATTAACTACTATGCTCATTTATTGATAACTGACAATGACATCATTATTCACGTTGACTTATGTTTATAATAAATTTTAACATTCTTCAATACATAGACGTGTTTATTATAGACTTGGTATTCATTTGAGAAAGATCGAATCTTTTTTTGACATAGAGGATTTCAGTGTAACTACTCCTTATAACTTAAATTAAGGGCAGTAAACAACAATAAATTCGTAAATCAATTCCTACCATTATACAAGGGTAGTACTAATTTTATAACAAGAGTAAAAAACATAATAGCCATATTTTTTTTTTTTTGTGGAATTTTTTTTTGGGAGGGTTCGACTCCGGTTACCATCACGGGAAGGGTGGTTCCTAAATACCATAGGTATATAATGGCCATATCCTTTGAAAGGAAACCCATAAAAAATAACATTTGAAAGGAAGAAGCCAAGGTTTGTTAGTATTGTTTTCCCAAGACAATTGGTCAATCCTAACGTTAGTAACGTCATTTTATTCACCAATGAGAAAATTAATGCCACCTAATTTGACGCTAATGTTTATTTCTAGGGGGTGCTAATGTTTATTTCAACACAAATAATAATGTCAAAATATTCCTACTCCGTTATTCCCTCTTTATAAAAAGGTCGGATGAGAAATGATGACTAGCCACTCAAGTAATAGTCGATTGAGTGCCTAACTTATAATTTACGTACTGTGTGAATTTGAGCAAGATATGCTCTGACAGGAGGACAATGGCTCTGGCAGTATCACTGGCCATTGAGTTGTGTTGGGGACAAACATCACCGGGACGGCTCCTATGCTGAACGTCCAAAATTCCGTACGTGCGGAACCATCCTAGCCGTCGGATGGAATTTTTGAGCAGTCCCATATCTCGAGAGAGAAAAAGTTACGGTGACAATAAAAAAATAATAATAATAAAATGTTATATAATGAAAGGGTACATATGTAATTTTACAAATAAATGATTGGGTTACCGAGGAGGAGAGAGAAAAGTTGCGGCTGAACAAAAACGCATGTACTTCGTTAGAGAACACATGTTCTTGGTTAGAGAACCCTGTTACATGCTGGTTAGCTTCTAACCAAGAGCATGTGTTCTAACAAGCATGCATGTTGTTTCATCCCGCAACTTTTCTCTCTCTCTGGAACAAAAAGTAACACGCAAAGTTTATCCCTAAAATACCCCTATTTTGATACAGTCGTTGGATAAAAAAGTATAAAATCCAACGGCTCACAGCTGGTCCCGCACGTACAAAAAATTTACCCCCGTTCCGCATAGGAGCCGTGACACAAACATCACATGTTTTTTTTTGTTCTGATGAAAACTATGATATTGAATTATGATTTAATTAATTATATTTTTAAAATTATCAATATTAATAAATAAAAAAATGTTCGCTTCTAGTTTGGATCAATTTGAACCACATGATTCATCACATTACCTACTACAGCATCTCAAACGCTGGCCACAACAACCCTGCAAGTCTTCCAAACGTATTGGAAACTTCCACATCTCACTCTCTACTTCACTCCCCAAATTCCTGCTCAATCAAACCCCAAATTTCCCCTTCAAACCCCAATTCTGAACCAAACCCATTAAATATTTCAGTAAAAAAATGGAATCAATCGGAGTTTTAATGGCATGTCCAATGTCAACATACCTAGAAGATGAACTAGCCAAGCGATTCAACCTTTTCCGATTCTGGAATTTCCCACAAAAGCAACAATTCTTGAAAGAAAACTCAAATTCAATCAGGGCTGTTGTCGGAAACGCTACAGCTGGCGCAGACTCCGAGTTGATCGATTCTTTACCGAACCTTGAAATAGTTTCGAGTTTCAGTGTGGGATTAGATAAAATTGATTTGAACAAGTGTAAAGAAAAGGGAATTAGGGTTACTAATACTCCTGATGTTTTGACTGAAGATGTTGCTGATTTAGCAATTGGGTTGATGCTTGCGGTTTTGAGAAGGATTTGTGAATGTGATCGTTATGTTAGAAATGGGCTGTGGAAATCTGGTGATTTTAAGTTGACTACAAAGGTTTGATTTTTAATCACTCTTGAACTTTTTTGGTTTAGATTATGATTTTGTGATTTGTTTTTTTTTCTTGCAATTATGAAAAAGGTGAAATCTTTATGGAGTTTGGTTAAAGATTATGACTTTTATGGATAAATTCATAAGTTGCAGAAAATGGTGTTGGGCAATTTATCGAAAGGGGACTAGTTGATATGTATATTTGATTGAATAATCAAGTCACTTTTATAAAGTTTAGCGGCGTAAATGCTTAAGGTTCCACTAAATTTTGTAAAGGGTCTCTGACGAATTCACAATAGTTAAGATTCTGGCAACATTTTTGTTCTGTATGATTCTGTTTCGAAGTTTGGAACTTTGTAGATAGTCTTCATTCTTTATCTGTGTGCATATGCTTGTGGTTCTTCTCTATTAGCATTCTCTAGATTAAGAGGAGAATGAGTTTTTGATCTGGATAAACAGAAGCAAAGAAGTTCGAGAATAAATAAGCAGCACTCTTTACATTCATTCTAAAATTATCCTCTGCCTGTGTGCAACATTCTCATGTTTGCTAAAGCTACACATATTTTTCAAAACTGTCATCTAACATCTCGTGTTACATTTTAAGAGATATATCTGCATTCTTCTTTTCCACTATATAATATGTAATGTGCGTCAAACTGTCATTTCCGGAATTCTAACATGATATGCCAGAACCTATCCCAAAATTTAATTGTGAAAGCTCTTGTAGAATAAATACAGCAGAACTTGATTAAGTACTATTCTCTGAATATGTTTCCATATCGAAGACTAAAACCTCAGATGAATAACATAATTGCAGGCAATAAAGGAAGATATACCTCTGATCTTGGCTATGGTTCCGAATCTCTGCAGTGTTTTAGCTGTCGTATTGCCACCTAAGCCTCTTTCGATTAAATGTTTTTTCGAAACTGTTAGATTCTATCATATTGTGTAGATGATATGGTGCTTCAGTGATCAGTATATGTTACTTAAGATTTGCAGCCTCACTCAGAAAGTTTGGTCCTTTATATGTGAATTCAGTCTATATTTTCTTTGCCCTTTTACCTAGGCTAGAGATTTGCTTTCCTTATATCATGATCGAATTACCTCCTCATCTAAACTGCTTCTGCTATTAAAGAGATACAAACATTTTTAGATGCTGTCAACAAAGATTGCGAATTGAAAGCTTCACTGCTTCATGCTTTTTCTATCCTTTTAAGAGTGGAACCTAGTATTAGCTCTTTTCCTGGTAAAATTCTTCTACCAGGTCACTTATACTATCTTTATACTTGTTATTATTGCAGTTCAGTGGCAAGACAGTGGGTATTATAGGGTTGGGCAGAATTGGCTGTGCAATTGCTAAGAGAGCCGAAGCATTCAGCTGCCCTATAAGTTACTACTCAAGATCAGAGAAGCGAGATACAAATTACAAGTACTACCCAAGTGTCACTAAATTGGCTTCAAACTGTGATATTCTGGTTGTTGCATGTGCATTGACTCCTGTAACTCGCCATATTATTAACCGCGAGGTCATCAATGCATTGGGACCAAAGGGAGTTCTAATCAACATAGGAAGGGGTCCTCATGTCGACGAAACTGAGCTGGTATCTGCACTTGTGGAAGGCCGTTTAGGTGGCGCTGGGCTTGATGTGTTCGAGAAGGAACCAGAAGTACCTGAGCAGCTCTTTGGGCTTGATAACGTAGTCTTGTTGCCTCACGTTGGAAGTGGCACGATAGAGACGCGAAAAGCCATGGCTGACCTTGTTATTGGTAATCTGGAGGCTCATTTTCTGAACAAACCACTTTTAACCCCTGTAGTTTAAACTTGTTATTATGACACTGTTTCCAGTATGATTTTTTGGAGGCTATGTCTTAGTTTGCTTCCTTGAACCTCTCTTTGATGTTTGGCACCATTGCCTCCTGGACTTGATCAACATTGTTATTATGTAATTCAAACTTCAGTTTCACGTTCATCTTCTTCTTTCTCCTTTTATGGAATGACGCGTGGAGTTTAGAGCATTTGGATACCATTTAACAATTTTGTATTTTGTTAAAACATAAACTTGAAGACATTAAGAGGAAAGCATTGGGAAGATCAAATTATACAATGTATACATAAACGAGGAATTGAAAAATACTCCTCTATTAGATATCATTGCAGGAGCTCCCAGCTACTGGGAACTCCAAATACTATCATACTCCCTCTATTCCTCAATATAGGTCGTTTAGGACATTTAAAAAAAATTAAAGATCTCAAACAAACAATAATTTTTTCACTACAATTCTAATAATACCCATTCCTTCCTCTTTCTCTTTCACTTTTCCAATAAAAGATATGTTGAGGGTATAATTGGAATAAATTATTGACACCTAATAAAAGACATGTAAATGACAATTAATTTTGATACATATATATCTTATAAACGATAATTAAATGGGAATGGAAAGAGTATCTCTGAAGATAAACATCCTAATTAAACTAGTTCTGAAAATCCTAGGAAATGCACATCTCTGCTACATCTCGGATCCTCTGTAACACTCCTTTGATATACAGACTCTTAATTATATGAAGGAGAAGAGGGAGGTGAAGAAGCCCCTTTGAAGATGAGAAAGTTCAAAGTCTCAAGAGCAAAGTATATAAAAGTTCCTTTAGTATGAGTGAAGAAACAACCAAAGTTAGATCCTACCACACACTGCCATCCATTCCCATATTTCTGGTCAAAATCCTGACATCAGATAACCCATAAGAAGAACAATTAGCCTAACATTTTCAGACAAAGTCAAGAAATCCTAAATCATGAAATGTAAGAAATACATGAAAAGATCAAACCTTTTTTATGTGGGCTGCAATGGATTTACAATCAACAACATCATATAGATCTAGAGCTTGTGAAGCAGAAGACATAGCTTGAATCTGCATCTTCATTGGCATATCTGTATCCTCCACTAAAGCTTTTCCTTCCAACATTTTTTTTTTTTTTTCAGACAAGAATCCCACTTTAGATTTTCTTATTATGGAGGAGTGGTTTAAAAAAGGAATTTTTTTTTTCTTGAATATTCTTAAGAGGACATTTCCAAATGTGGGGGGAATGATTTGAAGGGAAATGTGAAGGTGGCACATAATCCAATTTTTTACTGTCCTTTTTCTTCCTCACTTTATGTCGTCTTTTAGCTAATTTTCTAATATGAACAATCTCTCTCTTCGTCACGTTCATGTGGATAATAACATTGAGAATAAATAAATTTATCAAAATAATAATAATAATAATAGTATAAAATATTGAGGATAAAGCTGCTGAGGTCTGAATTTATCCAAGCTTTTTTTCAAGAATTTTATTTTTAGTTGTATACGTAAGTAAGTTCGATACCCACAGTTTTTTTGGTATTTTCATTAAGAAAAATGCTTTACTTAAATTGAAATTCTAAACCCCCAAATTGAGGATGTTAAATGACTATCTTACCCTCTACTGATATAAGGGATTCAATCAACTATAAGGGCAAAAAGGTTCAAAGACACTATTTTAATCAATCTTTTAATCAATAATTCTAGTAACCTAGCAATGTCCTTTCATTAAATATCTTGCACTTTTGTTAGTATCTGCATGCAACATCACATCAGCCAGGGAATATGGGGGGTTTGGGGGAAGGGAGGGGAGATGGATCATACCTATTGGTTCTCATTTTACTTATCAATCACAATATTTACTCAATAAAATTTACATTTAAATATAAACGTGTCAAACAAATATATAAGATTGATAGATATTGTGAGTGAAGTGTGCAACCATATTAATAGACATGTTCTTTCCTTTATTTTTCTTATTAGGCAAGTACTTTTTAGAATTCAAAAAAGATTCATGAGGTTTGTATTGACAGACGTTACATATTTTTAAACATGTGTTAAATTTCATACAACAGATATTCTCTTATCACATAAACATGTCTTTAGGCTGCAAAATGTGTTCTCTCGTTATAGACACTTGTATTTAGGCATGCAATGCATGTCTTACGTATCAAGTGTCTAAAAAATACAAAAGGTGTTCCTGAAAAAATCTTAGACCGTTAATTTTTTTTATCTACCGGCCCAAATGATAGAAATTGTTCATTATGTACTAGGCAAAAAAACGTATTATACACTATAGTCGTGCTCGAGATTGGGTGGGAAGTCGACAATATGAGTTATGAAGGGATGTGATGGAACAAGAAAGGTTTTTCGTGACCATGGGCCATCGGACTGGCAATTTTTAGGGCCCATTTGGCGATTAGCCCAAATTCAAGAAAATATGGTGATTAGTAGCCCAAATAATTTTTAGGGCCCATCAAGAAAAATTATTTGGGCTACTAATCTCCAAATGGGCCCTAAAAATTGAACAAGATTATTGATGTATAGGGTTGATAAGTTTTGTTCGGGCAAGGTTTTTGTTTAGGGCCCATTTGGTGATGTTTTTTATATTTTGGGCTGTTGTCTTTATTTTTCACTTTTACATGGGTAAAAGGTGTTCACGGTCCTTAAACTTTTCTTAATTTTTGTTTTTTGACCCTTAATTAAAAAACGCAAAGTCCTTAACCCTAAACTTTTATAGAGTGATAATGTTTCCCTTTCCATCCATTCCACCGTTAAATCTAACGGAATAATAACATGTGACTCTCGCATTACTTAACTTATAGGCATTTATCAAAGTGTTCATAGCCCAGTGAGACTTGGCACTGCCCACGACAGTGAGGTCGAGGGTTCGATACCCGCCTCCTACGTGGGGCTTAATAAATTCCACTCTTCTTGGGCTCCTCCTCCTTTAAGCCCACCTCCCTCTATGAAGTTTTAAAAAAAAAAAAAAAATACTTATGGGCATTTTAAGAAAAAATAGATTATGACACCTAAAAAAAAAATCAAAATAGGATAAAAAAGGCTAAAAGGTAATCAACTTACTTTACTCAAAAGAGTCATTGAACAGTCTAAAATACATAGTATTTCATTTAAACATTTATCTTGACATTTTCTACTTAAAGAAAAATATATTGTCATCTTTTGCCAATATATATATATATATATATATATATACATATATATTTATATTTGGTTCATTCTCATGTTATTTGAAAAAAATTGAGAAATTCTTAACAAAATAGGTTTAAAAAAAAATATGAGGAAAATTTATAAGTATTTTTCTTATCTCATTTTGATTATTTGTAGGACATGACCTATTTTTCTCAAAATGTTTATGAATTAAGTCGTGTGAGAGTCACATGTTGCTATTCCGTTAGATTTAACGGTGAAATTGGATGGAAATGGAAATATTAATATTCCATAAAAGTTCAGGGTCAAGAACTTTGTGTTTTTTAGTTCAAGATAAAAAATCAAAATCAAGAAAAGTTTGGGGTGTAAACATTTTTTACCCTATTTATATTCCTATTTATAAAACAAATATTTTTTTTGAAATAAATAAATTACTGACAAACCTCACAAAACTGCCAAACTCATCATCCACTATTAAAGGCTTAACATCACCATCACTTTAGTGCGATTGTTGTCGCAACCTTCTTTTTCCTCCTTCCCTCAACCTCTAACCACCTTTCACGGTGGCTGGTGGCGGGACATGGTGGTTGGGGATTTAATACAAGATCCCTTTATTGCTCCAAATCTTACCACCATTATTGTTTATATCGTTACTATTCTATGATTAACTTGATCGGTCTAAGTTACTTGTACATGTTTTTTTCAGTATATTGTTGATGCAATTTTTGTTGTTAATTTTTTTTATTGTCTTTAAATTCAATCAAATTAGATAACTAATAGTAATATCGGCACATATTAAAAAAAATATCAACAATTATCGCTCAGCACTAGATAGAAGCCAAGACAAACTCCCTATGGGGAGTGCCACTACAACTTGAGTTAATGTTCAATCAAACTTCAATCCAAATACATATTACAGTTTCATGGTACAAAAAATTGACATTAATGGGATGAATTATGAAAGAAAAATGGTGTAAACAGTAGTTAATTAACCATCTGAATTAGGTACAGCTCCTGACAAAGACAAGTGGCTGCCGACACTTATTTCCAACCCATTCCCCCCAACAACTTTGATCAAGGTTTTGCTATCAGCCTTGTGTGGCTGATAGATACTTCTATCGACACTCTTACATATATATTATAATTTATTACGCAATATTATTTCTTAAAGAATTCGTGTGAAAGTGTTACTTTGAAATAACTATAATTTAGATCTAAATATAATATGTATGATGCTGATAAAAAGTTTATTAATACCGTAACTCTTTTGTCAGCCTTGTGGGGCTCCCTCTCTATACTTTTTTTTATCCATTTGGAGAATTCGGTGTTTACCGATTAACAGAGTGACTAATTTAAATTTCGTCTCACGATTAACTCGTAGCGTAACTGCTAAATGGGGAAGAATTTGGTCATACGGCTCTTTACACGGAGTCCACAACCATGAATTTTTGTTACAAGAGCCTAATATCCACCAAAGAATTCAAACACTCGTTAACAGCGAAGTATATGACCGCTCAAGCCAACTGCCCAACTCTATACTTTTTCTCAGTTGACACTCTTGACATTACATTTTTTTTTTTTTTGTTTTTGCTAAATTACTCTTGACATTACATTACATAGATGATAATGATGTAATAATACCACCAAAACAGCTAATGCACAAAACTGCTGAATTCCACCGATCACACACTAACAAACTCACTCTATAGTTTCAGTCTAGTCTAAGAAGAAAAGAAAGAGGGTAAAATGGGGATGGTGGAATTTTTAGTCTTGTTTCAAGAACTGGGTTCAAGTTCAAGCTAGCTAAGTTCTTTAATGGGTTTGAGTTTGTTTTTACATTTGGTTTATGCCCCTTTACTTTGGTAGTTCTTGCAAAAAGATTCTTCAATTTCTGTTATTTATCATCAAGAAATCTGCTTTCTTCAGTTATTTGTTTGATTAAGAGTCAAACTTGTGTTTTCTTGATTCATATATGCATAGATTATCAGTTCTATATGGTCACAAAAGTAAAATTAGCAAGTCCCTGAAGTAGAAATTTTGATATTGTTTGTGAAAAGATGTTGCATACAAAATCTGAGTCTGATATAACCAGTTTAGCACCATCATCCCCTTCAAGATCCCCAAAGAGGCCAGTGTATTTTGTACAAAGCCCTTCAAGGGATTCTCATGATGGGGATAAATGTGCATCCATGCAGCCAACTCCTAGTTTTAATAGTCCAATGGAATCCCCTTCACATCCTTCCTTTGGTAGGTATTCTAGGAATTCATCTGCTAGTCGTTTTTCGGGGATATTTCGGTCATCATCGGGGATAAAAGGTAGCAGGAAAATAAATGATAAGGGTTGGCCTGAATGTAATGTGATTCTTGAAGAGGGAAAGTATGACGAAATTGACGATGATAAGGCTTTCACCAGAAGGTGTCAAGCTTTGATGGCTCTTTGTGGCTTCATTGTTCTGTTTATTGTCTTTTGCCTCGTTATTTGGGGCGCTGCTAGGCCTTACCGGGCAGAGGTTAGCATAAAGGTGAACCTTTTGGCTTTGATTTTAGCTTTTGCTGCATTTAATTTCTTGTTTTTGAGCAATAGTTCAAGCTGCAGGGGTAGATTTGGTATGATTTCAATCTTTATTTCAAGAATAAGCTTTAGGCCTTAGGATTGTGTCACTGGCAAGACTATGGTTTCATGAATTTGACTAGGTATTAGGAGTCCGTATGATCCACCGTCCTATTGTAAGAAGTCTAAATGTTATATGAGCATATGCATCCACGGTTATCTTCTGGTATCCGTTTTGGCATAGCGAGGATGACTGCAAAGTAATTTTTCATGGGTCCTTGCTATTAGGTATGTCAGTCACGCCCGCAGGGCACGGGGCGTGACAGTTCAGCTCATACTTCGTATTATGTAGAGTTGAAAATCTTTGTCATCCTTAACCAATTGGCAACAAAGCAGCACTTCTGTCACTTGGCCTATACAATTTGATGAATAACCCATAAATAGATCCCCAAAAGGGCTAAAATAATTATTTTGAATTGTAATATCTAAAGGCTGATTCTTGGCCTAAAAGTTGTCACGTTGTTATCTTTTTCGTACATTTTGCCATTGTTGAATATGTTTGAAGCTTGCATTGTCCTGTTATTTGCAGAGCCTATCAGTGCATAATTTCTATGTTGGATCGGGTGCAGACTCTACCGGGGTTCCAACAAAGATGCTCAATGTGAATGCCACATTGCGGATGTTCATATATAACCCTGCTACATTCTTCGGTATTCATGTTAGCTCCACCCCTGTTAACCTCATCTATTCAGACATTGTTGTTGCAACTGGTCAGGTAATTTTTCCGCCTATTTATTCTTCGCCCCCCTTCTTTGCATTTCCTAATGTATTGCCTATGATCAAAGAAATAACACAAGTACCGGTAACTTTAACAATCTTTTGCTACTTCCCCGTCAGCAATGCATTGTTCTGACAGAATGTTCTGATATTTTAAGGTTGTCCCATCATTTATCGGCTAATTTGCAGGTGAACTTATACTGTTTTGGTAGATATTTTAAGGTTGTCCCATCATTTATCGGCTAATTTGCAGGTGAACAAGTATTATCAGACAAGAAAGAGTCGTCGTACTGTTTTGGTAGACATCGAAGGGACTAAGGTTCCCTTATACTGTTTTGGTAGATATTTTAAGGTTGTCCCATCATTTATCGGCTAATTTGCAGGTGAACAAGTATTATCAGACAAGAAAGAGTCGTCGTACTGTTTTGGTAGACATCGAAGGGACTAAGGTTCCCTTATACGGTGCTGGATCAAGTCTAGAGGCAGCCAAAGATGGCAGTGTTGAGATTCCATTGAAATTGGAGTTTGAAATTCGATCGCAAGGAGCTGTTGTAGGTAAACTGGTGAGGACAAAGCATCGAAAACGAATCTCTTGCTCATTGGTTATTGATTCCAAGGGCACCAAACCTATCAAGTTTAAGAAGGATTTGTGTGTTTATAACTGATGAGTTCTTTTTTCAAGAACTGTATTTCTGCTGTGGATTATGGAACTTGTCCTGTTGCTTCTGTATTTCCCCATTTCTTGGTGGATGGAATTTCAATTTTGATGTATGAAAAGTGATAAAAACTATAGCAGGAAGATCATAGATTGTTGAACTTGTGGATTCTCTGTGTAATTTATGTTCAAATGAATAAATGTCTCTTTGCTCATTTGAGATTTGAATGCAATGATTAGTTACTTTGAAATCCCAGGACGAAGTCACCAAAGATGAACTATATAGAAATTTGACTAGTTTGCAACATATGCAACTCGATTACAATAACGGATACAAAAGCATATTATAGCAGGTTTCATCATTATGATACAAATGATATTCCCACTTAAGTGGACATATATTCTTCAACTGAAGAAATCAGACAAACAATACATACCAGTAGTAATAGATAGTACCACTACCGGCAGAAGATGTACTAAAAGATCCGGAGTCCCAATAAATTACATATATAAACTATGCTTTATGTTGTTTTACACAAAACCTTCAGCTAAAATAGGTCTTTCCCCATCTTTTTCCTCCTCCTCCTCACCAACACTACCCTTCTTACCTCCAATTTCCAGCCCCTGCAATCCATCAACACAAGCTTTACCTCCATCATCACTGACATCCGGTCCACCGACCACCACCACCTCATCACCTGCCAAATCCTTCAAACCACCATCGCCTTTCTCGGCAGCACAGCCATCCGGAACATCATCCTCAATCCCTACAACTGTATCAGACGATTCCCCGAAAATCGGCCAAGGATCATTCACGCAACGTCCTTCTTCTTCATCATCTGATGAATTCGAAACAACAATTGACCGGACAGCAGTGGCGGCTTTAAGAAATGCCTCTTTGATAGATTCAGGTGGCAATGCACAGTCTTCGAGACCGGCGTCTTCAAGTCTTGGCGGCCGGATTTTGTTCAGTAATCCTTCTCCTGTGGCCTCCTCCATTATTGATTCTCGACGGATTTAAGCTCGATTTCTATTATAATAAGAAATGAATTATGGATTTTGAGTATTTATATGCAATTCTAAATGAGGACACCGACTCAGCTTGAGTCGGTCGGTTTTCTGGGTTACAAAAGCCCAAACAAGGCCTATAAAAGGCCCACATCCTCACAAATCTTTTGTGACTTTTCATACAAGGTGTCTAGATATTTTGCCCCAACTGATTCAATTGGGTCTGAATCACGTATAGTTATGTCATTTACCGGTTTCACCTGACCCCGTAGTTTAGAAATTATCCACAACATTATAAAATAATGAAAGCGATAATTATAAGATGGGGTGAACAATTTTGTGTAAAATTTAATAGCTTCAATAATTGATGAGCGAATTGTTAGTGTCATATACTAAAGTCTCGTATTAATCGAAGTTTTGCTAAGTAAACATTAGTTATATTGAATATCCAAAATAGGATCTATATTACAAAAAGTGCCTCCCCTATCACACAAGATTGAGGGAGGTATATTAGAAGGAGCTATATAGCCACATACATCATTTGATCTAGCCCAAGAGGCAAGGTTATGAGCCTCGGAATTACAATGCCTACGGATAAATTGTACCTTCCAAGACACACACCATCTCAGCAGCTCCATACTCTTGTTTATATGCTCCATTCCCCTCCATTCATTAGCTGAAGAGTGCCCATTGATGCTTCTAATCACATTTAAACAATCTCCTTCAACAATGACATGATGCAATTTTCTGATTTTCAATTGTTTTAGAACCTCAAGAGCTGCAGCCGCCTCTGCTTCAAAAGCTGTTTGAGCTTTGCCTCTATCAATCCATGCTCCCATCACCACCCCGACATCATTCCTGATAATGCACGCACTAACTGCCACACCTTAATCAAAGTTCATTACTATAAGTCGTTAAACATTCTCATTCTTTAAATGATGTTCAAATTCCGCTCATTTATAGAAATATTACAATAATTAGCATTTTAATCCTTAGTGAACCGACCCAATGATCTTTGTTGCTGTCCCCCTGCAACATCAATGGTGTCTGGAAGGTATCTGCAAGCATTAAAAGAAAGAGAATATACTGGATTAGACAACCGGTTTTATGTATAAAAAAAAAAACCGTGGTTCTTGAGAAGGGTGTCGGGTTGTAGGGGGGACTTCTAGGTTTCGAATGGAGGATCGTGAGCGAACTTCTGTTCGTATCTGGCGTGGTCGCTGGCAAACTATTCTACGCGGTTTTCAACTGATCTCTCCTCCTAATTTTACGTGTTTTGAAAGTTTGCAGATAAGAACTTTGGAAGTTATGGAAAGCCTCTGCTTTGTGTGTGGCCTCTGTTTTGGTGTTTGGTTATACGGTCATATAATTTTATACTATAGGGCATTTATTCTTTAATTTTTTTTTTTATAACCGCGAGTCTTATAATGTTCTGACTTATTGGTTAGTTGGAATTTTTCGAAGGCTTGATGCCTCATTTCAAAGAGTAGGGGATCCATTGGAATTCCATTTCTCTCTTGTAGTTTCTAATATCTATTACTTTAAAAGCTACTGATATATCGAAATGACGAAAAAGCCCACAGATAAATAATGTGATTAATTTTGTTTTTAAAATTTCCAAATCTTTTGCAGTTCCAATTTCCAATCAAATCGACTCCAATTCACATTGACCCGTCAGCCTACCAGTAGTTCATCAGTTCACCATTTTCGATTAAATTTTTTTCCACCTAACAGTCTTTGCAGCAATTCTTCGAGTTTTCAATTGCATTTGTTCTTGTTTTTTAATCAAGAACTTGATGGATTAGCTGAAAAATGGATGCTAATTTGAGTGGATTTGTCTAGTTTGATCGGGCGACTGTTTATTCAAATTGGAGTGATTGATTGAGCGGTGGCGATTATGATGAGCAGCGGAAGAGCTCCGGCAGTGACGTTTAAGGACCTGGTGGAGGAGGCTAAGAAAAGGATTGTGTTTTTGATCGTTTGTGTAGTTGGACTTTCCTATCTCATGTCCTGTGAGTGTTTTTATTTTCCCCTATTTTTTGGCTTATCTCATAAAATTCATTATTATTATTATTATTTGCTTAGTATAAGATTCAGTATGTTTACATTGCTGGAATTGTGCTTGAAATCCAGTGGATAGGAATGTGATATAATGTTCAAAGGTTTTACTCACTCTATTTAATATAAGTCGTTTGTTCATTGTAGCGAAAATTATGGAATAAAAAAACAAGTAATTCATTAATATTACTCTCTTAAATAGAATTAATGATATACAACAACAACAACAACCAAGCCTTAATCCCAACAGATTGGGGTCGGCTACATGAACCAAAATAAAAATCACGTAAGGTCATCCACATGAGATAGAATTAATGTTACTCTCTTAAATAGGACTCGTATATCATAAATAGAATTAATGATATACGAGTCCTATTTAAGAGAGTAATATTGATATTTTGATCAACAAAATACATTCATTAATTTTCACTACATGTCCTAAACGACTTATGTTATGGAATGGAGGTAGTATTATTTTGTTATAATTGGAGAGGCTTAATCAAAATTAAGGTTTTTGTGTAGTATTATTACTATGAAATTTTATGCTCATTACGGATTATTAGAGCACGTCTTGTTTAAGAAATATATCTATCTTGATATAATTGATTTATTGTTCTTTTTGTGTTGCTGGCAGCTGCTGGTTTGTTGCACTTTCTGGAAACATGAATCGGTAGTTATTATTGGTTTTCCCGCTTGTTGGTGTACCTACACAGCGGATGAAAGATATAGAGCTTAAGGATTTAAGACTGTCACTTTTTCGTGAACTTTTCTTGCATGTAATTTATTTCGAGGAAACTTTGTCAAAGCTAAAAATTAGGAAAATAATTTTCTGTTTAATATTGATGCTATTCATTTTTTACCAAATGAGCTTAACCTTATCTAATATATCTCATCTCCTAGAGCTTAACATGATCCTGTCTGTCTGATTAATTGCTCAATGCAATCAGTGAAGTAGCAATCAGGGTGTAATAGCAATAAATCTACCTGCTAAACTAGTTAAGTAGTTTTTAAGAGTATGGATAATCGGAGTTTTCTATGCTGAGTAATCTATATCATGAAATATTGGCAGTGTTGAAATAACTTTAAAGAGTTCAGGAATCTAAATACTTGAACCTTCTTCAAGCCTTATTTCATTCAGATTAAAAGGAACGTGGCTTGTGTTTTTATTCAAACATCTGCTCAATTGAGTCTACAGTCTTATACTGTTCGGCAGCTTGGTTAAGTAACTTCTTTTCTCCAGCTATGGAACCCATCTAACTTTGTCTTGTCTGTGTCTCGCCCCTTTTCTTCATTCTTTTTCACCGCAGTGACAAGCTCTTCAGTTTTTGTCAACGTGCCTGCTGCGGCAGTCCTAATAATCATTGGCCGTTATTTAACTTTGGATTTTGATATGCGGAGAAAAGCTGCAAATTATAAAAGCAAGCCAGCCCCTGTAAATAGTGTTTACCAGAAAAGAACTTCCGAGGGCCCTGAGCTGATACTTGACAGATCTGACTGGAGGCAGAAAGTTAATTCCCCTGTGGTCGAGGATGCAATAGATCACTTTACTAGACATATAGTCTCTGAATGGGTAACTGATCTATGGTACTCTTGCATAACCTCTGACAGGCAAGGCCCAGAGGAGCTTGTTCAGATCATGAATGGTGTGCTTGGGGAAATTTCATGTCGCATGAAAAACATTAACCTCATAGATCTTTTGACAAGGTTCTTTAGATAATGTTCACTCTTTCTTCCCACTTATAATAATTGTACTGCATTATTGATAATCATTTTCTGGGATAATGCAGGGATCTTATCCATCTTTTGTGCTCCCATTTGGAACTTTTTCGAGCAAGTAAGGCAAAGATTGAGAAACGACAAACGAGACCTCCAAGTATAGAAGAGCTAGACAGGGAACTTAAGTTGATACTGTCTTCTGAGAACAAATTACATCCGTCTTTATTCTCTGCTGAAGCTGAGCATAAGGTGTTTTCCCTTTATTCTAACCTGTCTGTCTTAAGTGCACCATCATTGTTGGTGAGTGCTTTCAGCTTGGGCTAGTTTCGTGGTCCCTTCATGTATTGTGGTTTTTTTGCAGGTTCTCCAGCATATTATGGATGGCCTCATTTCTTTAACATTCAAGCCGTTGGATCTGCACTGCTCATTATTTCGCTATATTGTCAGGGAACTTCTTGCATGTGCTGTAATGAGACCAGTGCTAAATTTAGCTAGCCCAAGGTGTTTAACCTCTGCTTGTGATGTTTAATAATATTTCATTTATTTTTCTTATCTTTATAAATATATTTGGTGATAGGTTCATTAATGAGAGGATTGAATTGTTAGCCGTTTCTTTAAGCAAGACTGAGAAAGGAACTACCAGAACCGAAGTGGAGTCGCAGAGCAAACCAAATGGATCTGTAAAGGTGTCGTCTGACCACTTTTCTCGCTTTGTAGATCCTTCTGGAAAGGGTGTTGAACTTGTAGAGTTAAAAAAGGATCAGTCTAGAAGTAGTGAGGAGAAACAGGAAAAAGACAAAATGAATGGAACTATTACCGCAAAGGACCCATTACTTTCTATGGATACGCGATCTACTCGATCTTGGAATTCACTGTCATCAGAAACAAATGGTGGTGATGGAGGAGGTATCCAAAGTCACCAATCTGGAGAAGAATGGGGTGACAGGCTAGACGTATTCTCTCGAAGAAAGACTGAAGCCCTAGCACCAGAACATTTTGACAACATGTGGGCAAAAGGAAGGGACTACAAAAGAAAGGGAGTGACAGATCAGTCGGCTAGTCCAACCGTACAAGGTTCTTTGGTAGGGACACCCAAATCGCTGAATCAGTCTAAGGAGTTCTATAAGCATAAAGAAGACGGGCAAATTAAAGGTTCTTCACTTAACAAGCAGTCCGTAGCCAACAAATCATATTCAAACAATGAGTGGAATAACCGTAATCGCTCTTCGGTTTCTTCTCCTATAGAGGAAGACGAGCAAGCGATTATAAAGTTGGATGATGTTGAATCAGGAAGCAGTAGTTCTTATACTACTGAAGATGAACCCAACAATGTCACAGGTTTTGACTCTCCAGGTATTAGAGTTTGGGATGGTAAAAATAAGAAAAATGTCACGGCTATTCATCATCCGCTCGAAAGCTTTGAAGGCCATAAGACCAAAAAGGCGCATAGAGGACATAGCCACTCTCAAGGCTTAACCAAAATTCGGTCTCCGCGTAAACGGAGGCTCACTCAAAAGGGGAATGTCTGGCAAGAGGTTGAAAGGACAAGCTTCTTAGTAGGAGATGGAAAGGACATATTAAATTCTCCTACAGGAAAAATGAAAGATGAAGACTCAAGTGATGACTCTGGAGCAGAAATGGTCAGTAGCATTTCTACTGCATCCACTACTTCATCGTTCCTGTCCTCAACTTCTTTACCAGGAACTTATAATTTGGCCGCCACATCATTGAAAAGTTCAGTAATTTCTGATTCTTTTCTGACACTAAGATGCGAGGTAATTATTTCTTTGTTTTCTTTCTCTCATAAATGCTTCACTGTTCAGTAATTGCTGATTCCTCTTACATGATGGTTCCTGGTGTCAGGTGCTGGGTGCCAATGTCGTGAAGAGTGGCTCCAAAACTTTTGCTGTATATTCCATATCTGTCACTGATATGAATAACCACAGTTGGTCTATTAAAAGGAGGTGCTTTCTATAATCATGAATTGTGGCACTTTAGCAAGCTGTGTGCTATGGGTATATATTTCCTTTACACAACTTTTTTTTGGTCCTTATTCTGACAGGTTTCGACATTTTGAGGAGCTGCATCGGCGCCTTAAGGAGTTTCCTGAGTATAATCTTCATTTGCCTCCCAAGCATTTTCTGTCCACTGGTCTAGATGTTCCTGTCATTCAAGAACGCTGCATATTGCTTGACAGCTACTTGAAGGTTCTATGTGCACCCAAACTGGAAGATAATATTCCTTGGTTTTCTAAAGTTATTTTTCTGTGTTTCATTTTCTTTATGACCCTAAGAATTATATTAAAACCCATAAATTCGGGGCTTTCCTTGTGCTGGAAGATGGTCCTACCTTAAAGATAAAAGTAATGCACTACGATGCAATTTCTTCTCTCTAAACGCCAGCTGTCACCCTGGGGTTACTCACAATTAGGACTAGTACTCATTCTGTTTTGTCCTAAGCAGTTGCACTGGGTTGAAGATACGCAGTGTAATTTGTTGTGTTACTCATATTCATTCACTATTTTCTGTTGCTTCTATTCAGAAGCTTATGCAGATCCCTACAGTTTCCAGCTCCATTGAAGTTTGGGACTTCCTCAGTGTTGATTCTCAGGTAGAATTTTGTAGTTTTTGAATTTTCTCGAAGTAAGCTACCTTGTAAACTTGCTTATAGTTTCTTTGGTCTTGGTATTCGCGAGAATTGCAGACATATATCTTCTCCAACCCTTTATCAATTATTGAAACATTGCCAGGTGAATCTTGCTCTTGAATTCCATTATTGATTTCTACTATATTTCTTTGCTCATTTATATTGTCTATCATCATAGCTAACTTAGATAATACAGCGCATGAAAGAAGTAGCTATTACCGCAACAACATGGAGTTTGTGAAAGATCCACCATCTTCCAGAAACAAGCATCCAAATACTGAGAAAACACACACTGCATTGCGAACAAAACATGATGTTGCTCCTGTTAGGTCAAGGCCTAATTCAACTGTAGTTCTTTCTTCTCCTAAAAGACCTGTAAAGGAGGCTGGGAAGCACTTGGACGGTTCAAGTAGTGATTCTGATAGTGCAACACGAAGGGTTTTAGTGCCAAGCAAGAACATGGAGAAGACAAATAAAGCTAATCAAGGATTACATGCATCACCTGACTTTCCCGCTGATGCTGCTTATGATCCAACCCTCCCCAGTGAGGTACTCAATGTCTTTCTGGTGTCATTGTGTTGCAAGTACTTATGTATTATACTGTAGTGATAGATGTGCTACATCTAAAATTATTAGTTCTGAGAAGTCCGTAGATCTGTTCCTTATTGGTTGATTATTTGCATAGAACCCTGTTTGAAATCTAAATGGCTGCTGTAACTTCCTTCTCATAAATGCAGTGGGTGCCACCAAATTTAAGTTTACCAATACTGGATTTGGTTGATGTCATTTTTCAAGTACAAGATGGTGGATGGATCAGGTACCTTGATGGGGACATTTCTGGATTTAATCTTTGACGATTTCCATTACTCTCAAATTTAATTTTGGACAGTTGCTGGGTTCCTTTACAATTGCTAACTCTGAATGCTTACAGGAGAAAGGCTTTCTGGGTGGGCAAACAGGTACTACAGTTGGGAATGGGTGATGCCTTTGATGATTGGCTGATAGAGAAAATCCAGCTTCTGCGTAGAGGATCAGTTGTTGCTTCGGGGATTAGACGAATTGAGCAGGCAATTTTGAATCTCTCTGTTCTTTACAGTTTCCTAAATTATGTAAATTTGAATTGTTGTGCTTCTTGATAACGCCATTCCTATGTCATATACACTACTAAATACCGTTTCTGCTTTTGTTCATCAACTTCTATGATGTAAGCCACTTATTGTTTTGTTTTTCTTGAACACGGTTCAGTTTGCCTTCTGAGATATGAATCTAATATTTTTTTTTAATGCTCCGTTTAGATTCTTTGGCCTGATGGTATATTTATTACAAAGCATCCTAGGCGCCGAACACCTTCAGGTTCTCCGAGCCAAACCTCAACTTCACTATTGTCACCTAAGATAGTTGAGAATGTCCGGATGGTGGATGATACACAAGAACTGGAAGCTGGAAGGCGGGCCAAATTGGTTTACGAGTTAATGATTGGTATGGTTTACTCATCGCCTGCATGTTTTGTGATCACCTTGTTTACAAGCTTTCAGTTCTTGGTTATCCCTTCGATAGATCTTCAAAATGTTTATGCGCTCGATTGAAACTTTGCAGATAAAGCACCAGCTGCCGTTGTAGGTCTGGTTGGTCGAAAGGAATACGAGCAATGTGCAAATGACCTTTATTACTTCATTCAGGTTATCTTTACTTGCTGAAACTAACTTTTATGAACTTTCTTGACCACGAGTCCACAGCACATAAACATTTTCCCATCTTGTGTCCTCAATTTGGCGATATCGCTTCCACACTGCATGTGTTTAGATATTGTTGATTGACACAAAGTAATAGTCCATAGATGATTGCAAATGTTATCTTTTGCTTTATTTTCCCAATGTTCAATAGCATGATTGCTGCATTTCGGTTTTTATAAGATACTCCCTCTGTCCCAAATTGAATGTGCTTTTTCTATCAGTAATAGGAAATTGGCTCAATTTGGGACGAAGAAGTATTATGCATCCTTGTGTTTTGAACAGTAGATCACTAATTATTATTGTTTTTTTACTTGTGCAGTCCTCAGTAGTTATGAAGCAATTAGCTTTTGATCTCCTTGAGCTGCTGCTTTTATCGGCTTTTCCAGAGCTAGATGTTGTTTTCAGAGAGCTGCATGAAAACAAGGAGAAGTTCGGAAAATTTAAAGTAGAGTAGATGACACAAATATAGTTGAAGATGTTGAGTAATGATTCATCAAACAGACTTTTCTTTTCTTTTTTTCAAAAATTTCCAGCATTTTGTACATCAACAGGTCCGTAGAAGTATGCTCGCAGCCATTCTGCAAATTTCTTACTAGAATTTCTTTAGTTCGAAGGTCGGGTACATATATACTATTTGGTGCTGGTTATCCTATGCTAACCAGGTGTAAATGATGAGATTCGATATAAATGCTTGTTTTGTCTCAAAAAAATTGTCAAATATTTCTATTTTTTTTGTTTCGAAATTGAGTGGTTGTCAATCTACCTTCATAACATGTTCATCTTATTATTAAATGAGACTATTTTGATCATTTTGACATATTTCTCGCCGCAATTCAGATGGAGTACAAAATCAATCTTCGTGTTTGAAAAGCGTGTAATTAATAATTACAGTGCCGATAACAAAGTTCATCTTTGAAGCTCGAAAACATTGTAGGGAACCAACTTCCACCACTCGAAGTCAGATGCAACCCAATGCATTTTCCCTCCCATTCGACGAAATTGGAAGATCTATCACACTATAAATGGTGGGGTAAAACAGATTATATTTTGTAGCCCGTATGGTAAATCATTTGTCTAGTAGGATAATATTTAATTTATAAAACAAAACGTTCTGAGTTTGACAAAACACAGAATAATTATTCATGCAAGAAAATGCAAACTCAAAAAAAACGTGTTTCTTGTTTTGAAACGACCAAAACCTCTCAACTTCATTCCTGTAGTATAATGGTACTGTGGAATTGTAGTGGTAACATGTACAACCCCATGTTCTTCGACAAGCTTCAGACGATACAACTTTGATAGCCAAGAGAAATCAACAAATCCCCACAAGGCATTGTAATGGATCTAACTTTCAGCCAAGGATAAAAAACCCACCTTATACTACCATAACAAATTCCGCTCTCGGGTGGTTGATTGTTCAAGGGTCCAACAAATAATGAAACAGATTGCGTCGCACAAACATGCCACTCAACAAATATTAACACGGCCAACCCCACAACCCCACAAAATTTAACACCCAATTATCATCTAAACTACTGTATCGCAAGAACAAATTAATTGATTATATAAGCCAATCAAAGTGAGAATGATAAAAATAATTCAATTGATCTGCCTAAAATTGCATAGCCAATAAAAGAACGCATCACTTGAACACCTAGCTGAGGATAGGGAGTAGATGAAACAGTTGATTGAGAGCAAATATCAGCACACAAATGACCACATATAGAGGCCAGCCAATCATAATACTATTATGGTCTCCTTACTAAAGGATATCACCATAGAATACACATTAGAAGAGGGAAAGGCCGAAGATTATTTAATGGAGACGCTTTTGCTACTAGAGTATGGTAGATGCTAATGCTAGGTCACACTAACATGCAAATGAATATATAGCATATACTTGAAATAAGCATTAACCAATATGAAAAAGAAACATAAAGATCTTGATGCAATTTGTGTGTCAATTTTGCTAGCCAACCCACATGGGAGGGAAAGTTCATCAGGAAAAAGCTTAACAATTAGACTACTCTTTAAGCATACCATTCATGTTAAAACATAAATCCTCCCAAACCACAAGAAAGCCACAATTAACAAGACTTGAACCAGATTCACAATACATTGTACATATGGGCATAAAAAACATGCAAGATGAAAAGAAATTTTATCTATCAATTACAAACTGTGCAAAATTACCCAAGTTGTTAATCCAAAGTAGACAAGCTAATTGACTGATGACTAATGAGATTAGACAACTTACAAAGCTTAGCCTCACCCATATTAGACATTCACATAATCATAAAGTCTCAGGCATTGAAGAAATACGAACACAAAAAGAACCAACTTCAGAACACAAAACAATCCCATATTTATAGGATACCAACTACCAACTACCAATAACCAGTCGTTCGTATTAAAGATCCAAATGAAACAGTACAAACTCAAAAAAGTAAATAAAATGGGTACAAAGCCCTTAATGATGTTCTGCAAAAATTCCAACTGTTCAAATACTAAGAAATACTAAATAACTGATAAAAAAACTACAATAACAAGTACCCTCCTGAATCAACTCTATCAAGCAGATGCAACAGCTGCCTTCTTCCTTGGAGCAGCTTGAGTACCTAACATCAAAAAATTAAAACTTTAACAATTAACAAACCATAAATAACACAAAATTAATTAAAAAAAAAGATTGATTGACTACCTTCTCTGAAGTTAGTCTTGAACCTGCGGGGCACATGACGCAAATACCTCATGCGTCCAGTTCCAGTTGTCTTTCTCCTAATTGCCTTCACACTCCAGTTATCTAAATTTCCAAATAAAACAAATAAAAATATCACTCATTCGACAAAAATTCCCAACTATAACACACCAGTTATCTAATTTCCAAACAAAACAGGAAAAAATTGCTCATTTGAACTAATTCCCAAATTATAACACTTTAGTTATCTAAATTACCAAACAAAACAAAAAATCACTCATTTGAACTATTTCCCAAATTACAACACTCCAGTTATCTATATTTCAAAAACAAAACCGAAAAACACTCCAAAAATTCCCAAAATACAACAATCCAGTTATCTAAATTACCAAACAAAACAGAAAAAATCGCTAATTTGACCTAATTCCAAAATTACAACACTTGAGATATCTAAATTTTTTAAAAAAATCATTTAGCAAAAAAAAATTTCAAAAAAAATCACTCATTTCACCAAATTCCCAAAGTATACAATGCGATCAATCAATCCACATATTATCAACAAAATATCAAATAAAATTTATGTAAACATACATGTCCTCTTGCGGGCAGCAGGGTAAGCACAGGCAGAGCAGCGGCTCTTCTGAAGATGGAAGCTGCGGCGACCACACCTAATACATAGGGTGTGGGTCTTGTTCCTCCTTTTACCAAAACTTCCAGTTCCCTTACCCTATAATCACAAAAACAGATATTGACATTAGGTTTTTTGGAATCTTATTCATGAGATAAGGATATGAAGGAATGGAAATTACTGAGATTCAGTTGTTCAGTTTTTACCATAGATCCTGCGGCCGATTTGCAGAAACCCTGGTTTCTTTCTTTATCTCTCGAGTTCTTCTCTGGTTAGTAAAGAGAGAGAGGATGTGCTGCGGCGTTGTAGGAAGGTTTATATATTAAGTGTTTAAAGGGCTAAATGAAAAAGGGCGTTTTAGGGTTTGGATTTTTTTGGGATGGGGCTGATGGGTTATGGGCTTAAATTTATTTGGGCTGACTTGACTTAAGGCCTGTGGATTCAAAATCGGACATTAGATTTTTTGAGCATTTTTTTTAATGCTTGAAAATCTGCTAATGAAGTAAACAATATTTTACTCATAACAAAAGTTAGTTAGCGTAGTTGGTTCGGCATTTTGTTATTTTTATTTGGGGATTAGTGCATAAGATATCTCTTAAATATTGGGCATGTGAGTGAGGCATATGTTATTGGCCGGAAGTCACTGCGTGAAAGCGATGGTGGAAACTAGAAGGAGGTTCGAAAATTGTTTTAATATCATATAAGAAATAAAAAACATGTAAGAAATCACAAGAGGTTTGTTGGCTGAAAGTTACTGCGGAGAGTGATGGTGGGAGTCAGAAGAAGGTTCGAGGTTCGATTATCATATAAGAAGTAAAAAAAACATGTAAAAAAATCACAAGAGACTTATTGGTCGGAAACCGTCACAAGCAGTAGTGGTGGAAAGACATGAAGTATATGAAAATTGTTCCAAGATCTTACAGGAAGTAAAAATACATATAAAATTTTAAAAATGAAATAGTTTGAAAATCAGCAAAGTATTTTGCTAGTTTCAAAATTGTTTTATTTAATCTGTAAAGCTGTTGGTAGCAATTACTTCCAAATCTGGGAATTGAAATCTTCAAAAAATGCGATATATTTAGCTGCTAATTGCATTTTGGGTCCAACACCAGTGCAACTTATTTATTGAGACCACATCGTGGCTAATCAATTCTTCACGTTCTTAGTTTCTTGGAAGAAAAAAAGTCCTTCTAAACAAAGGACAGTGACACCCTTTGCATAAAATAAAGCGGGCTCTTTTGAGCCTTATCTTCAGTTCTATCAATAATAAAAAAAAGTTGACTAAACCTGTAAAATTTATATTTTAACGCATGAGTCTGTCATGTAAAAGTAACAAAAATTACCCAATAGGCTTGCCTTCTTATATGATTTGTGCGCTATTGCATAAGACGGAGTTTACCTAATACGCACATTTGGGGTACCAACCGGAAATTCTTTGCCATGTCTCTATCCTCTTTGCTGTGTAGAACAAAGCAAACATATGCTAATGTTAATGGTAGAAGGTTTGATGGTCACTGCTGTGAGGAAAGTGACTACCAGCAATTACTTGGTTAGGTCCCCTATCTTGTTCCTCTATTCAACCAACCCCGATGCCAACTTCTTAAAGATAGGGTCCCCCAACAATTCTTGCCCGCAATATATATAATTATCTCAATAAAAGAGGCTGAATAATTAAACCTTATTTGAATGATGAGATTTGATGCATTTTGTTAAATAATGACAAGAAAGTGGGGAAAGATTAAGACCCCTTTGATTAATATTAAGCGAGCTAATAATGCAATAGTTAAATATTTGTCAAGAGTTCATTTTCTGAATTCTTTTTTCCATGTATTATAAGGAAGAAAATAAAGGTTGGTCCCATTAATAATAAAAAAATTAAGTAAATAATTGAGTTTAATATTTTTTCACCAACCCCAATTACACCACCTTTACGGCTTTACCTATTCTTCTTAATCAAATCAATAGCACTGTAGAGATTAGAGAGGAGGAAGTCAAAGAGAGTCATTAGTTTCATTTTCTCTTTAAGCTTTAGATCAAGCTTTATTTAAGAAGAAAATCAATTATTCTTAAGACCCGAGACCTATGATTCAGTGTTAGAGAAGTACTGCGTCAACTGCAGTCTTTCTTGACGTATATTTGTCTCAAGGAAATCAACAAAAAAACCATCCTCCTCTCCATTTTATCATTCAGAAAAGCTGGCAATGAATCCACAAACACTACCGAGGAAAGCTCTTTACAAAACCAAGATTTTCTTGCACAAAACTATCAAGAATCTCAAGTCATTTCTCTTTGGAGGATATAAAAAGCTGCCTAAAGCTCCTTATGTCAATCCCAGCTTCTTCAATGTCAGCAGCAATGGCTGTAAAACAATGCAAGAATTGGATGATTTCTATAGATGCTTCTCTGAGCAATGGGAGTCTAATGATCATTATAATGATGTACTGGACAAAACAAAGAACAAGGTAAAAGTACAACCTCCTAAACCTCAAATAATGAGCAAAGATGAAGAAGAATCTACTCAGAGGCGATCAAATACAGCAGAGAAGATCAACGCTGAAGGGAAAAAAGAAGAAGTGCTCAGAAATAGCAACACTTTAATGAAATTCGCACAGAAGATGAAAGAATTCGACATGTTAGATATCGATGATGTGGATCATATCCTTGATGTTGAAGAAGTTCTTCACTACTATTCGCGCCTTAGATGCCCGATTTATCAAGAACTAGTTGACAAGTTTTTCATGGATATGTATTATGAATTCTTACCACAACAGCCCTCAGTCGGTGTTAACAGCTCAATGCGAAAATTCGCCCCTCTGAAGCAGCTCTAAGTGATCTCCTGAAATTCTCTCAGTCTATTAATTCCTCTACTTGTTTTGATAAAACTGCAATGTCTGCTAATTAATTCAAGTTATCCTAAAGCCTATACATTTTGTGATGTTTGATATCTCTTATTATTATTATGTGAAATTACAGAAATTTCCTCTGATATCATCTTCAAAATTAAAGAATTTCATGTTCTAAGTTGCTTCTAATCCCTGGTTCATGTCAAATAAGTTGTTCTTTTTTTTTTTTGTCATTATTTGAGCTGCTTTAGATCATGAAAATCCACTCCCTCCATTCCTAAATATAAGACTTTCATTACATGTTGCGAAAATTAAGGAAGCAAAAATTAAAATGTTTTTATAATCAAAATATCAATATTACTCTCTTATATAAAATTAGTGGCATACAAATCATATTTTATAATTTTTGCTTTCTTAATTTTCACAACATGTAATGAAAGTCTTATATTTAGGAATGGAGGGAGTATTTGAGAGCTAGTTAAAGTAATGCAAGACAAAAAACTGATGATTATGAACAAAAAGGAAGATAAATTGACTATTTTTCCCGTTAGTACAAACGACATGTGTCTAGCAAATAGAGCAACCTGTAAAATATTTGTAGTTTTAAGAGCTTCAAAAAAATGTGTGACAAAAAGAGAAAGTAAAGATTGTTAATGTATCGTTTGATATAACACAGTGCACCGGGGTATATGCATTCTCAGAGCTTCCGGGATCCTGTTGTCTCATTATGTCTAGTTATTATGAGGTTGTCACTTCTTGATTTTTTTTTTAAATATATATATATATATATATTTTTTTTTGCTAAGTAAAGTTTATTACAAATATGAGATAGATGATTTTAGACATAAAAAAATGCCAATGAAAAAATTAATATTAAAAAAAAAGTAGAATATTCGGAAAGTACATAAATGCCCTCCAACTAGGCATGAGATCACTTTTAATGAAATTACAAAGTTTCCAAGCTTTAGTGCTTTATAATAGCATTTCCCTCCTGATTTTCTATATTTAGCAGAGGAGAAAAAAATATAAAAAATTGACAAGAATCAGCAGAACTGTAGACCAAGTAGAGGCCATACATACACCACAACAACAACATACTCATCAAGTCCCCAATTTCCCAATAATTGGGATATGGACTGATGAGACAATCTTTGAATAGAGACAAACTTAATCTTCGATAATAAACTGCACTAAAAGCTCGATGCTTCCCATAGTAAAAACCAAATATAATCTCCAAAGACATATGGACTAAAGACTGGTCTATCCATCCCATAGTAAAAACCAAATATAATCTCCAAAGAAGAGGAACGAAATGTCTCTGTAAAAACTTGAAATGAACCCCATAATCACCAGAGGAGCTGACTCTGCTTAAACTCCAAAGTTCCACTTGGAGGCTGAATATGTTTCTGGTTAATCTAAAAACAGCTAACCACAAAGAAATCATCGATTCATCTGACTCCTATATGCATTTCCAAACAGAGATCTATTGACCGGAAGAGACAAGAACGTTGTGCTCCTTGAGGCGTTTCTGGAAGTGTGCCAAGCGATTTTGCAATTGTAGGATGCCAGTAGCCTTTTGGGATAGGATTGCGTTCAATCTAGAAACATAATCATTCAATTGATTCCCCGGTTGATCTGCTTCAACCAATAGATTCATCTCCTGCAAATGTGAATTTTTAATTAACTATTTTCACCATCTAAGAAATAAAACAGGAAGAGGCTGTATGCCGCAGAAAGTAGTTGTCAGATAATGTAATTAGCAAAACCCAAAGAAAATCACACACCTCTCTGACTATGTCCATCGTCTCTTCTACTTGTTTTCTGTGGGCATTTACAAGATCCTCCTCTTCCTGGAAATAAGGAGCAAGGACGGTAACTTTGTAAGAGGGAAGCAAAAATGAAATTTTAATACAGAGTTTTATTTGATGAACTATATAAAGCAGTTGCTGCATTTCTACCTTCAAAAGTGCATTCAAATCATCGTCAGGGTTTGAGTATTTTGCGTCTGGCTTGGGGGGTTCTTTCCACTTTGTCTGAGTGGCGTTTGAGAAATTGTACGCGTCAGCTTTTGCAGTTTTCTTCCATGAGAGCTTCTCTTGATCATAGAACTCTTCATCGTACTCATCCTTATCAGTTTGTTCAGGCCACGAGTCACCTGTGTCGTCTTCATACATGGATGAAGGGGGTAGAGCTGACGATAATGGCATAGCTGTTGATTCTCTCAAGCTAACAGTTGTAGTGACAGCCTCCTTTTTTGCGTTGCCACTCTTAGAAAGACTTTTTACCCTAAACATAGAAAACATGAAGGTAAGAAAATAATGGAAACAGGACGTAGAATTTCTTGAAGAATGTTATTGCAGACAACTTGCTAATACCTGTCAGCATATCTCAATGTGTTTAAGGTATGTTCACAGGACCCGGAGCTCGGCGATATGCAAGAAATCATAACAGTTCGAGAATTCCCAACAAAAGAATCACGCAGCACTTCAGTCAATTTACTGCCTCTGAAAGGAATATGGCCTTGATCATTGTCAAGAGCTCTGATGCATTCCTTCAGTGCCAGCAAGCTTTTATTGATTTCAGCTCCTTCCATTCTGAATATTTTCGAGTGCTAGGTCAGAGAGCATAAAGCTAAATTGCAATGTCAAAGTAGAAGGTCACCAATTCATGACTTATGCGGGAAACATGATCAATGTTGAACCCGATTAATTTAAGGTAAAACTAATGGAGGCTATCACTGTCAGTGAGCCTATGTGCTCCAACAGTAGAATCAGATGAAGACCAGTCTAGAGGATATTCTGGTATATGATCCCATGAGGATTAGAGCCCTACCAGGGGTGAGAGCAAAATGCTACTCCCGTGAATCATGGGAATGGCAAGAAGAATAAAATGAGATGTGAAAGTTTTTCAAAACGGGCTACTTATATCAACAATACAAGTAGATTATACTATGCACCAAGGCTCATATGACTTTTTATCTCTTCCATGCTATTACTAGAAGTAAAAACATCAAACCCCACTGCATGTAACATGGGCTTGCCATTGGTCATGAGAAACAACTAGGTTGTAGCAATAGAATCTTCTACATGCCAAGCAGCAGCTTTAATGCATGTATAGAAAAATATAACTAAGAATCTAAAATATCATAGGGCCATTGATTCATAGAGTATATGCTTCTGTCAGTTCATGTCTAGTACAAAGAAGAACTTGTAAAGATCTGAGGTAGTATAAACATTTACCTGGTCTGCTTGTCATTATCTGTAGTATCTGCGCCACGTTCACTTCCAGCAAGGTCGATGAAGGAGAGCTTTCCAACTAGCCGAGGAGGTTTGGATTCATTTCCAACAACTGACCTTTTTATAGCAAGTTGAAGTATGGCATGGGACCGGGAAGATTCCTCATTTGCACCAGTGGTACCTGTACTTCTTGATCCACTTCCTTTCTCAATGAGCTCCTTAATTGTCTCCACATCTCCTACTCTGTACTCTTGCAAACCCACAATACATACCTGCTGCTTTGCCGTCCTCTCTCATACAAAGTTTTCTAACCAAAAAAAAAGGGTTTTAGGTTTCACAAATGTACAGGATGTAAAAATTGCATCATGTAACTGCAGAATGTTATGAAACCACTTACTTCCGGTCATTAAGAAGATCAAAAAGTTTTCCTCCATATATCTCGAAGAAGCTCACAAATAATTGAAAGCCTTGGTTCCTGTAAGTATGAAGCATGAGCCTTAGAATATCTCGCGAGGCTCTGAGGGGCAGTGGTTTCATGGTATAAGTTTTACCACTTCCTGAAACCAAAAATATAGCAAGTGTTAGGATTTAGGCCAAATATTATTGATGACAAGACGATGAAAATTTAGCAAAAGATTCTGCTGTAAAATAACAATAATGTTCGTAACACTTTCTGAGCTAAGGACTTGTCTCAAAGGCATTCCAAGAAGAATTTTACAGATAAATAACAAGGAGAGAGGAGATATAGAAACTTCAAAATTAAAATGAACAGAGTAAGTCTTTTAAAAATCTCATAGCACTGGAAAAACATAACTAAACAATAAACAAATTGAAACAATATGAAGATGACTCTGATACTCATTACAATGTAAGAACTTCCTACCACCTGCATTATCTAGGGTTAAAAGCAGAAACAACTCAAGCTATCAAAAGCAACAATTGTGAAAGAATGAAGGTTTTATGCCACTGTACAAAAATACAAAAACCTTGCGTAAAAACTAACAAGGAAGAGAACCAAATAAACAACTTGTGCCAAGGTTTTGAGGGACCAACATAAGGTTTTCAATGCAGAACAATTGAAGGGGAATCATTTTACCTGTTTGTCC
This sequence comes from Vinca minor, assembly GCA_026122235.1. Taxonomy (NCBI): domain Eukaryota; kingdom Viridiplantae; phylum Streptophyta; class Magnoliopsida; order Gentianales; family Apocynaceae; genus Vinca; species Vinca minor. The sequence continues at coordinate 6,989,823 of JAOCZM010000246.1, read as the reverse complement.
ATATGCAAAGCATGTTGCTTTTGTGCGTTCGAAGATAATAGGAACAATGGGTTCGACAGTTTCACGATAGACCTACAGAAAACCAAAAGATGCCTTATTTCAGAATCATGGGAGCTGATGCCACACGGCAGAATCTTTATTCATGTCCTTAAAATTACCTCATCATTTGAAACCTCCTCATTCAGCACTGCATCAAAGACAAATTCATGCTTCTCCACATACTCTGTCAGGTCAACCTGCAATGTGTTGATATTTCAAATTTGAATCCTCTGAAGTTATTCAAATTTTCTAAACATGTCAGCAGCTCTCCAGTCTTATCAATCACATAGTGTAAATTCTTTGCCTTGAACAAATACACATAAACATGTGGTTGCTTCTGAAATATACTTCATTTTCTTAAAGTCAGTTTGTTAATGCTTCTGGATTTCTAAGACAAATTCTCCCCAATTCAGCTAAGAATCAGTGTGAGCCACAAAGACAATAAAAGATAAAGGTCCGTGAAAGACCATCAGAAAACTGACGGTGCAGCATGGTAGTGACAAAGTCAGGTGAGAAAACATCAGCAACATAATACTGCAACAAACCTTGAGTTTGGTCTCATGAACCACTAAGGAATTGGATTGAGTTTCAATAATGTCTTCCTCATTCTTTGCCAGCTCCTTTTTGTTTTGAGGTCTCTTACGCACCTGCAAATCAACCAACAAAGAAGCAAATGAATGGAAAAATCTGAAAGAGTTATGTAACTCTGCATGTCAGACACCAATAGCAGGGGAAATTTTCTGGCGTAGATCATACTTCTGTTTAAAAAAACAAAAATTATTCATAAAAGCAAAACAGCAATTAACAATTTAACACTACAGAGTAAGGTGACATGAAAATAACAGGAAAAAAAACTCACCACTACTTTGATCTTTGCAACATTACTGGGCTTCTCTTTATCCACAGTAAAGTTTTTCATAGCATTATCCTCTGGCAAACCACGGATTTTGCCAGCTTGTTTGCCATTGCCAAGGTATTGCTCAGAGTCATCGAAGCTCCTTCCCCGAGCTAAGTGATACATTGAAGGGCCATCATAAAGGGAAGGAACTGACATCTATGCATAAAGAGTCAGGGAGGAAAAACAAAAGGTGAGTTCGTAAACTAAAAGTAAGCACACCCAGCTAAGCTATTTATATATTATTTCCAGCTAACATAATCTTGCACAGCATTTCAATGATTTAACCGCTTGTGAAAGAAAAAATGCCGAACAGGTTATGATATTGATTTGAGAAAACTATATCTAAATTAATGAGAAGATAACTCGATACTAATGGGCACATCACAATAACGCTATATAAACATATGTGGCACATATATGCGACAGGTGGACGGTTGCGTTACATTTTTTCAGTTCCAACAGAATATGCTAGGCTTTGAGTTACAATATTTTCTTTTCAGAAATAATGGAAACCCTCCCCCAAAAAGCAAAGTTGACAAAACAAGTTTTGAATCTCAAATTCTCAACTAAACCACAAGAATTACGAACTCAAGATAGTTGCTCCTTTTCTATTTGATTATAGTACAACTTCTTTATACTATGCCTCCAGGAAACAGTTCAACAAAATAATGTTAACATCATTCCATTCACAATGTGCTGAAGAAGTTGTTATAATGTATATGCAAGAACTGCAAAATGCTCAAACACGCGAATCCTATTTTCTACTGCTTGTGACAAATAAAAATCAAATATTTAAGAAATCACAAACATCCTGATAGAATTAAATAAACAAAATTCAAATTAGGGAGGAAATGAATATGCGGCGAAAAAGGCACCTCTGTAAGAAGCTCAGTGTCGAAAGAATGCAGATCCAACAGTCCCGGACTGTACTCATTAGGCGAAACACCATCCTCCTCCCCATTCCTCTGTCGAGAATTTCCTCCAGGCGGTGTCAATGGCTCCCCACCAAACATATCATTCCCTCCTCCTCCGCCGCTAAATGTCCTTTGTGGACCCCTATACATTCTAGAACCTCCTTGACCTCCCCCACCACCATAGTACCCAAAATCCTATTTTCAAAAATTAAACAAAAAATAAAAATATTTCCATAAACAGATCTAAAAAATTGGTCTCGATTAGTAAATGAGTGGAAAAAATATTACCTGAGCAGAAGGAATTGATGAGTCCTTAGTAGAAGAAGACTGAAGATGCTGCAAACCCAGCTGATTGTAGCCATCGGCCATTAGATGAAGCTTCTAGAACGTTATCGGAGTACTGCCGCTGATGATGCACCGGCGGAGCACCGGATCTTTGTCTCCCTATTGCATTCATTGACATTTTCCTCTAACTAGAGCTTCTCCAGAGATTTATTAAAAATGATACCCCAAACGAACAATTAGTTCAAAATTTCAATTAAAAATTGAATATGAGAATCGCAAGCTGCAGTCTTGCAGAAGAAGAATGTATGTCATGTATTATGTGCTTTAGTGATGAAGAAGAGCTGATGAAGTAGTGAAATGATGCTGAGGTGTCTAACGGTTGTGATGATTTAACTCTTTTTTTCACAGTGAGCAGTCAAATTTTGAAGTTTTTTTTTTCATTGCGGTCTCTCCAGTAAAAAAGTGACTTCAGATTTTTTTTAATACATACATTATTTGGTATATTAATATAATTATTACACGTAAATAGATATTATTAGATTAAAATAAACTAATGTCAGTAGTTTAATTTTTGTCAAACATGAAGGAGCAAACATTTGTCTGGTTACAAGAAGTTTTGTTATAAGGGCTACTTTCAGGCAACAATTCTCAATCGAATTAGTTTAGTTAATTAATATCCGAAACAGTTTAAATAAAAAAGAGACGTGTGGTACAAAAAATGAAAATGGATAAATTAACTAAAATTACCTGAAAAATACAAGGATTAAAGTTAATTTTTTGAATTTGAAGAGTTTGGCACGATTGGCGGAGGAATGAAGCACGTGTGAGAGCTTTGATAGTTTTAAACTGGACGACGGCAATAGTGGGACCAGCAACGTATGTAGTCTCCACTCTCCACGCCGTCCCACACATGGTGGGGTTACGTCGTTTTATGTGTGTATCGTAATTAGACTGTGTTGTATTTGAAGGTTTGACCCATTATCCACCCGCCTTTGACTTCTTGATTCAAATTTCGTACTTAGGAGGGCAGCGGTGTTGTCGGACACGTGTTGTCAATCGACGGTGTCAGCTAATACTGGACGGCAGGGGATTGGGTTGGAAAATACGGGTCTACAATCTATACTTAACGAGGATCCGGTAAAACTTTAGATTAGACTCTCTGTGATATTTTTAATTATAATTGTGTACATATTTTTAATGGATAGTGCTTATTGGATCGAAAAATTGGAATCAAATAAGTATCAAGAAGGCATAAAGTTATACTCCCTCCATTCTTATTTAATTGTCGTTTATGAGATATATGTATCCAAATTAATTGTCATTTACATGTCTTTTATTAGGTGCCAACAATTTATTTCAATTATACCCTGAACATATCTTTTATTGGAAAAGTGGAAGAGAGATATTAATGAAAGAGTGTTATTGGAATTGTGGTGGAAAAATTACTGTTTGTTTGAGTTATTTAATTTTTTCAAAGTGTCCTAAAATGGAGGAAGTATCAAATTTTAACTATCATTCTCATTTTATACTCTTTGATGCTTATTTGATACAACAATTATTATTAATTTTTAATTTACAATTTATTTATTTTAATTTATGATATCTGCTCGAATTGTTTGTGATACTCCAAACAACACTCAATGTAACATATTAATTAAGAATTTTTTTTTTCACATAACATAATTAAAATAGATAAATCATATATGTGAATTGATAAATTTTATCTTTGAATATATTATAATTAAGAATGTCACTGACAGTGACGCATATAGTGTCACAAAAAAACTCGTATAATATTATATAAATACAAATTTTCATAATTAAAATGTCATAAAATATACTATTAAGAGTATCGACGATAAATCTCACCCGCTATCTATGGTAACTAGTTGCGTCGATTTTGATTTTTTCCCCTTATTTATTATCCTTTTCTCTTTGAACACGCATCTTGTTTTTTCCTTTTCTTTTTCTTTGAGAAAGTTATTTTTGCCTTTTTAAAGCTTCATTATTTCAAGCTTCTAAAAGAAAAAGGCTTTATTTCACATGGTACTTTAGTTTTGTAAATAAAGTGTGCAAATTTTATACAACTTCTCGTTAAAAGTAATAACTTAAATGATTTTATTTTATGAGAAAAATAACACCAATTATTTTCTCTCTCTTTTTGTGTCAAACAAATAGTTCTTATTTTCCGAAAAGAAAGTGTGATTTTTTTACAAGTATTTATGTGATATTATAAAAATAGTTCAGGGATCTCCATGTCCTTCCAAAGTTAATTGATAATAAGAGATGTTAACACATGAACTTATACGTGAGACGAATCTTCATTAAATAAGCGATGTGGAGTTTTATATTTCAACAGTTTCTCTCACATCTTCCTTAGCGCCAATTTACCAAAAAATATTCCCTATATGTTTGACTAAATTTCAAAGGTAATTCCCGAGCAACGTTTGACTATCATAGAATTAGACATAATGACTAAACATATATAATGATCCAAAAGAAAGAAAAAAAAGTGATTATGAATAAAAACTACCAATCGTGAAAAGTTTTGGGGCTCCTAATGCCAATTTGCCTTAACATTTTGTATATGCTAACCATTTCCCAATAATTATTTCTTCTTAAACAAAATTTTCTTCGCCTTTTCGGGTAATCTTTCAAATTTAATTTTATTTGTTGATTTTTTTTCTCCATATAAAAAAGATATAAAGACCAATTTCTCCTCGAAACTTCCCGAAGCTACGTCATCACCTTCTCCCGTCTTCTTCACCACCTCTTCGATCCCTTTTAGCCCATTATATATAATATTCCCCCGATACCCTTCCTACTTCAATCAGTAATCGAATCATCATCCAAAGGTTTTCATTGAGACATTTCAACAAACACTTCGACGACGACGATAACGACGATGGCAGAGGACGGTGCCGTTACAGTCTACAGCAATAGCGCCGCCATCACCACCGATTCCAAGAAGAATCCATTCTCTATTAAAGTCGGCATCGCCCAAATGCTCCGCGGCGGAGCGATAGTGGAAGTCACCACCATCGATCAAGCTAAAATCGCCGAATCGGCTGGCGCCTGTTGCCTCCTTGTCTCCGAACCCAACAAACCAGGTATTTCACGCATGCCCGACCCATTACTTATCAAGGAAATTAAAGGATCCGTTGCGATCCCCCTCATGGTCCGAGCCCGGGTTGGCCATTTCGTCGAAGCACAGATCCTCGAAGCAATTGGAGTTAATTACATTGATGAAAGCGAGGTTTTAGCTATAGCAGATGAAGACAATTTCATTAACAAACATAATTTTCGAGCTCCGTTTGTCTGTGGTTGTCGAGATCTTGGGGAGGCCTTGAGGAGGGTGAGGGAAGGGGCGGCAATGATAAGGACTCAAGGGGATTTGAAGGGGGAGGGGAATATTGTAGAGACGGTTCGGAGTGTGAGAAAAGTAATGGGAGATATAAGGATTTTGACAAACATGGATGAAGATGAAGTTTTCACTTTCTCTAAGAAAATTGCTGCTCCTTATGATATTGTTGCACAGACTAAGCAAATGGGGAGGCTCCCGGTGGTGCATTTCGCTGCTGGAGGGATCGTCACGCCTGCTGATGCTGCACTTATGATGCAATTGGGGTGTGATGGAGTGTTCTTGAGTTCAGATGTTTTCAATTGTCCAGATCCTTACAAGAAAGTTCGGGCTATAGTGCATGCTATTAGGAACTATAATGATCCAATTGTGTTGGCAGAGACTAGCAGTGGCTTGGATGATGTCATGGCTGGACTAAACATCAGCGAAAACAGAGTTGAACGATTCGGTAGTGGAGGTAGCTATTGACTAACTTTCTTGAAATGTGTTTGCATAATCTTGAGTTTGTAGTAGTGTATTTGCAGTGTAATGGCATGAATAGAGATGATGAACTTTTGAGGTGTTCGTTATATTTGCTCATGGAATGAAAATTTTGTCATTGCAATAAGATGAACTATCTTTCCTTTGGATAAAGTACAATGATTGCACTACTCCCTTGAATGATTGTTATGAAATCTAGTAACCTGGATCACATTGTAGTTTTCTAATGTTTGTCACTTCTTGGTTTTGATGGTGTTGCTACAACCTTCTAACTTTATCCTAGACCTGACCTATTAGTCCTGAAACTGTTGACCTATTAGTTCTAAAACCACGCTCCTTCCACAACTACATAACATTTTACTTGTTGATGGCCATACTTGCGCAAGTAGTCTCTCCAGAAACATGTGAGACCAGGATCATTAGGTTAGAATCCAATATTCCCTTCTCCATTAGCGCTCTTACCATAGAGACTTCAATGTACAAAGTATTTTCTGCTTGAATAGAAGCAGTGTTGCTAAATGGGCACCTCGAAGCTGTTTCATAGGATGTAAAAATGGCACCATTAACCACAAATGCTCTAGCAACTGCAGTTCCTAGACCTCTCCATAGAACAGTATATCCTTCTTCCTTGACACTTCTTCTGAAACAATCAACAATGCCATTGTATATTAGGGACTGTGCTTGGTATCTGGTTTTAATGACATCAAGAGGATAGCAAGATATCCAGCTAGCAACTCCAGCTAGCCCATTCTTTCTTGTCCATTCTTGCTGCAACAAGAGTGAAATTGTTCCCTCATATATTCACGACTCCAGAAGTAGACACCATGGGCAGGTGCATCCCTTAGCACTGTAATCGTGAAGCCGCGATAAATTCCTCTAAGACCTTCCTTCCTCAGTATGCTTCTAGCAACATCCAAGGGTCCTGTGTGAAGTCTTGAATTGTGTGTGCTATCACCGACGCTTTTATGCAATTGAAGGCGGATTTTGACCAACTCCACAGGGCTTAGCAGAAGACTTTGTATAGCCCCTGTTCTAACTCCTCCAAGAAAAACTCCTCTGTATGAGGGTGGCTCAGTTTCGGGAACATTTTTTTTGTCGAATGTTCTTGAGAGCATTGCATATATCTGGAATACCATAGCATTCTGCAGGGAAGTAGAAAATCAACGAATAAGATGTTGGATCATTTGGACAGTTAAAATATGTTTAATGAAGGCATATCTTGATAATCCAACATCGTTTTCCTTTTTAATTAATAAAAGAAATGAGAAATGAGCGTCTAAAAAGGAGGAGGAGGCAATAGCAGGACCTGGAAAGTGACGGAGGCAAGGGGAGCAGCCATGCCTCTGTAGAGGGCAAGGGGTCCTTCACGAGAGACAACATGGCGGGGAATGGTGAAGGCTGATGACCCTTTGGTGGAATGTTGTTGCTGGATTCTGAGTGTATCAAAGTGGATAACCGCAATAATTCTGGCTACTCCACCAAATCCTCCGCCCACAAACTCCCTTCCCCAACTGCTTCCAAGAAATTCCGGCCAGAAATCCATCTAATCATTCCTCTGTTCCTAAACGCCTATAAATATAAACTCAAAAACTGTTTCTTTTCTTCGAATATGGAAAAGTAATTAATGAATTCACGGGTACCCTTTCTTGTTTTGGTAAATATCCAAAAAGCTAAAAAAAGATTCAAAAAAGTGAATATCCTTTTTTGGTTGCAATGTGACGTGAACCTCTGATTTTGCTTATGGCAAAGAAGAAATGGAATTGCGGGTTCTTATAAACATTTTTTTGGTGAATTTCATTTTGATCCTTATAAATGGTTCGCAATGTCAAGTTCGTCTTTTCAATTTCAGAAATGTCAACATCGTCCTTATAAATGGCTCGCAATGTCAAGTTCGTCCCTGTAAATATTTTGCAGTGTCAAGTTCGTTCCTGAAATTACATAAATGTCAACCTCGTCCCTAGAAGTGCCTCGCAATGTCAAGTTCGTCACTAAAATTTAAGAAATGCCAATCTACATACCACGTGATGTGATCTGTAGAAGTTTTTGTATATATATTTTTGCAGTTTGATTCTGGTTTCATTATAATCGGTTTTGAATTTCGTTTACGAAAAATTTCAATTTTCTAGATTTCTTTAACCTCTAGTATTTTCCTGAGAAAAGAGAACATTTTTTCACAATTTTTAAAATCTTTTATTTTTTATCACATCTTCCATATACTGATTGGGGTAAAGAACATTTTCATGTTCAACATATAATTAGAAATATATGTATCAATAATATAGTGGAGCTTAAATAAAATCTAGAAAATTGAAAATTACCGTAAACGAAATTCAAAACCCATTATAATGAAACTAGGATCGAACTGCAAATATATATATATATATATATGGCCATTTTTTAGGGACGAGATTGACATTTCTAAACTTTCAGGAACAAACTTGACATTGCGGGCCATTTATAGGGATCAAAATGAAATTCACCCAACATTTTTACTACTCACTTTACCTTAATTAAGGACCCCGAAAGAGAAGCCATTTTATTAGGCAAAAAATCATCTTTTCCCATGTATGTCTTCACTCCCGTACTCAACCAATCACAATTCTCCATATGTATATAATAGGAAGAAATGTTTACATAGCGAATTTTGATTGGTTGGTTACAGGAATAGGGACATACACGGGGACAGACGATTTTCACCCATTTTATTGGGACGGACAGGAAAATTCAATTTTAGGACGGTGTTTATGAGACTCACCCATCATAAATTGTGTAGGGTCTACCTGTAGATGTGGGTTCCGCTCTATTTATGTGAGAGAGTTGTGTGACCACCACAAATGAGAAATTTTATTTTGGTAGGTGAGTAAGTTTAAAATTTACATACAAACCAATGAATACAATACACGTAGATAAAAAAGTCAATTATCTTTTTTTATGAATTTGCAATTTTGGTCTACGTGTATTGTATTCATTGATTTGAATGTAAGTTTTAAAATTATTCACCTATCAAGATAAAATTTATCACCACAAATATGATTATGGTTTTAGGATTGAGTGACACGGACTGACAGGGTATTTATTTTTTGGCTATAATAATTTCCACTAATCAACAACCAAAAGTAGCCATTTATTTTCTCCTTAAAAACCAAAAGTAGCACATTGCGTTTTTAAGGAGGAAAAAAATATATTCTAGAATTATTTTATCGATTTGGACTTACTAAATAACTTTTTAATGGGCTTAAGAGCTTTTATTTTTAATCTAGAGCTGAAGTTGATGTAAAAACGGACCTTGAATCCCAAATTCTGTATGGGCCCGTACCATTGGAACACGTGCGAGCTGCAGCCCCCATTATTGGCACGTGAGAATGCGGGGGAAGAACACTGCCAAACAAAAAAAGAGGCTCAGAACTCAGACAGAGGATTTGGTGGCGACTGTGGAGACAATAGTTTGTTATGGCGTTTTTATCTATTTCGTTTCCTCTATCTTCAACAGCTCCGCCGGCGACGTCGACGGCTTTGTTAGGCTGCAGTCCATGCCCATCACCGTCGACTTCATCGATTTCTAGCCGGCAGCCAAATGTCCTGGCTTCGTTTCCACCGCCGATGTGGCGCAGTAGTCACCGGAGGCGGTTACAGATTGTGCGTATGGCTCCTGAGGAAGAGAAGATGACTCGCCGATCGCCTCTTGATTTTCCAATTGTAAGTTCTCTGATTTTATGTTGTTTGCTCAATTTTAGGGGGCATTTGGAGGAAAATTGAGCTTCGCCGGTGTTAATTATGAAGTTAATTTGATGTTTTGAGAGGTTGGGGCTTTGTTTCTTATTTTTCAGCTTGCTGTTGAGTGTGGAACTTGACTCTTTACCCCTTACAACTGAAGGAGCGGAAAGTTAAATAAAAATCGATTCTATTAACTTGATTTTTTGTATTGGAATATCAATATCTGATGAAGAAGATTTTTTCAAGAAAATTTATGCTAAAAAATAAAATTGAACTACAACCTTATCAATCTCTGGTGTTAATTATGAACTTAATTTGAGGTTTTGTTGAGTAGTGTTCCAATGCTAGGGCTCACAAGTTCGGTGTTTATGCTTCTCGAAAAAAGTACGGAAAATCCCTCTATTAAGTTACCATAGTTGCTATGCAAAATTAATGTTGGCAATGCTAACAAGTTCAATACAATTTAACAAATCTGGATTGGGTTGTGATATAAGCTGATATTGTAATCTTGGAAGCCTAAAGATTTGTAGACTTTAGCCCCAAAAAATTGGGAATTCTGGTACGTGGGAGATTCATTGCTTGCTACTTATTTCATTTTGTGTCTTTGATCTGGTTTAATTTGTGGGGAAAGTTGTTTTTTTCTCTTGGATTTTAGCTGGTATTATGGTCCGCAAGAAGGCTATGCAATTAGCGACGAAATCACACCCTAGACATGTATTTGCGCTACAAATCAGAGTCAACTTACCCTGATATTTGAACTACCTTGAGAAATTGTATGTACTTTATAAGGTTGTTAAAGTTTTTTGAACTATTTCCTTATCTTGAAAATGATTGTGGCAGGAATGGGAAAGGCCAAAACCAGGACGCAGGCCTGACATATTTCCCCAGTTCAGCCCAATGAAAACTCCATTACCACCCCCCTCGCCGTGTGATCCCCCAGAAGAAGACGAGGAAGAAGAAGAAGAAAAGAAAGAAGAAGAGGAAAATCCCGACAAAGAGGGAAATCCAGACAAGCCTGATGAGTAATGCTGAATGCAAAATGTTGGCTTTTAGATGAGAAAGATAGAATCAGTTTCATATATTATTGTCTATTTTTTGGCTTTGGCATGTGTGCAACAATCTTTTTAAGCCAGAAAATGTGGATGACCATTAAGATAAAGTGCTCTTGAAGAGCTTTAGCGTCCGTGGTAGAGGGTAGCTTTATTATTGCTTTTGTTTTGAGACTTTGTATCATGTATATCACGAGAATTGTCATGTTATTGGCAGCAGCCTATTTTATGAATTTCCTCTGTTAGTTGGCTTTGAATGTGCTCAATGGACCTGGCAAGATAATGCGTCTTCTGTAGTAGGCTTGAATTCAGCCAATGTTTGTATTGAACCATTTATTCAACATTTTCACATACCATGGTATTATTCGGTTTTATGGTGCTCTTGCATACCCCACCACGGTGGTATGCCATTGGCTGGAAAATGGTCTAGAGTCTGCAATTTGGACTAGCCTCTAGCGGCAATTGGTTTGCAAAATGATGAATGTGTAGGTCTTTTTCTCGACATTTTATGAGCAACGAGAGGGCCAACTTGGATTACAATTTACAAGCAGAAGGCCAACTTGAATTAAGAACTCCCATAAACTTTGACATCCTCATCAGAGGTCAGCCTTTATGTAGGGCCTGCATCTCTCTTCTGCTTAACAAAATCATTGAAGAAGTTTCAATCAGTCCCCATGGAGGCATTAGGTCGAATAGAGTTTAAAGTTCAAAATCGGTAATAAATATCATGAAGCACACACCATCAAATTAGTAGCAGACAAGGTAGTGGATACAATTGCTCCTACAATTATAAAGGGAGAAAATGCTCATAGAAAGATAGAATTTCACATGGTCTATAATTGAAACAACAGTAGAAAGCAAGTCCTAACATGTAGAACAAACAAGAAAATGACCCAATCTTGATACAAGAATCCTTTAAAAGGTTATTGTTATTTCCCTAAAGCATCACTTCTTCCCACTTTTCTTCAAACCTGCGCCACCGATGGATCCTTTTTGAGCCTTTGCCTTCAGCTCCTTTAGTGCCTGAAGGTGACAAAATCACATGAAACAAGGTTAGGCAAAATAAAAGCAGCTAAACTAAAATAGATGATATGTAGACATATATATACATGTAGATGTTAGTATCTTACCTTTTCCTCTTCTTTCTTCTTCTGAAGGAAAGCCTTATCTTCCTGCAAATAGATAACAGCATTTTCAACCACAACTAAATTCAAAATACATAGAAAGATCAGCCAAATTCTAAATGATTCTGTTGATGGTTTACTCAGAGAAAAAGGTAGTTATATCGGTAGTGTTAAATAATTTAAGCAGTGCAACAAGACTACATAGAGCAAATATAAACCTTGAGACACGCCATGCTGAGTTCAACCCAATCCCCTTAATCCCCCTAGGGGGAGATTCACGCCTATACTGTATATACTATTCGGACATAGCAGCCAGATTAACTCCTTTTACAGTTATAAAGGATTCTGTACGCTTTAGAAGCAATTTGGATGACTTCCTACCTTCGGCTTTAAAAAATTCAATAAAAATAAAAATGAGAACAAAAGAATAACCAAGATATGAGCTATTCCAATTCTGAATCAAATATCAACCTTAGCAGAAATAAGTGCAGATGAACAATAGAGGAATCAAAACTGCTTAGATTCAACTAACATCAATAAAAGCATAAGCAAGAATAAAGAATGCCCTTTCTCAAACACACCCAATAAGATTTCTAGGTATCTAACAACACATAAAAAATTGCCAAGCAATCAGACCTAATGACAACCAAATTTAATATACATATCCCACCAAGGAACATACATCTAAACAAAATTATAAATTATTAAAAAAACATGGATAGACAGGTAATCCGAAAACATAAACATACCTCGTCATATTCTTTCTTATCAGCCTTTGGTGCCTTCAAAGGCTTAGCTTTTCCACCTAAATCAACATAGAAAAACAATACAAAGCTCATTAAAGATTTCAAATTTTTCCATCAATTATTTTTCTCTTTCCACCTAAATCAACATATGCAGAGTAAAGATTCAAACATTTTTCATCAATCAATCCTAGAAAACTAAATTGAAAACAATATAAAGGTCATTAAAGCTTTCAAAAAAATTTCATCAATTCTTTTTCTTTTTCCACCTAAATCAACATATGCAGAGTAAAGATTCAAACTTTTTGCATCAATCAATCCTAGAAAATTAAATTGATCCAAAATCTAATCGAAACAAACAGAAACAAATCAATAGTCTTCATAAAAACATATGAAAATTTTACCTTGCTTGGAAGACATGATTATTGCGATTCTAGGGCTAGGTTTTTCGATTTGTCTGATCACAGAAAGAAACGTGAACAACGGCAAAAGACAAACCCAACCCAGACACTGATTTGTGATTTCCCTGGTTTGGGAGCTTTATATAATAATTGAAAAAAATAGGAGAGCCGTAGGGATTAGAATAAGTTTTTTTGTGAAATTAATTTTCACCCGTGGGTATCTTTTTATTCACCCAAAAAAAAAAAAAGATTCTAACTGTAAAGATGAGGGCAATTTTAGCAGTCCGTCTCTTGTGCTGAACGGCCTAAATTTCGTACGTGCGGGCCACGATCTGAGCCGTTGATTTCATTTTCAAGTAAATCGACGGCTGTCATTTAAAAAAGGGGTAAAAGGGTACATATGTAATTTTACAAATAAATGATAATAATAACAACAAAAAGTAACACGCAACCGTCACATCGATTGGGTTACCGAGGAGAGAAAAAAGTTACGGCTGAACAAGAACACATGTTCTCCTTAAGAGAACACATGTTCTTCGTTAAAGAACACATGTTCTTGTATATTGAGGAGAGAGAAAAATTACGGCTGAAAAGTAACTTTTCTCTCTCCTCATGTTCTTCTTGAGAGAACATGTATTCTTTGTTAGAGAACATGTGTTTTTGTATATTGAGGCTCTCTCCTCAATATACAAAAATATGTGTTCTCTAATGAAGAACATGTGTTTTTGTAAAAATATAAAAATACCTACATACCCCTGTTTTGATACAGCCGTTGGATCAAAAAGTACAAAAAATACAAAATTCAACGCCTGACAGGTTGACCCGTATATACTGAATTTTCTTGTTCAGCATAGGAGCCATGGTGCAATTTTAGAATTTCAAAATTAAGAATCTCGCCCCACCTTAATTTATTTGTCTAGAAGTGTTTCGTAAAGATGATAGTGCATTAGTGCCCTTTAATTTTTATTTTATATATGAGATATCACGTATATAACCAACTAATGATGGTGATTTTGTAATAAGGAAGTCCCACATTTTTTTCCTATTTTAATAGTCTCGTAATTAAAATTTAATAAATGATAGAAATTCTCATTACTCGTCATATTATAATTTCGGTCTAATATGTATGTAGGCTACTAGAATTATTGGCTAAAAGATTGACTAAAATAATTTTTCGGACCATTTTGCCCTTATAGTTGGGTGAATCCCTTATACCAGTAGTGGGTGAGATAGTCATTTAACACCCTCAATTTGGGGGTTTAGGGTTTCTATCCCCAAAATTTTAGAAGTAAATCATTTTCCTATGTACAAATACATGTGAAGTTGTTTGCAAGAGCAAAATCTTCACTTCAGTACACCGGCCACAAGACAAGGGTTCAATTACATTTAATAGTGTACTTGTGCTATCAACCATACTAGAAAGTTTATTTATCAATAGATGGATCAATACAATCTGCTCCTCAAGGCACGTCGTCTCAATAATTTTGGAAGTTCTATACTAAATTTTAAAAAGAGACCCTACATAATTGGATAATCGGTTAAAATATATATATAAAAAAGAATAACCTACATACTAATTCTATGTTTTAATCTTTTACCTAATCATATATATAGAGAGAGAGAGAGGGCTAGTACTTTATCCCAAAACAAAATGCTAACAATATTTACTGGTAATTGTCAACATAAAAAGACTCAAGTAATTACAATTTTTATTATTCTTCAACGAAATACAAATATAGTATATCATAAAATTGGGACTCATGTTTTTTTGGAGGTATTGTGCCATCGAGCAGCTCGAACACCCTCTTAGTCCCTGATTACAAATGTACAAATTCTTCTTCATCTAGGTTCAACTACTGATATTGATCTATCAATCGTAGAACAGATCTCCAATATTCTCTCACTTTTCCCCGATAAAAAATGCAGGTTCTTTTGGTACTGGTAACGACGTGGTTTCATTAGTAAGCATAGAAACCACAGCAGACATGAAAGGCCTATCCATTGCATGATCTTGAACACACAAGAGACCAATATGAATGCACCTCTTTACTTCATTTCCATTCATAGAATCATCATCATCCAATGTTGGATCCATTAGCTCCAAATCTCTGCCTTCTTTCCACATTTCCCACGCCTGATCAAAATACAATTTTCATATAAAACCTTAAATTCTTGCAAATAAATTAATTAGTTACGCGAATCTTACGTGTCCAACAAGGTTAAATGGATAATCTGAATTAGAGCAGCTGTTGTTTTTCTTGCCACTGATGATCTCAAGAAGTAGAACCCCAAAACTGAATACATCACTCTTCATCGAAACAACGCCTTTCATTGCATATTCCGGGGACATATAGCCACTAATGGGAAAAAGGGAAAATTGTTCAAAATAATCGAGTTTAATACAATGCATATAATGTATGATCATTAGTAGAGTACTACTACTTACTATGTTCCAACAATTCTTTTCGTATTTGCTTCAGATTGTTGAATACCAAATATTCGCGCCAAGCCAAAATCGGATATTTTTGGATTCATTTTGCCATCAAGCAAAATGTTACTAGCTTTTAGGTCCCTGTGAATCACTCTCAGTCGAGAATACTTATGCAGATAAAGCAATCCTTGAGCAATCCCTTCGATGATGTTTATCCGAACACTCCATTTTAGTATCGCCTTTTTGTTAGGATCTTCGCCTTATTTTTTTTCAAGAAATTTAATCATCTTCTACATGAATAACAAAAGCAAGAAAAATCTTGGGATAGAATTAGAAAAATACATACTGAAAAGCAAGAAATCCAGGCTTTTGTTGGTCATATATTCATAAACTAAAATCTTCTCATCTTCTTGAATGCAGCATCCCAATAGCCTAACAAGATTATTGTGTTGGAGTTTAGCAATGAGTTGAATTTCATTTTTGAATTCCACCAAACCTTGTGTTGAATATCTGGAAAGTCTTTTTATAGCCACTTCTTGCCCATCTAGTAAGTTCCCCTGAAATTTTTTTGCTGGTAAAAATGATTTTTCTATCATCATAGTTTAGGGGGAACTGTATCATATTGGTCCCGGCACCACACAATCCTCTCGCAACATGTGGGTCCAATACCAACAATATGTCAGTTATAAAATACAATTTTCCATAGTTTAGAAGGTTACCTTAAAAACAGATCCAAAGCCACCTTCTCCAAGTTTATTTGTTGTCAAGAAATTGTCTGTTGCTGTTACAATACTGTCGAAGCTGAATAAATGCACATCTTGGCTCATATTTGTGTGTAATTCACCATTTCTTGATTTGCTTCCTAACACAGCTAGGAGAAAGTTCTTTGATCTTTTTCGTCTACCTAATTGAAAAACTAAGGATAATAGGATATTAATTTAATAGAAAAAGAAGCAATGTTTTTCTTGCATTCTAGAATAATAATAATAGATGATGATGATGATGATGCATATAGTGCTCACCTCTGGCTCTCAGTTTCCTTACCACAAAATATAAGGTGCAGAGTGAAACTAAAAGTATCACACCTAAAACCATCCATGGCCACCACTCTGTTGATGAATATCCTGTGTTATTACTCAAAGTTAGATTTCAACACAAAGATTCAATGCATGTCAAATTAACAAGCATTATGCATAGATATTATGCTCTATAGCCTAGCAGCTTAAGGCAGTTGATATATAAACAGCTAATGTCAAATGAGTGATGTGCAGATATCGAACAGTAAAGTGACAGACCTACATAGCGGCTGAGGACTTGACCCCATTCTTTTTAAACCTGAGATTTTAAGGGGCTTTCAAAATAATTTCTCATTATATTTCGACTATAAATTCACTTTGGCTCTCCTAACTTCTTTTCACAAAAAAAATTTATATGATAACTTTCTCATTGTAGTTTGGCCTCCCCAAAAACTTTTCATAATAGGGTTCACCTCTGGAGACAGATCCAACAGCTTTGTGTTGGGGTGAGTTATACACGGACATATATTTAAGGACTTATAAAAAAAATAATATTTGTTGAGGCTCGAAACTTAAAATATGAATTTCTCATAATCTTAGGGATCGGGCACCACCCCGCCCCTGATCCGCTTTTGGGTTCGTGTATGACTCCTACTTGTGATATCATGTTGAAGGAACACTAGACCATACCTCCCTCTAACTAAGAATCATACTTTGTTGGTGCAACCCGAGTCCACACCGGATTAATCTTACTGAAGTGAGGATATTGATTTTCTAAAGGAAAAAAAGAGAGATATTCTGATCTATGTTAGGTTTCAAATCCCTTTTAACACACAATTGACAAACCTTTTATGGTGTCTGAACGAATGAAAACCTCTCTACTTGGTGCCCTAGTGTCTGATGTAGTCTGAAACTTCATACCTTTGTACCAAATTTCACAGCCAGTTCCATTCTCACTGATAGAAGCATAGGCCAAACAAGAACAATTTTGGACACAGATCACTTGACAATCAAAAAGACTAATCTTAATATCCTCAAATGTAACACTTTTCCCAAACACATATCCTAATCTTGACTCAAATGAAAATACATGTTTACCACACTTCGGTAACAACATCATATTATTCTCATAATAATCACATCCATCTTTAGAAAAATCCCATCCACTTGGTTTTACTTGTAGACCCCTTTTTGTAATCCAACTAAAAATCTCAAATTTGTACCTCATTAAAGATGGATTTTCATTTAATACATATTCAAAATATTTTTCTTCTTGATTTGATATGTATCTAAAATGAAGTGATTCGTGATTAGAACAACTAAATGTCCCATTTGTCCAAATCCCACTTCTCCATAACACTTTCCCTTTATACCAAATCATCAACTGGGCTGCTGTTCCATTAGGATCTAAACCAAGAGAAAATGAACCCGAAACCGAACCCGGTATTTGATCACTTATAGAAGTAGTCAAATTCCAATTTTGCCCTGTTCTTGAATTGATCCCAAGTCTCATTCCAGGGACAAGAGTGTCCGTGCCATGATCATAGCTTTGCCATATTGTTTGATTCACGGAACGATCAAAATTCAGTATACTGAAAACAAGATTTCCATTATCCAAAAGGGTAGCACTGGAATTTCTTGATGTCTGAGAAGAGCCCAAAATGATGGAATTTCCGGCGCCGTAAGAGATTTTCAGGGTGCCATTGTTGTCGATTTTGAGGCTACCGGAAGCATCAGAAATGGGAGTGTCTCGATTTGCAATCCAAATGGGAAGATTACCGGGTTGGATATTGTAGAAAATGGCTAAATATCGATGTTCTTTATTGGTTTCAGTTGGGCTAAAGAATTGGAGTGTGAAGAGATTGTTTTGTGATCTAAGTTGTTGCCAATCTCTGATTTCTTCTCCTTGGAAAATTGTATCATTGTGAAGATTTTGGTAAGAAAGATTTATCAAGATGAAAAGAAAGAGGAAATTGAGAATTATTTGAGGGGTTCTTCTTGAGATTTCCATTTGAATTCTCATCAAAATAGCAGAAACGGCAAGTCTCATCATCTATAAAAAAGAGTTATGGGTGTACAATTCGGTCTTCAGAACGATATTCAATTCGATTTTGTAATGTTTTATTCAAAATTATATAAAATCGAATACTGAACTAGTCCGGTTCCTATGCGGAACGCTCAAAAATCTGCACGTGCGGGACACAATGAGAGTCATTGATTTCATTTTTTAAATGGATCAATGGCTATGATTTAAAAGAGGAGAGAGAAAAGTTAAAAGGGTACATATGTAATTTTATTAGAGGAGAGAGAAAAGTTGCGGCTGAAAAGTCAAAAAGGAGGAGAGAGAAAAATTGCGGCTGAAGGTACATTTCTACAAGAACACCTGTTCATGTTCGGTGAACAGATGTTCATGTTCGGTGAACACATGTTCTTGTTCGGTGAACAGATGTTCATGCTCGGTGAACACATGTTCTTGATGAGTGAACACATGTTCATGTTCGGTGAACACATGTTCTCGTTCTGTGAACACATGTTCTTGATGAGAGAGAAAAGTTGCGGCTGAAAAAAAAAAGAGTCCTTAAATACACTTACTTTGAAACAACCGTTAGATGAATTCAACGGCCCTCAACTTGTCCCGCACCAGTCCGCACCAAAACTTTCCGCATAGAGCCAAAGTCATACCGAACACACTCATAAGAGTAGTACTTCGCTGAGTTCATCATAGTCAAACAAGAACTTCTGTGACAAGTCAACGGCAGTCTTGCTCATTTGCCGCCAATTTTGACTATAAATAAAGACTAAACCAACCAACTGTTTTAAGTTCCACAAGAAATTGAAAATTATGATTCTAATTCTACATTTTCTTCTTCTCTTAAAACTTGGGAAGAATTCCGAACCCTCTATCTATCTCACCAACTTGTTTCATCCTGTCTTATTGTTAGTAAATTGTCAACTCAAAAAAACGTAATATTAAAAAAATTATGTCTTATATTAATCATAAATGCAAAAGACTAAAATATTATTACATTTATTAAAAATGTTTCATTTTTTGTTTTTTTTGTTTTTTGACCTCACCAGAGGAGAAACCCATGTAAGGCGGATAGAAGTCCGGTTGAGCGGGTGTCCCATGAGGGGAAGTAGCACAAAGGAGGAGAAATAGAAACCCGGCTAGCGGGTCCCTCACAGGAAGAACGTACAGGTATTTCTTGAACCAATCTCCACCAGTGACGGACGCAGGTAGGCGCCACTGGGGTCATAGGGGTCAAATGATCCCAGTGAATTTTTTTTTTTTAAAGTATATATGATATATTTTACTCAATTTAGATAATAAATGACCCACACAAAAAATTTAATGACCCCACTAATAAATTCTCAAAATTTTGATCAAACAGATAAGAATCCGTTCCACACGTACAAAACAATTCTCGTTCCGCACTGGAGCAGTGGTGTTAACCATTCTTATTGTTTCTAGAAGATATTTAACAAGCAGCTTTAAATATTGTAAAGATTTAAAAATACTTTTTGTTTCTAATCTTTTAGAAGATATTTAACAAGTTGCTCTCAATAAAAAATAGTTTTGTCTCTCAGCTCTCAAGTCTCAATTACTTCCCGCTCTGCGGGATATTTAACAAGTTGCTCTCAATAAAAAAAAATAGTCTTGTCTCTCAGCTCTCAAGTCTAATTCTTTCCCGCTTCGTGGGATATTTAACAAGTTGCTCTCAACTTGGGGAGGGGGTGCGAACTTGATAAAATACTCCAAATTACATATAAAATTTACTAAAATTTACCATATCTAGTAGTATTTTTAAAAATTTTGGGCACTCCTAGAATCGTCCTTGACCCCACTGATCTCAAGTCCTGGATCCGTCACTGATCTCCACACAGCAAGAACGTATGTAAATGACTATGTTCTTACGAAGGACGATGTATTTATATTAGAGAAAGGTCAAATTCCAGAACTTGTCTAATAAGAATAGCAACACTTTCCAGAAAGAATTGAAAATGAAAAATAAGGCTACTACAATATGGAGAATCGAAAGATCCCCATGATAATGGCCAGTATGGACTAAATCAGAGATGTTACATGAACACACTCTTTGGACTTACCAGTCATAAATTAGCATATGTAGTTCCGTGGTACGTTTCATTGAAGTACTCTTACGATACAAGTTTGCCAATATCCGCGAAAAACCATAACAACAACGCTCTGCTAAACCAGCCCACATATGCTTTCAAACGGATAGCTCTGTCTTGGATATCAGGATACCATCAGTATCTGCATAAAGATATTCTCCGTCACAAATTCTAGTTCCACCAACTGTTATGGGAACATGCTTCTCGCCAATTCCCTTCTTGTTAGCTTTCATTGGATGTGAAGCCAGAGCTCTAACCCCAATATCACACCCATTGATTTCATCCACATCCCTTATGCAGCCATTCACCACTATACCGGACCATCCGTTGTTTTGAGCTTGAACTACAGGGTTGCCACCCAGTATTGCACATCTCATGCTGCCGCCTCCATCAACAACCAGGACTCTGCCATTACCTTTCTCCTCGAGGAATTCACGTACCAACACATT
Organism: Vinca minor; assembly: GCA_026122235.1. NCBI lineage: Eukaryota > Viridiplantae > Streptophyta > Magnoliopsida > Gentianales > Apocynaceae > Vinca > Vinca minor. Next base: position 6,968,785 of record JAOCZM010000246.1, on the reverse strand, counting down.
ATCTTCGAATACTTTCAGAGTAACAACTGGTCCGGAGAAGACTGGCCGTCTGCCATATATCTGGAAAGTTGGTTGGAGTGCTCGGAGCTCCCCACTCACAATAAGCTGTGGATTTGCATCACAAACCTCAGCCGTGGTAACCAGTGCCATGGTAAATAAAGAACCTTCAAACAAATTCCACACATCCCAGATAGATTAAAATCAACGACAATTTTGATTTATTGTCCAAATTGTAACACCAAAGACTGCAACTTTGTGCTCGCAGGATAAAATTTAAATAACAACTAGACTTGAATTCCTATGCAAACAACAAAGTTCACCTCTTGAGTCATTTAAATTTTACACGGTAACTTCCAAGAAGGAATACAAGAATTAGCAAAACTGCAATAATAATCAGCATTCAGCACTAACACAAAAGGTATGATGTTGAACAGCAAAGTAAACCAAAGTCTCGAGATAAATGGACTATAAAAGCTCAAGCAGAAAAAGTATAAAATCTTCACAATTACACAAGCGTCAAGGTTTCTTTTTTACTAAACTATCTTTGTGAATATACTTCTTTATTACAAAATTGTGGAACAAGAAAATTTCCAAATTCGAGGTTGGATTACTCACACATTCATAAGAATAGAATCAACTAAATCTATTTTCTCTTCAGTCAAATGATCCTGCTAATATCCAAGTTTCCAAGCTGATATTATCTATTCTAACTGAGATTTAAGATTACTTCTTTTATCTTTCTTTCTCTCACTCGACTGTCGTATGCAGTATCGAGCAAATCATGCAACTATTTTGATTTTATAGACCATTACAATGCTTCATAATTTTCACTAATGACAACCCATGATTTGAGACAGCATTCCATTAAACTGAACAAAAAATATTGCCTTTTCCCCACTTCCCGCCTTGATTTCTGAGCCAAATATAAGCATATCCATGTAGTTCAAGATTCCCTAGCAATCCAATCAAAGCTCTAAGGAAATTTGTTTCTTACTTCTTACAGAACAGTAGGGAGAGTGAACCTTAGCAAAGATCCTTAAAAAAAAAGGGGGCAAAAACAACATATGAAAAAATCTTCAAACAACATAATAAAAAACATCAAAGGGAAACATATCAAATGAATAGAAAATCCAAAGCATCATTAGTATTTTTCAGATCCATAGGAAGCAGAATATGAACCTTAAAATTACTGAAATGAAACTTCTAATTCAAACCCAAAATCTAAGATTCTGTTTCCAGATCAAAATCGAAAGAACATAATAAATAAAAAACTTTACCTTTGAATTGGAATCAGATGAAAAAAAAGCTGAGATATAATGGAAATGCAATGGGGCGATCGTGATTCGTTGAGTCTGTTAATTATTGTTGGGGGTGTCTTTAAAGTAGCTATCTCTTTAAGGTTTAAAAAAGCCTGTCTACTTCCCAGCGCTTCTAGAAACGTATCCAGGAGTAGCGCGACTTCAAGATAATTGTTGATAAATCAACTTCATTAAAAAGCACTTATATGTTAAGTACTTGGACTTTGCGAGTGCAACTCGAGTACTTTAACTAAAAAAGGGAGGAAAAAAAATACAACATGTGTATATGATGGCCGTCTCAATAATATTGAGATCTAGTACTAATTATTAAAGCTAGACTAGGTTATTAATTTTTTTAGAAGTATAAATTATAAAAGTGTCAAAACATAATTAAACACAAGTTTCAAGAGTACGAACAATCATAATATTAATTTTTTATTTAAGAAATTGTCATCCTTGTAACACTTTTTTAAAGCAAATACGACAATCGAATATTCGTAATTGATTTTCTCTAAAATATCATTCTCAATTGCTATTAAAGTTAATCCATTGAGTTTTTTTGTGATATTATAGAACGCATATAGGACTTCAACAACTATACAAAATCAACATTATTATAATATGCAATAATTGCACTAGAAAAAATAATTTTTTTTAAAAAAAAATTGGGCACCTCAAAATAAAAGACCTTGTTCTGTATGTCATTTTCAACATGCTCAAAGAATTATTTGTGCCTTGAATCTCTGTATTTGCAGCCTCGATCTATTTTTATTTTAAGGGATCTTTTTCTTTAAAAAAAAATTTATAGTGGAGAATGTCAAATTTGATACCTATTATTTCGAGAATAAGAGATCTCTTCATTCATCAACTGCTGCATAAGAACATATTGGTAGAATACATAGAATAAAGGGTCTTTCAGTCATTCTTCTTGGTATGTTCATGGGAAATGATCATAGTGAGCAACAAAAGAATGATCCTCTGCTCTCCGTTCTGGTCCGCAAACTTATTCCAGTAGGATTTGAAGGGCAAGCTTTTACTAATCGCTTTGCTGCAAATGATAGAAATGGATATTGTTCAGGTATATCGCGTTTCCTACCCCCGCCCTGTACCCAAATATTAGAGACTTAATGAGTTATGTTATTATTACAGTATCCAGCTTAATATTGGGAAAATGGTGGGGGTGGGGGGTGGAGGGGGGGGGGATTTAATTGATTGGCTGAACAAAGTTCATAAAGAAATTACTGACCCATTTCATAGAAAAGCTCATTGATATTGAGTGCAGTTCTGGCTGATACTTCAATGAAGAACATCCCATTTTCTTCTGCTAATTGCTCCCCCTCCTACAACAATATCCAAACACTTTACATTTGAATAAGTTTCATGCTTTACTGAGTTCAAACTTTTGCCAACAGTTATGGTCGGGACTAGCAACTTCATGTTAGGGGCGAAGCTAAAATTTCTGGTACTAAGAAATATTAAAGCGTTTCAAGAAATTTTTATCCCATGTAATCAAGAAATTAATGAATTGATTTCAGGGTTACCTTTGTGTTGACATCAATCTTGTGTTCTAAATCAGCTTTGTTTCCCACCAAAGCCATCACCATGTTTGGACAACCTGAAAATATGTTTTTCAGCAATACATTGTTCCAAGAAAGTGAAAATGGATGGGAGATATCTGACCTTGTCTTCTTAGTACTTCAACCCACTTTTTGGCTCGAACAAATGTATCCTGAGGACAAAAAGGACCATTCTCAGTTTAAACATTAGTTTAAGGGTGGCGGTCGCCTGTAATATTTTTTAAATTTTTTATAGAAAAAATATTTTAATTTTTTTTACATTTGGCCTACAAAATATTTTAACTTTGTCCCCAAGTCCAACCTATAAATTGTAGTTCTACTCGTGCAATTGACACTAGTATGAGCCTACTCTCTTATATCAACACGAGACATATTTTTTTATTTATAGAAGAGCTGCCTCTAGAAGGATTCTGCCAGTAGAGCAAGCCGACTGACTAATTGTGAACTGTAAAACGATAAATATTGGTTTATCTTAGATTAATAAACCTATCTAAATATTAATACAATGAGATTGCACGAATAAAACTGATCAATCTGAGATCTTATATAAGTAACATCAAACTCCTTTCACACAAATTAACTTTTAGTTGGTGTTTAGTTATTAACTGTTCATGCATCTATACCAATCATTTGAGACGATTCTAGCAGCAATATGTTCAATTCATGATTCATTAAAGAGCTAAAACTACAAAGACTATAACAATTACCATGATTATTATTGTTAAGAAATGTCAGCGTAGTTAGCTTAGCACTTTCAACTCGAAGTAATATATTTTAGGTTCGATAACTCTGTCCCGATATTTAAAATAATAATAATAATTACCATGCTTGTGTGGTCATATACAACAATGGCTGCTGCAGCACCACGATAATACATTGGAGCCAAGCTATGGTATCTTTCTTGGCCTGCTGTGTCCCATATATCAAACTTTAGAGTTGCTTCTGGTAAAGACAATATTTGGGTAAAAAAAAGCAGCACCAATTGTAGGTTCCTGCAGCTCACAATAAAACCTTATAATCAAATCTCAATATGTAAAATAAGCCATAAATTTAAACAAAATATGTCAAATAAATTGAACTAAAAATACCCACCTGGTTGTCATAAAATTGACCTTTTACAAATCTTAGCACCAAGCTTGTTTTGCCAGTACCCATATCCCCAACAAGTACCTAGCACAAATGGTATTATTAGTATTGACCTTGAAACCTTGAAACAATCTATCTTTTTTTAATGAATAAAATATTATGCATGGATAAAAAAGTGGTATCAGTCCTCAAATTTCTTCTCTAGTACAATCAAAGAGAAGAGTTGATCGTTACGAACAATCCAACAACAAAGAAAATAAAACTTACAATAAGGTATTAGAAAAATAACTCACATTTTAGATATCTTAACTGGACGAAGCATTAACACTAACAGTCTAAAAAAAAAAAATTAAAAACTCTGCAACATTTTTATCTCTATCCTCTGCCAAATCACAATCTAATTAAGAATGCACTAGAGTTTGCAGCCTAACCTCTAGACCACAAATTTAAGAGAGAAAAACTAAGGAAAATGAAGTGTTTTGGATCCCATGAAATATATAACAGTAAAAATAATGAAAAACATGGTAAAGAAAGTATAAAAAGGGTTCAGACATACCCACCATCTTGGCATAGATGATCTTATTGCCAGGTCTTGCCATTTTTTTTCCTTTGAATCTTTTTAATTTTCTTAAAGAGAAGAGGAAAGAAAAGAAAATGCAGCAATTCTTTATTGTAGTTCTTTGATTTTGTGTTTTGTCAACATATAAAAAAAAGAAAAATAAAGCAAAGTATGAAAAAATGTTAGTAATAAACATTTGAGAATTGAATGGTTGTTCTGGACTGGTAGTTGTATCATCTTCTCTTTTTATTTTATTTTTCGTAATTATATGCTGCCAATTATATACTTGTAATAATTAAAACTCAGTACTCTTATATTCTTTTTATATCTAGAATTGCTTAAAACTTGAGACTTTTTGTGTTGGATTTCAAAGTATGCTATTCGTGAGAGAAGGTGTGTGTAACACAAAAAATTAGATTTTTGTAATGAAATATGCTAAATGTATTAAGTAGTAGAATTCGAGAAATCAAATATCCTATTGTGAAAAAAATTATTAAATTCGTAATCTTCTCTACGTGGAATTATAACTTTTTTAAGTTATAATTTAAATATGTTTATTAAATTAACTCCACTAAAATATTTGATAATGTGATTTGACATTTATCAGCATATACCTTCTAGTGAATGGTCAAAGCTCTAATTGGTTTGCTCTTAACAAGTCTTGCACGTAATTTTTTTTCTTTCTATTTAGTACTATTATTTTGGTGTTATTAAGTGTCAGATAGTTTTTTTTATATTAATTCTTACGTGAATTATTAGAGTTAACCTTTTATTATTATTTTTTATTGGGGTGACCTATCTATTATAAAAAATAGGGAATTCAAGAAATGGGAAGGGGATTCGAACTCATGACATATATGTCATGAAGCCTCATCCTTAACTATTAGACCAATACTCATTAGCAGTTATTAGAGTTATCCTATTAATATATGATCTGATCATAATGCTGATTGTTGAGACACATTTTTGCTAGCATATATGCTCACGGTACCTTGATCATTTATCTCGATCCAATCATATACTACCTAATTTGAAGTTTTTTTCACTTTTCTGAGTGATCAAGGTTTGAATCTTAATTTTTTTAATTACGAATATATTATTATTTGAGCATCATTTAATTTGATAACTCTCTATCTATTATTAATTTAAATATTTCTTTATCTGTTTAAATATTTATTATTCGAATCAAAGTAATTAAAGGAATGATAATATTTTAACATGTACCAAGAAAAATTATTTCATATTTATTTTTTAAAGAAAGCTATTATACGTAAAAAATAAATTAATTTAACAACTATTTTCTTTTAAGAAAACCACCATTTTAGATAAATATACTTGAAAACTAGCGTTTGCTCTCTCCTCAAAACGGGTGAAAATCCTCTGTCCCCAATCCCTGTCCCCATCCCTGTCCCAACCAATTACAATCCACCATGTGTATATATAATTGGAAAAACTATTATATAGTAAATTTTGATTGGCTATTTTTCCAATTATATATACACATGGTGGATTGTGATTGGCTGGGACAGGGATGGGGACAGGGATTGGGGACAAAGGATTATTTGCCCCTCAAAACATACATGACCGACTAACATTTGTTTCAATTGGACCGAAAGTTGGTCCTCTCCTTTTTTTTCCCTCTCTCTCAATGTTTTGAAACCCGGACTAGATCGGCATGTCGGACCGTTGACCGGACCTCCTGACGGTCCGGTTAGGTACCAAAATCCGTTTTCGTCAAAAATCGCTCTAATTTCACTGACCCGGTTGACACGGCCGCTCGGATCGTCCGAACCGTAAACCGGAACAATTTTGAAAAAATCGGCTGGGTCACAAAATACATTTTTTTTTAAAAAAAATTTGTATAAAAAAAGGGAAGAAGAAGAAGAAAAATAGAGAGAGAGGTGGCGGGGCGGTTCACGCCAGAGGGGAACGGAGAGGAGAAGAAAAAAAGAAAGAGGGAGATGGATGTGGCGGTGGCGGTTCGCGGCAGAGAGAATGAGAGGAGAAAGAAAAAAAAAGAGCGGTGGCGGCAGAGAGAAGGAGAGGAAGAGAAGAGAAGGAGCGCCGCTGGAGAAGGAGAATAGGGAAAAGGGGAAGCCGCTGGAGAAAAGAGGAGAAGGAGAAGAAAGGAAGAGAGCGGCGGTGGTGGTGAGCCGCGGCGGAAGAAGAAGAGGAGGGGGAGGCGGCGTAAGAGGAGGAGGAGAGGAATAAGGAATTTTAGGATTTCTTCTCTTAGGATTGGTTTTAAGAGGATATATATATATACTCATGACTAAGAGTGCAATTAAAATATTAACATATAAAATTCTATAAGATAATTATATTACAAATAAGTCCTAAACTATTTATTTTGTAATTATATCACTTTTGTATTTGTAATATTTTTAAATTTTACATTAATATTAATATCCAAGTTTATATCAACGAGATGTTTATTTAGAAAATTTTACATTAAATTTATTTTTTTATTAATAAGTATATATTATATATTTTTTAATATTTATGGCGTCACCGAGTTGATGAACGGGTCGATGATGGTCCGACCAGCGACACGTGACCCAGTAACTTTTTCGGGTCGATGCCCGGTCCGGGTTTCAAAACCTTTCTCTCTTTCCCTCTGCTGTTCTGCTTCTTTTTTTTCCTCTGCCTCTAGCCAGATTTGACCATTCACTCCAACCAATAGTCAAATCTTGGCTAGTTAACTGCTTTTAGGAGATTTATAAGTATCCAAATTCATTATCTTTTTATTAGTTGTCAACAATTTATTCCAATTATACCTTCAGTATTTCTTTTATTTGCTGTCTCTCCCATCCCAATTTTTTTCTTTCTTTTCTTATGCTATAAAAGTGAGAGAGGGGTAATATTAAAACTTTTGATGAAAATAATAAGTTTTTAATTTTTTTAAACTTGTTTAAAGAGTATTATATTTAGGAATGAAGTGAGTATCATTTATCGGATCACAATATTTAATATTAAAATATCATATTTTTTAAAAAAATCTAAAAAACTAAATATTTAATTTAATGACTAACGGGTATTTTAAACAAATGTACAAACTCTTTTTTTTTTTCTAAATAAAGATTTACCCATTAATGATAAAATAGTCAAAATTATTACAATAAAAAAATAAAACGTAAATACAAAGAAAATAAAAATTATGCAATAGTGTAAGCACCATGATAAAAGTCCGCCGAACTCTTTAACATTCCGCAACATATCCGAACTGCAACCAAAGACCTTTCCTCCTCCAATACGTATTTTAGTCCTCCATATTTCCTATATTTCGGCTATACCCTTCCTTCGGCCTCTCTCTTTTTTTCCCTCCCCCGCGGCAGGCAGACACAACCACCGGAGACCAGAAAATGCCTTCTACAAAACACTCCTCTCCGCCGCCATCTCAACCCTACTACCACCCCATCCCCACCGACCCCCACTCCCTATCCCAACCTCAACCACAATACGTCATCGTTTTACCCCATTATTACGACCACTCAGCAAGACATTACTGCCGTCAATGGCGTTGCCAGATACTCTGTTTCTCCTTCCTCCTCCTCCTCGCCGGCGCCGCATTCCTCCTCTGGCCATCCGACCCTAACGTATCAATTGTCCGTCTCCACCTTGATAAATTCCGAATCCGAACTTTCCCCTTTATTTCCCTCGATATAAACCTAGACCTAACTGTTAAGGTTAGGAATAAGAATTTCTTTTCACTTGATTATAAATCGCTTGCTGTTTCGATTGGGTATAGAGGAAAACAGCTAGGGTTTGTGAGGTCTAATCATGGACATGTTAGGGCTAGAGGTTCTTCTTATGTTAATGCTACGCTATCGCTTAGCGGCGCGGAGATACTATCTGATGTGATTCTGCTGTTGGATGATTTAGCTAAGGGTGAAATTACGTTTGATACGGTTTCTAAAATTGATGGACAGCTTGGGTTGGCCTTTTTTGAGCTACCTCTTCAGGTAATAATTTTTTTACTATATCTATATGGGATAATTTCTTTTGCATTTTAGAAGATTTTCTTTGTGATTCTTCTCCATGAACAGTAAATTTAATGTGTAGGATTCCATCTTATACACTTATAATAGCTAGAAGGAGAAAAATATGGTAAAAAGACTCGCAAATTAAGAACTTTAAGGTGCTTAATAGAAAATCAAGAAGAAAATTCATGTCAAGTATGGAACTTTCTTTAAGACAGAAAGGTGAAAAGTATATCAGAGAGATTGTAAAACAATAATGCATAGGAACCATCAAATCTTGAAGAACATACGAAACTTTTAATGTGTTTTTAAAGTATTGATTAATTGGTTACTATAGGACTGAGACTTATAGACATTATACTACTTGTAAGTTGTAATGACACAATAAGCATGACCTAATATATGATATTCATTATCTCTCTTTTATGCAACCGAAGTTGAAAACAGAACTCCTGAGAAATTCTTTTTACTCTTTGATTCAATTATCTTTTTCCATTGAAGAACTGATATAGTATGCATGAGTGTTCAGAAGATGCACAAATTCTTGGTGCATTTTTGTGTATCAATATTAACTTGAGTTTCTACAGTGGAAAGGTGGCTGCTTTACCATGATGTTCATGTGTCTGTTTCATTCCCATCTCATGTTTGCTTTCATTATTCATTTATGTCATACTTGCTGAATTACACTAACAGAAGCTTTTGTTGAATAAAACTAAAATAGCAGTATCTGCAGAACTAGAATTTTCATTTTGTTACCCAGCTCTAATTGGTTTGCTATAATCTCTAAATTGTAGAAATTTTGTTTCCATTCCTCGAAAAGGTGAGCAGGACTCTTTTCATTGAATGGGTCTAATCTTGTTTTTTTTTATTACTGCACTAAATATGCGCACAAAAATTTGTTGTAGGGCTTATAGATGAATCTTCTCTTGCCATCTTAAGACCATTGGCAAAGTACTTGAGTTTTGGCTTTTGATTGCTCTGACGCTTTAATGTTATTTGTCCAAGTATTTCAATATTTTACCTATGGTAAAAATCCCATGCTTAGAGTGAGAAAATAAGATCATACGATATAAGATAAGAGTGACACCAAGATGAGGGAAAATCGATTGCGTTGATTTAGACACAAAAAAGAAGGCCGAGTGACACTCCGGTTCAAAAACTTGAAGGGAGGAGGCATGAGGTTATAAGATGTAGGGGAGACCGAAGAAGGTTTGGACCGAAGTCATCAAGAATGATATGAATTTGTTAGACATGGACGAGAATATGATATTTGATAGAAATAAATGGAGGGAGTATATTCATGCTAACGACCACACATAAATTTTATGTTGATTAATGTAGCCGACCCTAATTATTTGGGATTAAGCCTCTATTGTTGTTGTCGTTGGTAAAAGTCTCGTACTTGTACTGAAAGGGCACCATATCATCGTTTCTTTGGTTTATTTTATTTGTCTGTGTATTCTCTTTGGTTGATTTCTCTACCAAGTTCTTATTCCTAAATCATCCCTTTAATGATATTGTGCAGGCGAAAGTAGCATGTGAAATTCTAGTAGATATACACAATCAAACAATTGAGCATCAAAATTGTTACCCTAAGGTAAATTATTTCATGCTTCTTGCCTTTGCCTTTTTATATTCATACTTACTGTAGTATAACTGATATACAAGAGAACCTTCCCCATCTTAGGAACATTGCGATTTTATTAATTTAGAGAACCCTTTTTCAATACATTGAAGCTTGTAGTAGTTCTTTTAGCATCTCCCTGCATAGCATTCCTGATCCTAAAGCTTTCTCGACAGTGATTGGTCTTGGAGATCAGATACAGATTCTGAGCTCAACTCTGTGTGACATATCTAAGGGGGCTATGCTACTTGACATTTGCATTTATGACATGGTGTGCTGCTTTTGATTAGGATGCTCTGGTGAAAACATGATTATGTGAGAATGTAATATAGTTTCATAGGAGTTATGCCTCAGCCTGGATTGGAAAACAGGGGAATTCAACAATCTTTCTTGTAAATGGAGTGCAACCTGAATCTTTTTGGGATTTTATCTGATTGTGTAAATAAACATCCTTTTAAACTTCTCATTGTCTCAAAATATTCATGCAGATGTGTGATGGATAAAATAGGTATGTGCTGAAAAAAGAAAAACACGCATTATGATCTTTAACTTTGGCCTAGTTACTCGTACTGTTATTTGCTGCACAACAATATCAAATAGAAATCATTCATCACAGGTAGTACAAAGAGTAAATACATACATATAAAGAAAGACCTTTTCTTTGCACACTTCTGCTGGAACTACCCAAATAAGCCAACTCTACCTGGGCTTGTGTCCCAGCCGAACAAACCATTGATATTCTGAATGATGTTGCCTGCACCTAAACGAACCCTGGTGGCGCGTTGGTGAACAAACACACTGTTTCATCCCTCCGCCGTTGCCACCAATTCCTCCGTTCCCTCTCTCTGTAGATTCTCTTCCAACTGCTTCTTGCCGCCTCACAGCCTCATTAACTCTGGTTTCTACCGGAGTCACCAACAACCCGTTCCCGTGGTTCTGAGAGTTATAACCAGCAACATAAAACATAGCCGGATAACACATTAGGAAAAAATTGTAGGAGAAGAAAAGCAAGGGCAAGAATTAATTCTGAAACTTGCTAATATATTTGTAAAGAAGGAGAATCATAAGAGAAAGGGAATGGAACAAAAGGGATGGAATTTTGTTGCAGAAAGGGATAGCTTTTGTTAGCTTTTTTGCTTTGCTTCGAGAAGAGGAAGGGGTTTGTATGCACGCGCTTGATGTAGTTGAGATTGTGAATTTATGAGTTAGCATCTTACTCAGCAATAAGGAATGAGGAGATAGCACGTGGCCTTTAGTGGGTTCGGTTCGAAATCTGAGGACGTGGTGACGCGCCACTCGGAGATTCCCACTACTTGTTGGAGGTCCATATTGTTATTCGCATGGCATCATTTGTTTGCTTGCTATTGAAGTTCTCCTCACTTCACTCAGAACCGAGGTCAAGGATGATTCGCTCTTGGTTTTGTGATAGGTAAGTTTTCGTAATTAAAATATCACAAAATGTGTTATAAGAGATTCAAATCAATGTAGTATTATAGAGAGTTCGTATCGATATAGTTAGGTAAGGGAATGAAGATAATCATATTGGTATAACATTAATTATTAATTCGTTTCGTTTCGTTTCGTTTTTACAATCTAATCTTTTTCGTAAGCATAATTTTTTTTTAATTCATTTCACTCTTACACCTAACAATCTATGATGAAGTGAGTAATAAACAAAAAAAAACATATTTTTAATTTGAGATGTAAATCAAACCATATATACATGATGAAGGGAGTAATGAACAAAATAAACGAAATAGTACTCTCTAGATTTAAATTTTAAATTGGATATAAACTGATATGCGACACATAATACATACGTTTTTTTTTTGGGTAGAAAGAGACTTGTATTAGCAGCAAAGCAAAAGTACCACAAAAGGACAGTAAACATAAATTACATAATAGCTTAAGCGGGGTCTAATTCTTGGATATATCTTTCCCGACTTGTCATCTAGTTTGGTGGAGAGGAAAAGACGAGGCATGAATGACTTTGATTGGAACTTACAAATTTTGCTAACTTGTTAGTCACGTGGTTAATTTCCTACATGGTGTTATCAAATAGTGCTACTTGGGAGAGATTTGGACGATCATAAATTGGTCTTATATATGTAACTTTTTCCACTTTAGAAGCCAAATATGCTACTAATTGAGGTGTTTCCATGGAGATTTCACTAACCACCACTTTCTTGAATGCTATATGCCCTATTCTTTTCTTACACCATGTTTCTTCTTAGTCTACTTCATTTCTTCCTACTTTTATTCTATCTTCTTCCACCGCTTCAGAGCTCACTGGAAAATCGATTATTTATCTTGAACAAACAAGATGATGTATTACAAGCGTAGCTTATTTGATTGGAATCCATTGTCGGTTTTATATGATGAATTATTAGTGTAGCTCATTTGACTGTAAGTCATTGCCGGTTTTATCCTAGCCACCAATATTTTCCTTCTTACCTTTCTTTTCTCTCATTCCACCGCTTTAGAGATCACTGTAAAATCTATTTGACAGTGAACATCTCTCCTTCCACCGTTTGAGAGTTCACCGAAAAATCGATTCAACAGTGAGCAAACGAGATGCTGAATTATCGGTGTAGCTCATTTGACTGAAAGTCATTGTCGGTTTTATCCCTAACCACTAGCATCAATGACTCTCAAATTGTCGATGCTCGAGAAGATGTCTACTTTGAGATTTAACGTCTAATTTCTCAAAGTGATTCAAGTATGATGGTGAGAGACTACCATGATGTAATTCAGATAAAAAATATATGTTATCTTCACATACACTTTCACCATCTTATATGTCTTCTAGTTCCTCCTTCCCAACATAAAATTGACATCTTCTCATCCAACTGAATATCACTATTTATTGACTCACAAAAGAGCTTGTGCACGCCTGATTGGTACGAGGTTGAAGCACAGTCCTTCTCAATTACAACAGTTTAAGCAGATAACAAATCACATCCACTTTCTACAGATACTTAAGAGGATCAATGTTGATGGGGAAAATGTGGCTCGATTGATAAACTCAAGCTTGTTTCAAGAGTATTGATGGAATTGCATGGAGACTCGGCCACAAAATAAAATCCATTGTTTCTGCAATTAGATATTGTGTCCGTGTCTGAATTTAAAATTTTGGGTTCTGAGCACAACATTTAAAACTACGAACATAAAAGTATTGATGTAACTATTCTGGTTATACTTACTATGAATATCTATATGACATTACTCATTTAAAGTTGAGCCACTAAACATATCATGAATAAGACTACTTGAAGAAACAACATCCTCATTTAACAAACTTGCAGTTTCCTCACATACATTGATGTTAGATTGCATTTCATCATTTCCGTGAAAATCACATTTCTTTGTTGTTTTATCATTGTTCCCTCCGAAATGTTAATGCTAGCAAGAGACCCATTTAACACCTAATATTCTGACTGAGATAAGTTGTTTGTAAAGGGTATATCTCCCATTTTACATAAAAATATAGTTTAAAAAAAGAAGATTTTTACATGCATATGCAATCGAACGGTAGAAACTTCACTAAATGCTTAGCTTTCATTGGTTGAACATTGAATTAGAAAAACTAAGAAACTTTTTGTAGCTTTGTAATGTGATTAAAATATGAGTTAAATTTAAAAAATAACACATAATTCATCTCAATTATTAATTGGGTACTCATTCTTCTAATTTTATCAATTGGGTATCCATTTCTTCAATTTGATCAATTAGATACCCAAATTAGGGCTAGTTGATTTATAATAAAAAAAAAAATCTATTACCCGAAATGCCTCCAACCCAAACCCCTGATTTATCAAATACCTAGATACCTAGATTTTCTTCATAGTCTTTTTCAACCAGCCTTCATCCTTTTCTCATCCGAGTTCTTCGTACTTTATTTTTTATTTTTGGATTTTATCCTTATCTATGATGATGATAATAATGATAAAAATAATTTCTAGAATTTAAAAAAAAAAATTACAATAGCTTTCAAAAAAATTAATTAATTGATTTAATTAATTAATTATTTTTTCCTTAATCACAATACATCATGATATATAAGTGAATTTTATTTTTTAAATAAAAATCGTCATTGTTTAAGTAGTAATAATGTTTTAAAATTATTGAATGACTTAGATAAAAAATAAAAAATAATTTAATAATTCATTAAATAATAAGTGTTTGTTTATAACAATGATGCAATTCTTTGAACTTTTGTTTAGTAAATGAGTGAAAATTCATAAACAATAAATGGGTAAAATAGACCTTCATATTTATGTTAAACTGATTTGAATGTCAATTCAATAAATGGGTAAAATAGACCTTTCACATTTATGTTAAACTGATTTGAATGTCAATTCAACTTGGGTACTCAGTTGATAAAATTGAAGAGATGAATATAAAATTGATAATTAAGGTAAACTTAAATATTGATAATTAAGGTACCCAAATTTTAAATTGAACCCTCAAATATTGATAGTTTTAAAATATTTTACAGTAGTATTTTTTATATCAATAAGAATAAGGATGTTTTAAAACATTTTATTAATAATTGTTTGCTCTACAAGTTCAACCGGACCTTCAAGTTAAGAAAGGTTAAAAAGGAAAACAAAGAAAAAAATAAGTGTTTTTTGTATCGTTATTTAGACATTTAATCGACTAATTTGGATATTATTTTAATAATACTTTGACTCGCACAACTGTCATTCTTACAAACTTGCGATATATCGTCGTTTTGTTTCTGAATTAGGTAGAATTCGAACTCTCACTCTTAGTTAACTTGATCACTTTAAGCATGTTCTCTGTTGGAGTTTTTTTCTTTTTTTATTTAAAAAATGTTTTAAGAGAAAATCGGCCGTAAAATGAAGATGGGCTCATAATGCTCCATCCGACTAAATTTGGTTCACACTGGAATAATTTGAAATGGGCTTAAGGCACACTGCATTTTTCAGGCTTAGTACGTAAATCATGGGCCTTTTCTAATTAATAAGTTTAATTTCCTCTAGCTGGGCCTTTCTAATATGGTTTGTGTATGATATTGGGCCCAAAAGCTCTTTTTTTTTTTTTTTGGGAAAACAAAAGCTCCTGAATTAATATCCCTATGCAGTGCACACGTCGTCATTCGTCCCTATTTGCATATTATATTTGATGGTTTTTTGTTATATATATATATAATAAAGAAAAATAAATTTAGGATTAGGATGATTCAGAGCAAGAGGATTTTAGCGTAAAATTTCTTCAAGATATAATAATAAACTATTCCAATCATGTCAATCATTTGACTTAAATTTAAAGTATTACACTAATCATTATTTATAAAATTCCCCACAATATTTTTATGTAAGTTCTCTATAACAAAAAAAAACGTATTTATAGAGATTTAAATATTGAATATTATAATGATTCAACTCTCTTAAGTAACATTACTACAATTTTGCATCTCTAATTTCCTTTTAATTTGACCATTCCATATCCTTTATCGGTATCTTCTAATAATTTTATTTGACTTATTCTTTACAAACAATTTAACTTTTTTTTAGTTATTAGGTGTCTCAAGCAAGACAAATAAAATATCTTATGCACTCGTCTTCTTCTTTAACTTGTTACGTTATTATTCACTCCCCTTTCGTTTTTTTTATATGATCCTTTAATTTATATTTTACCTTATAAATATATAAAAATGTTGAATCTTTCCTTGCCACACAAGAAAAAGAAATTACTTTATACAGTCTCAACCCCACAAAGGAAAAAAAATGGAAAGGAAAAAAGAAACCAAGTCACGTGATCAATTTAAATTTTGTCATTAGTTTCTCAGTTGAACATACAGCACATTGATCGTTACATCATGCAATCATGTGAACAAATTGTCCAGATCAGCTTCATTATATTTCCGATCTTATTCAAACCACTAATACCTTTGGAATCCTATAAAACCCATAAATTGAATATATGATTCGTCAGAAAATAATTTATTGATATTTCACAGTTTAATTACGGGTGTGTGATTGGATTGGGTTTGTATTTAGATTTGAAATTTTGGTCTCAATTTTAAATTAGTTTCAAACTCAAACTCAATTCTAGATGATTTAATATTTTGAGTTTCATTCTTATACTCAATCCAAAACTAGTTTGAGCAGTGACGGATTCAGAAATATAATTCACTGGGGTAATTTGATATACACAATAATTCACTGGGGTCATTTGACCCCAGTATCAGACTATTGAATCCGTCACTGAGTTTAAGTCTCAAATCAGACAAAACTCAATCTAAGTACCAACATGATTCAGCATGTTAATATATAAATCCACCAGACCCAACATTCTATATACATTTTCATGACCATTTTACCCTTTCAAGTCACATGCCCCGTCCTCCTACGGTGGCCCATACCTCATTATCATCATTATTATTATTTTCCAAATTTTCAATATTCGACTTCAGTATTTGAGGTATGTGTTAAGCACTCAACCGCATACACTATACTTTATTAAAGTACGACTCTAGAGAGGATGAGATAGTGATGCATCATTTCCTCTCTATAAATAGTTCACTTGTTGAAGATCAGCAAAAATAAAACATTACAAGCTGAAGTTCATCAAGAAAGAAGGAAGAATAAAAGAGAACAAGAAGAAGGCTTCAGGATTGATGAGAGAAAGAAAGAACAGGCCTGCGATACAGGCTGAAGAAATAAAATAGAAAGTGGGCCAGACTTAATTAAATAGAAATAAGCCCATTTATCATTTTAGTTCACTTGACTTGTAAATATCTAATATATTGTAATTAGTCAATAACTGCCAGTTAGTTATAATAAATGAGGCGGTTAGATTAGTTAGAAATAGTTAGATATTTCTCTTTCCTTTCCTGTATAAATACTTGAGCTTGAGCTCACTTTTCATTCAATGAAAACACAGAAAATTCTCCCAAAATACTTTCATTTCTTCAATTTAGTTTTGCATTTTATTTTCTCAATATGGTATCAGAGCCTTCATCGCAACTAGGCGGTGAAGATTGATGAAGGTTACTATTTCATTTCTGCAAGTTAACTGTTGAGGATTGTAAGTCTACTATTTTCTCTTCTGATAATTGCGAAGAAAATTAGTTCCAATTTTCTAGGTTTTTTGATTCTGATTCTACTCTAATTTCAGAATCCTTATTGTTTTCTCTTTTGTTCATAATACTGAGTTGAGATTAAGGATTGTTGAAGAATCTATAAAGGTTTCTTCGATTTTGTTTTCTTAAGAATTGTGAATCATTTTTTGATATTGATCCTGAGGTCTCAAACATTCAAGTCTTTCTTCTACTTAAAATCTCTGTTTCTTCTTCACAAATCTATTGTGATTACATCTATTTGATCACAAAATTCTATTTGATTTCTAGATTTCTTCCTAATCATCATGCCAGAATCTACATCTTGTTCACAAACTGTTGAAGTACCTATTACTCATCCTTTCTATTTACATCCTAATGAAACTCCTAGCCTAAAACTAAGTTCTAGAATACTTACTGGTGGAGAAAACTATTCCAATTGGAGAAGAGGAGTAAGGAGAACTTTAATTACCAAAAATAAACTTTGTTTCATAGAGACTATTCCTGGCATAACAGTACCTGCTAAGACTAATGCCTTATATCAGGCATGGCAACAAGCTGATCAGATGGTTTTTACATGGCTTTTGAATAATGTTAGTGAAAGTATAGGTTTTAGTATTCAATATTTTGCCACAGCTTTCCAAGCTTGGAAAGACTTGGAGGAAAGGTATCAGGATAGTGATCTATACAGATATTCAAGTCTTTTGGAGGAAATCTACAGTTTGAAACAAGGAAGTAAAAGTGTTACTGAGTATTTTACTCAGTTGAAAACATTATGGGAAGATTTTCTATTAGCAAGACCCTTGCCACAATGTACTTGTGGCCTTTGCATCTGTGGAGGAAATAATGCATTACAGAAATTTTATGAGCAGGATTTTGTTGTTAAGTTCTTAAAAGGATTAAATGACAACTTTGCTACTGTGAGATCACATGCCTTGATCAAGAAACCAACACCAGGCATCAATGAGGTTTTTAATGATGCCTGTCAACATGAAAAAGAAAAGGCATATGCAATACAACATTCCATGCCTCAAGTTCTATGTAGTCAAGGAGGATCAAATGACTTAGGTAGTAATTCAGCAGTCAGTTCTACTATGCACTCAATGGTGAATCCACATACTCTAAATGCAGTTAAAGGCAATTATGGAAAGGGAAATTTTAACAAGAAGCCATTAACCTGCAATTTTTGTGGAAAGCTGGGACATACTATAGATAGATGCTATAAAAAGCATGGATACCCCCAAAATAGTCAATATAAATCATTGAATGGGAATTTTTCAACAGCAAAACCAAATATGCAAGGACAAAGGCCTTTTCATAATATGCATTATGGAACTTATCCACAGCAAGGATTTAAACCTATCAATGCAGCTGCAACTACTGATGATACAATGATCAACAATACAATTCCAGGATCTTCAGCAGGATATGCTGGATATCATACTCATAATTTACCTAATGATCATACACAAGCAGCTCATGTACCTTTTGCAGGATTTACTTCTGAACAGCAGGAGCATTTGGTATATCTCATTCAAAAGATGCAAAATACAGGAGGAAATATCAGAACTGAAAATCAATATGCAAATATAAGTGCTGCAGTTGCTAATGCTGCAGTTGGACCTATTTCTGATCAACAAGCATTGCAAGATCATTTTAATGTCAATGTGGCATCAGCAGGTACATCTACACTATTCACTGAAAATACTTGGATTATAGATTCAGGAGCCTCAGATCATATAACTATGAATGAACAGTTCTTTGTTGATTCTATAACTGTGCATAATGTATATGTGCATCTCCCTAATCAATGTGTTATACCAGTTCTTAAGAAAGGAACTATTCAGCTCAATTCTAAAATTCTACTTAAGAATGTTCTCTTTGTTCCTCACTTCAAATTCAATATCATTTCTGTTTCAAAACTAACTCATCAAAACTCTTGTTCAGTAACATGTGTTTCTGATCAATGTTCTATTCAGGAGTTGACTACCAAGAGGTTAATTGGGACAGCTAAAGAATGGAAAGGACTTTATCTTTTCCAGTTTATTCCTCTTGATACTCCTACTTGTTTTTCTGCCATTTCTAATGTAGTCATTCCTGTTACTTCTAAAGAAATAAATGCCTTACTGTGGCATTATAGATTAGGACATTTAGGTTCTTCTAGACTTCAATGTATTAAAGATCTGCCCTGTATTGCAAAGAATCAAACTAAAGATCATGATCTACATTGTACTATTTGTCCTTTGGCAAAATTACATAAACTTCCATTCCCTATCAGTAATTCTATCACTCATTCTTCTTTTGACTTAGTTCATATAGATATTTGGGGACCTTTTTCTGAGCCTACTGTATTAGGATATAGGTATTTCTTGACAATTGTTGATGATTATTCAAGATATACTTGGGTATATCTTTTACAATTCAAGTCTGATGCAAGAAGTACTTTACAATATTTCTGTACTTATGTACAAACACAATTCCAAAAATGCATCAAAATCATAAGATCTGATAATGGAGGAGAGTTCAACATGCCTGAGTTTTATTCTTCCAAAGGCATTGTGCATCAAACCTCATGCATCTATACACCTGAACAGAATGGTCTGGTGGAAAGGAAGCATCAGCATATCTTAAATGTGGCAAGAACACTCAGATTACAGTCAAATTTACCTATTGCATATTGGGGACACTGCATAAATCATGCAGTTCATCTAATCAACCTTACACCAACACCTCTTTTGCTTAATATTTCACCTTTTGAAAAACTATTTCTTAGAAAACCAGCCTACACTCATTTAAAGGTTTTTGGTTGCTTAGCCTATGCCTGTACTTTAGAACATTGCAGGAGTAAATTTGATCCAAGAGGCAAACAATGTGTCTATTTAGGGCAATCATCTAAAACCAAAGGTTATATTTTACTTGATAGTGATAGTTTAGAACTTTTTATATCCAGAAATGTTATGTTCATAGAACACATTTTTCCTTTTTCCCAAACACAATCTTCACAAAATGTTGAATCTTCACAAAATGCTGAACCTGATTTAGCTGATGCACAGCCTCTTCTATATGATTCTTCAGTTTTAGATTCTTCATCCACTCTTCATCCTCCTTCTTCTTTTTTACCTTCTTCTACAATTTCTCAGCCTTCTTCTACAAACTCTCAGCCACTTAGAAGATCTATTAGGCAATCAAATCCACCTGTACATCTTCAAGATTTTGATTGTCCCACATTGCACCATACCTCACCTCATACTCTTTCTAATTTTCTTACTTATGAGCTTATTTCTCCTCAAGATCAATGTTTTGTCTTTGCTCTTGATATTGCACAAGAGCCTAGTAATTACTCAGAAGCTGCTCAATCTCATGTTTGGAGGGAGGCAATGAAAGCTGAGATAAAAGCATTAGAAGATAACCAAACATGGATTTTAGTACCTTTGCCAGAAGGTAAGCATCCCATTGGAAATAAATGGGTGTTTAGAGTCAAGTTTAAGTCAAATGGAGAGTTGGAAAGGTATAAAGCAAGGCTGGTGGCAAAAGGATATACACAACAAGAAGGGATTGATTTCTTAAGCACTTTCTCACCTGTAGCAAAAATGACTTCAGTAAGAACCTTGCTTGCTTTGGCTATTGCAAAAGGATGGTTAATACAGCAGTTAGACATAAATAATGCTTTTTTACATGGTGATCTTCATGAGGAAATATATATGTTACCACCACCTGGTTATGTATGTCCTAAGAGTAATCTAGTTTGCAAGTTAAATAAGTCCTTATATGGTTTAAAACAGGCTAGTAGGGAATGGAATGCAAAGTTAACTTCAGAACTTTTGAAGTTAGGATTTGTTCAATCATGGCATGATTATAGTTTGTTTATTAAACAAGGACATGATCAGACTGATTCTTTCATAGCATTGCTAGTTTATGTGGATGATGTGATATTAGTAAGTAATAGCAAGCATGAAATTGATCAAGTAAAGAAATTCTTACATGATAAGTTCAAAATAAAAGATCTTGGTGATCTGAAATACTTCTTAGGTATTGAGATAGTAAGGAATCAAGCTGGACTTGTGCTTTCACAAAGAAAGTATGTACTAGACTTACTTAAAGATGAAGGATTTGAAGATTGTGCACCAGTTAGTACACCAATGGATACAACAATCAAATTCTCTCATACAGATTCAGAACCTTTTGAGGATATCACATCTTATAGAAGGTTGATAGGAAAATTATTGTATTTAACAGTCACAAGACCTGATATCAGTTTTGCTGTTCAACAGCTTAGTCAATTTCTGGACAAGCCATCTATATTACATTGGAAAGCTGCACACAGAATCTTAAGATACATAAAAGGTTCACCAGGACAAGGATTATACTATCCTACACAAAATTCATTAGAATTGAAAGCCTACACAGATAGTGATTGGGCTGGTTGTGTTGAGACTAGAAAGTCAGTGACTGGTATGTGCATTTTCCTTGGGACAGCATTAATATCTTGGAGGGCTAAGAAACAAGCTACTGTGTCAAGAAGCTCAGCAGAGGCTGAGTATAGAGCTATGGCATTAACTACTTGTGAGATACAATGGATTGTAAATTTGTTAGCAGATTTGGGAGTAAAACAAAGAAGGGCAGTGCCATTATTTTGTGATAGCAAAAGTGCTATACATATTGCAGAGAATCCAGTATTTCATGAAAGAACAAAGCATGTAGAGATTGACTGTCATATAGTAAGGGAGAAGCTCATGACAGGTTTGATAAAACCTTTGCCAATAAGAACAGAAAAACAGTTGGCAGATGCCTTCACAAAGGCTTTATCTGCAGGAAAATTACATAGTCTGTTGCAGCACTTAGGTTTGTATGATTTGTATGGAACTCCAGCTTGTGGAGGAGTGTTGAAGATCAGCAAAAATAAAACATTACAAGCTGAAGTTCATCAAGAAAGAAGGAAGAATAAAAGAGAACAAGAAGAAGGCTTCAGGATTGATGAGAGAAAGAAAGAACAGGCCTGCGATACAGGCTGAAGAAATAAAATAGAAAGTGGGCCAGACTTAATTAAATAGAAATAAGCCCATTTATCATTTTAGTTCACTTGACTTGTAAATATCTAATATATTGTAATTAGTCAATAACTGCCAGTTAGTTATAATAAATGAGGCGGTTAGATTAGTTAGAAATAGTTAGATATTTCTCTTTCCTTTCCTGTATAAATACTTGAGCTTGAGCTCACTTTTCATTCAATGAAAACACAGAAAATTCTCCCAAAATACTTTCATTTCTTCAATTTAGTTTTGCATTTTATTTTCTCAATACTTTCATTCATTTAAACCATTTGCTATCACCAACTAGAGAATTATTCAAGTCCATCCAATCCAAGTAGGACCAATTTTCACATTGGGTTTTCAAAGACTAAATGGATTTGGGAACTTTGTGCAATTCCGGCAATGGCACCGATGCCTGCTTAGGCTATAACAGATTTGTTTCGTACAATTTTCCGGTAACGGCGCCGGCCAGATCATCAAGAGTTCCAGCATTGTGGATAATACAAATATTGTGGAGGAAAATAAAGAAGGAGAAGAAAAGAATGTTGGATTGTTCATCAAGTAGTTCAATGAGGTTTAGTTATGATTCTTCTACTTATGCTCAAAACTTTGATCAGGGCTTTACTTTGGCTGCTGATGATCTTTCTAGGTCTTTTTCTGCTAGGTTTGCTGTTCTTCCTTCAAGGATCTTTGACAAGGATGGATCAGTAATTTCATGAATGAAAAAAAAAGACATCAAGCAACTATTATTAATGTTGTAACAGTATTTTTTTATGTCTCTTTTGTTGTTACCTGTTAGAGTTTATGTTTGATGGTAACGTTGCAATGTTTGGTTCTAGTTCATAATGTCAAAACATGCCTCCTTTGATCTTTTGTTCTTGCTTCTCCTTCTTCTTCTTCTCTCTATCACTCACACAGACTAAAGTTATTTAGATGGTGAAAATATTGTCAATGATGAAATCTCATTAAACACCAAGTTGGCGAAATTCCCAATTTCACACCACCTAAATTGTATTCGAGACTCCTTTACTATATTCTGCATTAGAGAGAAGTCCAGCCTCACACAGAGACACAATTTTTTTCCTTCAATTTTGTTGTTAAATTTTTTTATCTGGGAGAAGGGGCATTTAGAATTTTTATTTTGAGTTGAAAGCGCGGCACAAACTAAACTGATGATCGCCAACAAAACTACAGAAATGATCATAGAACAGAATAATTCAGTCACTAGAAGGCAAGGAAAGATGCTAATTCTATGTAATTGATCATTATTTATTTGTTTTTCCTTGAATAATTGTTTTTGATTGCTTTAAGGTTAAGATTAATAATATTGGTCTGGCCATGAGGAATGAATCCATATTATGTTGACTTTGCCCTATTGATCAAGTTGAAGCAACCCGTTAACGGCAAAAGGAATCTGCTTAGTCCTTTTTTTCTTTTTAATTTTAATTTTATATGAAGTATGCCAAACTTTATTTTATTTTCTTATTTTCTTATTTTATGGATGAGTAGGCCAAACTGTAGGTAGGGGGCAAGATGGAATGAATCGTGTTGGTAATTTAAAAGTATAATTAAAAATCTGCCATTTTCAATGAATAAACTAGTGCTGCTGCATAAGATTGTCGAACCCCATCTGAGCATATGATTTAACAAGAATAATTTATATCAAAATATGAAGATGTGAGTATACCAACTAGTTGTTAACTGTCAAACGAACATGAATACTATTACTAGTTTCATCTTAATTCTTATAAATAAAAATAAAATAAAAAGGAAGAAGAAATGCTGATCTCCACCATCTGCCATCTGATTATTTCTTCTTGACCCAAGAAGATAAAAAGGTTTTAAAAAGTAGTAATAAGGTACTTCCTCCATTTTTAAATATAAGATTTTTATTAAATGTTTTGAAAATTAAAGAAGTAAAAAGGTTAAAAAGTAGTAATAGGTACTCCTTCTATTTCTAAATATAAGACTTTCATTAAATCTTTTGAAAATTAAAGAAATAAAAATAAAAATATTTTTATAATTAAAATACAAATATTACTCTCGTAAATATAACTTATATACCATTAATTTTATTTAAGAGAGTAATATTGATATTTTGATTAAAAAAATATTTTAGTTTCGCTTCCTTAATTTTCATAACATATAATGAAAGTTTTATATTTAGGAATGAAGATAGTATATAAAATCAAAAGGAAAAAAAAATATAAAGAGTAGAGGAGATAGAAAGAAAGAAAAAAGAGCAATTGGATCTTTGGACTTTGGAGGATGGGTCAACTTCTTATGTGTGTTACACCTTAGCACCCCACCCCACTCCAGAGAAAACAGGCCAAAAAGAGCCTTTTGATGACTATATTATGCCAGCCTTTGAGACATATCATATCTAGCAAGTTGCAAGCTTTCATATATACTCCTATTCAGATTCCTATATCCATGCGCTGTTGGCGTGGGTATCGCCTTTTTGTGTAGGAGATTTCAATATTCAGCAAAAAAAAAGAAAAAGATTCTCTGATTAAATTTATCTATATTAAATGAAAAAGGACCCACAACCATGGGCGAAGATAGGGGCGGGGGCCGCCGTCTCCCCAAATTTTTTAAAAATACTACTATTTATCGAAATTTTGTGTATTTTAGAAAATTTGAATTTTTTTTTATCAATTTCGCCCTCAACACCAAATTCCTGACTTCGTCCCTTCCCACAACCATGTGTATATCCAGGAAGACTCAAAAGTCTAATTATTTGCAAATACACCTTTTTACTTGTAGAATGCAATAAATGTGTTCCAATCTTCATTGTTGATGGATTTGTAGTTGGACAATGAAAATTTTCTTCTTTTCCTGAGAATATGAATGATGAATTTAAAGTATATATCTCTGCTAATAATGAATAATGCATGCATCATGACTAAAATTTATGTGGAGTTTCTTGCGGAATTGATTTCTTCAACTGAATTTTTTAATGTAATTAATAGTCGGCATCTACTTGTGATATAGAAGGATAAAAATTAAAAGAAAAACTTATAAGAAAGCAGATTCTAAAGCTAAAAAGCTTGGAAAAGTTGAAGTAAGAAATCCAAATACAAGCATTGAGCTAATTTCAAAAGAAAAAAAAAAAACTTAACGGGTGTTTTGTTTTTCTTCGAACACTATAAATACGTATTCACAAGTTTTAAGTTATACGTATTAATATAATTACTCAAAGAAGGATAAAAATCATTATTTATCCGTACACATATCGATATTTAACCGATATCTATACTTACAACCTATCAGCACAAATACTTTAAGTAGCTAACAAGCTCAATTACATGGCCACCTACAATTATATGGTCAATAATGGATAATTTCCATTGCTTTGCCAGTTTGACAATCACAAGACTTGATTCTTCTGTTCACAATTATTTGTATCATCTTTTATTTTATTAGTAATATTTTTTCATGTACACAATTATTTGTATTATCGAACTGCAAAAATGATTAGGTGAACATTTTGAAGTAAATAGGTTAGAGAGATAGAAAAGTAGGTGAACATATTGTAAGACAGTAATTTAGTAGGTAAAATATTTTTTATCAAATCAATAAATATTGAGTTTGATATTCACTGAATACATGTTCATTCATTTCCCTCAAAATTATTATAAAAATAAAAATTAAAGTGTAGAGATATATTAACAGTGATAAATGATAATCAATTCAAAAGAACGAAAAAACTAAGATGATAGGAGAAAACTCACTGTCAAAAAGGCTAGCACAGTTAACACAACATTTTCGACTAAAATTATAAGTCTCAAGTTTGGCACTTCATTCGGTAATTAAAAAATGAAAGAAAAGTGAAAACTCACTGTTTTTTTAACTTGTTCTCAGACATCATTGATTCCTTTCTCTGGATTTGATCCTTCAATAGAGTATCCAAATCTCACCAACAAAGTGATTGTCACTTTCCAAATGCGGATTTTTTTCTTTTAGAAACTTGAGCAACATAGAAGGAGGTTTGCCTTTTAAGAGAAATCCTTATTGTGTTGACCTGATGATTACTGGTAATCTTATGCATCTTGTATGCTAGAATTTGTTATGCAAATCGTGATTTAATGTCATGTGAAGCCATGGTCAACGAGGGGCGGATTCAGAGCCTCTTAGTAGGATCACTTGTTTAGGGATAAAGATAGAAAATAAACTAATTTTTTTTATATAGAAAATTCGATGTTTCTAAAATTGTTGGAGGAGGGGGCGTCAACGATTTTGGAGGGCGACCGCTCCTATAATATTTTAAAAAACGTCACATTTTTTATAAGATTTTTTCCAATAAACTATTTTTTTTTTAGTAGAAACCATTATTTATTATAGAAACAGAAGATTTATAATATTATAGAAACCTTTGATGAAGACGTTTTATATGCTAAAATCCAGTTTCCTTGAAAGTTAGTGCTGGTTAGGGTTATGAATTGGTTTTTGTCAACTCACACGTATATATGTTGTTGATTTTGTATAATATATTGGCTCTTATTGAGCTGTGAAATAGAATATTATAGGTTTCGAAGTCTTTCACTAAAACTTATTTAATTATATAGTATCATAGTCACAATTATAATCATGAGCAATACGAGGCGAAGAAAAATAACATTCAGTTCAGTAAAGATGTCAGTGTTTATACTTGATGTCCAATAATAATTTTAAAAGTCTTGTTACTCGTGTCAAATTATGGGGCAAGAATTATGATGGATGAGCCGTTATACTAAATTAATGTGGATGCATTACGTGGAATAAGAATCTTGGGTTGGTTGAGGGACAATTCAACAACCATCAGGTGATTTTGCTACGATTAAATACTATAATACGATCAATATAACAGTTATTTCTTGGTATTTTAATATAAGTGAACCAAACGTTAACCCTAGCCAACCCTAACTTGAGTTACAAGCTGCAAATTCCAAAACTTACTATGGAAAACCTTTTTTTCTTCAATGATATCACAAATAAATTCAAACTGATATTGTTCTTTCATGATAGATTAGATTTTTAGCCAAATCCAATAAACTTTGACTATCACGATGCATCACAGTCTTTGAAACTTCTAAACCTAAGCTATCAACAAAACTCTCCAACCACATACATTCTTTAACTCACTCTGTAAATAACGTGTATTCCACTTCAGTAGTGAACAAAGCAATCATGGATTGCGAAGTTGCTTTCCAACTAATAGCACAGTCATAAAGAATGTGTATGTAGCAAGTTAGATCGAGATCTTTGTTTTATCAAGTCTCCACCCAAATCATAATCTGCACATCCAATCAATCCGCTAGTAGAATCCTTTGTGCCATAAACCAAACAATGCCAGTCGTTCATTTCAAGTATCACATAATCCACTTGACTCCCTCCCAGTAAACTTTACCTGGATTACTCATAAACCTGCTGAGACATATGCCAAATCCGGTCTAGTATAAACCATGACATTCATCAAGCTCCCAACATCACTAGAATGTGAAATTTTATTCACGTAAGCCATTTCTTCTTCAGTACTTGGTAATGTGCTAGCATCAAATTAAAAGTGTGTTGCAAAAGGAGTACTTACTGGCTTAGAGTCATTCATACTGGAAAGTCTATAGCACCTTCTCAATGTACTTATAATGTGAAACATATAGAAGGTTTGCACTTATATCTCTCATAATCTCCATGCACAAAATCTTCTTGACTGCACCCAGATCTTTCATCTCAAACTCACTACTCAACGAGGTTTTCAAATTATCAATTTCAACGTTGCCCTTTGCTGCAATCAGCATATCATCCACATATAGCATCAAATATATAAAGTAACCATTGGACAATTGCTTCGAGTATATAGAGTTATCAAAAAAGTTTCCAGCAAAACATAAATACATCAAACCTCTTATATCATTCTCAGGAGTCTGTTTCAAGTCATACAATAATTTTTCTGCAAACACACGTGGTCTTTCTTCTCATAATCAATGAATCTCTCTGGTAGTGACATGTGAATTTTCTTTTCGAGATTCCCATGTAAGAAAGTTTTTTTTTACATCGAGTTGTTCTAACTTCAAATCCAGCACACTCACCAATCAAATCAGATATACTATATTTGTACTATTCAACAAATAATATCATGAAATCTAGGGTCATTCAAATAACGGATAACTTAACTACAAGAATCTTATAATTAACTAAAAAATCATTTCAAGTATGTTATTATGTATGGTATCATTATATTTATTTTAGTTAATAGATATTTTTATATTAGTTATATAAACGAATAATTTTTATTCCAATAAATTAAAATTTACCACAATGTAGTATATTGATAGTTGATACGCTTATATAAGCTCATCTTTTAGATTGATTAATTGAACTACCTTAAAAGTAAAATAACATCAATTCTAATATCGTTCGAATAACAGATACCTTAAAAATCTTTTAAATAATTCGAGATCATTTTGAGTACGTTTATCATGCATGACGTGAATACATATATATTTTAGTTAATAAACAATTTAAAAAACAAACAATTTTCTTTCCGGCTTATTAAACTTTATCGCGGAGTATCAATACCGCTTATAAACACACATTTAAATTGATGACCATACAAATAATTAATCAAAACGGTTTTGACATTTTTCTTTCCTTCAAACAAAATATGTCAAATCTTCAAAACACCTCAGCAATTAATTCTTTCATTAACTAACTTAGTATTAACTTAATAATACTTCAATTAAAAATGGAAAAGTAACTCAAATTTTAAATTTTTTCATACGTTACACTTTTAACTATATTAGAACTCCAACTCCCGTTAACAATTCATCAATTCAATCTAATTCTTCTTCTTATCCCTTCAAATTTGAAAAAAAAACAAAAAACAAAAAATTATGCCGAAAAATCATCTTCAAAAATCTCTTCAAGAATGCCTTCCGAAGATGATGAATAATAAAAAAACCCAACTTAGAATTGCCACCACCTCCTCCAAGAACTCTTTCTTCATCCACTAGTTGGATTCTTCGTGGATGTAAATACCCAAAAACCCCTTCATTTTCCATTGATGATCACAAGAAAAAAGTAAATGAAAATCGAGAAGAGGGCTTATCTGATATAGATAAATTTCTCTTGGAGAATTTCAAATCCTTATACATGCAGGAAGGAAACGACGTCGTTGTCGTTGATAGCCCCCCAAAGATATCATCAGCTAATAACGATGATGATGAGAACGACGTCGTACATAGCCCGAGATTTACGGACCCTGCACCAGAGAATCTCCGGGGGTCCCACCGGTTTTTTTTCTCTCCGGGATTTTCCAGTTCGTTAATGGAGGAAGCGGCTGGGACTAGTTTGACTATTCAACAAAACCCTCTGACGACGTCGTTGGAAGAGATGGGTATCGGATCTGCTACTTCGAGCTCCACCGTAGCCAGCAGCACACTCAATGACTCAGCAAGGAATAGAGAAGGTGGCAAGGAAGGATTGGGTGGTGATTTCATTACAGTTTTGACGTATTCTCCGAACCCATACGATGATTTCAAGAAATCCATGCAAGAAATGGTGGAAGCTAGGTTGAATAATAATGGGAAAATTGATTGGGAATTCATGGAAGAGCTCTTATTTTGTTTTTTGAATTTGAATGATAAGAAATCGTACAAATTCATTTTAAGAGCTTTCGTGGATATGATCGTCATTTTGCGCGAAAATTAGTGTAAAATCATCCATGTAGTAGTTTCCCGGAATGTTGTTCAATCAAATAGTGGTACTGGTGGTTGTAGTACTAGTAAAAGGAATTAATTAACGTAAGATCTAAGGAAAGTGTTTTAGTAAAGATTAAGGTTTATGTAATGTGGAATGTTATGGAAAATGGAGAAAAAAATTCTTCTTTTTATAAAAAAATTGTTTTGCCTATGGTTATGTTGATTTTGTCTGTAAGTTTCCAGTTAAGCTCTATTCGTATTTTTCTTTTAATAAAAAAATAAAAGATAGAATTCGATAGATAGAGTTTGATTTCAATCCAAACGCGTAATGGATTGGTATAGAAAATGTAGAGAAAATCTCTTTGGGAGTTTAATTTGGTAGATATTTGTTTTGGTTTCTTCACATTTTCTACCTTAGGCTTCACATGTGGAGAATTTTGAGAAACAAATAATGTCTTGGTTTACTTCTTTTTTTCCCTCCTTCCTATAACGTAAAATGCCTTGGTTTATACTATAGTTAAAGTTAAAGGATTTGTTTGTTTCCGACTTTCAAAAGAATTTTGGTTTTGCCTATGGTTATGATTTTATCAGAATCGGCATGCGACACTCGTGTGTTTAAATTGACTGGAAATTACCGTCTAAGTGTTAGTATATCCTTATTCTGTAAATCTAAAAAAATCATTCAGTCATAAACTTAAAAGTAGGGGTGAGTACCGAATTCGAATAGGCCAATTCGGCAATTTGAATTCGATTTTTTCATTTTTCTTACCTCAAAAAACCGACCGAATTCGAATTGGTGAATTCGGAATTCGGTTTCGACCGAATGGGAGGGTATATTTTTTATTATATAATATATTTAATTATATAATGTTTAATTATATAATAATAATATTTAATTATTAAAATTCAATAATAATATTTAATTATATAATAATAATATTTAATTATTAAAAAATTCGAATTCAGCACACCAAATTCAAAAATAGTCAAACCGAATTCGTCCCAAATTCGACCTATTCGAATTCGATCTTGACCGAATTATCGAATTCAAGCCGAATTACTGAATTCGAATTGCCAAATCGAATTCGAATTCGGTCAGAATTCGGCAAAAACCGAATTTGCTCACCCCTGCTTAAAAGTTCCCCAAACATAAGGTTCTGAATATAAGAATTGTCCTTATTTTCTTTTCCTTTAAATTTTAAAATATTGGTAAAAAAATAGGGAAGTTGGTATTTGTATTCCCAATTTAATTTCTTGCACTCATCTCGTCTCATTTTATAAATGAAACGACTTTAATATTCTTGAGTCTTAACTATACTTATTTTGGAGCATTAGTTTTGATTGAATTTATTGAGTTTTTCCGATAAAACAAATAGGAATAATGGGCCCTATCTTACAACATTCAGGGGTTATGTAATCCGTAATCCGTTGTAGGCCTTGAATCATCAACAACACCCAAGGCCCAACATCACATCTCTGCCCACATTTTGAGAACAAAAAAAAAAAAAGAATTTTGACCGAACCAAAATTGAATTCCGGAGAAGAACTTTCTAGAAGCAAAGTATCTCTAGAGTCTAGACACATCTAGGACCTACTTTAAAGAGCACCTTACAAAAAAAAATCAGTTCTGTTGTGGACCTGGACCACCAAATGATCATGGACCACTTGATTCATATTCAGCCACATCACAGTTTTGATTAAAATAATAAAAACACTTCCCCTTTTGGTGGGCCTTATGAGGCATTTTTTTTTTGTTTTTTAATCAAATGAGGTGATGCTAATTGCTTTTGACCCACAACCCCACATATAAACTTTCGTGCCTATATCGTGATTTTTCCAAAAAAAAGTCGAAAAACAAAAAGGGAAAAGAAGGAAAAAAGCCAAAATTAAAAGGATTAATTGCAGTTTAGTATCATAGTTTATAATGTTATAAATTAAGCACTTTTAGTACCACCGATAAAAACTGTCACAAAAATATATCATTGTTGAAGTCAATAGATAAATATACCCCTATTTTTTTCATTTTTTTCTCTGCGTACAAATTCTTTGCTAGAGAAAAAAATAAATAAAAATCAAGACACAAAGTTAGAAAAAAATATGATATTAAATTTGATAAACCTTGGGGACTAATTTGAGATTAACCCAAATTTTAAAGTAAATAACAAATTTACTCCACTCGAAATCTCCACAAAGCCTTGTTTCGGCAACCCTTTTAAAACCCCATCAGCATAAATAAGAGAAGCCTGTTCATTGAGCTTTCTCTCTCTTCCTCCGGCTGTTTCTCTCTCTAGAATCGCCAAACAACAATTTGGTGATAATTCCAGAAGTCTCTACTCGTCGATCCTCTTAATACCTTAGTATCCTCGAAGGTTTGCATCTATTGATCTCAAAACCCTAGATTTCGATTATATCTTTATGATATTTCAGATCTGTTAATTTTATGTTTAAATTACTGTAATTTGTTAAGGTTGTTAGATTTGTTGTTTAATTTAGTCGATTTATTTCGATTCAACATGCGTAATTAGCAGTGTTTAGTTGTGATTTAATTGCGTCATTATCAAAGCTAGGTTTAGCAATTGTTTAATTGTTTGAATTTATTGTTTTTAATTACTTTTGGAAAATCTGTTGGATAGTTTTTTGGTTTTCTGCTTTTTAAAGCAGATTTGACATTAGGGCTGAGTTTGTAAGAGTTGGCGTTTTGGTTCAATCATTGTTTAGAGTTTTCTAGGGTTGATTTTGGTGGCATTATTGTTTTTATATGGGATACAATGACAGTGGTAACTTAGAGTTCAAAAGCAAGAATAGATAAGATTAGGTCATGCAATGGTAGTGGTATCTTAGAGTTTGGTGTATGAGCTCAGCATTTATATGCTGTAGCTGGCGGTTTCAGTGCCTATTTTACGTGCCGCAGTGTAACTTTAAGAACCTCATCATTGTTTTTGTGTCGCCTTTTAGTACGTTACTTTTAACTATGATGCATTTAGTACCCAATCTATAGTCTCTCCCGTGTATTCAGATTCTCAGAATATGAGGAAAATAAATATTAGGGAGCTCATATATGGAATCTGATTACCACTTGTGCACGTGATACACTTCCTTATAACCGGAGTTTTTTACAAGGCTTTAATAATTTTGTTTCTGGTTACCCTGTTTCAAGCTAATATACAGATTTCTGGGGAAATTCAAAATTTATGGGGTTTCCTTGCATACGTTAGAATGTCAGCTCATCTAGCTAAGCACGTTTAATTATTTGAGAAGATGTGAATAATTTTTTTTCTGTTTTTCTTGTTCAGGTTTAATTCTACCTCTGTACGAAACTCAGTGTTTGCTTGCGGCAACTTGTCTATCATCAAGGATGAGCGTAGTTGGTTTTGACTTCGGGAATGAGACTGGTGTTGTTGCCGTTGCGAGGCAGAGGGGAATTGATGTTGTCCTCAATGACGAGTCAAAGCGTGAAACTCCCGCGCTTGTTTGCTTTGGTGACAAACAGAGGTTTATTGGTACAGCAGGAGCTGCTTCGAGTCTGATGAATCCAAAAAATACAATTTCTCAAATAAAGCGTTTAATTGGGCGCCCGTTTTCTGATCCTGAATTGCAACGCGACCTCAACTCTTTGCCTTTTTCTGTGACTGAAGGACCTGATGGATTTCCCCTAATCCACGCTAGGTATTTGGGGGAGATGAGGTCATTTACACCCACCCAAGTATTGGGAATGGTGCTCTCTGATCTGAAGAGCATTGCCGAGAAGAACTTGAACGCAGGTGTTGTTGATTGCTGTATTGGTATTCCTGTCTATTTCACTGATCTTCAGAGAAGAGCTGTGATGGATGCTGCTGCAATTGCTGGCTTGCATCCACTTCGTCTAATTCATGAAACCACAGCCACAGCTTTGGCTTATGGTATTTACAAGACAGATCTACCTGAAAATGAGCCTTTGAATGTTGCTTTTGTGGATGTTGGACACTCCAGTTTACAGGTATGCATTGTGGGCTTCAAGAAAGGTCAACTGAAGATATTGGCTCACTCATTTGACAGAAATCTTGGGGGTAGAGACTTTGACGAAGTCCTCTTCCAGTATTTTGCTGTAAAATTCAAGGATGAGTACAAGATTGATGTTTTGCAGAATGCTAAGGCTTGCCTGAGGCTTCGTGCGGGTTGTGAAAAGTTGAAAAAGGTCCTAAGTGCAAATCCTGAGGCACCTTTGAATATAGAGTGCCTAATGGATGATAAGGATGTGAGAAGTTTTATCAAGAGAGATGAGTTTGAGCAGATAAGCATTCCAATCTTGGAACGTGTAAAGAAGCCCTTAGAAAAGGCTCTTACAGAGGCTGGTCTTGCAACTGAGAATATTCATGCTGTTGAGGTGATTGGTTCTGGCTCTAGAGTGCCTGCTATTATAAAAATATTGACGGACTTTTTTGGTAAGGAGCCTCGACGTACAATGAATGCAAGTGAGTGTGTTGCGAAAGGCTGTGCCCTGCAATGTGCTATTCTTAGCCCCACATTCAAAGTTCGAGAATTTCAGGTAAAGAATAGACTTTACATTTCTTCTAGTTTTATTTGCATCAATTGGGTTGAACCTGCAGTGTCTGAGGACTGTAACTATTGTCAGTTCTTGAGTCCTGTCTTGATTCTCTTCTGGGCTTCTGACAGGAATAGTATTTGTCCTTGTATAGAAATCTGATTTATTAATTAAATATTCTTATTATGAAAGCAATGATTATACTGTGTACTTTGTGGAGTTTTATATTTTAGGATATTTCTCTGCCCTCTTGTTGTGTCTGTTTAATTCTCCATGAAAAGACATTGTCAATAGAGTTTCATTTTTGAGAAGTTGGCTGAATGACATTATTTTGTAGTTGCTGAGATACGCTTGCCACCTGACTTGCTGGTTTTGGTTTTAGGTGAGCGAGAACTTTCCTTTTCCAATTGCTTTGTCGTGGAAAGGTGCTGCCCCAGACATGCAAAATGGAGCTGCAGATAACCAGCAAAATACCATTGTGTTCCCCAAGGGAAATCCCATTCCAAGTGTGAAGGCCTTGACATTCTACAGATCTGGCACATTTACAATTGATGTCCAGTATGCTGATGTCAGCGAGTTACAAGCACCGGCAAAGATTAGCACGTACACGGTATTTGATTTTTTTTTATATATGTCATGCATTTGAAGAAGATAAAGTTTCACTTTCTATAACAATGATTTGTCATGTTCTACTTGTTTTTGTTGCTCTATAGATTGGTCCATTCCAGTCCAACACCGGGGAGCGTGCAAAACTGAAGGTCAAAGCGCGCCTGAACTTGCACGGAATTGTTTCTGTTGAGTCAGCTACTGTAAGTTTTCGGAGCACTGTATTATTTCTTCCACCAAGTGCGGGTATTAAAGAAGAAAATAACTAACGTTGCTCTAGTTTTCTTTCAGCTGCTTGAGGAGGAAGAAGTGGAAGTTCAAGTAACCAAGGAACCATCTAAAGAAGCAACCAAGATGGAAACAGATGATGTTCCGTCAGATGCCGCTGCTCCTAGTTCTACAGAAGCTGATGTGAATATGCAAGATGCCAAAGGTGCTGCCGATGCTTCCACGGCTGAAAATGGCTCAGAGTCTGGGGACAAGCCTGAACAAATGGATACAGATTCTAAGGTGGGTTACTTTTGCTTGCTTGATAATTGATATTAATGGAATGGAACAAAATTTTCATGTATCATTCACTTTTCCTGTTACTGCTTCAAGTAGTTTGTAGTTGAGTTTGTATAAAAGATAACAAAGGGGAAACGTTAAGGTTAATAGTAATTTTCTGAGAGTTGGAGACTGGGGACATGATGTAATCATCTTATGCAAACAGATTGTCAGTCTTATATACTTCTCTATATCTGGGGTAACTTTGGAGCAGATTCTTTTGTAAGCTCTGGAAATTATGATCAACTTCTGGCCTTCTGGGAACTAATCATTTTTTAAAATTTCAAATCTTCTTGTATTCCTGGATAATTTTTTGCTCAGGATTTGCTTGCTTTTCTTAGGTGAGATGTTTGCGAATATAAATTGAATAGGGGTATTCTGTGTTTTGCAACCTCGATAGTCATGCTGAATTTCTGGCTTTTGTCTATTTTCATGAGTTATATTTGTACCCACGAAGAGGTTTATAAGGGCTTACATATCATTCTTAACCTGGGCTGTGATGCATGCCTTCTCTATTCTTAAGTTTACAAAGTTAATCTGGTACATGATTTGCTGCATGTATCCTGCTCCAGCAGGTTGAGGCCTCGAAGAAAAAGGTGAAGAAGACAAATATACCCATCACAGAAATTGTGTACGGAGGAATGGCAGCTGCAGATTTGCAGAAAGCAGTGGAAAAGGAGTTTGAAATGGCTTTGCAGGACCGTGTTATGGAAGAAACCAAAGACAAGAAGAATGCAGTGGAGGCCTATGTTTATGACATGAGAAACAAGGTATTTAGTGATCATTCAAATTTGTTTCTTAGGAATTTTTTGCAGAAACTGTGTATAGACTGTTTTCTTAATATCTTATTTGGTCGTCGATGATAGCTATATGACAAATATCAAGAGTTTGTTATGGAGCCCGAGAAAGAGCAGTTAATTGCTAAACTCCAGGAGACAGAAGATTGGCTGTATGAAGATGGCGAAGATGAAACCAAAGGTGTTTATATTGCTAAACTCGAGGAGCTCAAGAAGGTTGAGAATCTTTCACTGGCTTATTGGTTTACATCAATTTTCTTTCCCTCTTTTCTTTTTTGATGCTAATGCAATGGTTGATATATTCAGCAAGGCGATCCAATCGAGTATCGTTTCAAGGAGCACGTAGAGAGAGGATCTGTTGTTGATCAACTAATTTATTGCATCAGCAGTTATAGAGAAGCAGCAATGTCAACTGATCCTAAGTTTGACCACATCGATTTAGCTGATAAGCAGAAGGTTAATATTTGTCGAATCGTAGCACTATAAACTTTTCCTGCTCTTCCTCATATGAGTAGCTGAATGTGTTTTTCGCTGCCTTCTCTTACTGTTCACTCTTAGGTCTTAAACGAGTGTGTCGAAGCTGAAGCTTGGTTGAGAGAAAAGAAGCAACAGCAGGATTCACTTCCCAAATATGCCACCCCCATACTCTTGTCAGCTGAAGTTAGAAGGAAAGCTGAAGCTCTTGATAGGTACTTCTTTTGAGGTCCAGTTCTTTTATGTACAGTTTTGTCTTCTTTTGAGGTTCATATGCATCTGCTTATTTTCTTTTTTTTTTTGTCAGAGTTCGATTAGTCATGGTCTATTTAAAATGCTAGCTGTGAGATAATTGTCAGTTGATTTAAAATGTGTCGAACTGGTTTCCCAAGCAGGTTTTGCAGGCCGATCATGACGAAACCAAAGCCATCGAAGCCAGCTACTCCTGGGTCACCAGCACCATCCACTCAACAGGGCGAGCCACAAGCACCAGGAGCTGAGAGCCCCAATCCCCACACCACTGATGAAAATGCTGGGGCCGGAAATGAAGCAGCTACAGCTGGTGGAGAACCAATGGAGACGGAAAAATCTGGAAACAGCACAAGTTCATTCCTAATTAAGTTGGGAACATTTTTAGGTGCAGTTGCAGTCTCTATAATCCTATTTTTGGGAGGGTTTGTAAGAGAAGTTAAATTTATTTTTGACTTTTCGGAATTTCTTTTTTTATATTTTTGTCAGACTTCAAAAAACTTGGGAGCAAGGTGGTGTTGTGTGTTCTTGTTCTGGGGAAGGGTGCTAGAGACTTGTGTTTCAATTTATCTATATCTGGGAGAACTGTTACTTCTATAGTTAAAAAGTATTTTTGTATTAAGTGTTTATCATATTAGCCTATTTTCCAGCTC
This sequence comes from Vinca minor, assembly GCA_026122235.1. NCBI lineage: Eukaryota > Viridiplantae > Streptophyta > Magnoliopsida > Gentianales > Apocynaceae > Vinca > Vinca minor. Next base: position 6,931,018 of record JAOCZM010000246.1, on the reverse strand, counting down.
AGATGCTGACTGTGTTAAATGAGTTCTTCCCCCCTTCCGGAAATTCACATGATCGGAATCTACTCTAACTGAGATTTTGGTGGAAATTGGATGCAAGTTCAGATAGTAGGTGTATACGAAATAGAACCTTAATCATTTAAGAGGAACTTCCTTTTTTATCTTAACAAAATAGCAACATCTTTTGGCACCAATTAAAATTGGAAAAAAAAGTAGATTTAGATGAGAGAGTAAATATTTTACTTTTCCAATAAACATCAGTTCATTCTTTTTTTTCTCATAAATAATTATTTGTTGGGCCCTTTTTACTATGATATAAATGAAATGGTACCACAAATACTGGTATTATTCTTTTTTTTCTCCGTTTTAAATTATGTGCTATCTTTCTATTATTACTTTTTTCCTTTTTTGTTTCAAATTATAGGTCATCTTTCTAATACTTCACAATATAAGTCTTTTTAATTTCTCAATCTCTTTTTAAAATATGTCTTTTTTAATTTTTTTTAAGAATGTTTTTCAAGAGAGAAAATTGGTGAATAAGACTTAAAAGTATAACAATAAAATTTTACTTGTTTACTGCTTCCTTAATTTATGTTCCTTCATTAATCATTGTTAAAGTAGTTATAAGGAGTAAGAATGAATTGCTACTTTTTTGAAATATTGTCAATTATAATGCATATTATTTATTAAAAAAAGAGTTCATCTATTTTCGTTCAGTTAAAAGTACTTATAGATATATTTTATTGACATCGTACATTTTACTTATCTTTTATAGAAATAATCTATTTTCGAACCTCAAATTCTACCCTACCGCCGCATGAGTCGGGGTTTTCTGAAGGAAAAAAAATATATATTCAACGCGCACCACTCACGTGGGTAAATTGGAGAAATCGGAGGGAGTTGAGTGGATTGCCAAAATTACCCCTTAAAAAGAAGAAAGAAAAAACATTTGCCAGCGCGAACTGGACACAGTGATCGCAGCCGCGCGGTTCCATGTTTTGGCTGCACAATTCAGGTAATCCTTAAACCTCTCTTCTTCTATAACAAAAACCCTAGCTCTTAATCACAAGCAAAGAAACAAATTTTGTTTACCCTTTTCGTGTATTTCAAGAATTGAATTATGATATGCGCAAATTAGTTACTAGGTATTGACTAAAAAAAAAGATCCGTCTTTTGCTTGGATTTTGAAATGAACATTTAAACCTTAATTTTTCAGAATGTATATTTGGGATTGACACTGGGAAGCATTTCTATTATAGCATGAACAATCAGCTGATAAGGGTTCAAGCAAAATGGGAGGCAGATTGCTTTGCTCAAGACGGGCTATTTCGACTTCCTCTTATCTCTGTGACAGAATCAAACAGACTGGTGAAGAAAATTTCTCCGTTTCATATTAGAAGTCATTCTAGATAGTTTAGTATAAATTAAGAAATGGGGAGACAATAGATATTTTTACTATTATACTCTTAAACAACCTAATGTTGGTAAGGGTAGTTTTTGAAAAACATTGTTAAAAGTTGGAAAACGACATATATTTTTTGGAAGGGATTGAGAAGCTAAAAAAACTCTATTATGAAACGGAGGGAGTACTAATTTTCTATACATTGTTTTGAATTTGTTGAGATGTGGAGATTGAATGTGGTTAAGTACTGGTCTATTTATTCCATTGTTTTCTTTAAAGATGTGAATTTGCTCAATTTTTTCTATGATTGCTTGCTTTGGAAGTGTAATGTTTGGCTAGTTTTATGTTTCTATGTGGCTAATGAAAAATGGGGTTTTTACTTTGTCACAGAAAGTGAAATTGTTAGGATGTTTCAACTGTCAACTCCCATAGAAGAAGTGCCAAACTATGCAGCATACCAAAAGAATTCAACAAAGGGAAGTTCGTCTAGGATTTTGGATGAGAGGTTCATACGGATTTTGAAAATATTTAAGTGGGGCCCTGATGCAGAAAAGGCTCTGGAGGTACTAAACCTCAAGGTGGATCATCGATTGATTCGAGAGATTCTGAAGATTGATGTTGAGATCAATGTTAAGATACAGTTTTTTAAGTGGGCAGGCAAAAGAAGGAACTTTGAGCATGACTCCGCTACCTCCCTTGCTTTTATTCGTTGTTTAGAGGAAGCGGGCTTGTTTGGTGAAATGTGGAAGGCCATTCAAGAAATGGTTCGGAATTCTTTTTTTATTAGCCCTTTAGATTTATCTGAGATTGTAAGAATTTTGGGCAGGGCTAAGATGGTGAACAGGGCTCTAAAGGTCTTTTACCAGGTTAAAACGCGGAAGTGCAAGCCAACAGCAAGCACTTATAACTCCATAATTTTGATGCTAATGCAAGAAGGACATCATGAGAAAGTTCATGAGCTCTACCATGAAATGTGTAATGAAGGTAATTGTTTTCCTGACACGGTTACTTACAGCTCACTGATCACTGCGTTTGGGAAACTAGATCGTGATGATTCTGCAATTAGGTTGTTTGATGAAATGCGGGAAAGTGGACTACACCCAACTGCAAAGATATATACAACTTTGCTCGGGATTTACTTCAAATTGGGGAAAGTTGAACATGCATTAGGATTAGCCCAGGAGATGAAGGAGAATGGTTGTGCCCCAACTGTTTATACTTACACGGAGTTAATTAAGGGGCTTGGTAAAGCTGGCAGGGTTGAAGAAGCTTACACTATGTTTCTTAACACGCTAAAGGATGGCTGTAAACCAGATATTGTGCTAATAAACAATGTTATAAATATGCTTGGCAAGGCTGGTCGTCTCCCTGATGCCCTTAAGCTATTTGAAGAAATGGGATCTTTGAACTGTGTCCCAAATGTGGTGACGTATAATACAATTCTCAAGTCTTTGTTCGACTCCAAAGCTCCTGCATCTGAGGCTACATCATGGTTTGAAAGGATGAAGACAAGAGGTCTTGTTCCTAGCTCGTTTACTTATTCGATTCTTATTGATGGATATTGCAAGACAAATAGAGTGGAGAAAGCTTTGTTGCTGCTTGAGGAGATGGACGAGAAGGGGTTTCCTCCATGTCCAGCTGCCTACTGCAGCTTGATCAATAGTCTTGGGAAAGCAAAGCGCTATGAAGCTGCAAATGAGCTCTTCCAAGAACTGAAGGAGAACTGTGGCTCCTCGAGTTCACGGGTGTATGCCGTAATGATAAAGCATTTTGGCAAATGTGGACGTTTGACAGAGGCTATGGGTCTTTTCAATGAGATGAAAAGACTTGGGTGCAGCCCTGATGTGTATGCATATAATGCGCTCATGTCAGGGATGGTAAAGGCTGGTATGATTGATGAAGCTCATTCCTTGCTTCAAAAAATGGAAGAAAATGGTTGTAGTCCTGACCTAAATTCTCATAACATAATTCTGAATGGCTTGGCTAGGGTAGGTGGCCCACAAAGGGCAATCGAAATGTTCACGAGAATGAAAACTTCAAAGATAATGCCTGATTCGGTCTCTTACAATACGATTCTCGGTTGTCTAAGCCGTGCTGGTATGTTTGAGGAGGCTGCAAGATTGATGAAAGAGATGAATGTAAAGGGTTTCGAATATGATCTCATTGCATACTCATCTATACTTGAAGCAGTTGGAAAGATTGATGAAGACCAAGCTCATATATCCCAGTGAAAGATGCTCGCTATGGTAATCCTTTTTACATAATTATCTAATACTCCAATGCTTTTTGACTAGTATGAATGAGTTTATGTTTTGTCACAGTCCAATACATGTTTGCATATAATAGGAACTTCTTCACAAGTTTTTTGCATTTATTTATAACAAAAGTTTTCGTGACACCAATTTCAATTTCCTTGTTGATCTTTTTATGGCTTGATATAGAGCATCTTATGCTTTCATTTGAAAATGCTGCTAACAGAAGTACTATTTTCCATGTTCAGAAATATGAAATTGTCCACTGAGAGTTGTCTGAGCACTGCCGAAGTTCCCTGTGAAGTCCATGAAACCCCACGTATTGCAGCCATGGCACTTCCTTGCAAAGTGGGTCTTCTGAAAACCCGATTTTGGCGAGAGATTCTGCATCGGCAGTGGCGCTGCGGGGTCCCTGGCGGCTCAGAGCAGAGATTGCCGAGGACGCCGCGGTGCCGCCACCGATGTCTCCAAAATTGGCAGAATCTCAGGCAAAATGGGGTCTTCAGAAGGCCCACCTCACCGGGAAGTGTCATGGTTGCAACAAGTAGGCTTTGCGGACTTCACGAGGAACTTCGGGTACTCATAGCCGATTCTCCGGGTGGTTCAAAGATATGATGGCGACACGTGTACTTCGCTGTGTTGGGACAAACCTACAATTATCCACGGGCCACCTTCATTCAACATTGGGACAAATCTATATGCTGAATTTTGTAGTAATACTGGGAAATTTTACTGCATTTCTTTTTTCTTGTTTTAGTGAGAGTGGGCATAAGAGAAGAAATTGTGTCTTTGGTGTAACCGGCTTTAGTGAAATTCTTAGGCTTATGGCCCCATAGTTGATGCCAACATTCTAATGGATTCAGAAGTTCATACAAATCAATCTGGTTTTCAGGAATCCAGTTTGTCGTGGCTGATCCAGAATGCTTGAGAGAGTTGTTTTATAGCTGGTTAGGAGGAGCTCAAAGCTTGCATTTTCTACTATGAAGTTTTCCTGCTGGTATTATAAATGAAAATAAACCCTCAAATCTATTGTCATTATTGATTTTCTCTTAATTCTTCTCAAACTTTGAGTACTTTCATGATAGATGTCTCAAGCTAATTGTAAAATATTGTGACTAAAAGCCTAGAAAATCGATATATTTATATATAAAATAATTTTAGAAAATATCGAGGGGTTGCTGCTCTGACCCGCGCCACCTTGGTTCCTAATTGCTACTTCGTTTAAAGTTTACTCGTTTTCATTATGTCTAGAGCTTCTTATTTAAAGTACTTCCTGAACAGATTCATAAGTTGTGTTAAATCCAACGGAGGAATAGAAATTCAGGGCAAAATGGTTGTGAAAGAAAAGAGTAGTGAAATGAAGAAATGAGGGCAGAACTTTTAAGGTTGGGACGAAAAATTGTAATAGAAGAATGCCTAAAAAGATAGTCCCGGCGGGGCTCGAACCCGCGACCTTCGGCTCATAAGACCAACGCTCTAACCAACTGAGCTACGGGACTGAATGCTTTATAGTTATGACATTGTAATTAATTATTAATTTGTAAACAAAATACAACACCAAGATGCAAAATTGTTAAGATCGGAATTTTGACGGAAGGGGTCTAAAACCGTAAATATGAGGATCGTAGTACGGATCGGAAGATTTTATAAAACTATTTAAATAATATTTCAGAAATTACTTTCATAAGAGGATGAAGAATAAGATAGCTTAGAATTTTGTTGATCTAGCTAACCAATATTGATTCTTGAAAGGCATAATTTTATTTTTCATCTACTGGCAAAATCGATGAGAAATTTCAACTACCTACTACCGCAAAAATCGATTAGAGCTTATTTTTAGACCAAAGCAATGTCGAAAAATAGTCGTCAACGGTGAACTCAAAATTAGGACTGAGTAGTTAAAATGACTGAGGACTGAGTAGTTAAAATGAACTCAAATCGTCTGACCTAAAGATTCTATTGGTCGTCGATCCTATCCAAATTTCTCCTCCATCGATTTTTTATTGAATTTAAGTCGATTAATATCTTCTGGATCGTAGAATCGTCTAATTCTACGATCCAACTAGCGATTTTAACAACCTTGATAATATGTCCTCAATGCCCAAGGAAAAAACACTGGTAGAGACCTAAGGCTTGGAATATATAGCAACATTCAAGACCTTAAATGGTCTTAAGATGGGTGGAGAAATTGTTGCTAACACATATTAACAATCTTAAAGCAGGATAAGAGTATCATTCTCATCTTCATAACTTCAAACTTTCAGATAATTTGCAAGCTTCCCAGAAAACCATCTGACTAAAAGGCTAAAACCAAACAGATTTTGCCTCGACAAATCTACTACTACATCAAGCAGAAGCAACAATGGCAGGCAGATACCTTTCTCGGCCTTTTGACTAAGATCAATTATAATATCCATTCTTATTAGTTTATCCGAGCAACAGCGTCAACATTCTTATCACTCTAGTATCTGAGCAACAACAGCAGCATGTTAGACCGATCTCAGACACATACTTCCTTAAAGACTCATCCCGACTGCAGCATTCTCACTTTCAGCATACAATAAAATCATCTCATCAACCTTTTACAATCCATGAAAAGTAAGCACATTTTGGTTCATACTGCCACAGCATAATAAGAAACAAAAAGGTAAGACTTGCACATGAATTAGAAAATGAAATAATATTATTACATTAACACCAAAAGGAAGAATTAACATCTATTACAACAATTCTTTAAACTAATATATCCATTACATCAATTCATCAATTACTAATTTTTATTGTTCTCCAGAAGTAAAACAAGGAGGCATATATATATATATATATATATATATATATATATATATATATATATATATATATATATATATATATATATATATTTTTTGCCGTGAAACAATACAATCATGCAAGTCAACTGAAAGCCATATCTCGTAGAACAACCGATTCATCCACTGATTGTTTCATTATCATCATCATCTCCTTGATGAATTTTTGCAATCTCTGCCTGAGCGCGCTCCATAATTTGCCTCTTTTGTAATTCCAAATCGCGATGGAAATCCATTCTCATTTTCTCCAATTCCAGCATCTGCTTCCTCTTGCCGTTCTCAATCTTTTCATACATGTCACTGAACTTCTGAATAGAATCTGCAAGTAGATTGAAGGAAGCCGGTAGTCCATCTGAATCCTCCTCACCCTCTGCAGATTCTGAATTTTCCGGGCTATCCCTCATCTCATCCTGTCCATTTGAACGGTTTAGATAATCTCCAGGGTTCATGAAAACATACTCCCCAGAGTCAAATCCACACGAAAGGCCAGCTTGCTGTGGTGGTGACGACATTAATGAATCCATCTTGTTAAAGTAGATCCATTTACTGATCAAATTCGCAGAGCCTGATATCTTTGTTTTCTCCTTTTTGTACTTCTTCTTCAATGTATCTAATCGATTCCGGCATTGACCGTCTGTCCTATCAATTTTAGACTTCTGCGATACCTTCTCTGCAACTTCTTGCCATTCCTCAGAACGGAGGCTCTTCCTGCCATGTTGGAGAAACTTTTCACCCCAAGCATCAAGTAAAATGAAGGTCTCATGCTCACTCCAATCAGCAACTGAACTTCGCCCGCCAAATGTAGTCTTTGGAGCAGCAGGAGGAGGAGGAGCTGGTGTGGCCGGTACACGAGGTGCAAACTCATAACTGGATAACAAGCTCTTTAGCTTCCTTTTCTTAGGATGCCTCTGTGTATCACCATACTCATCATCATCTTCCTCCTCACCATCATCATCTTCATCCTCATTGTTACCCAATCGTTGAACGCCATTTCCTTCATGTTCATCCTCTTCTTCTTCATCATCCAAGTCTTCCTCATCATCATTCTCAACATTATTCTCCTCAACATAACGACTGCTCCCATTATGAGTAAAAGCAGAACAATTTCGACTACTATGACCCTTCGGGCGACTGGATGAACCATAACCCTGATTCATACCATAAGGGATAAGTGGATACTTAGCATCGTCCTCGGTGTCCATTTAATCACACAGGACTAAGCAACCAAAGAAGAATTAACAGGACAAACCTACTTTCCAGTAATCATCACAAACCCCTTCTAAACGAAACAGAAATTGAAGCTTGTAATCAACTCCAGCAACGATCTAGCTTATTATGCAAATATATTAGGACCACGGGTATCCCTTTTTCTTTTTTCTTTTTTTTTCTCTTCGAATACAGATGCAAAATAGTACATTAGGTATTACAACAACAACAACAACAAAGCTTTAGTCCCAAGTAAAATCGGGTCAGCTACGTCAAACAACTAAAGAATTCCAGTGGGGTCGTTGACATGAATACACTCTCTTCCTTTCTTGCTATCTAACACCATACTCTCATTAGGTATTATTAACAAAATTCAATGCTTACAATAGTTCTAAAAAAGAAACTATAATTTACCTTAAAATAAGATTTTACTTCCCTTACAAACTTCAAAATTCTTTAAAGAACTTATTATTCAACAGTTCTAAGCTAAAAAAAGAAAAAAGAAAGAATTAAAGAACATTTACCAAGAAATACATAATTTAACAATAAAGTACCAGAAGACAAATTCCCCAAAATATCAAGATTTCTACCCTTTTTTTTTTTACGAAATCAGATCTCAAGAAAATCAAGACCTAGAAACCCCTTACCTCAAATAGCTTGAAATTCTTCAAAAGTTTCCAATTTTTCCGAAAAATTAAAAGATCCACAAGATCAAGAACAGCAAAACCCTCAAACCCCTCAAAATTACTTCTCAAGAAAAGATGAAATTTTGGGTTTCCTCACGGAAGTACACTCTAAATCTAAGAAGACCTTGGAATTTTGTCATTTTCTGAAAAAGAAAAAGATAAATTTTCAGGGTAGGGATTACTGATTAGGATTGGAAGAAGAAAGAGATGGGAAAGCGTCAACAGAGCGATGGAAATTGATGATATAAAGATAAAGTTACTAATGTGCGCCGGGTGGATGCACTGGCTGAGTAGTTTTATCTTGTTTAATGAGTAAGTTTTAAACATACATCCAGACTAATAGGTGCAATACACGTAGGCCAAAAATGATAATTCAAATGAAACAAAATTGACTTTTTATCATGTATTACATTTATTAGTCTGAATATAAATTTTAAACTTATTCACTAACTAAAATTAAAAAAATTGCGTTGGCTACTGGTTAACCATCGATCAAAAAAGTATATACATCACGATTTTATGTATAAGTTTCGGCACCTAAATTATCAACTTGTTATATAAATTAATAAAATGTTAACAAAACAAGATTGACTTATGGCGGTGAAAAAAATATCAATCTCTAAAGTGGGTGAAAGAAAATCTGTACTCATTTTTATACCCAATCAATCACAATTTAGCATGTGATAATGATCACATGGTGAATTGTGATTGGTTGGGCATATGAATGGGTACACAGACGTATACAAACGATTATTTGCCCTCTAAAGTTTGGATGAAAATCAATCTATTTCTTATTTTGATCCATTTTTATTGCATAAATGTAAAAATAATTTACTTTTTTTACAAAAAAATAAGATAAAAATATATAAACTCTACAAATTTTAAAAAGAGTACTAATCAATGAATCCCTAAAGAAATTTGTGTCGTTTGGATGTGAGTTTCTAGCGATTATTCACTTATTGAAAACGAGGTAAGATAAAAATAAAATATTTTTTGTCATTTAGATAAGAGTCTCTAGTGATTATTCACTCGTAAAAAACGAGGTAACATAACAACAAAACGAGAGGAAAAAAAGGTCTCCAATTAAATTTATTTTCTATAACTACTATTGGAAGCATCTGAAACTTCTTGGGCTTTATAAGCAACCTGAGGTTCACGAAGAATGCCTTCTTCAAATTTTATACATATCCTTCTCTCCTTCATATATACCATTCATTTGCAACACTTGTTTCTTGGAACAATAAATTCATTTTGAATATTTCCTTCCATTGATAAAATTGGGGAAATTGATTTTGAGGGTTAATGGTGGTGGAAGGAAGGGTGGGGATGGAGGAAGATGAAGAGCATGTGAAGAAGACGACATTGAAATGACATAAATGCCCCTCGGTAAAAAGTGGTGTGGTTGACCGCTTTTCTGATTTAACGTCGGCTTAACAAAAAATTGGACGGAAGGACCTTATTTGCAGCACGTAAATACATATAGGACATTAAAAGAGAAAATGAATCCTTTAGCACTTTAACGGCTCTTAGAAACATCTTTTAGGACGAAATTGGTATTTTTGCCAATTTTTATATGTAGTTCAGAAATTTTTATCAAGTTCACCCCCAATACTTTTTTTTGTAATTTTTATAGGTAGGTCGGCATGTAATTGCAATTTTTCGCCCTCCAAAATACAATTTCTGACTTCGCCCCTGGAGGCAAGGGATTTCGCCTTAATGTGCCAAGGAGCCGATTCCCATTGACGTGACCGTGTAAATTATATATTTGATCACTGTTTAATTGAGGGCCTCTAATTGAGGGCAAATAATCGTTTGTACCTGTGTATGTACTCATTTCTATATTTAACTACTCACAATTTACCATGTACATACATAATTAGAAAAAATATCTACATGATAAATTCTAAATGGTTGAGCACATGAATGGAAATATATACGGGTACAGACAATTTTCACCCCTAATTGAGTAGCCATATAGGCGGTTTGCCATAGAGAGGGTTTAGTCTCGCCTTCATTGTATTTTTGTAGTGCCTCAAGGCTATCAAAGTTTTCTATGCTTTTTTCCTATGTTGTCTATAGTTGTAATGCTGCTTTCCCAAAATTTAATTTCAAATATCAGTTAAGATTTTTCTACTAGTAAACCTTTTTTTTTTCATTTGTTGATAAAAGTAGTGAAATTAGTTATATGTCATCAAAGCTTCCGGCTCCTCAAAATTTATTATTTTGAACAAGATAAAAAGTTCGAGTAATTTAAAAAGTAAATGAGAAATGTTCAAGATCATTGATAATTAACATAACTAGAGTAGTAAAACCACTTACCTTCTTTTGTCATTTGCGAACTATTACAATTTATATGAGAAGAAAGAGATTAATAAGTGACTTTCACCTTTTCTACCGCACTGCCTTTCTCCTAGCGGCTTTTCCTAACGGCCTCCTGCCTGCGGTACTTCAATGCCTAAGCGGATTTAAAGAAGGAAGAGATAGTCCAAAAATAATCAGTTTACATGATCAAAGATTTAAAGATGCCCAAGTAGGACATTTAGAAAGTGTAAGTGGTAATTTATTTTATAAAAATATAATATTTACTTGTTATCCTGGATTTTGTATATGAGAAGAGGATTACATTCATAGTCCGCACTTTTAGGCAATGACTGCGGATTCTTGTGAAAAAAATCAAGTGGCAAAAAAAACATCGACCACAGTGGGAGTCGAACCCACGACCTTTTGATCCGAAGTCAAACGCGCTAATCCACTGCGCTATGCGGTCCAATTGTGACAATTTTCCACAGACAACATTATATAATATACAAAAGCAGAGGCAAAATATAATGTTCCTCTTCTTTCTACTCTCTCTCTGTTCTTAGATTTTCATTGTCACCATACAAACAAGAAATCCCAAATCCAAAAACTCTAAAATTTCCACTCAAAACCCCTAAATTTTTCTAAATTTGTTTCACTTCACAAACCATACTAGAGAATTTGCCACTTTAATCAAGAAATCTCCCCAACTTTTTCAGTCTTTATTATTTTAATAGAGTCAGTGAGTCATGTTCTATGGGGCGGTGACATGGGATCCATGGTTGATCGTTGCCCAGATTGTTTGTCTTCAATGCTTATACTATGTTTCTTTAGGGGTATTTTTGGGAATTCTTGTTGGAACTAGGGTTTCCCGTATCAGTTTGGTTTATTTCTTCGATTTCGCCACCGTTTCTGCCTCCTCTGTCACCGGCTGGTGCGTCATTGCTTCTTTTCTTCTTAGCTCCTTTGTTGGGTAAGCCTTTTTCTTTTCTTTTTTTCCTGAGATTTATTTACTTTTTACTAATAATACGTATGAATCTGTAACACTCGCAATAAATATTTTTAATGCTTAGGGTTTATCTGTTAGAGTTCGGGTTATATGAATAAAAAAAAGGCTTGCGTTACAGAGAGTGTTATTATAAGGAGTGATACAGAGGATCCGAATCAGAATTTTACCCTATTATGAATTGTGTTTGCTTTTTCAATTGTAAATATGGATAGTGATTTTAGGTGGTCCACCTAAATTAGAGTTTTGGAATAATCTTTAAATAGTGTTAGGATGAGAATGTATTCAAATTACCAAAGATTGATCCTTTGAGTTCTGTTTGTAAGTCTAAGTCCTGAATTTGATATTGTGTTGTGACCAAATATGTTTAATTTTCGAGCGTTTATTTGTCAACGGTGTTGTTCTTTTGATTAATAGTGAAATATTTATTGCCTTGTCGGTCTGATTTTCTACGCTTAGGGTAGTTAAAGAGTATTCTAGGTTTGACATGGTTTACTTCTCTGATCTATACTTTTATGTTGTATGTTTGAAATTAATTTTCACCAAATCTTACTCACTAGCTGTATTCTTATCGGAATACTTATTTCTTGCTAGCATTAGTTGCATTTGAGTGCTTATAAGATGACTGAATTAAGAGCATGCTTCATATGTTTATAAAGAATACGCATATTTCACAAATAATTATGCTATTTTTGTATGTATTAGTCACTATCATCCCTCAGACAAGGTTTATGTTCTTACTTTTTCCCTTGGTTATTTGAGCAGAGCTGGATACTTGGTGTATTTGGTAGAGAGGGCAAAGAAGTGCCTAGACTTCTCAGCCACCATCTATATTATCCATACTTTCATATGCATAATCTATGGAGGTTGGCCTTCGTCATTAACTTGGTGGGTTGTCAATATCTCTGGACTTGCAGTGATGGCATTATTAGGTGAATATCTGTGCATAAAGACGCGAACTACGCGAAATTCCAATTACAAGATACCGTGCAAGTAAGCCTTGTGACTTCTTACTTATTGAAAACATTTACTATCAAGATTGTTGTGATGTTCATATATGCTTAATTGACTTCGTTAGTCATCGAAATGATATATTCTGTTGGTTCCTTCTATTCACTTCATTGGGTGGTTTATCATTTTTTCCCTGTTCTCTAGTGGAATCGTAGTATATCTGTATTTCTTTACATTTAGGTTTATTCTTTGGCCACTCGTCTATCTGGCCTTTGACTTCAACCCTCCAAGCACCTTTACAACCAACAACTGAAATGAGGAGGGTCATTGTGTCATTTTAGATTGCCATTAGTGGGACTTACCTGTTGCTGGAATGCATTTGATTAGGACCGTTTAAATTGTTCGTGCTTTTGAAATGGTACTTGTATCTCTATCAGAGACTCACAGGCAGGTTTTGTGAAAATTTTGGTGTTCTGCAGTCTCATTTTAATTACTATCTCAAGGCAAGCAGAAATGCATGGAAAAAAAAAGGAGAAGATGTTAATGGCTGTGAACTTAACACTTGCCAAGAGTGGGAAAAAATGCATCAATAGTGGTTCCCCACTTATCCTCCAACATGACTCGAACTCCCAACTTATCGGTTGGAAGTGAAGCGTCTTACCACTTGAACTACGCTTCGTTATCCTGTGAATATTTTATTACTAAATAATTGTTGTTTGTAATTGAAACCTTACAATGTATAGAAAAAAAACCATGTGGTTGTGGGGAAAGGAAGTGAGAATACGAGGTTGGGATGTATGACTGTTGTTAATGTGTAGCCCCAGCTCTAGCATGTCTTCTTGTCCATCTTCCTCGAAATTCCGGTTATGGGAGTTCATAAAGGATCGTCTAGAACTCATATATCTTGGAAACGACCTTTTCTTTGACAAGCAACTATTAATCTTGCTTATTCTTGGATTGAAGTTTTTTTTTTTTTTTTTGGGTGGGGGTTATGAAGTTGCTATAAACTGTGATTGAGAACTGTCATTCCTATTCCTATTTCTAACCAGTAGGTGTTTTCATGAATTTGTGCAGATGTTTGATTGAAAGAAAATATACAATTTTTCGGAACCAACATTGATGGAAGCTCTTTGACATTCAGAGAAATTTGTGATAGAGCTTGTTAGAAACTGTATAGAAGATTTTCCTATGACTTTTGATCTCCACACAGAAGACTACAAACAAGAGCTGTTTCAAGATTTCAGATGGGAAGATTGATTATTAAAACAACATTAGCTCCAGAATTACTACTAGAAGTTTGTTTGTACAACTTAAGGTTACTAGAAAGGGAACGACTCCCACCTCGGAAAATTTTCCCATAAGCTTGATTAGTATTCCGATTTCTTCTCTAATGAATGGCGATTTATTTTTGGAATTATTCGATTTATTTGCATTTAATCTTGGTTCTTAATACAGGATTATCCAGGTCAGGTATTGTTTGGTTATTCGGAGGTGAATCAAGTGCTCTTAGGCCTTCCAGTTAGTATCTATATGTAGATCATGAATAAGATGGAACTTAAATTTGTTTGACTAAGATGTACTTACAACCTCAACTACTATCTCACTCCTCCCTCAGTATGATTTCACTAGCTAAGAGATGTGGCTATGCTAATAATTCAATCAAACTAGAAGGAAAAATAACGGGAAAAAAAACGCGAGAGATGCCTATAAAAAGGTTTATTATTTTTTTTTGCTAAATAATAAATTTTTTATTAATCACAAAATAGCCGAAGTTATTACAATTAAAGAAAAATCTAAAAATACAAGAAAATAAAAGTTATACAATGATTTAAAAAATTATGATAACAGACAAAAACCATACCCAAGCAACCTTTGTTAGTTAGGAGATACTAAGATAAAAATTAGTAAACTAAACAAATACATGATATTCTTCGCTGCATCTTCTCCGCAATTCTTGAATGACAGAGACAGGAGAATATCACTTTCAACATCTTCCTTAGGGATCGACAATTTATAGGACCATGGGCATATCAACCGTCTTACAAATTGCCTCGAGGATATGTAAAAAGATGATAAAGGACCCAGATCAAGTCCAGGTTGAAAGAATCCTCCTAGAAACGTAGAAAAAAAGTCTAGATCTGTGAAGATCTGAGACGAATCCAACTTTTGTGTCTTGAATCTTGAAGAAAAATACTTTGAAAAAAATTTCATATGATTCAGCAGATGCAAAATGAAAGTGATAAAACACTAAATAAAGGAACAAGATTTGACCATTGGCCGGAGCCAATGGCCAAATCTGGCCAGCAGCAAAGGGAAGAAGAAGAGCCGCAGAAAAAGCAGAGGGGGAGAGAGAAAAGAGAAAAAAGACAAAGCTGTGTGGTCGAGCTCACACATAAAAAGGTTTATTACATTTACCACCCGTAGAGTAGAGAATTTTATTTTAATATATAAAAAAAGAAAAATGATTTGCTAATAGAATTCTTGAATAGGAATTGGATAAAATCCAAATTAACACTATTCACCTTTTATTGGTATACGGGACTCACCCCCAATTTGGGTTTTAACCAATTTCTATCCAATAATTTTAGTAGCTTAGGAAGGTCTTTAAAAAAATTACACGTTGGAGTTCTGCTATAATATAGTTTGAGCAATCCAACCAAATAATCAAATAATGTAAAGGGTAAAAAGTGTCCACACCCCCTAAACTATTTCGAATTTTGGTTTTTGACCCCTCAACTAAAAAAGGTCAAGTACTTGACCCTAAATTTTTTTGAAGTATCAATATTTCCCCTTCCATCCAATTTCTCCGTTAAATAATAACGAAAGGTACCCATGTGACACTCACATGATAAAAAATGGGGGCAAATTTGACAAAAAATAAATTAATCTTTAAAAAAATGAATTAGAAAATTGAGTTAGCCACAAATCTCTCCCTAATTTCTTCTTTATTTCATCATGTCTATTGAAATCTCAATTCTTTCTCAAATGAAAATTTTGCAAATTCCCAGGAACAACTTAAGCAATTTTTTTATTTTTCTAAATAACTTAAGGATGACTTGCATGAAATTATGTTAAACTCCATGAAAGATCTAACTAATTATACCGAGTTTTTTAACTTAGTTTTGAGCAAAAAAGATATTCAATGTCTTCATCGTATCACATAACAATTTAAGCATGACTTCCATAATTTTTTTCACCATAAATTGAAAATACTATTTACTCATTTATCAAGATTTCTTGAATCAATTTCCAATGGGAGATCACAATTTCTTTTCAAGGATTTAAGGTTTTCTAATTTTGGGATGTTAAGAAAATTAGGGAGGGTTCAGAAGATTTTGGAGGGTTTTTCATTTTCTAATTCATTTTTTTAAAGATTAATTTATTTTTGTCAAATTTACCCCCATTTTTTTATCATGTGAGTGTCATATGGGCACCTTCCGTTATTATTTAACGGAGAAATTGACGTTTTTAGTTGAGGGTCAAAAACCAAAATCTAAGATAATTTAGGGGTGTGGGCACTTTTTACCCTATTGTAAATCAAACCAAAATCAACAAGAAACCAGCACTTGATCATTAATGCAAAAATTATCACCAACTTAAGCATAAACTCCAACCCCACCCCATTTAGGAATTCACCAAATTCAAAAAGATTTTTCAATAAATAAAACTAAAACAATCGCAGTCAAAAGCAATACAATACAATGATTTTTTTATGTTACAATATAAAGTCTAATAGCTCAAATTCAAGAACTTTTTAAACAAGATAAATACCCTATTTCTATCCAATATCTATTTACGAATTTCGATAAATAACACTAATGTTTATTAAGCTAAAAATAGCAGCATCAATTTACTGAGTCACTATAAATGTCTAATTAATGAATCCGGTGACTATTCAGACAAAAAATTAACAAGTGACTTGCACATGTCATATGAATTAAAGGTAGAAATGTCCATTCTCCTTCACACCATCCAGGGAAACCCAAAATGAGATCCGAATACAAATTAAACTCATTTATTCCCAAAATTAAACTCATTTATTCCTTCTCCTTCTTGATCTTCATCAACACCCTAGCCATACCCAGCCCCCAGTACCCCTTAATCATGAAATTTTTTATCTTGATAGGCTACTAAATTTATAAGTTATATCCAAACCAATGAGTGCAGTACATGTAGGAAAGAGAATTGATATAAGTTCAATTCTCTTTCCTACGTGTACTGTATTGATTGGCTTGGATGTAAGTTTTAAACTTAGTAGCCTACCAAGATAAAACTACTCATTCATCATCATCTTGATCATCAAAAGCTTGAAATGGATGGAGAAGATTTGGACAATTGTTTTTAATGCATCAACACAATTCAAGAATGATAAACCCACACAGTTTTTTATTTCTACAAATTCCGATCTGACTTGAGTGGATATAGTAGAAACAGAGTTCGCAGAGCAAGCACAATTCAAGAATTATAAACACACCCAGATTTCAAGAGACTCATCATACTTTATCTATAATTCCATCTTCAAATAGTAGTTCAAGCAGTCGCAACGGCGGCAGCAATGGCCACCACCACCCACCCCACCTCCGATAACTCTGGTCCCGTTATCAGATCTGAATTGAATAGTCCATACCCAACTAATTTCATTCAAACGGACACAACTTCCTTCAAGCAAGTAGTTCAAATGCTCACTGGATCTGCCGAAACAACTAAACAAACATATGGGCCACCGACCAGGCCCGAGTCAAGGAATCACTGTATCCCACCAATTAAGACCGGGCCTAAGAAGAAAAAATACAAAATTTATGAGCGAACTACATTCTCAATAACTTCAAACTCAGCCCGTTAGCACCTAAGTTATTGAATAATAAACCCGGGTTTTTTGGTGGAGTTTTGGTCTCAACTGCAGTAAAATCGAGTTTTGGCTAATTAGATTTGGGCCAACAATAGTTAATCCGGCTGGACTAGGTAAGACTAAAATAAGCATAAATTAAATTGCGACCCCTATATTCCCTATTTGTTTACTTTGTGACCCCTGGATTTGTTCATCATTGAACACAAAGGGAACTACTCATCCTTATCCACAAATTAGCAGAGCTATTGAATTATGCACGACAAATGAGAAAAAAAATTAAACTATTCATACCTCATATTGCTCGCCGTTAAATGAAAAGTTTAACATAGGTGGATCAAATAACTCAAGTGAAAAAAGTTTGAGAAATACATTTAGAAACTGTGTAAGTAATTAGATATTTAGTTTCTAATTGATTAATTAATTACTTTATCAATATGCTTGCAGGATTAATTGCTCTATCGCCAGACACCACATTGTCGAAGATTTTAAAAATTACCTATAGATCTTTTTTATGGTATATTGTCTAGTATACATATGATACTATTATCGAGTATATTTAGGGATGACAATGGATCACGGTCTCCAACCCCGGCCCCGAATCCTCTATTCATTCTCATCCCTGCTTCAACCCCGTCAATGAAAATGAATAAGGATCTCATTCTCGACCCAGGTGGAGTCCCAACCCCAACTAAAAAGACAGGAGATTTTTCACTTCAAATTCCCGCATTCATTTCAACGGATGCTAGTCCCAACTAGAGAAGATCAATAAATTCTTAACAAAAATCCTCAAATACAACTCTAAAAAAAACATAGAATTATACAAATAGATTATTTAATACCTGTGAAACAAAATAATACTACATAAAAGGATACTAATTTGATCCTTAATATATATATATATATATATATATATATATATATATATTGTATTTTTAGGTTATTATAAGTGTTTTCCTATTTGTATTTACTATTTTAGGCGGGACGAGTCAAAACAGGCTGGAGTGGAGTCAGAGACATCATCTCTCCCAATACGGCCTTGCATCGAAGCTAAAAATTCATTCCACCCGCAATTTAGATAGGAGAATCACAATTTAACTGGATCGTGCCAGACTATACCTTCAATTTATATGAATTCATTGCTATCACTAAATGCATTTGTACATTGAGATAGAAACTCTTAAATAAAATATAGATCCAAATGCAATCTAACGAGAATAAAATCTAAAGAGCGCAGAAAGAAAATATATTGAAAGATCTTGATTCTTGAGTCTTAAAAATTCGTTGGCTAATCTCTTCCAACTCAAAATTATAATATCAGAATTCGACACTACTATTTCTACATTACTTTTGTATTCTATTTTTTGAATAATTGACCCAATAATAATTAATAATAATAAAACTCGCTGAATTATAATTACGTAACTCCACAGCATCATCATCATCAAGGTCGATCCCCCATAAGAAAAAAATGGAAAAAAAATAAATCCAATCTCCACTCATTCTTTCTCATGAGCAAAGCCTCTTTCATTCTTTCTCTCTCTTGATCTCTCTCACTCTATCTACTTCACTTCAAATTCCCCAATTTGGATCTACTTCCGATCTCTAGGGTTTACGAATCTCCTGTTGTGGATTTCAATCTCCCGTTATTAAAATGGTTAACTGATTTGCGCCTTAGTTCTGTTCAATTCGTTTACTTGTGATATCACCGATTTGTATTTTATTTTTCGATTTGAGATCTATTGCTGTGGCGATTTACTGATTCGAATTATTTTTCTGTGCTTTTTTGGGTTTTAATTTCGTTGATGAATGGCGTTGCATCAGCCGCTCAGACTAGAAATCAAGGTACTTGCGATATTTTATGTTATTCAATTTGAATACTTGTGTTTGTTATAGAGTGCAGAATTATATGTTAGGATTTGTGAATTCGTTGACTTGTCTAATGTTTAAAATTGTTGGATCAGAGGAAGCTCGCTCAAAGATCAGAAAGAGTAAAATCAGTCGATCTACATCCGACCGAGCCATGGTAAAGTTTAAGCATTGTATAATTCAATACGGCAATTTATATTATTGTTCAGTTCTTCAAAATGTTATTTCCTCGTGATGCCATTATCTTATTATTTGTTTTGATAGGATTTTGGCAAGTTTGTATTCTGGGACTGTTTGTATTTGGAATTATCAGACTCAGGTATGCAAATTCTAGTTTTAGTATGCGGTAGCTGGTTTTGTTGCGTCTCACAATGGCATTTATGAATCTTTTCTCGGATTATAAAATCTCTTGTTTTTTTGTTGCAAGTTATGCTCTTTATTCTTCAAGCAATTTCTTTTGCAAATAGACAGCATTTAACTTGTTTATTAATATTGTCAGAAGGCTGTACATTAATGCTGTGTAAACTTAGCAAAAGAAAAAAAGTTTGTGACAGGTTCTTGAGGAGAATTCTTATTTCGACTTGCACCTTGAGTCATTTTGTCACAGAAAAATTCCTTTACTGAGTTTTCTGAGTTTTTTTTTAAAGAGTTTTTTTTTTTCAATTCCTTTTTTTTGATACTGGGGCAAGGTGGTGTCGAACCCGTGATCTATTGTCACAAGTCAGAGGTGCTGTGCCAACTGCACTAGCCCTCTTTGAGTTTTTAAGAGGTTGATTTCATTAATCT
This sequence comes from Vinca minor, assembly GCA_026122235.1. NCBI lineage: Eukaryota > Viridiplantae > Streptophyta > Magnoliopsida > Gentianales > Apocynaceae > Vinca > Vinca minor. The sequence goes on along the minus strand of JAOCZM010000246.1, from coordinate 6,910,891 downwards.
ATCATCTGTTAGATTTCTAATCTATCAGTGCTAAGATGAAACTTTTACTCTAATTTTGCAGACAATGTCGAAGTCATTTGAGGTCACTGAACTTCCAGGTGCATTAGTAGTATACACTGTTTGGTTGTCTTGGAAATATGTTGAATTTGTAATCTGTGTTGTCGGTGGGTAATATTTGGTCTAATGCTCTATTAATTGTCTTGCAGTTAGGTCAGCCAAGTTTATAGCACGTAAACAATGGGTAGTTGCTGGTGCTGATGACATGTTTATTCGTGTATACAATTACAATACAATGGACAAGGTCAAAGTTTTTGAGGCACATACAGATTATATTAGGTGTGTGGCTGTCCATCCGACTCTTCCATATGTTCTGTCATCATCTGATGACATGCTTATAAAGCTCTGGGACTGGGAGAAGGGTTGGGTGTGCACTCAAATTTTTGAGGGTCATTCCCATTATGTGATGCAAGTGGCCTTTAATCCAAAAGACACAAACACTTTTGCAAGTGCATCTCTTGATCGAACTATAAAGGTAAGAAGCGCGGGTTTCCTTTCCTGTAAGTTTTATCTAGTTGTTTTACTCTTCAACGTAGAGAACATTTATGCTAATAATTGTTTCTCTTTTGACAGATCTGGAATCTTGGCTCTCCCGATCCGAACTTCACATTGGATGCTCACCTCAAAGGAGTAAATTGTGTGGATTATTTCACTGGTGGTGATAAACCTTTTTTGATTACTGGGTCTGATGATCACACTGCCAAGGTCTGCTTTCATTGCTACTTTATCCTTTTTATGAGTTAAATCATTTACAATTTCTCACCACAAATGCATCTTTGTATCCTTATACAGGTGTGGGACTATCAAACAAAAAGCTGTGTTCAAACTCTTGAAGGACATACACACAATGTTTCAGCTGTGTGCTTTCATCCTGAGCTTCCTATCATTCTCACTGGTTCAGAGGATGGTACAGTCCGCATATGGCATTCAACCACCTATAGGTAATCTATATGGTTTCATATTTTTAAGCAGCTAGCCCAGCAGTTGCGGCATCTTGACGCGCATTGCATTCTCTTTCAACAAAACTTTTGTATGGATGGTATAAGAACAATGCCCCCCTCTTTTTATCCCCATATCAATCGCTGTCTCAATTATATTTGCCCCATCTCATTTTAATTGTTTAGTAAGAACTGTTTGGTTAATGTTGGTTTTCAATGGATTTTGTAATTATTTGTTATGTTCTGCAGACTGGAGAACACATTGAACTATGGTCTCGAAAGAGTCTGGGCTGTTGGCTACATGAAGGCTTCAAGACGGTAAGTTGGTTTCTAGCTGCCGTCCATCTGGTGCCATTTTATTTATTTTGTATCCAAGGGGTTTCTCTGAAGCTTAACATTTCATGAACTCTCTTTGTTTGCTTGTTTCTTCCTCTGTCTTTCCCTAATCATTTAGTTTTCCTTTCCACTCTGGCGACAATAGAAGAATCATCCTTGGAATCTTTGCTTAATCATCATTTGGCCTCACGATATATAAAAGCCCATAAGAAGGCTGTCCTTTAGATGAGAAATAGATCATTTTATCATGGGAACTTTGTAATATTCGGAGTAGCGAAAGTAAATTGAAAATTAAGATCCTGAATATCATTAAATGTATAAGCTCGTTTTCTGCAAGGCCGCGGTTTTATGCGATATGTTTCCCGCGCAGGGTTGTAATTGGTTATGATGAAGGAACAATCATGGTAAAGTTAGGCCGAGAGGTACCTGTTGCTAGTATGGATAACAGTGGCAAAATTATTTGGGCCAAGCATAATGAGATTCAGACTGTCAACATTAAGAGTGTGGGTGCAGATTACGAGGTATGACTTAATTTTTGCATTACTTTGAACATATTATGGTAAAAGTTTTGTTGTTCCAGGACACTGAAAGTTGTAAGTTCTCTTCCATCTTTCAGATTACCGATGGAGAAAGGTTGCCTTTAGCTGTTAAAGAGTTGGGAACTTGTGATCTTTATCCACAAGTGAGTTTCCTGTGCAGAAATTCTTTGGCTTCTCCTTCCTTCATTGGCCCCATAAAAAAAGAAAAATAATTTTGTTGTTTCACTTGCTGTGTTTCCTGATTCATATTGAAATGTTTTTCTTGTTATATTTATGTGCTTGTTTTGCTCTTTCTATTGCTGTTCACTGTCAAGGGAAGTTGAGGCAATATCATAATCACCGCCTTTATGAAATAGAATTGTTCATCTTTTGAAGATACTGCTTTGTGGTGCTTATGAACGTATATTGAAAGGATTGGCATTTCTCTTTCACTTATTTTCAACTATAATGTGAAAGATACTGGCTTCAATAATGTGAAAGAATGGTATCTTTTTCCGATGAGTGATGCCATTGAATAATCTTATTTTATTTTCCATTATATTTGCAGAACTTGAAGCATAATCCAAATGGGAGGTTTGTCGTTGTTTGTGGTGACGGTGAATACATAATTTACACTGCTTTGGCATGGAGGAATAGGTCGTTTGGCTCGGCATTGGAATTTGTTTGGTCCTCTGATGGTGAATATGCTGTTAGGGAAAGTACATCAAAGATAAAGATTTTCAGTAAATCCTTCCAGGTCTGGACCAACCTAATAATCATGTCCTTAGATGTTTATTGTTCTTCATGACCTGAATGGAAATTTTACACCCCCGGTGCGAAGAACCTGCTCTAGTGGCTTTCATTCCATCTTCCCTTTTTACTTTTAAAGTACTTATCCAGTATTATTTGCTTTTGATTAAATGGTAATGTAGACAAAAATTGGTCTTTGTTTGTGTAGTTAAATCTGAATAGCATCTTGTCCCTTAGCTCTTTCTTTTTCTTTTGAATTTCTGAGAGTTGCACTTTTCTTTCAGGAGAAGAAAAGCATCCGGCCAACCTTTTCAGCTGAGCACATATTTGGTGGGAATCTGTTGGCAATGTGCTCAAATGATTTTATTTGTTTCTATGATTGGGCTGAGTGCAGGTTAATCAGACGTATTGATGTTAATGTTAAGGTAAGGGATATATATTTTCAATCATGTCTACTGTTTGAGTGATGATAAAATATTATGAATTGGCTTAAAATTCGCCCTCTGTCCATGAACCAAAAAGGGAGAAACAAAAGGAAGGAAGAAAACTAATCATCTATTTCTTTTTTCTTTTAATGTTCCAGAATCTCTACTGGGCTGACAGTGGTGATTTGGTGGCCATTGCTAGTGATTCATCATTCTACATACTCAAGTATAATGTGAGGCTTTTAACATATTTATGCTTTTCGTATTCTTTCGGAAGTTTAGATGTATTAGAAGTGTTCTCTAATTGTGTAACTTTTATTTAATTGTTTCAGCGTGATGTAGTTTTTGCATATCTAGACAGTGGAAGACCAGTAGATGAACAAGGTGTGGAAGAGGCCTTTGAGCTTCTATATGAAATAAATGAACGGGTTAGGACTGGAATCTGGGTTGGTGATTGCTTCATCTATAATAACTCTTCTTGGAGACTTAATTATTGTGTTGGTGGTGAGGTATGTTATATGACTTCTAAATGCAGGATTGCATACACGTATTTTGAGATAATTTATAAATGTGATGGAATTTATGTCATCATTAGGTGACCACGATGTTCCATTTGGATCGGCCAATGTACTTGCTTGGTTATCTAGCAAACCAGAGTAGGGTGTATCTCATAGACAAAGAATTCAAGTGAGTAGTCTTTAACATGTTTCCTTGAGCGCTGAGTTTAAATGATGTTGATTTGTATAAGTCTTGAACATGTTTATGTTACTGCTGATTTTAGTTTTAGATCATGATGTTTAATTATAATTTTTTTTATTCTTTGTTTTATCAGTGTTATAGGGTATACTTTACTCCTCAGCTTGATTGAGTACAAGACACTTGTTATGCGTGGTGATATTGAGAGGGCAAATGAGATCCTACCATCAATTCCGAAGGAGCAACTTAATAGGTTTGTTGATTGAGCTGCTCTATTTCCTAGGGGCTCGATAATGTTTTTACATATGTAGTTTACAACTTTACGTGCATGAAGTGTTTATGAACTTTTAATTCTGTTGTCCAAATTATTACACTACTTCATTTACACCTCTATTTGTCAAGTTTTTTTTTTTTTTTTACGTTTATTTCAGAGTTCATTCATGTTGGATATTTTCTTTCTTGGGTCAGTTTACTTCCATCTTCTTGTATAACTTTCAGAGTTAAATTTAATTTGAGACTTTCTCTGTGTCTATATTAGACAGTTGTCACTTAATTAATTCACTGGACAGCATCAATGCTGCATTCCATTCAGTTATCATCTTTGACCATGCTGGTTCTTTGGTAGAGCTGTTTGTGCTCTCGTGGTCTCTTTAAGATTGTGAAACAATTGAAATATTGCTTTCATGTTTTGGCCTCCCGCTTTGCTTTGTTTCAACACCATCTTTGCCTCCGCCTTCAAGATCCATTCCTGATTTCTTTTTTTTTCAGCAAGCATTATTTTGTTTTTGTATAAGCGGAAGTACGTGGCAGAACCCTTACATAAACTATTTTATACTTTCTGTTTGGTGTTCCATCTGAGGCTCAAATAACATGATCTGTAAGTTTTCACCCTCAATATTAAATTTATCTCATTGCTAGTGTCGCTCGGTTTCTGGAATCACGTGGAATGATAGAGGAGGCACTAGAAGTTGCAACAGATCCTGGTTATAGATTTGAGCTTGCCATACAGCTCAGTAAGCTAGACATTGCACAGGTAATTAACAATGACCTATTTAATCAAGATATTCATGTAAGCACTTTGCATAATATGCTTTGTTTGTTTCATATACCTATTAACATCCTTCTTCACATTAATACTATGATGATGTCAAAATCTCCTTTTCACGGTAACCGGTTGCTTTCTTCTGTTTCTATTAACAGGAAATTGCTAAAGTAGCACAGAGCGAATCGAAGTGGAAGCAGTTAGGAGAACTAGCTTTGTCTACTGGAAAGGTACTACTCATTTGGATTTCAACAAGTTACGTCCTAAAAGTAGTGGTTAGTTTTGTACTAGTTCCATGTCTCATACTCATACATGCCTTTTTTCCTTTTTTCAGTTGGAGATGGCAGAGGAATGCTTGAAGCAGGCAAATGATTTGAGTGGATTGTTGCTTCTGTATTCTTCACTTGGAGATGCTGAAGGCATATCTGAGCTTGCATCTCTTGCCAAAGAGCAGGGGAAAAACAATGTTGGATTCCTTTGTCTATTCATGTTGGGAAAATTGGAAGATTGTCTGCAGCTGTTGATTGACAGGTGCGTTTTTTCTATTTACGTTGTCCTTTCCTTGGAAGCTTTGGACAATATCCCTAATATAGTCTTTTGCAGCAACCGGATACCTGAGGCTGCACTTATGGCTCGATCCTATCTTCCTAGTAAAGTCTCAGAAATTGTATCTATTTGGAGAAGGGACCTCAATAAGGTTAATATTTGTTTCGTTGTTCATGTGCTCCTTTTTTTGTGTTTGGTTCTGAGCTTATCAGCTTAATCATCATTATTAAACTTGAATAAAGATTTGTAACAGTGCCACTGCCACCTGTTTTTCCTGTAGACTATGATTTCCTCCTCTTTGAAGGGTTGGTCACGAACAGTATAACTACTTCCTTTTTAAAAATAAATAAATTATTTTAGACAAACAGTGCGACTTTATTTGCTATTTCCTTGAGGAACTGGTTTACATCTTTCATTTGAACATATGCCTAGAGTATGAATATCTAGGGTTTGTGATGAATCCTCTCATCTATGGCTATTGTAAGTTGGTTCATTTCAAACTCTCGTTTCTTTCTGAAATATGAATATCAGGTGATCCCGTAACGGTCTCTTTTATCATGAGAATCACCATTCTTTCTTTTCAGCAAGAATTGTTAAGTTTTTTCGTTGATTAATGGATTGAATTCTGTATGCAGGTTAATCAGAAAGCTGCAGAATCTTTAGCTGATCCTGAAGAGTATCCAAATTTATTTGAGGATTGGCAAGTTGCACTTGCTGTTGAAACTAAATTTTCTGGATCAAGGTGCGATAACATTTTATTTTTCATATTTCTTTTTGCTACTTTTATGTTTCATATTTTGTAACCCCTTTGACCTTGTTGCATGGACCTGCTTATGTTACCATGGATGAAAGTGTTTTAACTGTTTTAGTTTATGTTAGTATACGTCATAAGTTCTTGGAGTGTTGTGGGGCAGTTGGCCATCAGGGCGGATAAATGTACGAGCTATGGATTATTAAACTTGTGAAAGATAGATCATTAGCCGTGACTGACATTTGCTCTGTTCAATTATCTTCTAGAGGCAAGTATCCACCAGCATCCGAGTACTTAAGTCATGTTGATAAATCAGCCATCAGTCTTGTGGAGGCTTTTCGAAGCATGCAGTTGGATGAGGAACAGCCACTTGAGAATGGAGCCTTGGATCATGAGGTACACATGCAACTATACATTCTGTGTATAATACTGTTTCCCAGGGTTCCCTCTGCCTACTGAGTAATCTTTGGGTGTTCCTTTTTCAGTAAAAGTTTTGATATTCAGTTTGTAACAAAGGCATTATATACAGACTTTACATTTTGCCTACTTTGGATGTCAGTACACTCTCCGAGTGTCAAGCATTAGCACTGAAGTACTCCCTCCGTCCCAAATTATCTGTCCACGTTGTAAAATGGTCGGGTATTAGAGTTTTGGTGAATTAGATGGTAAAATACAACCAAGTGACTAAAACACCCCTCATTAATTCTTCTAATCTCATTTAAGATCTTGTCCCTTCCTCTCTCCTTTTCTCTCTCCCCTTCTCACAAAACATCCAACTACCTATTAATTGTGTATTGGAAAGTGATATTTTAGTTAATTAAGAGTATTGAATGAGGAATTGGGTTAATAAGGGTAAAATTGGAAAATTTAACATTAATACATACTTTATTTAGAAAGTGGTCAATTGATTTGGGACGAACAAAATAGGAAATGTTGACCGTTAATTTGGGACGGAGGGAGTAACTCTCACTTTCCGCTGAGGCTGATGGTTTTAATTTAATGCTCAAGTTTCTTACTTTCCGCTGTTTCTCTTGGTGTGGAACAGAATGGAGAAAGAGTTGCAAGAGGAAGAGGAGCAAGCTGACGAATCACAGGAGAGACTAGAAGAGAGTCAGGAAGAGGGTGTAGTGGTCGATGCAGACTCTACAAATGGTGCAGTTCTGGTCAATGGCGATGAGGATGAGGAAGAGTGGGGTACGAATCATGAAGGAAAACCGTCAGCCTAAAGGCAATTGGTTGGGCCGGTGTGAAAAACGTAGTTTTGTTGCTGGTGATTAGTTGATATCTTCTAGTTGCTGTGTTGACTCCAATTTTTGTGTTCTTTGATGTCTCTAGTTTCTGTTTTCCTGATCTGACTTTTCTTTTAAGCTTTAGTCTATTATATGCATTACTTCAGGGAAATTTCATGTTTTTAAAAGCTAATTGACTTTTGATGTGGTATTGATCATTAATAAATATCGTAGAAATTTTATTGATATGTAATAGGATTAATATTTGCGAGGGCTATTGTCTCTTCATCTAAGATTTCATGTTTCCATGGGTATAGATGAGATGTTGTGCCTGAAAATAGGACCCATGCCATATTTATTTTTATTTTCTGTTTCTCAACCTGTTTGTATATAATAATATTGTCTTGATTTGTAGAAAAGTGGATCGACTTCTAGTTTTTTGCTCGTACATACATGTTATTTCTGCCAATGTGGTAGTCTGCAACAACTAAATAAGAAAATCTGATGATGTTTTTCCTTTTTTCTTTCATAATTTGCAGTGCTTACACCACGTCATTAGGTGCAATTAAGACATTTGGTTCCTGCTGTACTGAACTCTTTCAGGTGAGAGCACAATCCATACATAACTTGAACCCTTTTCATGTTTCTTTGTTTACACTCTCCCAGTCCAATTGAATGTCTACTTTCCTATTCAAAATGAATAAGAAGTTGACATTTAATTTGGGACAGAGGGAGGGGTGTTTTAGATTTTGGGACACCTGCCCATTTGCATCTTCAATGTCTGATCATGGTCTCATTATTCATTTTGTTCATGGGATATGTTTTCTGGCTGGAAGTGCAATTGATCTGTAATGTGTTTGGCTTCTTGCTCTTATCTTGACGTCCCCTTCTGAGACCTAAATAGCAGAATTTATTAATTTCATCTTGCTTTTCAAATTTTTGTTTTCGATGCATTGATTTAGTGTGGGTGATTAAAATAGAACATTTCTACCCTTTCTCATATATGATTTTGTGATATCTTTTCCAGGATTTGTAGATTGTACCCGAAGAAGATAATTTAGGACCGAATGCCTTTCTTGCAGTGGTGTGATTTTGTAGCACAAACGAGTTTTGTCAGGACAGATACTTAGACGGTGTTTCCAGCTTAAGTTAGTTTAGTTTCTCTAGTCTAATCATATTCATTGGAGTCCATTTTTCTATGAAATTCTTGTGTTATTGTGAATGTCAACTACCATATCGATATTGGTTATAAGTCTATAGTTCCTACTCCGCTCTTATCACTTCAATAATTCGTCATTTTTTTCCGACAGTCTGTTTTTGGATCTGAGATTTAGCACTCATTATACATATTATGTCATTGTGAATCTCAGATTAAGCACTCACTATGTATACTATTCTATATTTTATCATTTGAGAGCCTTTCGAATTGTGATTGATTTGAAAAGTTGAATAAGTGAATTAGTTTCAAGAATAATTGCAACGTGCAATAATTCATGCTTGGACCAATTGTTTTGTTTTGTTTTTTTTAAATTTGGGCTGGGTTTGGATTTAATTGCAAGAAAGAAAGGCGGTTAATGTTTGGAAATTACTTTCTAGTAGAATTCTCTGCATATGTTTAACATTTGAAATAAAAAAAAATCATTTTTTCTTCCACAAATAAATAACTTTGATTAAACTTAAGATAAAAGATTTCAAATAAAAATTCATCTGATTACTCCCTGAATCAATCTTTAAAACAGATGATGCAAAAAATTTCTTTTAACAATAACTCCAAATTTGCAACACGAATGAAGCATAGCCTGTTTCCTACAAAAGGGTAAGTTTTTGAGTTGACCCTGATGAAGTTGTGACTATTTTCATATTCAGTCATTTTTTTTTAATTAGGAAAGAGAGATTCGATCGTATAATAATATACGAGTCGAAATGTCACAATGTATTGACAGTTACTCTGACTTGTGTTGGCTCATATTCAGTCAATAACTCTTATTTTAATGTTGTAAAAAAAAGCTCTTATTTTAATATTTATTTAAAATTTCTTACTCATTCAATACGTAATTGTTGATTTATTAAGTTAAATAAATTAAAGAGGTGACATTGTTATCATTCAAAAGACAAGGAACGTCGAATATCAATAGCGCCTCTTTTAAGATATTCGTTTCATCTTTTGATTATGGATTATGTAAATAAGAAGAAAATGCGCTTTTAAAGTAATACGATATACAATTCTGAAGAAAAAAAATGTCCTTTTAAAGTAATACAAGATTAAAAAAAAATTTAAAATCGATACACTTCCCCTTTTTAAACTTATTTTAGAAATATATATATATATAAAATATCTTTGTTGATCATATAAACAATTATTCAAAAAGGGGGGAAATCATATAAATTAGAAATAAAAAATTCCGCTACTCAAGTAATAATTTGAATTTTTGATGTTCGGGTGTAAGAAAAATAAATTATGATTCCTTAATATCTGGCCATTTATAGAATTACCAGAAAGCCCCCTAGGTTTCTATCATACTAATAGATCGAGAAGAAGAAGAACAGACCGCTCCTACAAAAACCTTAACGCAACCTCTCGGATTCTTTAAGGTTCGATCTTCTAATCATCAATTTCTCAATCCCTCTGTCTCAAATTTCACTTCTTTTTCGCGTTCCAATAGTATTTACAGCTTCAATTTCTTCTTATTCTTCTCAATTTTTGTTGTTTTTACGTCTTCCGAGTTAGGATGTTAGGGTTTGCAGCTGGAAACTTGGATATTTTGTGTTATTTTTATTAGTTTTTGATAATTTAGGAGTGTTTATTAAGCTTAAATTTTGCCAATTTGGGTTGAACCAGGGAAAGGGTTTACACTATCTCATAGTTGTTTTCCTGTTTGTGCTTCAAGATCTTCATATTTGATATTCCAGGCCAATGAAGTAGAAATTAGGAGTTTTTTTTGTTGTGGCGTTTTAATTTTCATTCTTCAAGATATAAGATTTTCCTACTGATGGGATTTTTACATTTGCATATTCATTAACCTGAAAGGATTTTTTTTTAATTCGGCTAAAATGCCTGAACTTTTGCCTATTGAGTGTTCAATCGTAATGAAAGACATTTTAGTTAATTGATTGTGAATGAAGCTGTGCTGGAAAATTAATCTTCTTAAGAGACTGCTGAAGATTTCTTTGTTTGTCAATGGTTCGGTATTCTTCTGTTACCCCTATATGATATGCCTGTTTTCTTTGTACCATCCGCCATCCATGGAAGGATATTCCGTTTTATTTTGTCGCCTTCGTTCTTCGTTGTCATTGAACAATGATTGACACGTTATTTGCACTTTGTTTTTTAGTACAAATTGTTAGAAAGCTGCTACTGATATTGAATTATTTGTTTTTTCCCTCGTGAATTCCTCTTCAAATTATCCACAGTATTCCGTATGTTGTGATGGGTATCTTGTGTATATGTAATTTGCATTTTCCGGTTGAGTCTTTTACATGGTTCATTACTATACACTGTGTGGGTGCAAATATGATGGTAATATATAAATTCTGAAAGAATTGTCTGATTGGCATTTCGGCTTTGGTTATCCTAAAGAAGGAATTTATAGATGACCGACTATGATTTTTGGAATGTAGCTTGATTTGTTATTGTTCTCTTTTTTCTCATAGTCAGGGTTTAAAAGATAAAAGGAGGTCTTTTAAATCTCCGTTTAGCTTGCCTAATGGGCAAGGCCCTAAACTAGAGAAGATTTTGTTAGTGTTTAGATATATGGAGGTTTAGTAAAGCAGTTAGTCTTGCAGTTTTCCTATACAATTATTATTATTTATTATTTTGTAATTTTCTATCCTACTCTTGACCTTTGGTCCAATGAGCAGACAAATATAAACTAACGCCATAAATTTTTGCTTTGACGGGAAGGTAGGTTATAGTTCTTTATATGTTCTTTCTCCTCGGGTTATTGACTTTTGTCATGCTTTCTTGCAGAGCTTGTTTAAGGAAAACTTGTTTCTTCCATTTTGCAATGGGTGATACAGAAAATAGTCTTCCTCCCTCAAAAAAGAGGGCTGCTGGAAGAGAAATATCTCGAGATAACCCTGGTCTTGATGACGACGACGAGGGGACATCTGAACAAGAGATGGGGAGCTTCAAGAAAGCAAGTGAAGAGGTGCTTGCAAGTAGAAAAATCGTCAAAGTTCGTCGCAACCCGACATCATCAATTGAATCAGCGCCATCCTCTAACCCTTTTGCTGGGATCCGCTTGGTTCCTCCTCCTGCATCAGCTGCTACGACAGCTGTGGTCACAGATGAGACCAAAAGCAGTGAAAACCAGGAACAAAATGAAGGAAAAGTAGATGTAAGCAAGGAAATCAACAAGGAAAGTGAGGAGAAGGATCAACAATCTGAGAGCAAAGATGATGAGCCCAAGGATGAATCAACTGCTGAGAATGATAAGAACAACAATATAGAAGAGACAAATAAGCCTCAATCTACAGATGACAAGGGTGCAGATAATGAGAACTCTGAGAGCAAACCCAAAAAAGGCGCCAAACCTGACAATGCCGATAAGGAAGCAGGAAAAGATTCTGAGGTCCCAGAAGCTGTAGGTGATGCTAAAAAAGATGGCGGAAGTGGAAGTGTTGAAAAGGGTGGAGAAGGTGCATCATTCAGCTCTTTTCAACAGCTTTCTAGTAACCAAAATGCTTTTACTGGACTTGCTGGAACTGGTTTTTCCGCTTCCACTTTTTCTTTTGGATCACTCACAAAAGAAGGGTCTTCTCCGAATTCGGGTCTGCAAAACAATAAGCCTTCACTTTCATTTGGCCTTTCTAACAATGGAAGTTCTTCCCTTTTTGGAAGTTCAGGTGCATCTACTATTACCAAAACTGAAGGAAGCGGGTTCCCTTCAATGCCGGAGGTTCCTGTGGAAACAGGGGAGGAGAATGAGAAGCCTGCCTTCACAACTGATTCAGTGTTGTTTGAGTATATCGATGGATCCTGGAAGGAGCGCGGTAAGGGAGAGCTCAAGGTCAACGTTCCCTCAACCAGGACTGGAAAAGCCAGACTCGTTATGAGAACCAAGGGAAATTATCGGTTGATCTTGAATGCTAGTCTCTTCCCAGACATGAAGCTGACAAACATGGATAAGAGAGGCATTACTTTCGCTTGTGTGAATAGCACTGGGGAAGGAAAAGATGGTTTATCTACTTTCGCCTTGAAGTTTAAGGATGGTTCCATAGTTGAAGATTTTCGATCATGTGTCATGGAGCACAAAGGAAAGCTACCAGCAGCAGTTGCTTTGAAGACTCCTGAAAATTCTCCAAAGACATCCGATGATCAGTAAATGCCGATGCATCAAACCCTCAGTCGCGGTCTCAACTCCAGTAACTCCAATTCTGTTTCTTTTTTCTTTTATTTTTCTGTTAAGAGAGTGGAAAGACGCTAAACAGTGAGAGGTAGCCATGTTAAGAGAGGAGGAGGTCCCCTATAGAGAGAACATAGAGACAATATATATCCTTTTGTTGTTGTCCATCCCCTATTAATCCTGAAATCTCTGTTTTGGTTCTGGAGATGTTAATGTTAAATATAGTGCTACTGATAAACTCTTTTCACCTTAATCTATATGCCATTTTAGTGCTGTAATTCTGGATCTTGTGCTTTTTAACCTTTTTGTTTCCTGTGGTGCTTGTGATGTCCAAATGTTCTATATATGATTTTTTTTTTTTTAATTTTTAAATTTTTTTTGGTTGTTGTGGTGGTGGTGGGGGGGGGGAGTTAGTAAATAAAAATAAAATGTGTTTCCCCAACTAAACTACAATACTCCCTCCATTCCTACATATAAGACTCTTTAGATAATTTTAGAAAATTAAGGAACTTGTTATTTTCACCAAAAGTTTCAATATTACCCTTCTCCCTCTCTAACTTCTATAGCATACGAAAAGAAAGGAAAAAATAGGGATGGCAGAGACGGCAAATAAAAAAAATATCGAGGGTATAATTGAAATAAATTGTTGATAACTAATAAAAGAATATTAAACGATAATTAATTTGGATACCTATAAATTTCTTAGACAAAAGTTAAATGGGAATAGAGGGAGTACTATTTTAGCATAAATAAATAAATAAAATAAAAAATCTAAATTCTTGGTCAAAGTCCCCACTTAATCTGTTAAGTTCATATAGCCATACAAGTCAAAGTATACGTTTTAATACGGCAAAAAATCATCTGTCCCTCTTCCTATCTTTATCCCTGTTTTCAGTCAATTATAATTCACCCTGTGTATATATCTAATTGGAAAAAATATTTATATAATAAATTCTAATTAGTTGAAGATAGGGATGAGGATAGAGAATTTTTATCATTTTAATACTCTTACGCGTATATATATTAATAATTTTTAGTCAGTCATTTCATACTTGATCAAATAGTAGAATCAAAGATGACATAGATATAAAGTCAAAAGCATACGTTTTCTCTTATTAATGCTCTTACGTACATATTAAAAATTTACAATCGGTCAATCGGTAATCCTCCTTTTCAGTATTTTTTTTAGTCGGTCCTTCTCTTTTTAAGAGACTACGCGCTTCCGTCTTCATCATAGTAATAGTTTGAGAGATGGAACTCAAGAAGAGAGTTATAATTGCGGTGGTGATTATGCTGATTCTGGTCTTTGTGGCTCATGCCCCAAAAGTCAATAAACATTGCAGAAAAGAGTGCAATCAGATTTGCAAGAAAAGGGAATTTAGAGATGCTTACAAGCCAGCTTGTCTTCTCAATTGCCTGAAGAAATGTCTTTCACTTCTTCCTCCAAATGAACTCAGTTCCCATTTCTCCCTTGATGAAGAATGCACCAAGTAATTTCACTCCCATCTTTAGTTTTTCACCGACATTTTTCAAAATTGCTTTTTATATACCTTAATTTTTATAAATTTTTAGGCCTTTATTTTCTAAAATTCGTCTTCCAAACTTTTTCCTCAAATTATTTTTATGGATGCGTTTTTATCTATTATTGTGAAATAGTATTCAGATACTAATTTTTTAGTGTGTAATTTGTATTGCAGATGTGGAACAACTGGATAACTATAGCTGCTTGGTGATTTTTGTTGAAATATTTATTGCAATAATAGATGCAATATGTAATGGAAATATATACATATATATATATATATATATAAAAACGTATTTCACCAGCTATGCTTGATGAGGAAGATGGAGATTCTTAGTAGCATAGCGTGTCACTTTTTACTTTTTATTTATTTATTTTATCAATTTTTTGAACTACGAGTCAAGTATTCAAACATCGAGTCATTACTTGTTAGGCCATAGCATGTTGATTATTTTAAAATGTCAAGAGTAGAAAATAAAACAATTGGGATTTTTTTGAAACTTCTTTAAAATTGAGGGGAGGTTTAACAATTTACCACATTATTTTCTCTTTCAAACAGTGAGCAGAACCTCGAATTTCTCATCACCCCCATAGAAATCAATATTTCATCTGATGCCCCAAATTTACAATTTGGCTAATATGCTTATAGGAATTTCTATAAGAACCATCCTTATATATCTGGATTATTGGATTGCTTGATCTAAGAGTTCATATGATAGTTAATTAATTTGAAACAATTATTTATGAATATTTGTTCAAATACAGTTATTTCGGAATAATTATTATTTGGATCATTGGATCAAGTAATTCAACAACCCAAATTTATAAAGACTTTTTTTTTTATAAAAAACCATTATAAACATGTTAGCTGGTCTGCCAATTCTAGCAAAAACGTTTATGTGCCTATCAACATTTTATATAAGCACCACGCTTATAGATAAGTGGTATGATAATTGTGATTGTTTTTTAATGAAACAATTTTTATTAAATTGATAAAAATAATTATTTCAAAACAACTGGAGTTGTCAAGTTTAATAATCCGATGGCCAAGATTTGTAAGCACATTAATCATAGAAAGGTCTATAAGCAATTTTAGGCCCAATCACACATCATCCGGGTCGTAGTTTTTTTGACTTGGTTAAGGTCCGAAGATTTTAATTCTTTCGCACCGTGTATATAAAATTTATATCAACAGATTGATTAATTCAACCACTAAAATATAAAAGAACTATTTTAAACTCAAAATAATTATTTTGAAGAAAATTTTAATATCTAAAATTATCGGGAAATGTTCAAATTCCAAATTTTTGAGGCGGAATTGGACGATTATTTGAAAAAAAAATTTGAATTTGAATTTCTCCCGCCTATTTTAGAGGTCAAATTTTGAGCATTTCCCCCCAAAAGTGAGACCGTACCAAACTCAAACTTTATCCAAGCACACCCTTTATACACCGGTAAATAGAAAAAGCCGCCCTCCACACCTTAACTATTTCGAAGCCTTTTATCATTACGTCATCATCCCCGCCTCTCGTATATATTGTCCGCAATATTCTGTAAATTGCCACGTCAGTAAAATCTTAACCCAAAATAAAAAGGCTAATTGGTGAAAATCCGTCCCTAAATAATTTACGATTGGTGACTTGGGTCCCCAATCATTTTTTTTTTATTTTGGGTCCCCAAACAATTTATTTTTTTGCACCATGAGTCATTCTTTTGGAAAAACCGCTAGTCAACGGTTAGTCAACACAATTTTCAAAATTTCACTCAAAATACAAGGATATTTTTGGTATTTCCTATACTAAGTCAACCCAAACCCACCCACCCGCCTATACCCGCCTCTAGCTTAGGGACCTAAGTCACCAATAGTAAATTGTTTGGGGACGAATTTCACCAATTTGCCTTAAAATTAAAACCCATATATATATATATATATATTTACTTTTTGTGTGTTTTATTGGTTGTGGGATGGTTTGGATTTTCTGAAAGGTGGGGGTTTTTTTTTTTAATAATAATAATAAAAAGTTTTTTATTATAAAAGAATTCTATACAATGGCCATGGCGCTATTGTGGCGATTTCGGCACAAAAAAAAAATCAACCCACCTTGTTTCAATATCGCAAGTTGGATCGTAAAATCGTACTATTGACAAACTTCATCGTAAGAATCACTCCGGCTCCTATACGGAACGTGTAGAACAATCCCATGGGATTTTGAACTGTTCAAAATACGCACTGTTCCGCATAGCCATTGTATGGTTCTAATTCCGCACGGTTCAATAGCGTTCCGCGTAGGAGCCGGAGTGATTTTTTTTGCGCCGAAATCGCCACAATAGCGTCATAGCCATTGTATAGAATTCTTTTATAATAAAAAACTTATTATTATTATTATTCAAAAAAAAAAAAAACCCACCTTTCAGAAAATCCAAACCATTCCACAACCAATAAAACACACACAAAAAGTTTTAAAAAAAAATATGGGTTTTAATTTTAAGGCAAATTGGTGAAATTCGTCCCCAAACAATTTACTATTGGTGACTTGGGTCCCTAAGCTAGAGGCGGGTATAGGCGGGTGGGTGGGTTTGGGTTGAATTAGTATAGGAAAATACCAAAAATATCCTTGTGTTTTGAGTGAAATTTTGAAAATTGTGTTGACTAACCGTTTACTAGCGGTTTTTCCAACAGAAGGACCCATGGTGCAAAAAATAAATTGTTTGGGGTACTCAAAATAAAAAAAAATGATTGGGGACCCAAGTCACCAATCGTAAATTGTTTAGGGACGGATTTTACCAATAAGCCAAATAAAAAATGAAAAAGATCTCTTTAACAAAAACAAAAATTGGGGAAAAAAAAAAAGGAAATATCCAATCCAGTCCAAGTCCAACCCATCTTCTTCCCTGAGATTTTTATTTCACTTTTTCCACCTAACAGAAGGGAGAAGAAAATCTAGGGCTTTCTCTACCCTACCCCTTAACCCCTTAAATTCCCTAGATTCAAACCCTAAAACCCATATTCTTCAATTACTTTGATTTTTTGTCAGTTTGTGGCGTGATTTTGGATAGGAAGTTGAATTTTTGTGTGGATTGAGTGAAAAAGGTAACTCTTTTTTGAATTTTTTGGAAGAAGATAATGGCGGAGGAAGCGAAAGACGAGGAATTGGAGTACGAGAGTGATCCGGAGGAGACGAAGTTATCGTTGAAGATGCGGAGGAGAGAGGCGAGCGATGACGAAGAAGAAGAGGAGGATAGTGGGAGGAGGAGGATAGATAAGCCGAATCTTCCGGCTAGGAGAATCCTTGACTCTGATGCGGAATCAAATGGACAAGGTGGTGCGGCGGAGTACGAGGATGAGTTGGAGTATGATGAGGAGGAAGAGTATGATGAAGAGATAATTGAGGAGGATGAGGAGTTGGAAGAGTATGAAGAGAGGAGCCTTGAAGCTGGTGAATTCGTTGGTACTGTGTCGAAGGAGGCAGTGGAGGTGAAGGAAGGGAAAGAAAGGGCTGAAGAGAGAGTTGGGGGAGTTGCAAGAGAAGGGCGGGAAGGGATGATGGATGATGATAGGAATGATGAGATGAATATCAATGATAATGAGCAGAGGGAAGAGGGAGACGAGAAGAAAGAGAATGAGCCGTATGCTGTTCCGACTGCTGGATCTTTTTATATGCATGATGATAGGTTTCGTGACAATGCTGGTGGGCGGCACAGGTACTTAACGGAGAATTCATGAATTTAGTTTTATTTGCTACAGTTTCTAAGCTGTTTTAATTGTTACGGGCATTTAATTGCTTTTGTTGTGGCATTTTGATCCAATAAAGTTAGCATCTTGGACTTAGAGATAGCAGGAAATTGAACTTGAGAAGACAATATGATAGTTTCGGGCTTAATTGCAACTTTGGAGTGGTAAGAGTTTATATGCCCACCAGAGTTGTTTAGGCTTAGTTTTCAGGTATCTGAATTAGTAGGAAATAAGTGATTATTCTATGAGTGTCTACTTGCAGACAGGCGAGATTAGCTATGCAGCTTTTGTGTTTCTAGGCAATTCAAAGTATTTTGAAGTTCAAGTTTGCACGGGATTGTTGAAAGTTGGGCAACTTATGCTCTATGTCATAGGCCACAAAGCTATTTTCCTGAACAGAGAAATGTGGACGATCCCTTCTTATAATTGTGTTTGATGTATTGCATGGTTGAAATACTCAGTTATATTTTCAGAAAATTGTCCTTTGGTGAATGTCTTGTCATCTTATACCTGCGAATTGGGACTGTTCGTTCTGAATTTGTTACCGGCATTTAATTACTCCTGTGTGGCCTTTGATTCAATATCAAAAGACTAAACTTTGGGGAAGGGTGTCATATGTGATCGCATAACTGGGACCCAGCTGGGCCACCATGCTGCACTAGTAGATTGATTTCTGTATAATCTTCCTTCCTTTTTCTTTTTGTTGTGCGTCCTGGAATTTGCTCAAGTTACAACCAAAGAGTTACTGTATTTTGCACCTTTAATGTTATGTATGAAATTTCCTGTAATGGTCCATCCAAATCTACTGTAGCTTATTGGTTTCTGATTCTTTCGGTAGGCATTGGTACAGTAATTTGTACAATTGAAAAACATGGCATGTTGGAGTATTGCTTTTTCTGTTTCATCAGATATATAAGATCTAAACGGAGTTGCTTAACTGATTGACTATTCCTATGAATAGCTTGATCTGTGAAAAGCCATTGCACTATTGCATCCTCTCTCTCACACCAAAACACAACCCATATACTATGCACATATTACAGATGTGCATTCCAAAGCATCTCTTGGTGTCTCCTCAGGGTTTCTTCTTTCTTATATTATGGTGTACATAGTGGATGATCCTCATTTGTTATGGTAAAAGTATGCTAATTTACAGTCTTTTTGTGAATCGTTAGGAGACAATTTGGTGGTAGAAAACTATGGGAGTCGAAAGATGATAAGAAATGGGGTCATGACAAGTTCGAGGAGTTGACTATGCACGAAAGGAACTATGAGGAGGTGAATGGAAATACCAATGTGCTAAATGATTGTTGACTTGACATCTGCTTTTATTCTCCAATCATTTTCTTTCTGATTTACACGAGTTATTTTCTTTATCTTTTTATTATCTCAGGGAAGGAGGACTTCTAGGGGCCGTTTCCGAGGCCGTGGTAGAATTAGAGGTCCAGAACGTGGGTATGAACGAGGAAACAGGCCAAGGATAGTTGGGACTGGAAACAATTCAAATCAGAATAATGCTCCTAAGAGTGTACGGGGACGAGGGCCTAGAAGATATCAACCTTGTTTTAAGAATAGCAATGATGGACCTCCTACCCAGAACCAGCGGTGAGTAGAAGTATTTTTGAGTCTATGATATTATTTTCAGTCATTCTGTAATCTTCTTAATAACTATCTTCTGTTTATCTTTTCGTTCCTTTGTTAATTTGTCTCATAGATCTGGGAGGTTCGCTGAGAAACCTTCGCATTCTAGTTCTGCAAGAACATCTGCAACCACATCCAATGCGGAACCTGAAGCAGTTCCAGCCAAAAAATATGTTGTTGCATCCAGCTTAAATTATGCTTCTCCTCCATTTTATCCTTCTGGTTCGTCCTCCAAAGAGATTCCTTTAACACAGAAGAGGGATGTACAATCTGGGACGACAAACCGAAATGTTCAACCTTTGTCTGGGAACGAAAATTTTCCTCTAGCACAATCCAGTGCAATGCAAAGAGGAAAGAATGTGGTTGATTCTATGGGCATGGATAAACTTTATATTAACAATACAACTTCAGCGGCTGCGGGGAAGCCTTCAAACAACTTTCCATTGCCACCTTCAGGTTCCTCATCAATGAGCTCTAATCAATCTGTGCAGCTGAGAGCTCAAGGGAGAGGAATAAATAGCTTGGCGCAGATGAGCTTCAAACCATCAGGGTCTAATGATCAAGTTAACAGAATTTCTCCACCTACCCAGCTACATGCTGCTCAGCGTAATCCTGGCCAAAACCGAGGGCAATCTTCTACGCAGCAGTTTGCCCGGAATCCTGGTAATGGATCTCAAGTTTTGTCCCCTCCAAAAGCTGCTCTAAATAAAAATGCCTTTGAAGCCGGAGAGGTGGAATCGCCTTCAGAGGCAAGTAAGTCGAAGACTGCATTGGTTGCTAAAGCAAAAGACAGTGTTCAAGGAACCGGAAGGGGATCATTTTTGTATGGTGGAACTCAGGTTATGGGGCCTATGGGGAACTTGGGCAGCGGTCCTGGTGACCAAAATTTCCCTGCCTTCTTACCAGGTAAAACTTGCAAGCTCAAGGATTATAAAACGGGAGTGAAATATACTGACTTTTTGTCAGACTTATACTTCTGTGGGATTGTTAACTTCAATGTTGTTGATTTTCCTTTTGAGCATTATATGATTTGTAGTTAGAATTTGGACTCTTTTGCAATTTACACAATCATTGATTATATCTTGTCATATGATGGCATGCCACGTGATGTTTGAGATGAGTAGTTTCATAGAAACTTATTTGTTGCCATACATATAAATTTGCATCTAGTTATTGGTTTCTTTGGTGAACTCGTATCCTTGTTATTTTAACATCTTTATTTAAATTTATAAAACAATTCTGTTTTTTGGAATGCAGTAATGCAATTTGGCGCCCAACACCCTGGTGGTATTGGAGTCCCTGCTGTTGGCATGGCCTTCCCTGGTTATGTTGGTCAACCCCAGCATGGTGGTATTGGGAATTCTGAGATGACTTGGTAATTGTTTTTCACAAAACTTCTTAGGATGATAATTTACTCTGCCTGTCCGAGTATATTTAAAAGATTTTGCCATTTTGGGTCCTCTTTTTTCTGTGTATGTTGATGGATGGCAAAACTTGAGTTTGGAGTGGAAATTTTAATTTTGCTTTCCAACCAGGAAGAGCGTGTTTATTGTGGTTATGCCATTGGAAATGTATTGTAGCACAATCAAACACAAAAATTGGAAATTGTAGATATCCCTTGTAGTTAGTGTGTGCTTAAAAGTGTAATTTGGGACTCCAAGTTTCCAGCTCTATGCAACTTGACACACAAATATATGTAATACTGAATACTGATCTTGCCTGTATATCGTGAAAAGGGAATATCAGTTGAAGCCTCCACTCATCATGGCATGTATTTCAGCAAGTATTTGCATTCATTGAACAGTTTCCTTGGATACTTTGAAAGTTAATTTTGCAATTAGGCCTAGAGTGGGTTTATATAGCAATCAGAGACTGTAGGCTGATCTCAAAGTCTAGTTAAAGATAAGACCAGTACTAATTGGTTAAAAATCAGTGCTATTTCTTTATGTTACTGGGCTTTGATCTGAGTCGTGGAAATATTGGAATTTGAGAAATTTGTCAAACAATTTTTCCACTGTCCCGTCAATCTGGAATAAAGAATGACTACAATCGGTAGAAGTAAATTATTGCCTTTACTTCCACCTCATGGTTACTAAGGCCACAACTTGGATTATCATTCTTGTGACTGTAAATGATATGGATTTTAGAACTTCTGGAGCTGTTTAGATTCTAAACATTTTGATTATTATATCCTTTAGCTCTGAAAGTTGAAATTTGGAATTAGTAAGGATTTTTAGATGTTAATCAATTATCATTTTGTACTTATTTACTATTGTGGTCATAAAAGCAATGAAGCTGAGAAGTATTTATCCTCCTCAGGCTACCAGTCTTGGCTGGTGCAGCTGGAGCTTTGGGAGCAGCATATTGTCCACCTTATCTTGCTGTTGATGGTGCTTATCATGCTCGCCCTTCTGTACAGTCAACATCTCTTCCTCCTACAATGTCAGTGGAAACTTGTAATTTGGTTTTTGGTACTCTTTAATGTGTTTCCTTGAACTATGCTTTCAAATTGCATGTCAAGTGAAATTCTTCCTGAATGTTGCTGTTTATTTAGCTCCATTGGATATTAAAACCATCTAGTTAAAGTGTCCTGATTCTGTAGCTTGTATCCAGGATGCCTTTCTTTTGCTTCGGAAATTAGTATTAGGGGTAAATTTATTTGCTTCGGTAGTTTTCCTCATTATATTATCCATTGGAATCCAAATATCTATATGTTTTGCAAGGAGTGGAAAGCTTCGTGCCATTGTACTGAAGTCACTGGCAAAACCATGATCTCTTGATTCTGAGTAATTTGGTCTGTAGAGTATCTATGATTAGCTTTTCGGCTATATGGCCCCATTGGAGATTCTAAATTCTTGAAAGTTACTGATTAAATTCTTAGATTTTATACTTCGAATTATGATTCCAAATCTGAAGAGTTGGGTTTCGGTTTGTATTGCTTGCTTGCAGTAAAGAAAACAGTGGCAACAAACCCAGTAACGAATGGAAGCCTTCCCAAAAGCCTGGTACAACATCATTCCTTTTTCTTCGCTTCTCAGGATTTTGTTTTCAGCATATCTTAATTCGAGCCTATGTGCTTCTTAGCTGTATCTTACTCAATTTTTTTTTACCTTCCAGAGGTTGCTAATGATAATTTTGGGCAGCGGCAAAAGAATCCTCGCAGGTTTATCCTAACTCCCCTGCTTCTTACCTGTTGCCATAGTTTTTTTATGGCTCTTGTGTGGCCTGTGTCTAAATATTTGGTTTGACAACAGCCTATATGGGCAAGCATTACATGCAGCATGAGATGGGTTGTCTTCTGTTTTTTGTTTTTCCCTTGGTAAGATCAGTCGTATTAAATATGTTAACCCTCTTTTTCTCTGTTGCAGATACACAGAGATGAAGTTTGATCAGTGAAATGATTAGCTAGGGTGATCTTCTGAATAAGCCTGCCAAAGTTTACATTTCCCCAAAGTCTTTCATCTGTTGGGTGTTCCGAAATTGCGGTATTTTTCATCTCTAGTGTTGGTTCATGTTTTTTTTTCCATCTGTTGATTTATGCTTCATCGTAATGCAATTTTGTTTTGTAATATTTTTTGATAATTTTCTTTCTTGATGCTAAATTTCCAGGTAAAAATATATGACAAAACACCTGCTCATGCTGCTTCATCTTGGGAAAGAGCAGTGCAGATGACAGGTGGTGGGTTCTTTGTTATAATATGAGGTAGGAGGAGCATCAGAGAAATGTAGAAACTTTCTGCTTTATTATTATTTTGTTTAATGTTTGCAATTGAAAATAAAATTGGCCTTTCTGCTTTCCAATTTCAGGTTCTTGTGGCTTAGTGTTTTTTAATGAAGTGTGAGAAGTGTCTTCTTCAAAGAATACTATTCAAAATTTGGACAAGATTATTTGTGCAGCAGCTAGACAAAAACTAAAGAATGGCTTCTAGTTGTCTTCTTTGTCCTAGTTTCTGAGGGACTTTTATTGTACTGAATACTTTCTAATATTGTTAGTAGTTTAGTAACAAAAACTTGTGTGTTTCTCTCTATAAATAGCATGTCAATGAAGTGTCTTGAAGTTGGCTCTCTCTCTCTCTAGTGATTCCTTAATTTTCCTTCATTATGATGATAGAAAACGTCTCATCGTTTTAGCTGCGTTTCGTTATAACCTTAAAAACATATCACTAAAAGTACTTAAAGCATATGACTAGTATGAATGGAGAGCTGGTCCATCGAGATTACTTGTTAGAAACAAACGATGAGATTAGAAAGGAAATTTTTTTTATATTTCAAACGAAATACATCACACATGTTTCCCTGTCCTAAGGGCAGTGTTCAACTTGTGTGTAGAAAATTAGTTACATGTCTGTCCAAAAACTTGAAGAATTATTAGAAAATGGAGGTTTGTCCTTTCATTAGTTATTACTGCCGTTCCTTAATATAAGACTTTTATTATATGTTATAAAAAATATACAAATATATATTTTTTTAAAATATGATTTGTATATCACTAATATTATTTAAAAGAGTAATATTGATATTTTAATTAAAAAATATTTTAATTTTTGTTTTTTCAATTGTTAATGAAAGTCTTATATTAAGGAATGAAGTAGGATGATCTAATGAAGAATGAAACAAGAGAAACTTTTCAATAATCTTTAGTGATGGCTCTCTGACATTACCAATACTTTAATAAGGAATTGGCTAAGTTACTTTAATAAGGAATTGGGGAATAATAAAATGAATATTGAGCAAAGGCTTTTTTTTTTTCTTTGTTTGAAATCGAGCACAGGCTAATTATTATGGCAATTAATGCTTTTAAACACCAATTCCAATAATCCAATCAAAGATTTAACTTGTTGCTTGTTTTTTTTCTCTCTCTCTCTCTCTCTCTGTTTTTTCTTTCTCTCTTGGTGTTTTTTTTTTTTTTTTCACCTTCCATGACTAAATCCAATCAAAAGTTCTGACTTTTGGTCAGATCTTGATTGAATCTAGCCATCTTCCCTTCACTTTTTGTGTCTTCGCCCCTTTTTTTACTGTAAATCGTGATGAAATTTTTTCAATGTATTCTGATTCAAGATTCAAGACTCAGATGCAAGATCTACTTCAGATCCTTCCAGATCTGGAATTTTCCTCTAAACCCGGAGTTGTTCTGGGCCCTTCCTCAATTTTCTTCATCTTTCCAAAACAATCTATGGGACGGTTGATACGCCCATGGTCTCGTAGATTGTTGATTTCTAAGAAAGGTGTTGGAACTGAGTTTGCTACTGTTGTTAAAGGATTTTGGAGAAGATGATGCGAAATTTTTATTATGTATTTATTTTTTCTACTGTTTTTCCAGTCTGGGTGTGAGCTTTTATCCGTTATCATGGTGGTCTACACTATTGTATAACTTTTATTTTCTTGTATTTTCTTTTTATCTTTTGATTGTAATGACTTCGACTATTTTATGATTAATGGATAATTTCTTATTTAGCAAAAAAAAACACCAATTCCATTACTAGAATGACAATGGATTGATGCTTCAAAGTGCCACCACGGCTTCAGTAGTGCGGAACGAGAAAAGATTAATTAAAAAAAAATACATGTTATGATTTTTAAAACACATATTCATGCGAACACCAGTTTTTGAGCAAAAAATACACGATTTTAAGAAAAAATATTTTTTTAAGTTAAAAACATCTTTTTCAAGTGTTCCGTATATATTAAAAAAAAACTGTTCCGCATAGGAGCCGGACTATCTGATTCACATAGTATATGAGTAATATTAATTGATGTAATTTCCGAACCAACTTATCCATCGAGTCAACACCCACAAAACCCTACCAAATTGTTTTATTTTAAGATTTTAACAAAAAGGGGAGGGTTGGTGTGTCTCGAACTCAAATCTATCTCGAGTCGGAAGTCCATTTTTATGCATAAATTCAAAGTAAGATATTATTTTAAGTAGGAATTTCCCAGTTCATTCAGCCCTAGGAAGTGTGTGATATTATGTGATCATGGTTTAAACATTAGGTTAGGTAACTTTATTTTTCTATTTGTCATATTTCTTTTGTTTTTGTGATTATTCTTATTCTTTAAATTTTCTCTTTCCACATGTTGGGAAAAAAAACAGTTTAAGAGCCTCAAGGTTATAGACGTAATGCCTAACATGACTTGTTATAAAATTCTTTCAACAACACAAGTTAAATTTTCGTATAGAATAAATTTTTATTGAAATATTAAGAAATCTGTTCTAAAACTGTTTTATTGACTCTCTTCCTCAAATTTCTACCATCTCTTAATTTATAATTTTCTTTGTCAAGAAATTTTTAACACAAGTTCAGAGTAAGGTTTCCGCCTTCCGAATTTCCCCCTAATTCAATGGAAAACAGTTTTAGAATTACCTTGTTTTAACACCTTGGCATTTTGTATCATTTATGTCAAGGAGCGGTGGTCCAGTGATGTCAATTCACTTCACCCCAAAAGTTATCGAGACGGCTAGAGTACGAAACATAAATTGTTTTTTACTATGCGAAATAATTATGGGTCGTCAGATCAAATATTTAACGGCTGAAATTATTTTGGGCATAAATAAATATTATAAAAAATGTGTTAATCAAATAATCTAAGCGGTTAAATTTTAATTCTAATGGCCCCATGATTATTCTGCATAGTGCGAAATGTTACGCACAGTAGCCAGATTGGAAAGTTATTCCTTGTTCTACATAAGTATGAAACCAAAAATCTCCAATCCATGTTAAAAAAAGACATTTATAGTTAATTTATAAAAAATAAACTTAAAAAAACTGCACAATATCACGTGAGATTAGCACGTGCGAGTCTTCTTTCACCTCCCGACACTCTTCTCTCTATGTACAATATTCTATAGCAGCATAGTTCAACTCTATTTGCTGCTTGTTTCTCTCTCCATCTCCTTAGCTTCCATTACCAGTTGCTCTTCTTCAACTCCACCCTACTTTCTCTCTCTAAATTGAAGTAGTATCCATAATCACAACTAGAAATTACTGTAAATGCAATCTCTCTCTGTATTTCAATTCACATTCACTGAATTTCTCTGTACTGAGATCTTCATCCGATTCAATTTTCTTCTGTTCCAAAGAATCGGAAATTGTAATGATTTCATAATACCTAGAAAGATATTGAGCTAGAAATAAGATTTTGATTCTCTAAGTTACCTCCAGCAGCTTGCACAGGATCATTTATGCTTGCTCAGCAGCTCTGTAATTACCAATTGAATCTCAACACTTAAAATTGTTGCTCACGTTGAAATTTGGTATGTTCTAGTTTAATTTCATTACTTGAATTAAATCCTTCAAAATGCATGCTTATTTTTTGTTGTTAGTGGAATTTATGTTTTGTATTTTATGACTCAGGATCCGCTACTACATCTCGTAGTTGTCCAGTACACTAATGAATTTATCATAATCGGAGAAATGTGATTAGTCCAAGATAATCAAAGAAATTTAATTCAATGATGTTGCTCCACTTGTGATAATTTTATTGGTTTGCTAGACAATATATTAGAGAATGTATTAGAAGACCTGAGTCTTATTTTTAGGATTATATGTTACCTTAGTAGTGTAGTGTAGGTTACCTAATGTAATAATGTTACCTTGGTTGTGTAGGTTACATTATCTAATCATTTACCTTATGTAATACTCCCTCCACCTTAGTGTAGTTGACATTCAATTTAGAACAGAGGGAGTACATATATTAACATTTTGGTTGAAGTACTTGAAGTTTGGTATGCTTGGTATGTTTTGTGTCCTGCTTCTCTTATACTACATCAAGGATTGCCTTCTATCATTGTTCGTGTCATAAGTGCTTGGAGTTATTTTACCTTTTCGGCATGTGATCTTGAAGGAGAACTGATACATTGTGCTTTTTTCCCCCTTCATGCAGTTGTAGAATTTCATGTGCTGGAAATTTGGTGTAAATTGTGTTGATTTTCTATGGTGGAATATGAGCATTTAACAACTTCCATTGGATTTCTTCTAGATAAGTAATGTTGTGCAAGGAATTCTTGATTGCGAATTATTATTCTTGATTTTTAAGTAATGGAGGAAATCAATTTGGTAAGACCATCATCCCTCAGGACAGGTGGAACCTTTAAGTCCACATTATCAGGAAAATCAACACCAAGGGGTTCACCTTCGTTTAGGCGAATTAATTCTGGCCGTACTCCTCGGAGAGAAGGTCGGAGTGGTGGAATTAGTTTTTATTGCTTGAGAAGCAACAGGATAGTGTTTTGGTTGCTTTTGATTACTCTTTGGACTTATGGTGGGTTTTACATCCAGTCAAGGTGGGCTCACGGGGACAACAAGGATGGGATTTTTGGTGGAAAAGAGAGTGAAGAGAGTGATGAAAAAGCTGAACTCCAGCTGAAGGACAGGCGGGTACTGACTTCAAATGAGGAGCCTTTAGCAGTTAATATTCACGTGGATAAAAACCAGTCTCATACAAAACATGTTGATATGATTCTAGCCAAAAAGGGAGCCAGTGATGCAAAGAAATTGGGCGCTTCTTCTAAAAAGGGCAGAAAGAAATCTGCACGTGGCTCCCGTAAGAAGTCCCGTTCCAAACCAAAAGAAATGGCTGAATATCAGAATAGTGAAGTTGATGCAATAGAAGAGGAAATTCCTTCACAAAATAGTACTTATGGCCTGCTAGTTGGTCCCTTTGGCACGTTAGAGGATAAAATACTGGAATGGAGTCCTGAGAAGCGGGCAGGAACTTGTGACAGGAAGGCTCAATTTGCACGACTGGTTTGGTCTAGGAAGTTTGTGCTTATATTCCATGAGCTTTCAATGACTGGAGCTCCACTTGCAATGATGGAGTTAGCAACCGAGCTTTTGAGCTGTGGGTCCACTGTTTCTGTTATTGTTCTTAGCAGAAAAGGTGGATTGATGCAAGAGCTTACTAGAAGAAAAATCAAAGTTCTGGAGGACAAATTGGATCTCAGCTTCAAAACTGCCATGAAAGCAGATCTGATCATTGCAGGATCAGCAGTATGTGCCTCATGGATTGGTAAGTACTTTCTTCCTTGCTGTTTTCTAGATGGGATGCTTTCAAGACTTTTTAGTTCCCCAAAGATGCATGCTTTATTGCTTTGAGATTTCCTAATAGATTGCCCTTTATTTGTAAGCTATGCCTTAAGAGTAACATTGCTGCATGAGAAAGCCATATCTTCATCCTTCTTATCTCTTGTAATTTTTGGATGCCTATTCAAATCACTTTTACCAAAATATCTTCCGAATCCAAGGTTTAGAAGATGGGAACATTATCAAACTATCCAGTTGACAACTTATAATAAAGTGCTATAGTACTACCCATGGTTCAGAAATTCCATATTCTGCTACCGAATGAACTTCACTTCCCAATCAAATCGGACGAATTTTGTGTTTCTTCAATTTGCTTTACTGTCAATTTTGATAAATTATCATGATGGAGCAGAATACTTTCCACGATTTGATATTTCTATCACCCTCTGTCCTTGAGTATTTCTTCTGCTTTATATGGACGGCTGATCGTCAATCATTTTTGAGTTGTGAATAGTTTTCATTGCTTTAAAACCCTTGATGGGCGTTTCAGAAAAATACCGAGAACATACTGTACTTGGGGCCAGTCAAATTGCTTGGTGGATCATGGAAAATCGACGGGAGTACTTTGATCGTGCAAAACTTGCTCTCAACCATGTGAAAAAGTTAATCTTTCTTTCTGAGTCACAGTCTAGACAGTGGCTAGCCTGGTGTGAGGAAGAAAAGATTGCATTAAAATCTGAGCCCGCCCTTATACCACTGTCTGTTAATGATGAACTGGCGTTTGTAGCTGGTATACTTTGCTCACTTAATACTCCAGCATTCAGCACTGAGAAGATGCTGGAAAAGAGGCAGTTACTCAGAAGTTCAGTTAGGAATGAAATGGGATTGACAGATGAAGATATGCTCGCTGTGTCTTTAAGCAGTATTAATCCTGGAAAAGGTCAACTTTTGCTTCTTGAATCTGCACGGACAATGATTGAACAAGGCTTCCCTCTGAATAATACTTTGACAAAATATAGTAAGCCTCGAAGGAGAAACCTTCCCTTACATCTTGCAGTTACATCTAATGGCAGCATAGAGAAAAGGCTGTCTACCGGTGAAAGAAAGCACAGACAAAAGCTTAAGGTTCTTATTGGTTCGGTAGGGTCTAAGAGCAATAAGGCACCTTATGTCAAATCACTTCTCGAGTTTTTATCTCAACACACAAATTTGAATAAGTCAGTATTATGGACTCCAGCAACAACGCATGTTGCCTCTCTTTATTCCGCGGCAGATGTGTATGTTATGAATGCACAGGTAACAAACCATTGGATGCTTTCTTCTAGTTTTTTTCTGGTAATAAACTAATGCCGCTCACACTACGACTCTTTCAAAGTGCTAGTAATTTTTTGGTATTTTTCTGTAAATAGCCTCAGAGAATGAAACACAATTGCAATTTACATGGAAGTGCTTGGAAATGTCTTAACAACTTCTAGCTTTGTCATTTTCCAACCTAATTTTAGTTATTGAAATTGATCATGACCTCTTTCTTAGCGGGTTTTCTGCCTTTGTACCAGCCAAATAAGAGCATCAGTGTATATTTGAGGATTTGAGGAAAACTAGAAAGAAAAGATAGAAT
This sequence comes from Vinca minor, assembly GCA_026122235.1. Classification (NCBI taxonomy): domain Eukaryota; kingdom Viridiplantae; phylum Streptophyta; class Magnoliopsida; order Gentianales; family Apocynaceae; genus Vinca; species Vinca minor. Next base: position 6,880,721 of record JAOCZM010000246.1, on the reverse strand, counting down.
GTCTCCGCAATCAGAACTTAGTCTAAAAGACAACCTTAAACTAATCTCCCTTTTTGAGTCTAGATTGTGTTGGTCAGGACTAGCATTTAGATATTGTGCTTGAGAAATGGTTTTTTCTATGAACCAATTGCGAGTTCTTATGCAACAATGCCGCATGAATTCCGTGTATATTACAAATTATTGAACTAGATTTCCATGCCAAGTTGTGCTTATGAATTTAACCAAAAACAATGCAGGGACTAGGAGAAACTTTTGGGAGAGTGACAATTGAAGCAATGGCATTTGGTCTTCCGGTATGAACACTCAAACTATTCTTTTGTGACAGCATTTTCTCTAGTAGATTAATAAGCATATATCTATTACCGTTCAAAGTATATGTTCAATCACAAGATGTGGCATGTTCTGTTTCTTGGAATGATTTCCTTACATTTTTTTCGTTTCAGTATATCGGAAGATGAATAGGTAGAATATACATCTAACCATGTGATTACATAATCAAACACTGCCCACTGTATCTGATTTTTTGCTTGGACATGGATTTTTTCCTAATAATATTTCACATATCATATAAAACCCACTTGTAAATTTGACAGTATGTTCACATATATATCAAGCCAAGTATGTGAATCTAGTCTTCTGGAATCCTTCCTTTTTTCATATAAATATATTTTGGCTGAAGAGTTTTCTGCAGACTCACATGGTTGAAATTCTTGCTGAAAGTTGTTTCAGAAAAATATCTGATAAAGAAATCTAGTCATCAATCTGCTCAAGAGCACAGGCAATACATCATGGTTGCCAACCTTGCATTCTTAATATTTTGTTCATTGATATTCAAGCAAATAGGAATAATTGCTTCTTGAAAATTCTGAACTTCCCTTTCTGATTCTTTATAACATTTCTGTTAAAGGTGCTGGGAACCGACTCTGGGGGCACGAAGGAGATAGTCGAACACAATATAACAGGTCTTCTCCACCCTCTGGGGCGTCTTGGAGCCGAAGTTCTTGCAAAGCACCTCAAGTATTTGCTTGAAAACCCATCAGCAAGACAGCAAATGGGATTCGAAGGAAGAAAGAAGGTGGAGAAAATGTTTCTGAAGAAGCACATGTACAAGAAATTTGGAGAGGTCCTGTACAACTGCATGAGATTAAAATAGCGCATTGCAATAGATTAGTTTTTCATTCAATAAGAAACAAAATTTTAGAATATTTGTTTTATAGAGCTTACGTAAATCTCATCCCTCCCCCCACACCCCCCGATCGAAGCATCACAAGAGGAAGTGGCAGTAGATAACAGCGGGAGAATCGTCTGTGGAATAGTTAAATCTCTCTTTTACAATATAAGACTTTATTCAAAACTTTAGCACTATTTTCACTACTTCACATTTACATTCGATACATAGGGACGTGTTTATTTACCTCCCTGTCTCAATACTATTACTATTACATCTCCAGGCAACAGCCTGTTAAAACATGGCCGGAAAAATTCTCCGGAGCCTCCACTTTTGTCCACGTGTTATTCTTTGAATCCCACGTGTGGAATCTGTGGAGTTCACCGAGTCCAGGGAATCCTACAACAAACAGCTTCCCCTGCCACGCCGTCACCCATGCTACATTCCTTACATAGGATGGAAGCTCCGCTACAATTTGCCACGTAGGATTATCACCGGGAGTTACAGTTGCCAAGTCAGCACCTTGACACATGTACATTCTGCCATCCTCAGTATCCACGCAAGTCCTCGGACACTTGGCTTTTGACAAGAAGTCCTCTTTAATTGGGTCCCACTGCCTAATGGCTAAATCGAATGCTTCCACACTAGTGCCAAATCTACCTTGCATATCCGTGACATAACCGCCAATGACGTGGAACTTGCCACGGTGGACAACTCCTTTACACTCATCACGTTCACTTGCCATGTCAGGCAACATTATCCACTCATCTTTCGCCACATCATACGCTAATGCAGATCTCAAGGCATTCTTGTAAATGTCGTGGCCGCCAGCTACGAAGACCATCCGATCAGAGTCCGTCGCACAGGCAAAGAAAGATCTCCGGCAACCCGGCATGTCGGTCCCACGACGCCACATGGCAGAAACGAAATTATAAACAAAAACCTCATTCGAGACATGCCAAGTGGACGGTTTCAACCCGCCCATCACCACCAGGTTTGTCCCAACTCCAGCTACCTGGCAAAAAAACGGCAACCCGTCCGAGTACCCGGGAATCGGGGGCAGTTCGGTCCAATAACCCGCATCCGGTTCAAAAACTGTTAGCCGATACGCTGGCGTTACGACAAAACACTTCATTGCCCCGGTCATTCGATTCGGGTCGATCCGTGCCTGCACCATGACAATGAGTTTTTTAGTGAATCCCGCCGACTTCCTCCGCCGCCAAAACTCCGGTAGCTCGATCCCATTTTTCCACGTTTTGCTCACAGATGAAACAAAAGAGAGACGATCGTAAGGAAAGCGGATCAAGCATTCAAGTCCGAGATCATTAGGAAGATCCGGAAACAGCTCCATAATCTTTTCTTTTTTCTTTTTTTTGAATTGGAAATGAGTTAACTAATGGAGTTTGTGAGAGGGATTTATAAAGGTATGAGTGACTGAGGACTCCATGAAAAAGATGTAGATGTTCTAGAAGGTTGGGATGGTGATATATGTTGGGATTCTCTCAATATCCCACCTCGATTGTGTTAGGAAACTAGAAAGGAGGAAAACCTTATAAATAAGGATCTTCTAGTTTAGTATTATTCGTGTGTGCCGCGTTGGGCGCCACCAACTCAGATGGTGAGTTTCCTGAGTTTGGTTTGCGAGAGGGTTTGTAATTTTGTTCAGTCCAAAAATTACATAGTGAAAGTTTGTACCCTCCGGGGTCGTGGATGTAGGTATGCGTTGAGACCGAACCACGTTAAAAATATTGGTGTTCTTTCGTGTTGATTTATTTATTCTTCTTTTTCTCTCCATATTATCTGCGTGTTTGCTTCCGCTGCCCCCAACAACTGGTATCAGAGCGTCAGGTTCGAGATTGTCAGGTTCGGAACGCGAGGTTTCGAGACTGTGAGGAGTCAGGTTCGATTTCTTTTGATGAGTTCGAGTCTTAGAAGAAGGCGCAAGTTTTTGTGACTGTGATGAGAGCAAAGAAGCATTCTTTGACCCCAACAACTGGTATCAAAGCGTCAGGTTCGAGACTGTGATGAGTTCGAGTCCGGAGAGAATCGCAGAACTTAGAAGAAGGCGCAAAGTTCGTGACTGTGATGAGAGGAAAGAAGCATTCCTTGAACCAACATCAAGGAAGTAAAACTGAGACGAAACGGAGAAGAAGAAACCTAAGAGAAGACCTAGGGTTAGGGGTTTTTTAATTGTAATTTGGGAACTTGAGAAAAGGGAGGATTTGTTAGAGATTCTCAAGATCCCAATAGTGATAGGTTTCCTTATTCTGTTTCGGTTGTAATTTGGGAAATTGAGAGAAGGGAGGATATGTTGAGATTCTCTCAATATCCCACATCGATTGTGTTAGGAAACTAGAAATGAGGAAAACCTTATAAATAAGGATTTTCTAGTTTAGTATTATTCGTGTGTGCCGCGTTGGGCGCCACCAACTCAGATGGTGAGTTTCCTGAGTTTGGTTTGCGAGAGGGTTTGTAATTTTGTTCCGTCCAAAAATTACATAGTGAAAGTTTGTACCCTCCGGGGTCGTGGATGTAGGTCTGCGTTGAGACCGAACCACGTTAAAAATATTGGTGTTCTTTCGTGTTGATTTATTTATTCCTCTTTTTCTCTCCATATTATCTGCATGTTTGCTTCCGCTGCCCCCAACAATATAGGTAGTAATAAAGTACTAGATTTTTTAATTTTTTTTGCCAAGTAATAAAGTACTAGAATTATTCATACAATGTCTTTTAGTTTAATGGACTATGCTTTCTTACTTTATGGAGGGGGCCAATTTCATAGCAATATGTGAGATGGGATTTTCATCCCAAAAAAAAAGTGTGAGATGGGATTTTCACATCAGCCAAAAAGGAAGATGGAGTTGTCCTTTCTTCTAGAAGCATAATAACAAATCTGATTATCAATATCAACCATTTATTAAAACTCATAGATAAAGAAAAAAGAAAATCTCGCTCCATGTTCTTAACTGTTAACTTTGTGGTCCAAAATTTATCAATGAAAATAAATAATTAAACAGCATTCATTCTTTTTCCATCATGTGATGATATGGTGAATTTTATTAGATTGGATCCAATGACATAACTATTCAAAGAAGAAAGAGATAAGATTAGTCATGTCAAATTTATGTCATCTTAAGCTGAAATTAACTAGAATTTGAGTTTTGAGTTTTGAATTTTAATCATGTTACATCCTTGTCATCTTAGGTTAAGATTGACTAGAACTTGAGTTTTAAATTTTCATTTATGTTTTGCAGAAACTTAATTTTTTATAAGATGAGATGATGAGCCGAATTTAAAATTTAACATGTATCTAAGACTGAAATAAAAGATTTTTTTAAAACAAAAGGAATAATTTATTCTAAATTTAAATTAAATCATAAAAAACTTTCGAGTCATATGAAATGAACGAATGAAAAAACTGGTTAAAGGGATGTTGCTCAAATGCAGCCAATTAATGTATCCAATAAGATTCATAATACATGAACTTAAATAATTAGATTACAGATATCATATAACATGTATTCCGGTAATATGCTTATAAGAACTTCAATGTCGTTATTCACCCCAAAAAAAAAAAAAGAACTTCAATGTCGAGAATCTAATCCATATAATTAGCCTGTTTGGTAGATTGAGTAATAATATTATTTGTGTAATAAGCGTGATTACAAATAAAAAAAATAAAAATATGTTCTGTTAATTTTGCATTTTAATGGGGTTTTGTATCAACTTGTTTATGATTATGATTATGATTTGACCAAAGCTTAAATAAAAATCAAATCAACATTATTATATTTTAATTATTTAGATAAACAAGGAAAATGTCTATTTCGATATATATTATTCATACGCTGACGTCAATTTTATTTTCCTTTTGTGTATTCTTTAACGTATTTGGTGTCTGTGGTTGGACGCGAACGGCTTGAGAACGGAACTAATAATGCACCATCCATTGCGGCACGCTCAACTTGCCCTGCCGTCTCATCTAATCCTCTTACATTTTTTTAAAATATTTATTTTTGAGAAATTAGGAAATTTAAGAAGTACGAGATTTAATTTGGCAAAAAAATTCTACGTATGAATGTTTTAGTTTTGGCCATTACATTCCTCTCTCAAGCTTACTTAATTAAAACATGAAAATTAGATGGAGTTTCTATTTAAATATTTTTTTTTACCTTAGATTTTACAAGAAATTTGAATTATTCCGAAGTAAAAAAGGTGCAATGAGAGTGAACATTTTATTGAATCTTAAAAGTTACCTTATGTTTCATTTAAATTTCAATCTCAAATTCCAAATTTAAGAATTAATCTCACGTCTATTAATTTAAAAACAAATATAATTTTGAAAATTGTTATTCAATTCAACCTTAAATTTGTTTTGGAGTTTTCTTAATATGATCTAATTGAGCTAACAATATTATTAATGGAGGGAGTATTGCATTATTGTCGATTCATGTGGCTAGTGGAGTATGAATAAGTGATGGTGTCTGCTACTACCCTACCATAAGAAAGAGAAAGAAAGCTAGAAATGCATATATATATATATATATATATATATATATATATATATATATATATATATATATATATATATATATATATTTAAGGAGGATGATTTCACAATTCCCCTACAAAAATGACTCGAACTCTCGATTTGCCAGTTAAAAATACAGTGTCTTACCACTTAAAATTGCGTTTTATTGTCCAGAAATATATATCTTACAAAACCTCACTTAATTAGCTAGAGAAAGACATTCTACAATAGAACAGGAGATAGTGCTTTAGTCCATTTCAAATTTGTATCTCTTTTCTTTATGAAAAGAAATGTCTGCATACTTTTATCTCCACTATGCACGGTGTAGAGCAAGTAAATCTTGTTTGTTTGCCTGTCCCAACACACGATATTCACGCTATTTCAAAATAAATATTATGAATTAATCCCCTAATAAATATTCGAGAGAGCTTTGATCAATAATCATCTAATTTCTTGTTTCTTGCTAACTGTAAAAATGGAGATCTAATTATAAGATAAGTCAACTTAAACAAAACTAATGCATACAATAATGAATCAAGAAACAATGGTATGATAAGAACATACATATATGTTTTATTATTATTATTATAATCATTCTCTGATTGATTTTCTTATCTACATACACATAAATAAAATTATATACTCGAATCAAATGTCTCATTTTTTATATAAAATAAATAGAAAATGAGACGTTTAATTCCAAATGGGATTATATAATAGTTTTTCTGTCAAATTCAGCTATGACATCTTTTGTCCCTTTTTTGGCAATGCCTTACGGAGAAGAGAGGTGATGTTGTAATTTATAATTATTAATTAAGAGATATTAATTGGTAAAATAATTTTATTATACCTCTATGAGATCAACAGAAATTCGCCATGCTTTCCGGTCGAGAGAGGTTGACTATTGATTTTTATAATTCTTGTTACCGACAATCCTAGTGGTAAAAGATTTTCCAAAGCTATTTAATCTATTTAAACATATTTGATTATCTGTATTCCATGTTGTTTGTCTAAACAAACATATTGTTTTTTTTTTTCATGAATACGAATAAATTAAAAAATTATGTCGTCACAAAGAATACATGAAAGAGAAGAAAAACCACAATTTAAGTAGATTTCAAATTCGTTTTATCGAGACAATTAGTTGGTCGGAGTAGTTCAAAATAAACCGATACATTGAAAAGAAAGTACTATGGATCTAATCATTTTCAAAAATGAACTAAAACAATTACATAAAATCTCATTTTACAAGTCTTACAAGCTAAAATTGTTCATCATCCTTTCTATAGACAGTGTACTCACTTCACAAAATAATACTAACCATTATAAGTACAAATGATATAAATCTTTTCAACATCCAAATATACACATACTATCGAATAAGGCTAAGAACTCGTCATTTAAATAGATAAAGAACAAATCAAAGAATCGTCATTTTCGCTATGATAACATAGTAGTAAAAGAATTACAATTTGTATCAATAGCATTTGGGATTCATACCTCCAAACAACAAGCTGATAGAATATGTCCAGAGTACTCTTGGGGAACTTCTATTTTGATTGAATTCTCATTCTGATTGCTCAAGTTTATCACATAACAAGCATCTAAATTCCCACTAGATTTTGCACAACCAATCGCCAATAGTCTACCCTGCCATGCTGTCAAGTGCGATACACGCGACACATCAGCTGGCAACCCCGACAACATCGTCCAAGTGTCGCCTTTCCGTTCGAGCAAATTACCATTTTGCCACGTGTACAATTTATCATTCAAACCGTTCACACGCGATTCAGCACACGTGGCAATTTTTAAAAAAGTTGTCAACTAAATTTCATTGACACACTTGATTGTTATACACCTCAACATGATTTTCAAATCCACCTTGTCGCTCCGTACAGTATCCACCGATGACATGGAACTTGCCACGGTGGAAAATACACTTACACTCATCACGCTCTTTTGCCATGTCAGGAAGCAAGACCCACTCATCACTCGCCACGTCATAAACCATTGCTGACCGTAATGCATTTTTATCCTCGTCATGTCCACCAGCAACAATCACCGTCCGATCATAATCAGAAGCAGCACATCCAAAAAACAATCTTGATCTACCTGGCATATTGGCCCCACTCCGCCACGTCGAAGATAAAAAATCATAAACAAACACCGAATTCAATACCTTCCACGTAATCGGATCGCACCCGCCCATAACAACTAGATTGGTACCTGCTCCGACTATTTGACAAAAAAGGGGCAATCCATGAGAGATACCGGGAATTGGCGGGAGAATATTCCAGAAGTTTCGTTCGGGATCGCAAACAGTGAGATGGTAACTTCCTTCGGAATCTGTAGATTTGACCGGAGCTTGAGCCATTACGATAACCGGTCGGGTCAATTTAGAAGCCTTGCGATGGCGCCAAAATTCATGAAGCTGAATTTCTTTCTTCCAAACGGAGGCGACTTTGGATAAATGGTTGAGATCAACTCGAATTAAACATTCAATTCCAATATCATTTGGAAGCCCTGGAATTAGCTCCATTTCAAGATATTTGCGTTTAAAAAACTCGAATTTTCTGCAACAAAATGATTGGCTGATTCAAATTTCTGTTCAGAAGCTTCTAAAAAATAAGAGAAAGAGCTTAATCGGAAAGATCTGGTACTTGATTCAATGAAGATAATTTGAGGAAAAGAAGAAGATAGGGATTAAGAAGAAGAATTGAATGTTGTAAATTTATAGGAGAAAGTGATCTTTGGGATGCGTAAGCAACATGAATGGTATGTTCTCATACATATATTATAACCACTTAAAATTCGCTACTGATAATTTTTTTCAATTTCATAAAGAATTGTATATGATTTGAAAAAAAAACATATGAAAACATGTACGTATAGAGACAATGTTTTTTCCCGCTAAGCAAAAGTATACGGTTTTTTTCCTTGGTGTAAAAAATCACGGAAATAAAGGGAATGGATTAGTTTTATGCAACGTTTTTCTCCAATGGAACAAAAGGAGGAGTCATAGATTTGCTTGTTTGACTAAAATATAAAAGCATTTATTGGCACACAATATAAGAACATCAGGTTCGACAAGTTTGTATCTCAAAGTCCACGCTTTTAAAATTATGTTATGAAATAAGATTTGAAAAATGAATGAACCTAGTTTCTGAGGTTTCACCGTTCCGTTTTAAATTTCATTGAAAGATATGAATTGCTAAATGTGTTTCATTAGATAATAAACAATACTCCATCCATTCCCAATTAATTGTCGTTTAGGAGATTTATAGGTATCCAAATTAATTGTCGTTTAAGGTTCTTTTATTAGTTGTCAACAATTTATTCCAATTATACCCTCGACATTTCTTTTATTTGCGGGCTCTACCATTCCTATTTTTTCCTTTCTTTTCTTATGCTATAGAAGTGAGAGAGGGGTAATATTGGAACTTTCGGTGAAAATGACAAGTTTCTTAATTTTCTAAAATTATCTAAAGAGTATTATATTTAGGAATGGAGGGAGTATTTTCTTGTTGAAAAAAAAATAGAAATAATTTGACTGAAGAGGGGAGAGAAACGGGGGTTAAAGAAGACATAAAAAAAGTCTCGATATTTAATAAAATAGAAATTTTGATTAAAAGTTATATTAGACAATAAATCATATTAGATAACCTTATTTTGAGTACTCAATTGATAAAATTGAAGAAATTAGTGCCCAATTAATAAAATTAAAAGAATGAGTACCAATTGATAATTGAGGTGAATTTCGTGTTTTTTGAATTTAACCCAATAAAAAATGAACACTTCTGATATGGACCGGGTCCACTGTACCATGCGATATAGATTTGGCCACATTACTACATTTCCTTCTCTCTCCTCATTTTGCAGGAATGTGGCCAAATCTGTACCACATGATCCACATGGACCCGATCCATATCAGAATTTTCCATAAAAAATGGAAGAATGTTTGATCGTATATTGAAATCGTTGCCCTTAATTTTGACGATTTAAAAGTCTCGTGGTTCTTTTGTTGATTACTATTATTGTCCCTTTGAAACCGGGAAAGGACCAGGAAGATTAAGCTGTATACTCCCTCCATTACCATTTATTTGTTGTTTAGGAGATATATATGTATTCAAATTAATTAATATTTACATTTTTTTTATTATGTGTCAATAATTTATTTCAATTATACCCTCAACATATCTTTTATTAGAAAAGTAAAAGAGAAAGGAAAGGGTATTATTAAAATTGTGGTGGAAAAATTACTATTTAATAACTTGAGAAGAAAAGTTTGATAGAAAGCGATTCGGATCGAAAGATAATCGATACTTTTTCCCAGATCAAGTTTATACAAGTCGTAATGAGTAGGCATGTAAACAGGTCAGGTTTATACTCGTATCCAAATTTTTTTTAAGGATTTGATAAGAACTTCAAACCCATATACTCACATCCGAAACTGAGTAATAAAATGGTTACGAGTATAAAATATAAAAAACGGATCTGTTAGACCCGAATATGTTTATATATATATATGGTAAATAAATAAATAAATAATATTATATATAAATAATTTTTTTAACCTTTGGATCAGCTCACATCTAAAGCTATATTTTTACCCAATTTTATCCTCACATATAAAAGTATATGAATCAAAGTTGTAAATATAGTTTTCTGTCGTTTCATTCTCTTTTCATCACAGTCGTGAGCCTTAGATAAAAAAAGTACAAAATAGGAGGATTGAACTTTTTAATCAGCCAAAATAGAAAAGTAAAAAGTACGAGGATTGAGCTTTTTTAAATGGGTTTTACCATATCCAGATCTGGATCTAAATCGGCGGATCTGATAATACATATTAAGGATCCGTTAGGATCCAGATTCGGATTCGGATTCGGTAGAAATAAATAAAAACGGATATAGAATCGAAATAGACAGTTATGTATCCATTTTTATCCGTTTACATGCCTAGTAATGAGTTTAATAATGAGCTGCGAGTTGCACAATTTCTTTGTACTTATCTGGGACATAAGATTTGACTGTCAGATTCCCATCATCTTTCGATGGAGATGCGTATTTCACCCCGATTAGCTTCAAGCCTGCAAATACAACGTACAAGGAGTCGAACCAAATGATCACATGTCGTTTAGGAGCACGTTTCAAGAATAGCATTAAATAAAGACGAATCCACTTTAGTACTCATTTCATTCCCATTTAATCGTCGTTTAAGAGATATATATATATATATATATATATATATATATATATATATATATATATATATATATATATTCAAATTAATTTACATTTACATATCTTTTATTAAGTGTCAACAATTTATTTCAATTATACCCTCAATATATCTTTTATTAAAAAAGTGAAAGAGAGGAAGAAAGGGGTATTATTGAAATTGTATTGAAAATATTACTATTTATTTGAATTCCTTAATTTTTTTAAAGTGTCATAAACGTCTCAGGAATTGAGGGAGTAGCAGAATAGTTGGATACTAGAAAATTTTCTCCATTGGGGCAGACAAGTGATATATGCCAAACTACTCAAGAACCCATTCCTCAAAAAGACAAAGGAAAAGGTAAAACATCTTCTACAAGGTACTTACTCTTGTCAATACGTCCATATAGAAGCCTTTCGCCTTTCCAGTATTCCAAGGGTCTCGTCTTGATTCTTTTGCTTCTTCTCACTCCAGATTCGAATGACGTACCAGCCGCTGTAAGATAAGTAAATATGAATAATAAATACTCGATTGAAATAAGATAATCAAGGAAAGAGTTACAGCTTGATGCAGAAAACAACCTGCAAGGCTAGGTCTAAGAACGAATGTTTTACTTTCACGAATTCCAATTCGGGGCCTTTTTTCCTTGCGTTGCTGCTTCTGCTTCTGTACCTGGTCCTTTAACCACACAGACAAATCTCACATTAGCAGAAGCAATCTAGTATATTAGTCAGTGCAGCACATTGCACTATTGTGTACAAATGAAATTCGACATCAAGTCCAGAATCCTAGGATCAAAGGTGAATATGCTATAGGAATGAACAGGGTAATCATGCTATATCTTTTTTTCTTTTGGTAACATGGTAATCATGCTCTTTCGCTCTCAAAACATCAAACACTTTCTTTGTACAATTACTGGATTATGCCAAACATGTCTGCTACCCAATATCAAGCTAGGTCAACACCAACCAAATTCCTTGGTTTAAACTCCCAAGGTAACTCGGGCAAAAGAAGGGGAAAGAAAAGTATAAAAAGCTTAAATGAAAATGAGAAAGTCCCATTACTCCATTAGGAAGAAGGATCTAGCAATGTCCAGAAGAGTGGTATAACTAGAACCTACACTTCCTAGAATCATGAGTAGACACCAAATTTGATATTTTATCTCCTGGTTTCAGAAAGTATATTCCTACATGCGATAAATAGCTCCTATCACATCCTAGCATATAAATGAAGCAGGTCCAAAATTACTCAAATTTGCAAAAAACATAGTTGCAATATATTTTTCAACAAAATCCCATAATGTTCACCAGTATCAGGACCGCCATGGTTCTACACTTGTAAGATGAAAAATAAGAAGTTAAGAGATGACCTCGGTGCTTTTAGTTGAATTAGTTTCTACTGTTGCTGATGGTAAATCTCCAGCAGGTTCTTCACAAGCAATTGAAGTCAACAGATCTGGCAAAACCAGAGAAGCAAAATGACAAATTTTTTAACTACACAAAAATAGAAGTTGTAGGTTAGATCAGTAAAGAGTAAATCAAATCAATCAATGAAGAGGGTCTCAACTTAAGTACTCAACCTAATACAAATGAGAAGAAAAGCAGACCCAAATTTCAGTCACTTCCTAACCAAGAAATCTAAAATCAGTTACTCGAATAGTCTTCCACTTCTTAGCAAAAGTAGTACTCGTACATTTCTTTTTACATATTAATTGGATCAGGTAAAGCCTTGTATTCTTGAACCTCTCAATTTTTACACACACATACTGTTTAGTGTGGCAGCGGTTCAAATCAATAATTGAGCAGAATAGATAACTACCGGACAGTATTTCTTAAAAAATCATGACACAAACAAACAGAAAAGTGGATTCTATTTTTTGTCACTTTTTTCATGAGGGGTGTGATGGGCACAGTGATGCAGTAGGACATTATAGATAAAGGAGAAACAGATAACAAAATTTCAGTAAAGTTCAGGTTTCATTCTTATCATATAGTATTGCTGTATTCAAAATTCAAAGGACGTGAAACAGATGGTTCATTCTAATCTTGCATTTACTAGTGTTTTTGGGTCAATTTTCAACAAGATTGTGATATCAACAAAATGCACCATCAGCTAGTGCTGGATAGTCTCTGTGAGTTAGCATGAACTCAGAACTGAACACATTGCCTACTTCTGAAAAGCCTCTAGTAGACTCATTTAGAGCAGAGGGCTTATACTCCCAAGTTAAATCTCAGGATTCATCTCGTTTTATTCCATCTTTTAGTTATCGGGAAAGATATTCCAAATTTGTGGAATTCTTTACAGATCCTACATCTAACAGCAACTCACTAAGTAAAATAACAAGGAAATTACGTCACAATAATTATGTGTCACCTCAGCCGTGGAATTTTGGGAAACTAAGAAGTCAGCCCTGCAAATAACGGTAGGGAAAATCGAACCTGAAACAGGCTGATTTTCATTCAAAGTTTCTACACTTGCTGAATAATGAATGTTAACATCCTGTTCTGCAGGAATTGCTGATTCAAATGGCATGCCTTCGACCTGCAAGTGAACCAAACAGATACTAGCAGTCTTTACTTTGAGACTTTTGGAGATATAATCCAATGCTTTCATGAAAAAGCAAGTAGTAATGTCTTCTACCTGACTGGATTCATGCCTATGAACATCCGAGCTGTTACCAGACTTTGCTGAGTTATGAACACTCCGATGCGTTTCTCCAGATGATAGAGCAACTCTGTACGTATCTACAATCTGCATTTGCAACAGAAACAAGCATTACGATGATTTCCACAAACTACGCAAAATTATGGTCATGTGAGAATACAAAGAAACTTACATCCTCTGTCCTCTTGTTGGCGCCATTTGTCAAACCATTAGTCTCTGTATCCTTAGCTGCATGGCAGTCCATAGTTTTCTGGTGAATTTCATTATCCTGTAAGTCACTTCTAGATCCATTTGGCCAAGAATCTTTATTTGTAATTTGTCCCTCTAAGTTCATATCCAAAGAATCATCAAGCAAACTCTCTGAACCTCTTGATTCCATGGTGTGGATGTCCATTTCAGAAACTGAAGGTCTATTAGTCTCATCTTCCATTTCTGTTGTTGACTTTTCAGACATGCTGGACTCCTTGAGCACATCCACCTGATCAAGTGGCTTGTCAATGTCTTCAAAAGAAAATGGAGTTCTATGATCTAACATTTCAACATTAAGTGGTGAGAACGGATCTCTTGATTGATTTGATTGCAAAGCGTGCATTTTCAATAAAGATAATGAAGCAAGTGGACTTCGTGATGGGGTAGGTGAGCCTATAGGGTTCCTGGGATTTTCTGAAGCCTCATGTTTCTTGGGTGCTTCTCCACTCAATTGTTTGATCACATTTGACATGTTAGAGACAGGCTTCTTGGCCTTTGGCCACCTTTCCCCCAATGCCTTAAAATCAGTCCTCCCAATTCCCTGAAACTCAGGAATGTCTAAATAGTCCAGATCAATAGGTTTTATCTGCAGCCGCTCCTGCAAAAGAGACAATGCTCCATCCTCATCTAAATCCTTGCCATCTCTGGAGAGTAATTCATCCAAAATCTCATTAACTTTGTTCTCTGTGGTTGTTATTGATCCTGCACACATTAATTTAACACTATTAACAAAAACAAAAAGGTATGCAGATCACTTAAAAGCTGTCATTTGAACCCAATATGACCTCTGACAGAAATATCGAAGCACATAAATAGTAGTATACTATAATTGGTAGAAAACAACATTCTTAAATTAATAGACTTCACTCACCAACCAAATCTATCTCCTCTGTTTCAACATCAGCAACATTTGTCTCTTCTTGCGAGCCATGACCAAGGCTACCAGAAACAACCTGCTGCAATGTCTCATGGGAGGATGCTAGCATTTCATCACTTTCTAAAAGCACTGATGAATATCGATGTTTATAACTGGCTGACTTCCTGGAATTGAAAAGGCAAACTTTGTATAATAAGAGTTTCACATAAGGAATACATTGTGCAGATGATGAGATCAGTAAATATACCCCAAAATCCCTGGTCGACGATGCCGTGCGTTGGTGGATTCTTTATACTCGTTTAAATCAGATACAGTGCCACCCTTCTGTTTTTCTATTTCTCTTTTGGCATCTGTAAACCGATATCATGAAAGAGTTTCCAGGAAAAAAAGCAGGGTGGTGGAGAGAAACAAGAAACCAAGAGAAAATAAAACAAAAATAAGTGAGTAGCAGCAACTTAGGGAAAAAAAAATATAAAGAAACTCCAGGAGCAATTATTGTGAGAAGTGAGAAACCAGGAAACTAAAATTGCTTTCCAGCAATAGAAAACAGATTATTTACTTTCAAGTCTTTCATATGCAGAGAAAAACTCCTCGGGGTCTTGTAGTTGATCAATGTTCAAACTAGGCTCCACCAAAGTCACAGGAGGCTGACTGTAAAATACATCAAGTAACCAATTAAAACTCCGAAAATCGTCCATCAGTAATGACAATGGAAAATCATAACCATAGATTACCTTGAGTTTGGCTTAAGAGAGAATCGAGCCCGCTTGCGACCAAGACCGGGTCTTCTTTCTTGGGGTTTTTCCTTGACTTCTGGAGCAACAACATCTTTGTCAATTCCTATTGATTCTACAAATTTCACAAACTGAGAGTTCAAAAGCTCTGAACCCGTATCAACAATTGCTTTTGCCTCGTACATAACTCTTTCAGGACTGCTCATTGTCTTCAAGTAAGCGCCAAGACACACAAAAAAAAAGGAAGAGAAATATGTCAGTTGGTTAAGTTATCTTAACATCGCCTAAATAAACACACAAGACTCCTCCAAGCTGCAAAATGAAGTCTTATTACATCTGGGAAAAGATATAGAGACCTAAACATATTAATTACTCCCACTGTCCAAAATTAGTTGTCCCAAAACTTATATTTTCTTGTCCCAAATTAGTTGTCCTCGTAATATTTCAAGATAACATTTATTCTTTTTTTCCAACATTACCCTTATATTTATTAATTCAACCAACATCATTAACTGCATTCAAAACTTCGAGATGGTTGGTTTTTTTTAGTCCTTTGACTCAAAAAACTAAATAACTAACGTTTTTCTTAATTTATGTGAAATTTGATTTTGGTCATCTAATAAAGGACAGATGAAGTAACAAATAAATGAGTAATAGATCTACACTTCAATATGCAAATAAATTGAAGCACCGTGAAAATCTCAGCAAATTTCACACACACGCAACAAAACTTGGCTCGTGAACAGATAAACAGTTCAAATGCGGGGAAAATCTGGAAAACCCATAAACTATAGAAATTTTCCCTTTGCATCAAATATAAACGAAACTAAGTTAAAGAAAACATAATTGAGAGGTATGATCAGAAAATTTTACCAAATGTTTCATGCAATGGTGAACCGAATTCAGGTCATTCGGGTTGGAAGGTAAATCAACATCAATCGGAGCCCTAATTGTTCGAGGGAATAGAGAAATTCCAGTGAACGATTCAAGTGGATCAACTGGATCCGACATCAATTATAAAATGAAAGACCTAATTTAGTTCAATTAACACAAAATTTTCATGTTTGAAAGATTTTCGAAATGAGGAGTTGAGCGGGATTTGAGCTAAGTGGGGAGTGAATAATGATGGGGAGAATCTTTTTTGTTTGTTTGACAAATATGCCCTTGTGCGTGACAGTTTTCTTGTTGATAACTTAACGGCTTCCGGGTTTTGCCGAATTGCCGTTGTTGTATCAATTGGGTGCATATGGAAGGACAAGAAAATGAATGGGTCTCATTAGGTATTAGATCAAATATTAGGGGTTGATGTTTGGTTTTAAAAGAATTTTGGATTTTCTCTTATTTGTGGAATAGAAAAAAAGTGTAACTCGTGTGATTTGAGCAAATTGTTGCGGTTTGTTAAAGTTAGGTAGGGAGTTTGAATAAGGGATGTCAATAGGAGTAAGTGGGAGTGAGGGATTAAAAGAGTTATATGAACTGTCAGCTTTGACTTTGACAATATTATTTTGTGCTTTAAGACAAAAAGATATTTAATGTAAGGAGAAAGTTTAAGAAGAAAAAAAAAGATGCAAAACAATGAGAGAATTAATTGTGGAACTCATATAACATTGACATCACAATTCACAACCAACATTTATAGTATTTAAGATTTAAAATTTTAACTATTGAACCTAGGAGAATATTGAATGTATGCTGTTATGATAAATATGACACGTATTTTAAAAAAAATATTATAAAGATATTTTTTTTTTTGTATTTTTAACGAAGGAATATTCTAAATGCTTATGCATTATTAGCATTTCATATGATAAAATGGTGTTTCACAAAGAAATAAATAAAGACGAAATTGCAATTTAAAGTACAAAAAAAATGAAAAAAAGAGTAAAAAGATAAAGGTCATATCTCCAATCCAAATGTCAATCGAGTGGATTTTACCTTTTTTTCCCATTAGTAAAAAAGACAAATAAAAGGACAAGTAATTTGAGTTCAATTATTGTCTAGTTCAAAGAAATAATAATTGTCATTGTTATAAAAAATAAAAAAAATAAAAAAAGGCAAATTGGTGGATTTCGAGATTGATATAAGGTCCCTAAACATTGTTTTTTAATTTTTTTATCCTCAAACAATTTATGTTTTGTGCATAAGGTCCTTCCGTAAAAAAAATGGTTAGTCAACTGTGAAATAGAAATCGAGATCGGGTCAACCCAAAAGCTTTAGGGGCAATTTCGGTACAACATTGGCAAATTGGTGGATTTCGTCCCTAAACAATTTTGAGATTGATATAAGGTCCCTAAACAATTTTTTTTTAATTTTTTTTATCCTCAAACAATTTATGTTTTGTGTGTAAGGTCCTTCCGTAAAAAAAATGGTCAGTCAACTGCGAAACAGAAATTGAGATCGGGTCAACCCCAAAAGCTTTAGGGGCAAAACCCTTCCCTTCTTCTCTTTTTTCTTAAAAACTTGGCTAATGCATTATATAATTATTAAAATCAAAACCCTTTATATATATATATATATATATATATATATATATATATATATATATATATATATATTTTTGAAAGAATCAAAACCCATTATATAATTCCTAAAAAAAATATATATATAATGGGTTTTGATTCTTTCAATATATATATATATATATATATATATATATATATATATATATATAAAGGGTTTTTATTTTAATAATTATATAATGCACTAGCCAAGTTTTTAAGAAAAAAGAGAAGAAGAGAAGGCCCCTAAAGCTTTTGGGGTTGACCTGATCTCAATTTCTGTTTTGCATTTGACTGACCATTTTTTTTACGGAAGGACCTTATACACAAAATATAAATTGTTTGAGGATAAAAAAATTTAAAAAAAAAATATTTAGGGACCTTATCCACCAATCTCGAAATTGTTTATGGATGAAATCCACCAATTTGCCAATGTTGTACCGAAATTGCCCCTAAAGCTTTTGGGTTGACCCGATCTCGATTTCTATTTCACAGTTGACTAACCATTTTTTTGACGGAAGAACTTATGCAAAAAACATAAATTGTTTGAGGATAAAAAAATTAAAAAACAATGTTTAGGGACCTTATATAAAATCTCGAAATTGTTTAGGGACGAAATCCACCAATTTGCCTAAAAAAAAAGATAATTGTCATGTTTGTATAAATTGATGACAAGTGAGAGTAACTATACAATATTAGATTAGTCGAAATTAATAATACTTATAACCAATATATTTAAAAAAATAAAAAATAAACAATATTATTTATCAATGCTACACTTCAAACGAGGATTTGAGTTCGAAATTCAATTATCAATATTGTTTTGATTGTGAGCGTCATGACCATGTCAAAGCTCCATGGATCATACCCGACCTGATTAAAAACCAAACTTTGTGGTATAATCAAAGAGGCCGTAGCCTAGTGGGGTAAGTCTCTACCCGTAACCAAGAGATCCAGGTTCGACACCCCCCCTACGTAGGGGCAATAAAAATTCACCTTAAACAAAAAAAACTTTGTGGTCCGTAGGCAATTCCAAATTAATCTTTCCACTAGTAAGGAAACTGGACATAAGAGTAACCTAAAAAAAGAAGGGAAAACGACTTGAAAGGTCCTCAAAGTATTTACCAATACAAGCTAAGGTCCCTAAAGTATTTCGACTTCCCATAAGGTCCTGAAACTATTTACGCAGCTTTTAAGTAATCCTACCACTACTTTGGACGGTGGTTTCCGGCCAAGCATCATCACGCCCAGGGGCAAAATCGTCCCCAAAAAAGCAACAACTACTCAACAATGACAATTGAGAATCCTAGACTTGCTGAAACTTCTCAAAACCTCAATTAAGTATTCAAACTGAACCAGATAACGGAAATTAGAGAGCAATTAACAAAGTCAACAAAGAAAAAGCTCCTCAAAAGAACACAGAAATTAAACCCATTCTTCCAAAACTCAAAACTCCAAATTACAAAACTTTTCCCAAACTCATCAGCCAAATATGGAGCAGAAACAACAGTATAGGAAGCAAATTATCAAATTGATCAAAACCCATTTCTTAATTCATGATTTCTTTATCAAAAACCAAATCAATCAAAACCCACAACTCCAAATTACACATTTTTTTCCCAAAAATCCATTACCCAAATCTGAAGCAGAAAAACAATAGGTGCATCAAATCATCAAATTAGCCGAAACCCATTTATAATAGCTTTAAAGATGCGGAATACATTTTTTGGGACGATTTTGCCCCTGGGCGTGATGATGCTTGGCCGGAAACCACCGTCCAAAGTGGTGGTAGGATTACTTAAAAGCTGCGTAAATAGTTTCAGGACCTTATGGGAAGTCGAAATACTTTAGGGACCTTATCTTGTATTGGTAAATACTTTGAGGACCATTCAGGTCATTTTCCCAAAAAAGAAAGAAAGAAAGAAATAGATGGTATAATTACTATAATGCCCATCCATATTTTTAACGGTCGGTCATAACCAGTAGTTAACAAACAGTAAACTAATGCTTGCTCCGCGTTGGAGTAGGGTTGCAGTAGATAAACGCCACCCTTCTTCTTCCCTCCGTCTCTTACACATCCCTAAACTCATCTCCGCTTCCAATCCCTCCTTCTAGAATATTTTTCTTCTTCTTCCTCTATACTTCGCCTTCTGTAACTCTCCGCCGCCGTTTCCAAGCAGAACAATGGGCGCTTCGCTCCCTCCAAAAGAGGCTAACCTCTTCAAACTGATTGTGGTTAGTTAATTATTATTATCCGATTAGTTTATTTGTTACTTCCATTTAAAGATTTTCCGGTGCTAAAACCCTAGATTTTATTGTAATTTCATGTCGCAACACTTGAATTTGTCAATTAGAGTATTTAATATTGCAATTATAACTGTATTCTATCATGAAGAGCCTGAAGAAAACTAGCATTTAGATCTTCATTGGAAGTGACTTTCTAAAAGAATGAAACTTTATTAACTAGGAAACTGAGTTTACTTCAGGAGAAATAGAAACCGGATTTTTAATCATAATTTGGTTTTTGCATTATTTTTGCGGATAAAACCCTAGATTATTGTAATTTAATTTTTATACTTGAATTGTCAATTTAAGTAGTGCACATTGGATTATGATGGTATTCTAGCTTTAGGAGCCTGGAAACGAGCATTTAGATCTTCATTGGAACCGGCGTTCTAAAAGAATGAAACTTTATTAAATAGGAAACTGAGTTTACTTTAGGAGGAGCAGATACCAGATTTTTTGGGTCTGAAAAGATGAATTTGGAAGTGTTTAGTGCTTGTATAACATGAATATGAGTGCAAGACATTTGTTTTGGCTGGAAGATGAGTAATTTAAATGGGTACAGTTTGCATATTTATGCATATTGTTATAGTCTGCATCATTTGGTTGAGAAGTTTTGGTCTGAAAAGATGAATTTGGAAGTGTTTAGTGCTTGTATAACATGAATGTGAGTGCAAGCATTTGTTTTGGCTGGAAGATGAGTAATTTAAATGGGTATAGTCTGCATGTTATGCATATTGTGTATAGTCTGCGTCATATTTGGTTGAGAAGTTTAGGTATTGTATTCAACTATGAGAATATTGTGCAAGAATAATTGGGTTCCCCTTTTTAGAAAACATATGACTGCTGAAGTGATATATTGCATAGACCTTGTTTACTTCTGTCTATAAAAAAGTTCTCCCACTTGAGTTTTAGTACATTGCCATTGCATGTTCACTATGATTAGGAAAGTTGTAGTACATTGCCATTGCCTGTCGATTGCGAGCTACAACTTTTACGCTGCCTTCTGAAAAATCCAAATAGTTTCAATCCATTGATTATTTCCTTTACATAGTTGATCATGAAATCGGCTATATGGTTTAAAATGCAATTCATTTTAATTCTCATTGATTACTGTTATCAATGTATGTAGTCACCCTTAATTTACTTCGTCGCAAATTACCGGTTAAGTTTAAAGTTTAGTTGTCTAAATGGGTTTCCTGGGCTTGGGAAATATTGATTCAAGTGGCGGGTCAGAGTCTCCAGACATTGGACAGTCATCATTAGCAACACATTATTGTATGCAGTAATGACTATAATGGAGAACTGTTCCAATCATTATAAGCATACTTTGATATATTTTTAGTTACAGCTTCATTTTTCAAGTTACTTCACTGTTACTGAGTTCTAGTTGAATTTCTTGGCGCTTCTCAGTTTCTGATTGATGAAGCTTCTATCTGAAGTTCTGAACTGATTGTTTATTGAATGGATAATGCAGAAATCATATGAAACAAAGCAGTATAAGAAGGGGTTGAAAGCTGCAGATGCAATTTTAAAGAAATTCCCTGATCACGGAGGTATTTGATGTTTTTCCATATTTTATTAAGCATGTTCATGGCATATTTTAGGTGGTTAAAGATCACTATATAGATACTACTCTAATCTGATTTATTTTTCTATGGTCAATGATACTCCCTTTTTTCCTTTTTAACCATGAATGAAAATGAAATGGCAATTGGATCATATGTGTTCTTCTTTCCAAGGAATAATATGCCGTTTTTTAAAAAATTTCCAAATACTCTTGTTTGATTTTCTATTATTTTTTTTCTGGATACAAGTTTTTGGTTAAATATATCAAATGTGTGAGAATATGGCAAATGTTGATAAGTTTGTCAGACTGTTTTTCTTTTGAATAAAAATCCCCAGTATTCATATATAACAAGCTGTCTCGTGTTGGATCAGAAACTCTCTCTATGAAAGGATTGACATTGAATTGTATGGACCGCAAAGCTGAAGCATACGATCTTGTTCGGCTTGGTTTGAAGGTGGGTTTCTCGTCTGATTCTTTCATGATCGATATTGAACAATATTTTCTTCACCTATATATGTATATCCATACACATACAACATCTTTTACAATGTAACAGTAGGGCTGAATCCCTGTTTGCTCTTTGCAGAATGACCTTAAGAGTCACGTTTGCTGGCATGTTTATGGACTTCTATATCGATCCGACAGAGAATATAGAGAAGCAATTAAGTGCTATCGTAATGCACTTAAGATTGATCCTGACAATATTGAAATACTACGAGACCTGTCTCTTTTACAGGTAAAAGTGATTTCATTTTTGCATGAACATGGCTGTGAGATTTTAAATTAATATATACATGTATGAATTTAGAACCGAACTGATAGTAATTCATTTATTTTGTTAAAACAACGTAATTTCTAATCAAGAAATGTATTTCTGGAAAATAACATCTGTGGAGTATTCGTATACTTTGTTATTTTTCCTGTCCAGTCCACTTGGATATATGTTCTCCGAGTTCTATTTGATTCATTAATAATTCATTTAGCTCATTGGCTTCTGCTGTGAGAAAAAAAGCAATTAGATATTTCTGATTAGGTTTGAGAAGTTATATAAGTAGCTCTTCTACTTTTAAATTTTTTTTTTTTGTTTCTAAAATATCACCCCAAAAAAAATTGTGGCTCTGTTGATATAAGTCTGGTAATGGTTCTTAATTTTTTTCAACGTAATTGGATTTTTCCTTGTACACTACTATTATTTTTTTTTTTTTTGTGATAGCATTTTTATTATTCTGTTTTGTTAGGACCATGAGAAAAAATGTAAATGCGCATTTAGATGACCATATGCTGTTTCCTTTTTCCATTTGGCTGGTCAACTAATGAATATTTTTAAACTTTCTATCACTTTCAGGCACAAATGCGGGACTCAGCAGGTTTTGTAGAAACCAGGCAACAACTGCTCACTTTAAAGCCAAATCACCGGATGAACTGGATAGGATTTGCTGTTTCTCATCATTTAAATTCAAAGTATGCCTGTTTTCGGATCTTAATGATATAATATTTTTGTGGTTCTTTGGCCGAAATTAAACAAAGTAATATTTTGCATCATGACCTTTAATTTTTATGTAAATTGGGTTCGTTTTCTTTTATGTATTTTTTCTTTCCCCTTCTATAGTGGATCAAAAGCAATAGATATCCTTGAAGCATATGAAGGGACTCTAGAGGATGATTACCCACCAGATGGTGAACGTTGTGAACATGGGGAAATGCTTTTGTACAAGGTAAATAGTGAAAATGACTGTCACTTAAGATGTGGTGATTATTTTAACTTCTTTGCATTTGCTTGTTTTGCTAAGTATTCTACATATTCTGTTTCCCCCAAGAAAAAAGGAAAAATGAACAGCAATGTCATAAGACAAGTTAATGTGTACGGTCTTTGAATTAATGCAACAGACAAAATAAGGTGACAGATTCCTAGAAAATGCTGGTTTAAACTTTAAATTCATGCTTGAAAGTAAGTTAAGTGCTGATTTAACACCTGGAATTTTGTATTAAGTTGATGACTTCTTCATTATTTGTCAGATTCACCTTGGAAAGTTTTCACATCTTGCTCTCAGTTCTTTTTCTTCTCATCTGTGTTTTAATGGTGTAATAGGTCTTGTTTGTCTAACTTTTGTGTTGAAAATTGGACTTGGGCATAACTCCACCCCAAAAGTACCTCAGAGGGGGAGGATTGCCCAAGTATTATAAGTGGAAAATATACTTACAAGCTAGCCAATGTGGGATAAAATCAACATTTTGCACGTGGTGCATTTAAAGAGATCATCCTTTCTATGCCTGCAATAAATAGAGTACCCTTGAACAGTTAGTATTTGCTGACATTAGTCAGTGGAAATGTATATTCAACTAGAGCAGAGCTTCATGAGTGGTTTCTGTCTCTATCTAACATAATTGTTAAGATTCTTGTCTTCAGAACTAAGGGCTCTGAAATTCAGGTTTTGGTAGATAAAGTAGGGTCGAAATTCCATGAATCGGTCCTCTTTCGACAAGAAATGTCAATGTTTTGGTAGTCTTTTCTGCATTGCTATAAGTTGTTTGACATATAGGGCAACTGTAGTCATCCTCTTGTTGATTGCAATAACTTGATTTGCCAGCCGTATTTATTCTGCAGTTTAATTTGACATGTTTCATGCATGAAATACTTCCTCACAGGTCTCTTTGCTGGAGGAGTGCGGGCTTTTTGAGAGGGCTCTTGAGGAGTTGCGTAATAAAGAGTTCAAAATTGTAAGCATGTATAGACTACTTGATTGGTAGCATGTGGTCGAAGAGATTTGAAGTTGAAAGTTAGATTTCAAAGTTGATCATATTCTGCAAATAATGATGTAGGTTGACAAACTAGCCTACAAGGAACAAGAGGTTTCTCTTCTTGTGATGCTTGGTCGCATGGAAGAAGGTGAAAAACTGTATAGAGTTCTGCTCTCAATGAATCCTGACCATTACAGGTTTAATCTTTTACTTCAACACTTTCCTTTTAGAGAATTTGCACGTACTTTTATGCCTTTGGTAAACACTTTTACAGGATTGCACTATGTACTGTTACTTATTATACATCTTTCGTTAGTGGACAAGAACTTATTGTTATACCTTCATTGTGTGGTTCAGATACTATGAAGGGCTGCAACGATGTATGGGTCTCTACTTGGAAAATGGCCCTTACTCTTCTGATGATATCGATCGATTGGAAGCCTTGTACAAATCACTGGCTCAGCAATACAACAAGTCCTCTGCTGTTAAGGTTAAACATGCCCCTTTGCCACTTCTCTCATTCTTTACCTTCTATGTCCCTTCCATCAAAAAATCTATACCCGTCAAAAGAGATTCTTTAGAGATTTTGTGTTATCCACTTGTTGGATTATCAGTAAGGTATCTCAAATCTGTATTGAATCCTCTTCTGGTTTCGTTTGGTTTTCCTTGTCAGAGAATTCCACTTGATTTTCTTGATGGTGAAAAGTTCCAGAAAGCAGTGGATATTTATATTCGATCTTTCCTAACCAAGGTATATAGATATCTTTTCTCCATCTGCTTCGCTGATTGACCTTCTCTTTCCCTCTTCAAGAAGCGAAAATGTTGATGCTTAACTTTATTTTGATTCTGAAGCTTATTATTTTTTTTTTGGCAATTTGTGTCTAGGGGGTACCTTCATTGTTTTCTGATCTTTCCCCTCTATACAGTCATGCTGGAAAGGTTAGGCTCTTGGTCTTTGGGCCATTGTTTTGGTTTCTGAAGTGAAGGATTATTGAGATCAATATTATTGGCAGTATTTTCCCATTCTATTTTTTTTTCCAACTCTTTCAGGCAGATATCATAGAGCATGTTATTCTTAATCTGGAACATTCAGTTAAGACAACT
Source organism: Vinca minor (assembly GCA_026122235.1). Lineage (NCBI taxonomy): Eukaryota > Viridiplantae > Streptophyta > Magnoliopsida > Gentianales > Apocynaceae > Vinca > Vinca minor. Next base: position 6,855,086 of record JAOCZM010000246.1, on the reverse strand, counting down.
GGCACGTACCCCAACAGGTATTGTACATTGACGCTTTTACGCACTGTTATTATCCACTTGGGACATCTTAAACTCAGCTTTAGCTGGTATCAGCCCGTTTTAGTATCATTCCAACTTGCCCCATTCACACCATTAATTCATCACTTGTTCGTTAGTTGGAAACACACTTTTCCTATATATTTTTCGTAATTAGTCCTGTTGATTGTAAGAACAGTTTTCATTCATCCATCTTGTTAATTTTGGCATTATTTACACGAACTATAATGTTGTAGTATTTCATGACTATGTTCTGTTTTTTTGGATATAGCTCGGAGAGTGAGCCACCATCAACACTCATGTGGATCTTATTTTATTTGGCACAGGTTTGCACTATCATCTTTATATTTACTTCCATGATTTTCTACTCTGCCACTGATATCGACATTTACCTAAATATGCTAAGAAGCTTTCTTATTGCAGCATTACGATAGACGTGGCCAGCATGATGTTGCTTTGGCAAAAATTGACGAGGCAATCACACACACACCAACTGTGATTGATCTATACTCTGTTAAGGTTTGTGAATTTGCTTTTCCCCCTGTGATGTTTTGTATCTGCATAATTTTTTTTTTTCTATGTTGAGTTTTTGCATCAATAAGTCGTCTATTCCAGGGTTCATGTTGAGTCACTAGTTAGCTTCCAGAAAGTATTTACGAAAGTTTTTTTAACACTGGTGTACTGTTTCCTCTCTCGCTTAATCTCATCTCTTTTCCTCCAGTCTATTTAGATGGCTTTGATGTTCATTGCAGAGCCGGATACTAAAGCATGCTGGTGACTTGGCAGCTGCTGCTGCATTGGCAGATGAAGCTAGGTGTATGGATCTCGCGGATCGTCATATTAATACTGATTGTGTTAAGCGAATGCTGCAGGCTGATCAGGTTTGATGCTCTATATATCATTTTTATTGTTACGATAAGTAAAACAAAAAGATGAATGCTTTTCTTGAGTTATAATATAATTCTTCGTATTTGAAAATTTTGGTGATTTTTTTGGTGAATTCTCTTTGAAGGTTCCTCTGGCAGAAAAAACTGCTGTATTGTTCACAAAGGATGGAGATCAGCACAACAATCTCTATGATATGCAGTGCATGTGGTGCGCCTCCGTGGTTACTAATGAATTTTTTCTTTGAGAGCTCTGCAAACTTTGGTTAAAGCTGCTTGTCTTTGTTTTATAGGTATGAACTTGCATCAGGTGAGAGTTATTTTCGCCAAGGGGAGCTTGGGCGTGCTTTGAAGAAATTCTTAGCTGTTGAAAAGCATTATGCAGATATCACGGAAGATCAATTTGACTTCCATTCTTATTGTTTAAGAAAAATGACTCTTCGAACGTACGTTGAAATGTTGAAATTTCAAGATCGGCTCCATTCACATTCATATTTCCGTAAAGCAGCTTCAGGAGCCGTTAGGTAACATAGTTGGTGAACATTATAAGCTGTTAAATCAATTTGTGAGTGCATGGTCTGTAGTATTGTTCCATTATTTATAGATACAGCAATTTGAGCTTCTAGGTTGTTAACAGAAGTGTTGTAGAATTGTTGGTCATGTCTCGTACGATGCTTTCCTAGTTCCTCTGCTATCTATGCTGCCGGAAGGCTGGATCCTTCCATTTTTTGTATCAACACCTTCTGTTATATCATTTTGCTTACGACTGTTTGAATTGGTGTCAGATGCTATCTGAAGCTGTATGATTCCCCTTCTAAGTCGTCAGCTGAAGAAGATGATGATATGTCAAAATTGCCGCCTTCGCAGAAAAAGAAACTGAGACAAAAACAAAAGAAAGCAGAAGCGAGAGCTAAGAAAGTAGTTCACATCTTCCCTTGTAGCTTATGAAAAATGTAAACTTTGGATGATTTGCACTCTAATAGTTTCTATTCTTTTCAGGAGGCGGAAGTGAAAAACGAGGAAACAAACACAACTGGGTCCTCCAAATCTGGAAAGCGTAATGTGAAACCAGTGGATCCAGATCCATATGGAGAGAAGTTATTGCAAGTAATTTGCTCAGTTGAGCTTTGGAGATTATTTAATCCTTTTCTTTTGTTAAGTAGTTGAGTCTTTAGTTCTGCTGCTTCTGGACTGAAATCAATTTCAATATTTATGATGTTTGGTGAATAACGATCTCTATATCCCAATAAAATTTTATAGGTTGAAGATCCTTTACTGGAAGCCACAAAATATTTGAAGCTGCTGCAGAAGCATTCACCTGATTTCTTGGAGACACACCTGCTCTCTTTTGAAGTAAATATGAGAAGGCAGAAAATCTTGCTTGCCTTGCAGGTAACTGCTTTGCTAGTTACAAATCTGAAGAAGAAACCCACTTCTCCAACCCCTTTTCTATCATTTTCTTTGTCTTTTATATATACGCTTGGATGCACAATTTTACTTATTTCTGCCAAATCCTTCACTATTAAGTATGGCTGGTATCATTTCGATGTGTTTCGATTCTTCTGAACAAGAGGGGTAAATGTTTGAGCTCTTAATAAGTTGAACATCTATGAGGTAGGAGGTAGTTTATATCTGAGGAGCCTTTTTTTAAGTCCGTATGAGTAAAAAAATTTCCATTCCCGTCTTTAGAGGAAGAGGGTGGGGGGACTAAGTTGATCATGAATGTGTAGTATTGATTTGGCCTTTCTTTTTGCTCTTTTGGACTTTTTATTAGTATTTTTGTCTTCAACTGAGAAGTCTGAGATCACCATAGAATTTACTGTATCTTCAAGGCCAAACAACTGGAAAACCAACAAATACTTGTCTCAGGGGTTCAGACTATAGATCTTGGATTTCATACACTGGTTTGTACTCGTGAGTCAAACAAAGGGAATGCTGCATTTATTTGTAACTATTGTTCTATTATTGAGCTGAGAAATAGATATAGTAAGCAATACATTTAATTGTAGAACACAATTTTGTTTCTTTTTTTTTCCCATGGGTTCTGCTCATGCTTGCTAGACCTTTTTGTAATTATTTATTCTATGATCTTTCTGTAGGCAGTAAAGCATCTAACCCGATTGGATGCTGAGAACCCAGTCACTCATCGTTGTTTGGTATGCAGTTTCTGCCTGAATTGAAGTTGAACAGTTTTGCTTTAATGATTTCAGCACATTCCAAAAACATGTTTGGAGTTCAGAAAGGGATCCTTACTTTTAGTCTTACTTTTATGCAGGTAAAGTTTTTCCATAAGGTAGGATCCATGCCTGCTCCTGCAACTGCTGCAGAAAAACTCATCTGGGGTGTTCTAGAAGCAGAGCGTCCATTGTTTAGGTGATCTTATGATTCTTATCTTTAATCCTTTTTATGTCAATTGTCTCATTCTCTGTGGTGTGATTGCTGCAAGGAAACTTAATATTTTGTCTTCTCATGTTTCATTCTTGTAGTCAATTGCATGGGAAATCTCTTCCAGAGGCAAATAGCTCTTTCTTTGAGAGACATAAAGGTGATCACTTGTCTCATCAAGTTTGAATTTCCAAATTGTATATGCCTGTTACGAATGTTAACTTCTCTTGCTGTTTGGTTTCTTGATGCAGATTCTTTGACACACAGAGCAGCTGTTGCAGAAATGCTATATGTTTTGGAACCAAACAAGAAGGCTGAGGCTGTCCAATTAATTGAAGATTCAACCAACGACCACTCAATGTAATGTCCCTGGTGATTATATATTATTTTCTTTTACCTCCCCTCCCCGTCTCCCACCAGTTCTGTTGCATGGAATATGTCCTTGTGTGCAAACTATTAAACATTTAAGCTGTGCAACTTTTCCCTATAGTAGAGATGGTACTGCACTAGCGAGGAAATGGAAGCTCAAGGACTGTATCTCCGTGCACAGGCTGTTGCTGACCACTTTGGATGACCAAGCTGCTTCTTCAAGTACGTTCTTTTTCCATCTCTTTCTTTACACTACTTCTGTTTTCGGATGGGGATCTTTGTTGCTAGGAACTGGTGGTAGAAGTTGGTATTATGTGCGGTAGTTTTTCACACTCAACGGATGGAGGTCTTAGTTGTTTTACTGTTTTGGTAGGGTGGAGATCGCAGTGTGCTGAGTTCTTCCCACACTCAACGTATTTTGGAGGCAGAAGGAGCTCGGCTGTAATGAACTCAACCTGCCAACAGATTGAGAAAAACCCGGAAAATGGTGGTGCTGGTCAAAACTCAATATCAATTTCTTCGAATGGAAAACTGGAGGGATTTAAGGCTCTTGTTCTTTAGCTGCACAGAGGCTCCTGCTTGGCTAACTTATCAGTGTGATCTACCATGTCCAGTGAGTAACAAATCCTTCAGAAATCGTGGGTGGGTACCCCTTTGCAGCAATTCTAAATCATCCAGGGAGCTAATTTCAAAGTTGTGATAATTACTGGGAGTTTAGGTTGCTTTAAGGATTTTCTTTTGGCCTGAGTTTGTCTTTTGCGCGGTTATAGGTTTGGATTCCTTGCAAATATGCATATAGTTTGCTCCAATTATGTTTTGGTAGAAAACTAAATTTTCCGTTTGCTACGTTTTGGTAGGTTGAGCAAAGGAGATTGATCTTCACGCCACCATAAATACGAACAGCTTTTTGGGTTCCAAGTGATCCAGCTTAACAGGAGTTTAAAGTGTACCAGCTCTGAATATAGTGAGCAAAGTTGAATTTCATCAATACTCTGATAAAAGCCGAGCATGTTGTACTGCCCCCATTATTTAACTTTTTTCTTCATGTATAAATTCTATATTGCATGTGAGGAAATTTTGTCACGATAACATAAAGTTAGCATTTGATATTTTTGTAGCAAAGAAATCATAGTGCATGTTGGTTTAGTTTTACTTGCATCTGGTTTTTAAGCTTCTCATTATACAGGACCCTTGATGGTACTCCCTCCATTCCAAATTTAACGTCCCATTCGTTGAATAGAGAAGTAGACGTTCAATTTGGGATGGGACGGAGGAAAAAGGCTTTCTAAAAGACCCCATCTCATGCGAATTCTGCCTTTTACCCTTCGCCTTTTACTTATTTCGTTTCGTAAGTATATATTTATTTTACATTTCACTTCTTTAAGTTGGGTTCATCTGTTGGATTGTCTTTGTTGCAAGTCCTTTATGAGCCAAGGCTCTTTAAAACTAGTGCAACTTTGCCCACTATATTAACACATGTTTTGTTTTATATCTAAACACTATCCAATTTCATCCGTTCTTTGCAAACCAAGTAATATACTTTGCTTCCGCCACCCCCCCAAAAAAGAAGAAGAAAGAAACTGCTTGCTCAAAATGGAAGAAAAATGGTATGATTCCACTAGTAAATGTGCTTGCTAGGTTTGGGCATTCATTATTGAGAAAATTCAATACCCGCCATAATGTGGTGGGGTATTCAAGTTAGATTGCACCTAGAACATGCGCTCATATATCTACTAGCGTTCCACTTTGAACATCCAAGTTTAAACCTTATTGAGGACGTATAACTTGTCAATTATTTGAAAGTCTTGCATACTGGCAGTGGCCAATCCATAGTGCTTTATTTGGTATGATTTTTACAAGTAGTTTCAGTTATGAGTAGCTGATCACCATATCATTAATGTGAGACATCTGTGTATCAAGAACAACAGGTGCAATTGATGTAGTATTTTCAACTCTGCGAATTTGATACGCAATAATAAAAGAATTAAAAAGAAAACGTGAGACATCTGTTGGAAATTGGATGAAGTATCTAAATTCCCTGGATCATCATAAAACACACAGCCAAATTCATCTCCACAAGAAAAAAATATCTTTGGTTATTGAATCAATGAGACCAATTGGCAAATTGTGGGCCTAATTTCTCAGTCTGATCTTCTTGAACATTTTTGGGGGAACAAAGAATCTTATTACATCATATCAAATTTCGTACGGGTCAGTCACTTTGATTGGGCCCGCATTATTTCCCGTCCCTTCCTGCTAACTTCACTCTGATACTTGAACGAAACGCGGCGAGAGATAAAAATTGACGAGAGGCTGTGGCGCAATTTATAGTAGTATGTTTCACTACATTCTTTCAAAGTATGTTTTAAAAAAAAGTTTCGAATTTGAGTTATTTCAAGAATAATTATTTGTTGAAGATATTAACAAATTACTCTCTACAGATCTTAATTACTGAATTAGTCGGGTTGGAGTCATCTCAAAATGAAAATGGCACTTAAAGACCAAATAAGGAAAACAAAATGAATAATGACACATTGATGAATAATTTTTTGACGCTCATATTTATAAACCACGCATTGTGTATTACAAACTTTTCAGTAGTGTAGTTGGCCACAAAAAAAAAAAATACTTTTCAGTAGTGTAAATTTTTCAAGGTCAAACTTATAAACTTTTCAATATACCAAAATCAGGAAATTCACAATTTGAGTAGGTGACACTCTTTGGCACAATCAATTCTAAACTGAGAGGTTCTTATTTATCGCTGTGGCCCCAGTGCGGAACGGGGTAAGTTCCGCACGTGCGGAACTTATTATTTTCCGTCTGATTAAAATTTTGACGGTTAATATTGATTTAAAACGGACACTTGTAATGATTTTACGACACCTGTTGGGTTTTTTAAGGACACCTGTTGTGTTTTTGTGTCTTAGTACACATTTCCTGAGGCATTCCGTACGTGCCTATTTTTTACTGTTCTGCCAGGGACGAAGACAAGGAGGGGCAGGAGTGGCAGTCGCCCCCCAAGATTTATAAAAATAGTATTACATATAGTAAATTTTATATGTAGTTCGGAATATTTTATCAATGTTATAACATAGTTATATAACAGAGAATTCAGAGTTAATATCCTCCCACGTCGTAAATTCAATCCTATAATTTTCTTCATTGCACCTATTGATGTCTCAAAATCTCTGAATATATACTCAAAAACCAGAACTTTCATCAAATTAATTTTCTACCACAACCGTTGAAACACTCTTGGTGGTGGAACAAAGTTTAAGGTGTGTTCTTACTTGAGCCACAAGCTTTCAACACTGCTACAAATGCTAGAATATTACAATCCGGATCCTATGCGGAATAAGCTTTTTTTCAACTAATAAGCAACGCCTTAAAACAAGTGTTTTTAAGCTAAAAAATACGACAGGTGTTATGAGAGTTAGAACATGTGTCCATTTTAATATTCTGTCGGTGTATTATAGGAGCCCTCATTATTACGTATAAGAGCCAATGCATATGAAAAGACTCTCTTTTTCTCCATTAGGGCTTGCGTGTGTACCACGTGGATTATAGCATTTCACCACCCACTGTTCACGTGAAATTCACGTGTATCAAGGGTCCATTTTTATGTTGACCCGTCAATAATCAAACCCATTTTCTGTTCTTCTTTCATTGCACGCCCTCGTCTATATGGCCTACTGGAGGACTATGAGGATGTTTGATGTTCTTCCTCATAATTAATACTTTTGTTTTTCGATTGAGATAATATGTTCATATTAGAGATTGCACATAATTATTTTTATTATTATTATATAACGGACTCTAATTATTTGAGGATTAGTTCGGGATTTGATTTTTGAGGAGTTAAGAATTCTTCATCAAGAAAAGAAATCCAACAATCTCACACCCTGCAGGCTAGGGTCTGGGAAAATAGGAAACAAAAAATGAGATTTAAACGTACGATTTATACGTTTTGAAACTTCAACCTTAGCACTATACAAACTTACGTACACTATTTTCTTAAATATGCACACAATAAATCTTTTAGTAGAAAGATAAAATAATGGAACTTCTCTCAAGGGCGGGGGGGGGGGGGTTGCGAATGACTTCATTAATGTGAGAACATCTCAAATTGATTTTATTTTATTTAAAATTAAATTATATTGCTTGGAGACAATAATTTAATTTCCTAGGGTCTCATGAGATAGTATATCTTAATTCCCTCCCAACCGAAGACAATGTAATCCAGTTATGTGCCGGAAACAACTCCATCACGTGCGGTCCTTTTTGTGGGACTTTTATATTTTTATTTTATATTAGACTTTTTTTTTTTTGCTGGGTATTTTATATTAGACTTTGTCCAACCGGAAGGAAGCATATGCTCGGTGGGGATGAAACACGGATTTAATTTTTAATTAATTCTTTCATAGGCGGAACTAAAAAATTTATATTTCGGGGTAAGCTGTATAAGGAAAATTTATCAAACGACAACGTAAAAGATTTTAAATAATTTTCTTTGGGAGGGGGAGAGGGGCCGAAAACTAATATTTTTAATTGAATTATTTTTGAAAAAAATGTTGGTGAAAGCTACCAATTCCAAGTTCTGCCTATGATTCTTACATTGTGAGCATCAGATTTTGAATGGAAAATCCAAGTCAAAACTATTAATCTTGTTTAACTGTTGAGATGAAACACTATTTAGTGGACCAGAAGTCCAGAAGGTCTAGAGTTCGATGCTTGATGTGTCCATTGCATGTAATTTTTTTTGTTTTTTTTACGCCACGATGGGCGATTGCCCCATATTGGGGAGAGAGAACAGCCCCACATTGGGGAGAGAGAACACCCTAGATAATGGAGAATAAAGCTTACCGCACGCAGGCGGAGGGTATCGAACTCGAGACCTCTAGGTCACGGGCAGTGACGGATCCAAAGAAATGACCCCACTAAAAAAAATTTTTTTTTAATTATATATGATGTATTTTACTCCATTTAGATAATAAATGTATAAATGACCCCAGTGAATTATTGAGTATATCAAATGACCCCAGTGATTTTTTTTAATTATATATGATATATTTTACTCCATTTTGATAATAAATGTATAAATGACCGCAATCAATTGTTGTGTATATCAAATGACCCCAGTGAATTTTTTTTTGGATCCGTCACTGGTCACGGGCCGGCCAATGCCCCACTGGACAATTGGCCTCTTCGATAATTAGCCTTTGTAATAGTGTAGTATTTACTTTCAAAAGAAAAAAACCTACTGGGACGAGGTCTGTTTCTATACATGTTCACATGCATATATCAATCACTCACAATTCACCACATGTATATAAAATTGAAAGAAATGTACACATTATTAATTTTTAGTGATGAAGACATGTATAAGGACATATCATTTCTAACACTGGGACGAAGAGGGGGTTGCATGTGGTCGAATCTCGAATCTATTTTTAGTAACCCTAATTGAAGGACAGTTTCAACTAATCAGTTAAATGGTTAAACTTCTAAACTTCTGACTCTTCTTTTTCTATTTCTTGAAAGATTCTCTGATCAAGCTTAAGAGATATGCTTCCACATGCACCTGTTAGAAGTTAGAACTAATAAACTAGATTCTCTTATTTGCCAAGATTAATTAATATAGGTATTGTCAGAGATATGGATTCCTTAAGCTAAGGGCAACGAACAAAGCAAATATATACATGGTTTGGTGGTCTTTCAAATAATAGATTTGTAAAGCCACATGTCTTTTAATAATCAATCATTAATATTCTTTGCAAACAAGATCAATATTATAGGTCTGATTGGATTGAGTTTTGGGGTTGCAGTTTCAAATCAGTATCAACCCCAAATCAAAATTTAGATGATTTAATTTAATGTTTCAACTTTCATTTTCAAACTGATTCCAAACTCTGATTTGAGCCCGGAGTTTAAGTCTCAAATCAGATTCAAACTTATATATAGTTTTTTGAATGAAAATAAAAGATTCGATCGGCCGGTTGTTAAAGGTCTTGCAAGAACTATAATACACAAATTAAAATCGTGTGCATTCTATTCTGGTATTTTTTTTTTTTTTTTTGGTAAAAAAAAGTTCGGGTGGGTTCGGCTCCGGTCACCACCACGAGTCAGGGCAGGCCCTAGGGACCATAGGTCGCTTACAGATCACCCACCAACACAGCCCTCACGTCGGCAGCGGAATTGAACACTTGACCTTTATAAGGACGTGCCAACTCCTTACCAACTGAGCCAACTTGTATTGGTATTCTATTCTGGTATTAGTTTCCCAAATGTCTTACATTATCTTCTTCTCTATGTTAGAAAATATTTAACTAGAGTTTTAGAGACTAGGGTTCATTCTTTTATTTCATTTTTCCTTTTGATGAATACAGGCACGGCTGTAAAGGGCTTAAAGTGCCCTACGGAACAGGGTCTCCCGGAAATTAGAGGCCTCCATTTTTTTATTATCTATATATACATATATTTATTTTCTTGAAGAAATTTAAGAATTCCCTTATATTTTTCCAGAATTTTGGATCATCAAATTAAAGGTATGAATTCTCTTTTTATTTTTGTTCAAAGATTAAATGCAAAAAATAGTATTAAATTTTTATTTGCCCTAAAAGAATTTACACTGACTTCCTTTCTTTTTAGTTTTAATGTTAATTTATTATTTGTTAACATATTAAAAACTAGATCAAATAGATGAAAAATTATGACTATTGTGTTTGCTTCCGTTTTGAAAATAAAAAAATCGTATTATATTTTGACAATTTTTATAAGTTATAAATTTTTTAAAATAAATTAGGGGCCACCGCCAATAGCAGTGACTAATTCCCCTCGCAACGGGGCTCTCTGAAGTGGTAGATGTCGGCCATAAAATGCGCTCCATTCTCATGGACAGGAATGGAACTCCTGGCCTAATGGTTAAGGGACGAGGCGAGCTACCACCACGCTACACCTAATGGTTGATCAGATCTTGTTTCAAATGTAGGATTTGTTGGTTTTCCAAACCGGAGATTGCGATTTGATTATCCTTGCCATAAATTTCTTTTTGAAAAGATTATGTTGTTTTTGAGGATTGTTTTTCGAAAATTATAAAACATAATAATTGAAGCTAAATGTGTTTGAAAAAAGTAGGAAATGTCTCCTTTGTCTTTTGGATATGCCAAAAAAAAACGATTTGCATTCGGCTATTAAATACTAGAACCTCCATTCCTTTTTGACGCCCGAAGGCGATTGCCTCCGAAGGGGAAGAACGGAGAGTACCCTAGATAGGGAGATTGTAGCATGCCCCATGCCTGGGGAGGGAGCTTGGCCTCACAAGGAGGAGAATTTATTACCCCATAAGGGGAGATACAGGAATCGACCACGGGACCTCCGTCCTGTGGCCGGGTAGCCTTACCACTTGGGCTACCCGATTCCTTACCTCCATTCCTAAATATGAGACTTTCACTACATATTGTGAAAATTAAAGAAGCAAAAATTAAAATATTTTTGTAATCAAAATATTGATATTATTCTCTTAAATAGAATTAGTGGCATACAAATTATATTTAAGAGAGTAATATTGGTATTTTAGTTACAAAAATATCTTAATCTTTGCTTTATTAATCCTCGCAATATGTAAATATATTTAAGAATTTACTTAGCAAAAAAAAAATTATATTTAAGAATAGAGTGATATTCATCGTGATATAAGGTATATAAACATAAATGATCACAATGCACGTACCAATGGGGATAAACCTAAGGTTTTTTTTTTATAAGACTTGCTAATATAATTTGAGTTTAATATTCATTAGACGCTTAATTTTCCTTCACTTTTTGGACCAAATATAGTCCCGTGAATTGCATGACATAATTCAGTAAGTACACAAATTATTTTTGATACTTTAATTATACAAAGTTGTATTTTGTTAGAGAATATTCTAATGCCTCTCAATTAGGCTAGATCACATGGCTTGTTCCATTTAACCATATCAAACCGTCAAGATTAATTCCCCAAAAATCATTAAGTATCATCAAGTGGGCCTATGATCTGCCCCATATCCAAATTTTAGTTTGCCGGACTTTTAAGTATGTTTTAGGTAGTAATAGCATATAATTCCCCACTATTGTATCTCATGTGACCGACCAATCATATTACTTGACCTGGCACTGTTCCTAACATGCCCTCCTTCTACACATGCAACTATATAAACCTAACCTTATAGTATTAAAAAAAAACACCCACAATTTATAATCAACCATTTTGATCACACTATAAAAGATTATAAAGATCATATAAAGTTCAAGAAAAAAGGTTCGATTGATCGATATGGCTGCTAGTGATTATTGCCTTGGACTTGAAATCACTGAGCTTAGGTTAGGGCTTCCGGGAGGTGGCAGCAGCTCTAGGGTTCATGTGGATGTGATTAAGAATGAGAAGAAAAGGGTATTTTCGGAAATGGAAGGAGACAATGAGGAGAAGCCGGAGAAGAAGAATCAGGTGGTGGGGTGGCCCCCGGTGTGTTCGTATAGGAGGAAGAACAGTTTTAATGGAAGAAATGAAAATTCAAAGAAAATTATGTACCTAAAAGTTAGTATGGATGGAGCTCCTTATCTTAGGAAAATTGATTTTAGTGCTTATAAATGTTACTCTGACCTTCTTTTGGCTCTTGAAAAGCTTTTTGGCTGCTGTGGCATTGGTAAGTTTTGCCTTTCTCATGTATTTCCAATTGGCCTAATTATAAAAAATATTTATTTTGATATTAATTAGCTAGATTATCAACCTTAATTCCACATGCAAATTTGGCTAGCTGTGGACCGTAGATTTAAAATTCTTAAATTCTTTGTTAGTTATATTTCCTTGGAAGAAAAAATAAATCACGATTTGATGACTCTTAATCATAATATATATGTTATATACGTCTTTAGAGAAAGTATATTAAAATTCGAACTACAGTTATAAATAGTAATTTAGTTGGTAAAACTTTCATTACGAAATATATCAATCTTGAACATGATTCTTACAAAGGCATGTACATGTTATCCTTTTTCCTTAGTGATAGTGTAGGATTTTCTTTAAAATAAGGTAGAAAAACTGCCTCATATATAACTAGCTTACTTAATAGATTCAAAAGTGCTGATGCGCTGATCTAAGGGTGAGGCAAACTTAGATCATTGTCTCAGACCTCACAAAATAAAGGCCCCAATTTTTATTTTTTTTACTAAGGCTCCACTTCAAAAAAAATAATCAAAATTAGAGGCCTCATATAATTACATCCCACTCATTGCCCACTAAATATATACGTAGTTTAAGCCCATTGAAACTCACTTTGAGAGTATAAAAAATTCAGTGGCTCTTTAACTTCCATCATTTTCATCCTTAAAAACAATTAAGTTCCAAACTAAGAAAAATAAGAGATGCTTTGATTCAATTGGCAAATACTATAAAAGATCCTAAAACAAAAAGTGAAACTACGTTTAGCAAAATATGAAATTTGAAAATTTTGAAATTTTACTTGGAATGAATATATAGTATAATATATTATTTGTTGTAAATACAGTTAGTAAAACCTTGCAATCTAAATATATGCATATTGATGTTTCTATAAATCAATTAAAATGTCTTATTGATTATTTAAAAAATTTATAGGAAAAATGAGTTTGAGTTTTTTTATAAATTTAACTGTAGAAATTGCTAATGAAATGGATATAACCCACATTTCGTGAAAGACGTACACTTCATAAGAAAAGACAATTTGATGAAAGTAATGTTGATGAGATTACTTTTACAGCTAAAAAATATTTTGAAGTGGAATACTTTAAATATATAATGGATCATTCCATCACATCCATTGAAACTAGATTTCAACAATTTATAGAATATGAAAAAGTTTTTTGGTTTTTTATTTGATGTAAACAAGTTAAAAACTTTAAAGGATGATGAATTAAAGAGTTATTGTCTAACCTTAAAAATTCTTTAAAATTTAATGAATATTAAGATGTTGATGTATTTGATTTATTTTCAGAATTAAAAAGTGTTGAAAGAAACTCTTCATGTATAAATTAATACTCCAATTGAGTTACTAAATTATATTAAAAAATTAGATTCTTTTCCAAATGCAATGTATTATTTATAGAATTTTATTAACCATAATTGTGACGGTTATTTCTGCTGAAAGAATTTTTCAAAATTAAAACTAATAAAATCTTATTTAAGACCAACTATGTCAGAAGATAGATTAAATAGATTAGGCATATTATCTATTGAAAATAATTTATTAGAAATCTCGAATATAAAACTTTAATAAGTAATTTTGTAGCCGAAAAATCAAGAAAAATAAAAAAGTTTCTTTAAACTTTTCGAAATATTTTTCCAATATTTACCTCAGATAAAATTTTGCCTCGAGCCCCGTGTTCCATTCACACGGCTCTGGGTGGGGTGACGGTTCCTACAACAGATTTTGAAAGAGGATAAAAAAATTCGTTTTTGTGAGATTTTTCTTGTAAATATTGTAATTTTCCCACAAATTCGAGGTTGTAGATCCGCTCTTAGATGCTAAAACAAAATCTTGATTGAAGATATATACTTTGATCTTTTTCTTTGTAAATATTCCGTGTAATATTCACTCCAAATATGTTTACCGAAAATATGTTGCATTTTTCTTTTTCTTTTTTTTTCTAATGTGGAAAGAAGGAAATAATTATTAGGGAAAAAAATATTAAAAAAAATAATCAGCTGGACTATGTGTTTGGGCAGGTGAGGCATTGAATGATGGAGACAGTTCAGATTACGTTCCTATCTATGAGGACAAAGATGGGGACTGGATGCTCGTGGGAGATGTTCCTTGGAAGTAAGTCTCCTTCACCTAACTCATCAAATAAGTTTATGATTTGATTGAGTTTTAATCTGAGATTTGTAGTTTCAGTCACATATTAATTTCAAATTTAAATAAATTTTTTCATGAATTAATTACTTAGCCTACCGAGCCTATCAATAATAGAGAGGCTGGCTTGACTCTCAGTAGGTAGCCACATCTTTTTTTTTATCCGATCGGGCATTCCTCTTAATGCATGAAGTTTTATTCCAAACTCAATCCGAAGAAAATTTGACTCTCAATTTGGGTGTCAAACACCATTCACGTACACCCTAAACCTAGACCTAGCTTCTCAATTATATTTATATCATTAATTAGGTTCCTACTTTTAACTATTTATCAAGAAAACTTTTATAATCTTAATATGTTCAAAATCAATGAATTAAAGATATTAACATAAAATTGGTAAGAAAACCAAATTGTTTAATATACATCTATTCTATTAAAAATTTTACCTTCCCCCAAAGTTTCAAAATTATAAATATTGTAACCCCTCAAGAACTCATGGTCTGCTCCTACTTATGCATTATCACCCTGGTCAGACGACTAATTATTTAAATAGCTACCCAAATTAGCTTTACTTTCGAATAGTTATACAAAATAGGTGAATGTCTATTTTTAACCATTAGATAAATAATTAATAACTGAGATTGTATCAGCACGTGCTGAGAAAATAGGGTCTCAGCACTGTAACCAGATCGCAAAATGAAAACCTTTTCATATAGATTGCCGACATATAATACCTAGTAATAGTACTAAGTTCTTCATTATTTTCCAGAGGTCCAAAGAAATGATGTTTTCCAGGACAAACCCCAGGTCCCCCTAGCATCATGACATAAAAAAACTTTGGACCACAGGCATATAATTCAGCTCACACCAATTTTTGAACTAGTAGTAAATATTAATGCAGGAAAAAACAAACATGGAAAGAAGGAAACACTACTTTCTTCATGTCTCAATTTAATCTGCCATGCAATTTTTTTAAGACATAATAAGTTTTTTGATCGTTACCATATGGTACTTGCAGTATGTTCATTGAATCATGCAAGAGGCTGAGGATCATGAAAAAGACTGAAGCAAAAGGAATTGGACTTTCTGCAAAAAGCTTCACCAAGCAAACCTAGCTGCTCTTGATTATTATATAATGAACTTTTAGATTAAAATGCATTTCAATTGACTATCACTATAGTTTTGTGTTTAATTTGTATTTTCTACTCTTTGTTGAGTATGTTTCTTTATCAAAATTATGTGTGATTGACTTTGGATTTGATATATATATATATATATATATATATATATATATATATATATATATATATATATATATATATATATATGGGATCAATGGAAGCTTTCTTCTATGTGTATTATTTTTTTTATTTATTGGGGAAGGAAAGCCTATCTAGCTAATTACTCCTTCCGTTTCATAACGGAGGTTTTTTTAGATTCTCCTTCTTAATCCAAAATAGATGTCATTTTCTAACTTTTAAGGATGTTTTTATAAAATTTCCCTTAGTCATATTATAGAATATAAGGAGAGAGATAATTTGGGTGTTTAAAACTTAAAGGTATAATAGTAAAACTTCTTAATGCCTCCCCCTTACTTACAAAACCATTTAGAAGGACTTCTATTATAAAATAAAGGGAATAGAAGAAATAAGGAGATTTAAGAAACGGGGTGAAGAATTTGAACTCATAACATCTACGACTTGAGATTATATATACATTTTTTTAAAGGGAAAAAGAGATAATTATATATTAAAAACTAATAAACCATGTGGTAGGGGATTCTATTGTATCTAAGTTCACAATTTCATTTGGATTTGTCATCTTTTTGTTCCCATCAATGATTGTTTGTTGCATGTTATTCTTGTATACTCCCTCCGTCTAATCTGAAATTGAATATACACTTTTCTATTCATTTTATATAAAAAAAAAAATTGGACATTCAATATAGTATGTACAGAGTATTTCTTAAATATGGAAAGTACCTGACTAAACCCTCCTTAATTCTAACAAGAATTAATGTAAAAGTATTTTTTTTCCCAAACCAGAAAATGAGATATATAAATAAAGATGTAGGAGATGCTAAAAACTCACAAAAATTTCCAAATCCCACATTTCTTTCTAATTGAATATTCGTTACAATTTGCATAATAGTACTTAAAACTATACATTTTTGAAAAAAAATTAATATTTCTTTAACTTGAAGCCGCTACCAAATGTGCACATAAAGTTTATATGTTTTGAAAGAAATTTAAATTCTGAATTAATAGAAGTATGAGATCACACACTTTACTATATTTTCTAATCCTTTTAACATCGGTTCGGGCAAAATTTGGTTAGGAAATGATGTCACTCTTTTTCTTTCTTGTTTTATGTATAATTTTGATATCCTCATTAAAGTTTTGATAAAAGTTGAAATTATTTAATCACTTACCAACAGAAATTTTGTTTAGTACATTTGTTTTTTAAGTAAACAAGAAAAACTAAGTAAAAGAAACACAGTATTCCCTCCATTCCTAAATATAAGACTTTTATTACAAGTTGCGGAAATTAAAGAAGTATAAATTAAGATTTTTGTAATCAAAATATTAATATTACTTTTTTAAATAATACTTGTATATTACTAATTCTATTTAAAAGAGTAATATTGATATTTTGATTACAAAATATTTTAATTTTAATTTTTTAAAATTTTACAATATGTCCTAAAAGTCTTATATTTAGGAATGGTATTGGTGGTAGTATTAATTAAAGACCAATAGGCCATGCTTTTCAATTACGTTTACGGATTTAAAAGTTTATTATAATATTCTTAATTATGATTAGTGTAGACAATTGGGCGAGCACAAGAAATTTGTCTGTGCGCTCTGAGATATGATGAAACTATTGTCTATTGGTTTGCAATTATTGAATATTCTTATCATCTGATTTGTCTCAAATTTTTTAGCATTTTCTTCCCATAGAAAAATTCCTCCTAGTCACAACTTTGACCAACTTATCTTTCTTTTTTTTTCCCAGGAAACTTTGACCAACTTATTAGTTCCCTAAAAATATATATATTATTTTTCCTAGTAGAAAGGGAACTTTATAGTTTCTTGAGAAAATTCAGTACTTGAACCAATTATGTCGTAACATATGTGATAATATCATTAATACAACATTAATGATATTAGAAAGTGTAGTAGAGAATTCAGATTTTTTTTTAGTTTGATTTTGAACTACAAGTAGGTACTAACCATCAAGTAATAACTAGAACGGCACGTTACGTTAATTACCTCAAATTTATTAACGCACTTTAGGAGGAAGGTGTACGTGATATTTCCTTAAAAATAATTACGGACTTTGTTATCAATTAGCTTATTGATTGGTTTAATTTAACCAAAAAGTAAAGAAAATCAAATAGGTCCATTTTTTCCTTACTAGAAAATGTGAATGCCTCGCTAAATCAAGAAAATAACCAAAAATATGTGAGGCACACACGTAGTTGCCCACAGCTACCATGGCTGCCAAATCTCATTTTCATATTTTGAGAGGGACATAAGTCGAACCTTCTAGATTACCTTTTCCCTTTTCAAAAGTTTCGTGTTATCTCAATTCCGTCTAGAGTTCAAACTCCAAAAGAATAAAAAATCATCTACTTATAATATTCAGGTATTTTTGGCACAATTAATCTGATTGAGATCTTAATGGTACTATGACACAATCCTATAAACATGTAATAAATTGTTAATTTTACGTGTTAAATAAAATTGAACTTTCAACCTGAGGACAGTAAGTGTTTTTAATGGATTAAGACCTCATTGGAATCTATATAAATGAATTTGGTGAACATATAAATTATTGTATTTGAAAAACTTACATATTGTGCATTACATGTTTTTCATGAGCAGGGCAGCAGGAAAAATGTATTTTTTGACATCTAAAATGATTAAAAGTGTCTTGCTTTTGAGAATTTTGAGCACATTGAAGTGTTGTACAAAAGAGATCCTATGCTTCAAACGATTTATTTGGCACTTTTCTTTTTTTTTTTTTTACCATTTATATATCATTTCCGGAAGCTAGAAGTTTGGTTCATCGGTCAAATCTCTTGCTCAAGAATTTATTTATTTCTCAAATTAATTATATACAAATGCAATGAAATTCATGGATTTCAGAAATATTTTCTTGATTATTAGGGGGACACGTTTACCTGGAAACTCCTAGTGAAGGTTGTAAAAAGCAGGGGACGGAACACCGGTTGGAGAAGTCCACGTGTCGGTCGGGCTCTAAAAGAAAGTCCGAACCCGACACAGCAACACGGTCACGTGGTCGTCTGTAGGGCCCATGTTTTAAATTAGGAAACTCTAAGCACATGGACTCTTCTAAAGCTGACTTGTACCTCCGGTACCCCCAACATCCGGCCCCACTTTCCCCTTTACATTAACCTTCTAGTAGTAGTTGATCTACAAACTATCACATGCTTATACCATACGGCTCCACCGTAATTCCACGCTGACTCTAATAATACGAGAGGCATAATTAAAATTGACAAAATAAATTTATAATCTCTCTATACATTTAAAGTTTGTTAAAAATTTAACGAAAACCGTTAAAATATAAGTCGTGTTATTCTTATATTTCACAAACAACAATATATAATTTTAAATCGAAAAATGATTCAAAATAGATAACTAAAAAATACTCCCGAGACGAAATGTTACAAAAATAAAACGATAAAATTATAATTTTTTTTTGGGAAATGCTGGTGGAGCAGGACCCAATGTAGGTCTGCCAATGCTCTCAATCATCTACTCATGTACTTCCCTTTTCATCGTGTATTCATTTTATGTTTGGATTGAATCTTTAACTTAGAATGTTAAAAAAAGTTATGTTTGATTTGAGTTTAGTTGTTTTGAAATTTTAATTTAGATTTAAATTAGTTTGGAATTGTGTTTGGGAATGAAATATGAATTATTAAATTATTTAGAATTTGATTTGTGATTAAAATTGAGAACAAAATTTCAAATTCAAACTCAATCCAATTACACTCGTTATATTCGCACTGGTGAAGGTGTTTATGGGTATTTTTATTAGCACTTGTTAATTAGTTATCCGTTGTTGTATTAATTTGATTTCATAATTGAATTTTAAAATATGTATTTTAAAGATAATAGTTATTTTTTAAAAAAAATATATAGTGATTTTCTTAGTATTAAGCAATAATTTTAAAGTAAAATTTTAAATTTTAAAAGAAAATTTAATATTTCAAGAAAAAATAAATATTTTTCAAATACTAGATAAAATTCAACGATTTTTTCCACCCCAACTTCAAAGGATTTATCAGCAAATGCCGAAGAAAATGGCTCTCATTACCTTAACATGATTGTTCCTCGGATACTCCTAATTTCTCGGAAGATCTTTCTATTTTAAAGTTAATAGCTATTTATAGTATTAAACTATTTACGAATTTCTCTTTATAGTACTAAACTATGTTTTTATCTAAATATGTCACTCAACTATTTACGTTTATCTAAATATGTCACTCAACTATTTACGTTTATCAAAAAATATACAACCACCCAATTTTTGGGTGTTTTCCGGCCAGCGATGTCACGTGAGTTGCTTCAGAACATGAACAAAGGCGAAAAGAAAAAGAAATATTGGAAACGTCGGGCCATAACTGCTTAATTTGATAGACCCGTTTGCCCTTGAAACAACAAATTAAACAGTTATCGCCCGACGTTTCCAAGATTTCTTTTCCTTTTCGTCGTTGTTCATGTTCCGAAGCAACTCACGTGACATCATCGTGCAAAACACCCTAAAAAATAGGTGATTGATATTTTTTGATAAACGTAAATAGTTGAGTGACATATTTAGATAAAAAAAAATAGTACTATAAAGAGAAATTCGTGAATATTTTAGTGTTATAAATAGTTATTAACTCTTCTATTTTATAATGTAAAGTCTTCTAGTCGCTTTATAAACGGTCTTCAGTTAAGATCCCTTAGATTTTTAATTCTGAAATTTCATAAAAACTGAATATTTTGTAATAGAAAATGTGGAATCAAATTTGAGATACTATCTAGTTGTACAAATATAGAATTAATTTAATTAAGATAAATGTTTTGTTTTTTAGTAAAAAATTGGCCACAGACAAAATTTGGAGCTTTACATAATTACAAGAATGGTGTTCTTTTCACCCATATCTTTCTTCTAAGAAATCAAGTGATGATTTGACTAAGATCTCAAACTTGGTCGAAGGGCAAAACCAAATTATGGATGTCATTGGTGGACATATCGAAAGGTCCACATATATGTTTGTTCCGGACCAACAGGCTATCATAACTCCTTAATATTATAATAGCGCAAGGAAATAATTGAAAAAAAGGCAGGTCGAACCGACGGAGGGCCCCATCTTAAAAAAAACACTCATAATCGTCTACGCACACGCTTTGCCTTCATATACTTGGACGAATCAGAACCGTTCTTTTCCCCGAGGTGTCAAATTCTCAATGATCAACCCTGCAGCTAAACGTCCACAGACCACCAGTAAAGGATAATTATGTAGGCAACATGAAAAATTGAAGTCGATCAAACCAAACCGATCCAAATTGAATTTTCGGTTTGAGAGGTATATTCGACCGATTTTGATTTAGACTAAATTAAAATCGAACTTTTAGTTTAGTTTGATTTTTTTTTATAATTAAAATTGAACCAAACCGAATATATATATATATATATATATATATATATATATATATATTAAAGAATTATTTTGTAATAAAACATACTGAACTTCTTATTTATATCCTGACAAACATGTTTTTCAAGTGCTAAAGTAATAAACTGAAGAGTCATTTGTTGTATGTGGTTTTAGATTCACCTGAAGTTTTTATTTTACTTTGAAACTAATAATGGTGTAATTTTTTGTATTTTTTCTTTTTTTTCCTCATAGGATAATTTTTCAATAATTTGTTTGAAATTAAAGAATCAAGATCAAGAATTTATGTTTCATTAATTTGTTTTTTTTTGTTATGTTTAACTTGTGAAAAACAATATACACATTTTTTTATATTTTTAGTAGCTATGTAATTATATATAAAAAAAATTGTTTTATTTTTATTTTATTTTAAAGTTCAAGAATCAATAATTTATGTTTCATTATTTTGTTTTTGATTGAGTTTAACTTGTGAAAAGAATAGTCTTATTTATTTATATTATTAGTAGCTAAGTAATTATATAAAAAAATTATCGAAGGCATGGTAGTCCAGTGGGTAACATCCACTGCCTGTGACCGAGAGGTCCAGGTTCGATACCTCCCTCACACAAGGGGAATGATTTAATTGTCATTTCTTTGGGTTCCCTTGTGTGAGGTCTTATACACCCCTCACGGGGCACCCGCTCAACGGGACTTCTACGACACCCGCTCAACGGGATATCTACTTCTCCCCTCACGGGGTCTTCTACTACTCCCTCTCTGGTGAGGTCTTATAATAATATAATTGTAATAAACTAGACCATACTTATAAATGGTCTAGTTTTTTTTAAAAAAAAATAATAATTATATAAAAAAATTATTTTATTTTTACTTTATAATCAATATATTTTGTATCTCCCGAAAACCGAACAACCAAACCAAACCGATACAAACCAAATGCATCAGTTGAGATTTTTAATGGTTTGGATTGGTTTCAAAATTTTCAAACCGAGTATTTTTGTTTGGTTTAAAAAATGTGTAAACCTGAACCATGAACACCCTTATAATTAAGTCTTAGATCGGTTTCAATAGACTTTGTAGTATATAATTTTCTATATTATTATTATCTCTATTGCATAATAAAAGTAGTTTTTATTTTTTATTATTTTTTTTTATTTTTTTTTTTAAAACTAGACCATTTATAAGTATGGTCTAGTTTATTACAATTTATTTATTATAAGACCTCACCAGAGGAGGAGTAGTAGAAGCCCGTTGAGCGGGTGCCCCGTGAGGGGAGTATAAGACCCACACAAGGGAACCCAAAGAAATGACAATTAAATCATTCCCCTTGTTTGAGGTGGGTATCGAACCTGGACCTCTTGGTCACAAGCAGTGGATGTTACCCACTGGGCTACCATGCCTTCGATATAATAAAAGTAGTTTAGTAATGTAGAGAAAATTAAAAAGTAATTTATTAGTTAAAATATTAATATTATCCTCTTAAATATAATTTGTATCTCACTAATCCTATTTAAGAGAGTAATATTCATATTTTGATTAAATTTTTTTTTTCGCTTCCTTAATTTAATACATGTAATAAACGACTTATGTTATTAAAAGAGAGAGTACAATATAAGGAGAAAGAAAATTAAAAATTCAAAAATATTACCTCTATCCTCATTTTAAATAATTTTAAATCACAAAGTTCATCTATCGACCGCGTTCATAAAGAAATTTCCCAATATAAATATAGAGGTAACAGACTCCACTCTAAATTTCGTTGCCCACATTGAAACGGTATTAATCTCTTTACCCTTTTTTTCCCCTTCGTAGTCTACCAAAATTGAAAAAATATGGTAACGGCAAAGTCCAAAGATTTGACGGAATCCTACTCCGGTCTGAATTTTGAGGAAACGGAGCTCAGTTTAAGCTTACCAGGCGAACCAAGATTGGGGAATTCTTGCCGGAAACGTGGGTTTCAAGAAAGTGCTGATTTAATACTAGGAAGTTCAAGCTCTGGCGCCGACTGTTATTCTAAAACTTCTATTAATGATCATCAACTCAAGTAAGTCCCTCCCCTGTAACATTTCTGTACGATGTTTTTTTCCTACAATATTAGTTAATATTTTGGGTTTATCTTTCAAAACTTATGATTATCTTTTACTACCATTATTCCTAAATATAAGACTTTCAGGATAAGTAGCGAAAATTAAATAAGTAAAATTCAAAGTGTTTTATTAATCAAAATACTAATATTATTATCTTAAATAAAACTTGTATGCCACTATTTAAGATAATAATGTTGATATTTTGTTTTTTTAAAAAAAACATTTTAATAATTGTTTTCTTAATTGTTTTCTACTCGTCCTGAAAGTTTTATATTTAGGAATGGAGAGAGTACAATTTAAGATTTTAGTAATTAAAATTTAAGTCAAACATGTACATTTTGTTGGTGGATTAACTAGAGAGGTTGCGATTATATAGGGCACAAGTGGTGGGATGGCCGCCGGTGAAATCAACAAGGAAGAACCTGATAAATAAAGGAGGGAAATTGGTGAAGGTGGCGGTGGACGGAGCTCCATATCTGAGAAAGGTTGACCTGGAAATGTACGGCGGCTACCAGCAGCTTTTAACTGCACTACTGGAAGACATGTTTTCTTGCTTAGGAATCTGTAAGCATTATTACAAGATATTAATGTTTTCTTTTTTCTTAATTATGAATATTCAATAATATTCCATTTTTTTTTGGGTTGATTAATTAGGTAACGTTGTGAAGGAGAAAAAATTGTTGGATCCTACGAATGGTGTTGAATATGTACCCACTTACGAAGACAAAGATGGGGACTGGATGTTAGTCGGTGATGTTCCATGGAAGTAAGTTTTTCCATAACATAAATATAATTTAGAATAAACCCTAACTTTTTATATATATATTTTTCCTAACTTTATTCGACAATTGGTTAATTTGCAGGATGTTTGTAGAATCATGCAAGAGAATAAGGTTGATGAAGAGCACCGAGGAGATCGGATTAGGTACTTTATTTTATTTAATATTTACTACAACCTCGTAACTTTGTTTTGGTTAGGGTGTTATCAGTTGTTAACAATGACAGAAATAAGAGGTGGGTGATCGATCCCAACAATTTTCTGAATGCCTAATATATTTTGTCAAATTAAATCAATATGAATAAGATTACATAATTATCGTACTGAGATAAACATGATGGATCCTATGTTTCCATAATTTATTTTTCTTTAATTTGTATAGATTTTGGATCTAAAGATTTGTGTATATGTTTTTGGTGCAGCTAAAAGCTGCACGAGTTGAATTCATCTTTCTTGTGGGGGAAACTTGATGTACAGAGAGAGGACTTTTTTTGGAAAGAGTTCTAATTAGGGATAGTAGGGTTAATTCTAATGTACTAGTGAATGAAAGTTATTTGTGCCTTTTAGTATGAATATAAAACTCATTCAACCAATCGCTTCATCTTTGAATATTTATTAAAAGTGATCATAGTCATGAATCTAGAAAATGTGGATACCACCACGTAAAAGTTGGTTCTGCGCCTATTGAAAAAAATGCAGGTCAAATCATACTAATTTTTATTATTCCCTAAAAGATTTGATAAAATCTCCAATTCGAATCTTATATGTGCAAACTCTATCAATTAGTCGTGGACAGTAAACGGATATAAATACCATTTTGGTCTTAGACCATACCAAAAAAAAATAAAAAAAGGAGCAAGTAGTCCAAAAGATAAATGGTTAAATATTCAGGTTTGGAAAGTAGATGGTAGAGCAGAATTTACTTCTCATTATATACAACTTCTCAACTTAACATCCAAAAAGGTCAAAACTATCTATTAACATTGTCTCAAGAACCAAACCTCCAGAAGGTATCTTTCTTCTGTCAAAAATCACAAATTCATGTTTGGAAAAGTATAGCCAAAAGTTTTGGTGAAGGCATAGCCGCGACACATTTGAACTGTAATCAACAAGGGAAAATGCTGAGATAAGTATTGCATATACATGATATAATTTAAGGAAGGCGAACAAAAACAAGTACAACGCAGCTACTATCTTCAACATTTCTCACCTTATCTTGATTGTACTTGGCACGTATGGCGTGTAAAGGCAAGTCATTCGTATTCAACTGCAGACTTTGTAATGCATGGACTATTGTTTTGAGATCCGGAGCCTTGTACGTGGTGTAGTATTCCAGTGTCCGATTCTGCCATAATATTAGATATTTAAAAGTTGTGTATTATGTAAGGTAGACAAAAGAAAAGGAAACCAAATAATCGAAGCTAAGTATGTATACGAACCCATGGATGGTCCGATTGATGTAGAGTCCATCTGGCGAGAAATACAGCTGATGCAGCAATAGCAGAAGGAAGGAATTTCAAGAAACCATAATGTACCAATGTCAATTCCGCTAGATAATTGGCTAAGAACTCCAACTCTCGAGTTGTGCTCTGTAGATGTAATAACATTAAGCATAAACATTAGTCTCTCTGACAAAATATATTGCGGCTTGTAAGACAGCAACTTAGCTAACAAATTACCTTGTAAGAAGCTTGAGCTGCGCGTAGGAATCTCCTACGAATAAAATATGCAACAAGACCATAAAGGTTCAGTTTCGGTGTGTTCATCAACTGTGAACATAAAAGCAGATACGTAATATTGCAAAAAGTACCTGAGGAAAGTTTTAGCTGTGGGAGCTGATAGTCGGAATCCCAAAATATTCAGAACTTGACTCTCTAGTTCCAAGACCTGCTATTTCACTCTCATCAGGAATACGCGGCTGAAAAAGAAACATCACGAAAAAGAGGATAGCAAGTGTAACCGCATACCTCACTTTTTGTGTACGCGTTGGCTGTGATGAAGCACAATTCTTCTATTCTTGGTGCACATATTTCCTCGTATTTCCTTCAATAAAATGTTAATTCCGTAAATATTTTCTGCAGAATAAAGCATGGTATCTGTAGGAGACAAATCTAAGAGAACTTACGAGGCAATAAGCATGCAGGTTATGCCAAGCAGTTGGAGACGTCGTCTTCCAACGCATTCTTTCGAGAGAAAAGCATCAATGAGATAAACCGCAAGATAAAGCGTGTCTGGCACCAACTTATATTCCTCGCACACCTAGTACAGATAATAATGATACTTTAAGCCACCAACTTCAATCACAATTCAGAAATACTTTTAAATAGTTGTAAGAAAGATAGTTAAGCTAGAGATAGGGGATGATATGACATTATCACATTTCAATTGTGAATTTTACTGCCTCTATGTCGTATATCAACAATTTCAGACTAGTGATAAGAGGCTGTCGAGAGAAAAAAAATTCTGCTCATGCTGCATCTGAACAAGGGATGTCTGAGAAGTGATCGAGAAAATATAAATATCGCAGATTACTATTAGTGGATGGCAATATGAGTTTACACCAAAAGTTGGCATAGTATGATGCTTGAAATTGAAGATAAGGTAGGAAAACAATGTCTTCAAGGACAATGAAAAAGTGCTCAAGAATTGGAAGGTTTAAATTCTTTAAGCAGAGGGAAAATGAATAAGGTGTCCTACTATGAAAGTTGTTCGGAGTTCAAGGATGAAAAATCGCACACCTCAACAAGCCAGTCCACCAAAATTCCCCTCATACTCTGATTAATGTCTTGCTGAACTTTTTCCATGTAGGTAGAATGTGGTCTTCTAGTGACCTGGAGAAAAAAGTATGATCATTCTATGTGTCAACACATTAACGGTTTCTTCACAAGTGTGAGAAAGATTAAAAAGAATTTAAACGTCATAAACGAACATCCAGCAGACAAACCTCTGAAGCACGTAAATTCCAATATATATCAGGAGCATAGTGACCGCATAATTGGGGATTCTTATGATCGGCATCAATGTCAGCAAAGTCTGGCCTCGAGGATAGTTCTGAATCGCCATAAGGAAGAAAGTTCTTATTAGTACTTGAAAGGGGAGGCAAGTTCTTATCCAGCTTTGGTAAGGATGTAAGTTGTGCACTTTCAACTTGCTGATGCATACTAGTGGTAGAATCAACTGGATATTGCGCTGCAACAGAGGGGGCGACTTTGGCCACACATTGAGGACCTTCTTTCTCATGCTTCTGGTTCTTCTAGTAATCAAATGATGATAGCAAAGGCAAAAACAAACATTTCAGAAAAGAATATATGAAGCTACATAACTTTATGAGTGAAAAAGGAGACTGAAAAGCATATTATGCTATTTCTTTTTCTTTTTTCTGATGGCCAAGTGTAAGGAAAACATTTGTTACATTTCAATAATTTGAGATAGTAATACAAATAAGCATAGACGAGAATACAGACAGGATTTTTCGTTGCAGTATGGCTCTTTGGATATGGATTTGGGCAGCAAACATTTGTAATATCCTTCAACACCGATCTCTTCTTATTGTGAGTACAAGACATAAGAGGAGGTTTGCCATTCTTCTCATCCAAGGCTGCTCGTTTTAAGTTGGTTCCTCTAACCGCCTTCTGATGTTGCTCCTTTGACTGGTCTGTAGAGGGTATGGCTACATTTTGTCGAGCTCGAGCTCTTGTGACTCGAACACTAGGTTCTCCAAAATCAGACGTTGCTCGATTTTCTTTCTTCATATCAACAAGCCCCCCAAAAAATAAGCAAGGGCAGACTCTTTAATCAGACGTTGCTCAATTTTCACCAGACATTCAATTCCCTAAACTGAATGGCCCATAGCATTTTAGCTAACATAAAAAACCAATGGACATATACATTAAGAACAAAAGAACAAAAACACACAACACATGCCCACAAGCAAGATGCATTCTTTAGCTTAAAATTCATTATCCCATAGAAAGCATACCATTTATTAAACAAACATTCTTAAATCAGAGAATTAATAAGATTCCACTTATTGTCAAAAGTATGTAGACATGAATTTTTATTGTAATCTTCAACGTTTAAAAGTAAATTAGGCCCTAAAACACAAAATAGATGGCAAATAGGAAAAAGCAATAAGCCAATAAAGATTCTTGAACATTTCTAAAGGGCTATTAGGTATACAATCAAAAGAAACTTAATCTTTTTTGTCAATAATTGATTTTTTCGAAACCTTTATAATCATGTAAATGCAGTGGAAAATGGAAATTTCAGTGGACAATATTAATAGGAGAAAATTCTATCTTGATCAATGCAGTATATTTTTTTAGGCCAAGAACGTCAAAGAAACAGAAATCTTGGGCCAAAAAGCAACTTCAAAAGATGGGACAAGAACAAAATGCAATCCCACAAAGTTCTGAAATTCTCAGGAAAAATTTTTAAATTACATTTCTGGTTCATTCAAAGAAAACCCACAAAGCACATAACAAGAACTTCAAAAAAGGAAACTTTTTTTCCAGAGGGCAGAAGAGCAAAAATACACTAATTCAAGAACATTTCCATAAAAAGGTACATTAATTTAAGAACATTCCCATAAAAAAAAGTTCAAGAAATTTCAAGAAAGCCCATTAATTCTCATAATCAATAAACAAAAAAATGCAAAAAGCCACTTCTTTTGTCCAAGAAATCTAAAATTTATATCAATACCAACCCAAAAGGCACATTAATTCAAGAAAATGTCCATTAAAAAAAGTTCAAGAAAATTCAAGAAATCCTATTTGGATTTAGAGTTAAAACCTTAAAAAGAACTCTGAAATTCTCAGCTCCGCCAAGAAACAGAGAAAAGGGAGTATTAGAAGAAGAATCTTTATTTATATATATCAGTGAGCGGGATGGGAAGAAGTTCAAATTCAAGAAATCAAGAAAAAAAATAGAAAATGTTCTTCCTTTTTTCAATTCAATTTCACTTTTTGTTTGAATCGGTAAAGAGAAGAGTAAATGCGGCTCTGTGGGGACTGGGTGGCTTGTGGTTTGAGGTTTGACTCGGACAAGTTAGTTGATTCGATTTTGATTGTTTTAATGTAATTAATTAAGGTTATCATTGTTGCATTGCTAATCTACCCCTGAGGTTTAACAGTATTACCAAAATATTCAAATAAGTTGTTTTTTGGGGTAGACGACCGGTATATTTGTTTGTACTCACAATTAATTCGATTCGCTTCTACATTAAAACTCTTTTGCAGTGACTAAAATTAAGATACTCACTACTAAAAGCATGTTTTTTTAATATATACTGATTGATTATTAATCGTTGAATTTATTAATTTAAAAGAAGGAAAATAATCACTTTTTTTTTATGAATAAGGATAATAATTACTTTGAGAAAATGACTATTTATGGTACTAAACTATTTACGTATTTTTATTTATGGTATTAAACTATTTTTTTAGTCAATTATATCACTCATTTATTTGTGAGTGTCAAATAATATACAACCATCATTTTTGTGGGTGTTTTCCGACAAACATTGACACGTGACTTTCATTTGCAGATTATTTAAGGGCAAAATTGGAACTTTGCAATAACCCACTGATCCGTGGGGTTAAAGATTTGACCCGAAATCGAAAAATCTGCGGTCAAAATTGGATCAAATCTTTAACTCACCACAGACCATTATGTTATTGCAAAGTTTTAATTTTTTCCATCAATAATCTACACATGAAAGTCACGTGTCAACGCTTGGTTGTATATTATTTGACACTCATAAATATATATGAGTGATATAATTAGCTAAAAAAATAATTTGGTACCATAATTAGAAATACGTAAATAGTTTAGTATCATAAATAATCATTTTACTCTAATTACTTT
The DNA here is from genome assembly GCA_026122235.1 of Vinca minor. Classification (NCBI taxonomy): domain Eukaryota; kingdom Viridiplantae; phylum Streptophyta; class Magnoliopsida; order Gentianales; family Apocynaceae; genus Vinca; species Vinca minor. Next base: position 6,825,120 of record JAOCZM010000246.1, on the reverse strand, counting down.
ACTTCATAATAGAAGATCTTTTAGATACTTTAGTACTACTTAAAAAAGTGAGAGACAATATATATATATATATATATAAATAAATTCATAGTCACCGTTTATCCAGCTACACCGTCATTGATAGTCCAACTGCATATTTTGTTTTTAGTGAGATTTAAGATTAACAAATTACATATTTTTCTCCCCAAAAATTAACAAATTATAGTAAAATGTAACAAAATGAGAAGCAACCATTTATATAATAGTAATTAACTTTTGCAAAAACATTCCTTATTCATATAAGGCAAATTCGCAAAAATAGTCATACAACAATTTACTGATTGTGACTTAGGTACTTTTATCTAGATCACACAACAATTTACGACTTGCAACATAGGTACTTCGTCACTTTTTCCGTCAGTCAACGGTTAGTCAACAATTTTTCAATTTTTTGATGACGTGCAAAACGCCTTAAGACAGTGTTTTGAGGCAAAAAAAGCAGAGCGGTGTCCTTCAAAAACATGACGGGACGTCTTACAAATCAAGACATGTGTTCGTTTTGAATCAATTTTGCGATGAAAATTTTGAAAAATTGTTGACTAACCGTTGACTGACGGAAAAACTGACGGAAAGACCTAACTTGCAAGTCGTAAATTGTTGTGTGACCTAAAAAAAAGAAAAAAAAGATAAAGTACCTAAGCTGCCAGTCGTAAATTGTTGTATGACCATTTTTGCAATTTTGCCTTCATATAATTGACAAAAGTGGGAAAAAAAGAAAATAAAAGTAGGATGGGCTTAAAGCAACTTGGCTAAGGTGTGGAGGGCCCAATTCTGCCCAATGTGCAAATTCAACTTAAATTGTCGAATCACTTATGATTAAAATTAAAATAATTATTTTCATATTAAAATAAATATTTTTAATCATAATCATAAGATCGACCTTTTCATAACCATAAGATCGAGTAGTTCTAGTATCCATGTTAAATCCGCACGGTGTTGAGATTTCACTCCTTCCGCACCTTAATCATTTCGGGGTCAAAGCCTCAACATTTTCCCCCATTTGCTCTTAAATTATCTTCAGTAATTCCTCCAAAAAAATTATGTTTCAAAAATATAATTTATTTCACTAGAAAAGTAAAATCTAAAGTTTCTTCTATTTTTTCCGATAAAAATTATAGTTTTTTTTTTTTGTGTGGTGGGTGTGGGGTGGTGTACTTTCAGTACGGAACATTATTTTATTATGTACATGTTAAACAAATTTCAATCATTAGACGGGAGATCTAATGACTAGAATACTTGTTCTCATAACTCTTTTAAACTCTTTTCATCCGTCAAATATTTCAGTTATTATTTTTTCTGCATGTGTAAATAAACATCTATTTTAAGCCAGAATCGGACAATGAAGAGGGGTGAGTGGTGGCGGTTGTTAACAAGGCAGTCAAACTCGAGATCTTACGTATGTAAGGATTGTATAATCGTAACTCGGATCGTAGATCCTACTTAATTTTAAAAAATCATTTGAAAATATATACGTACTCATGGAACAACATGTTAATCACAAATTCAAAACACAAAAGTACAATTTATTCACATAAAAAATCTTAATTGAAAAGAGAGTGAGAAAATCAATTTATGTATAATAAGTATTATATATTTATATAAGCTTTAAAATGACATGCAAATAAATTGGTTAAAATAAAATTTTACCATCTAAAAAATACTTCAATTGCGCTCACAACTGGATGAACTAAATGTCAAGCTTCTAACATTAATTATTTGATTGAATTTGAATAACGTAATCGATCAAATTTGAATTTATGTTTTCAATTCAAATAATCTTTCGATGTCGTTATTACCGAAAGGATAATTAAGACTAAACTATTGGCGTGCATACTCTTCTTATGATTCGCAGACTTTTCCCAATTTACTATATTCTGAATTTTTTAAACAATCTACAAAAAAGGCCCTTTCTGCTCTGCTCTGCCCTTTCTTTGTGGGGTATCTGAAAAAAAAGAGTAAAAAGTTAATTTCTTTGGCACCTAATTCGTACTGGATTCTGTATATTAAAAGGGGTGCTGAGAAAAGGGCGGAAAATAATAATTCAAGAAATGGGTTCTTATGGAATGCTTGCAAGAAGAGCTTTGCTCACTGAAACACCTGTTATGGTTCAGGTAAATTGGGTTTCTTGAAATGTTTTCTGTGCTTTTAAGGTTTCTTTTTTTCCCTATGTATATGTTGTATATGCATGTGAATGTGATGAACAACTGTGTTAAAGGGCATTTGTTAGTGTTTTTAATTTGGAAGAAATGTGTTTTTTTTGGTTCTAAAATGGAGTTGTGATCACAATTTTGCAGATCCAAGAACTGATTCGAGGTGTAAACGACTGTATATCTTTAGCTCAGGTTTGTTTATTTCTTCCAAAGTTTTTGGAATTTAAAATTCTCGAGCTTGCTTAGTGGAGTATTTTTGTTTGGTGGAATATTATACTTTTGATTATGGAGTTCGAGAAATTGAAAAGTGTGTATGCTTTTGATGTTTGTTTTCCCTGTCTTTGAAGCTTGTATGTGTGTATGGTAGTGTGGAATTTCGATTCACGAAACGGTGGATAGCTAAACTTGTCTGAATTGACTAATCTTTAATCATTGAAGTTATTGTTGAACTTGAAATTCACTTATTATTGAAGACTTGGAACTTTATTTTCCAGAATTAGGAATAGACTAATTAATAAATGTGAGACGCCCTTGGTCGAACTGCTAATTGAGTTTCACTGCCATATGTAAGATGGCATGTTATTCGGGCCTTGGTTTTGCAATTAGGAAGTGAATTCAAATCATTGTTCATTCGTTAGAAGCCGGTAGTAAACTCCAAAGTTGGTGCAGTCACCAGTTTGCTCAAACAAATTGATGTCAATTCATTATTGTGTCTGTGGTGCTTTAAAGCCCCCCCTTAAGTGTCCATATCTAATATTCGCTTTCTTGAATGTCTACTGTTATGTGAAGAATGCAATATGTACCGAAACCTTAGGCAAGTCATGGGAAATTGATATTCTTTTTGTCTATCTTGCTCTCATGTAGGGAGTAGTATACTGCCAGCCACCTAAGCAGGCATTGGAAAAGGTGCAACAGCTTGTGTGCGAGCCTTCAGTTAGTCGTTATGGTGCCGATGAAGGCCTTCCTGAGCTCAGGGAGGCATTGGTTAAAAAGGTAATATGAGGCTTTGACGCTCTTGAGGACTAATATCATTCTGTATACAGTGACTAACACATGGGAGTCTTTAAATTTTCTTTCATGATTGTGCTGTTTATTCTCAGATATATATAAGGGTTTCGTTGTTAACCCAAAAGGCTAATCAAAGATTTCTTACAGAATAATTGATTCCTTCCAAGCCTTTCCTTTTCAGTTGCACCAAGAGAATAAGTTGCATAAATCCTCAGTAATGGTCACTGCTGGTGCAAATCAGGTACTGCCCTATTCATCTCTTTTATGGTTTAGGAAATAAACTCAGGGTCCTGATCGTTTATATTTTAATGTAAGATATTTGATTCCCTTTCGGTTTTAGTGTTTTTTATTGTTTTGATCATACTCTTAATATCAATTTTTTCCTTTCAAAGTTGAATTTTATGACCTCAATCGGCCATAAAGATGACAGAACATGTCTGAGGACTTGAATAGTGTCCTTAAAGGCAGTACATTTATTATAGGGGATGTCTGCTTTAACCTAAGAGAACTTATAAAAGTTGAATTTTTTATACTTGTGATGAACGTTCATCTGGATATTTAATTTCAGGCATTTGTGAATGTTGTTCTTACATTATGCGATGCCGGGGATTCTGTCGTCATGTTCGCTCCATACTACTTCAATGCATACATGTCATTCCAAATGACAGGTGTTACTGATATTCTTGTTGGTCCTGGTGATCCAAAGACACTTCATCCAGATGCAGGTGAGAATTCTGAAGTAGCTTTTGCACTATGGCCGATACCTTTTCATTATTCTGTACTTAGATTTAACACATTCAGGAAATGATTTTTCTTTGATCTAATGTAATGAAGTTGAAATCTTGCATTCGTGATCTTATATGTATGGAATTTGCTGAAATTAAATGCATAACTCCACTCCTTACTGTATAAGACAGGGGCAGACATGTTTTGATAATATTTCATGTTAATCTATAGTTATTGTATTTGGTCATTATAGATTTTATAATGCTATAACCCGAGTTTCTTCGTTTTTCAGATTGGTTAAAGAAGACTTTATGGGAGGCTAAACCAACCCCAAAGCTAGTTACAGTTGTAAATCCTGGCAACCCATCTGGAACCTATATCCCAACGTCTCTTCTTAAGGTATCCCCCCACCCCGCCCCCCTTAACACACTGTTGTTAATAGTATGATACAGAATCTTCTTTTCCATTATATTCCATTTCGAAAAAGATCTAATTCTATGTTTTATATTCTGAGTAGAGGATATCAGACATCTGCAAAGATGCTGGAAGTTGGCTTCTTGTAGATAACACATACGAGTAAGGATTATACTTTAAATTTATTTGTACTTCTGCTTGATTTGGTTACCGATATGGGTTTTACAGAGTGATACTGGCTGATATATATTTGGCTGTCATATGCAGGTACTTCATGTATGATGGCCGAAAACAAATTTGTTTGGAGGACAGCCACATAGTCAATATCTTTTTCCTTCTCAAAAGCTTATGGGATGATGGGTTGGCGAGTTGGCTATGTAAGTGATATTAATACTTATTATTGCGTTTAGTGATGAGATTTCTTCTAGATCTTCTTGCAACTCAATAATTTTCATTGATTTTTATGATAACATTGCGATATTTTTACCTATGCAGATTGCGTACCCTTCAGAAGTGGATGGCTTAGCAGCACTTCTTCTTAAAGTGCAAGACAACATACCCATCTGTGCTTCTATAATCTCACAACGGTTAGCTCTTCACTCGTTGGAACTGGGACCAGAGTGGGTCACTGATAAAGTAAAAGACCTAATCAAGAACCGAGAACTCGTTCTAGAAGCATTATCTCCCTTAGGAAAGGAAGCTGTTAAAAGGAGGAGAAGGAGCGCTATACCTGTGGGCAAAGCTTCCAGACAAATACCGCGATGACTTTGAAGTTGTACGCTGGTTAGCCAAGAAACACCGAATGGTTATAATTCCGGGTAGTTCCAGTGGCTGTCCGGGTTACGTAAGGATTTCTTTCGGTGGATTGATCGAAGAAGATTGCCGAGTTGCATCAGATAGATTGAAAAAAGGGTTAAAAGAACTTGTGAATCATGGAATGGTGGAGTGATTTTTTACCACCACAGTTTTTTTACTGGGATAAATTTGGTATCTTTTTGCACCTATAAGATGCTACATTTCCCATAGTAAGTGCAGGGCTTTGTGCTTTGTTTTGTTACTGATTTATTACATTAGAGAAGCATTTGCTCTTGTTTTGTACAGTACAAAACAATTTCTTACATGATTACATTTAAGAGACTTTTATACTCTTTTAAATAGGATTTGTATACCACTAATTCTATTTAAGAGAGAAATAACTAACAAACTACATTGTTTTTTTAGTTTCATTAATTTTCGCAACATGTCTTAAACGACTTATATTACGAATGAAGATGGTAGTAAACTTGTCTTGAAGCACGAATTGTTAGAAACCATATCTTCTTTTTCCTTCCTCTCATAGCTTTCCCCGCCATTTACCAAGCATGACAATTATACAAAAGAAGACAACATTAAGTTTCAAAGAAATCTTAAAACATTACTAACATCGTCTAATGTTTCTGAAAAATCAACGTGTTGGGTGAGTTTACCAAAGTTTCAATAGTTAAAACCAAAAAATAAGTTTCCATTTCTAATATTCTATGCCAACTTATATAATTTCCCTATTCTCTTAAATATCTTATTGAATCTCTTGTTCTTTTTGGAGATACATACACATTATGAATTTCTATACTCTATTTTCATTTCAGATTCTACTATTCTTCATCTTCATCTACCATATTTCAGCTAACCCTTTAGCAATCGAAACATTACAAGGTAATTGCAGCCTCAAATTGAATGTTCTATTTCATATTAAGTTACGTATATATTGTTTTATTTTATTTTATATTATTACACCCTCAATAACTCCATTACATAATATAAGTCATTTAGGATATGTAGCGAAAATTAATGAATACAAAAAGTAAGGTACTTTATTAATTAAAATATCAATATTATTCTCTTAAATATTACTTGTATACTACTAATTTTATTTAAGAGATTAATATTGATATTTTGATTAACAAACTATCTTATTTTTTTCTTCTTTAATTTTCGTTACATGTTCTAAGCGACTTATATTATGTGATTGAAGTAGTATTAGACTAAGGTTATAAAGATGGATGAAATGTTTGCAAAAAGCTTATAATTTGAAATTACAGATGATATATGTAAAAAGATAGAGTGTGGAGAAGGGAAATGTGTTCCTAGCAACACTTCATTTGTGGGGATTGGAGGATTTGATTGTGTTTGTAAACCTGGTTGGCAGAAGCCTCAGTTGGCTTCCATTTCCCTCCCAGCTTGCACTGTTCCCAACTGTCAGTTACTCTCCCTTCTTCTCCCTTTGGATTCAATTTCTGTTTTTATAGATTTTGAATTTCTGTTTTTTAGAATTTTTTTTTTTTTGTATAAATGAATTGTTTGAGAAATTGAAAGGTGCGATGCAAAATTAAATTTGTAGTTAAAAGAAAATTCAGTACACTGTTGCGAAAGAGTAAATCCTACAAAGAATACAATTGGTTAATGAGTTCGAGATCAAATTTTATCTTGATTTTTGGGATAGTAAGGCATTAGAATATGTGGCATTGGCTTCAAGCAAGACGGGGTAGTTTTAATCTTGGTCGCCTTTAATTTATCTCCATCCTACATATTAATTACTTATTAATGAGTGTATTACACGTTGGGTGCAAAAAGTCAACTAATAGGAAAAAGATTGGCACGAATCGATGTTTTCACCCAACGTGTATTGTACTCAATAATAAGTGATTATGATAAATTAAAATGTGATCATAATAAAACTACTCAGCAATATGAGTAGCAATTACGCAAACTTTCTAACTTGAAATTAGGTTTTAAGTTTCACATTTTTTTTTATAATAATTTTTTTCTTGTGCAGGTACAATTAACTATCAGTGCGGCAGTGAGGCTCCACCACTTCCGCCACCACTGATAAGTCTTCCACCTTTGGGTTTAACTCGTATGTCACCTCTGTCAAAAACGGGTGAAAATCATCTGTCTCCGTCATGTCTCTATTCTTGTACCTAACTAATCAGAATTCACTATGTAAACATTTATTCCAATTATATATATACATATGGTGAATGAATTATGATTGGTTGGGTACATGAATATGGATATATACGGGGACAAATAATTTTTTGCCATAAAAAACCATATTCTTTAACTTTTACTGTTATTGCAAATTGTTACATGAGACTAAAAAAAGTAATTTACAAATTTACAGCATGTACTTTTGTATGGTGTGGCGAGGGAAGCTGCGTTGTAAATGGGACTGGATATTACTGTAAATGTAATAAAGGCGCAGAAAATTTATTCAACATGACTGGTGTTGCTTGCTTCAAGGACTGTAAGATTTTACACTAAACTTTTTTATTTGAGGAATAATTAATCTAATGACCTATATCTGGCTATTTTGATTTGTTTTTAAATTTTGTTTTTACAATTTTGTAGGCTATTTGGGAGCAGATTGTGCTAGGCTTGGGCTTGGGATTGGGCATCCGGTATCCCCTCCACCACCAGCACTACCGTCAGGTAATGCGTCTGGCCCGCACCTGAACAGCCCACTACAGTCAGTAAATGGTAAAGTTGATATCTTGCCTAGTAATACCTCAATCTACAATTTTTATTATCTAAAAAAAAATTAAATTTAGTAAAATATATTGGTAGAAAAAAAAAAAGAGTAAAAAGGGATTAAGCGGTGTTTACGTTAACTTTTTAAGACTTGGATCTAGTGTCGATATCCACTGTTATCTTCATGTGATGGTTACCTTGTTAATCGTTTGATCTGTTTGATTTACGAGCAATATTGAATTTAAGGAAGAAGAAGGTTGACGATTGTCTCCAACATCCTGAAAATTATAAATTTTACCTTTAGGATTTTTTCCCCAAAACATTTTAAATATATAGCTATTTTTAAATAGTTATTTAATTTTTTTAATTATTAAATCAAAAATTAATATTTAACTTTGCATAAATAAATACTGATAAAAAATGAATATCAGCACTGTAATCGGACCGAGCTCCTCACGTTGCTTAAATATTTGATTACATCTTCTTTTTCCCCTAAATAAATAATTTTTGTGTTGTAGGAACAAAAAACAATGTGCCAAATTGCTCAGGAGGTTTCGGGGTAGTAACCACATTGCTGCTTATGTTGGTGGTATTGCTGGTTTCAGTATGAAAAAATACCCCAAATGAGATTACGTCATAAATTCCACGATTTATTATTTATATTATTCATGCAACACTAAGCAATTATGTTATGTTATTAAATCTCGTGGTTGAAAGTAAATTAATGGCCCTTGCATCTTTTTGGGCCTCTTTACTCTTTAGAGTAATTTATAAGCAAATAAATAGTTTTGAAAAAGGAATCTAACATATTTTCTTATTTCAAAAATAAAAAACAATAATTTAAAATATTTTCTCAAAATAAAAATTTCAAAGTTTTATAGAAAAAAATCAAAAGTTAGTAAACAACACAAAAATAATTCAAAATAGTTGAAAGTATCGGATTTTGGACGTAATAGTTGGGTTTTAAAATTGTTGAGGTACACCATTCAGTGTACAAGTACATTATATAATTTATATAGTAACGATTAGTGAACATAAATGTTAGTATATCTTATGGTATATATGTCATTTATGAATAAAAAATACAAATATATACTAATGAATACAAGACTCAAAATACCTTCAATTATGGTCCATTTTAATTATTAGCGAGGTCCAAAATGATTGTGTCGTCTTTCTCATTAATTTTCAACCATCACTATATTATTTTTCTATTATACCACAATCTAAGTAAAAATTAATTTTATAAATATATCATTAAAAGTTAGAAAAAATAAATCAATTCTAAAAAAAAATGGAAAAGCTAAGAATAATTTATTTTATGAAATGGATGGAATATTTTAAAATAAAACATACAAACCATTACGAAAATTAAGGAAGCAAAATTTAAAATATTTTTGTAACCAAAATATCAATATTTAATCAAATTTTTATATTCATGATTGGAGAGAGTATTGAGTAAGATAGAGAGAGAGAGAGAGAGAGAGAGAGAGCAGAAAAACGTTAAATAATGCAAAAACTGCCTTAAGTTTACACACGGGTTTACTCACAAAAAAACCATGATTTTTTTTTTTTTTTAAACTAGACCATTTATAAGTATGATCTAGTTTATTACAATTATTATTATAAGACCTCGCCAGAGGAGGAGAAGGAAACTACAGTACACTTTTCCCACTAAATGCCTAATTAATTAAGCATACATTAATACAGACCAATACACACAATTTCGAGTCGAATGTCAAATCACATTATCAACCACTCTGGCAAGCGTTTGGCAAGACATCAACCTAGTAAAACACTCAAACACCACAGAAATCTTTAAGGATGTTTTGCGATCTTCGGCCTTTGTCCGTAGCATAAAAATTAAGTAAATCAACATGAACAAAGGGTTTAAACTGCAGAGGGTTTTCATCATCAACTAGTTCTTCAGGTACTTGAACCACCTTGCTTAGGAAGGAGAACAACGCAATTGTATATCTTGTTTCTTTCCTATTTATGTCCATTGTCACTCTATGGTTCGGTGAAAGTACCCTATCGTTACTCCACGCCTAATCAAACCCAAGAAAACGAATCATTATAATTTTTTCCATTAATTATAACATTTGAGAAAATTAGAAAATTATTATAGTTTTGCTAACTATATATTGATCCAGCTCATGGATCTAGTAGTTCATAATTCAGAAAAAAGTACAAAATAATGAATTACGTCCACGGTATTAATTCCTATGTAAGAGTGGATGGATCAAGAACTTAGAGGTGAATTACATAAATATATGTATTATATAAGATATTTTATGTATATTTAACATAAACTAAGAATTGGTAGGATATGGGGTATTATTTTTATTTTATTCTTAAATAATTTAATTTATCATTATTAAGTCCCAATTACCAACTTTTATCCTTCTCTTGTATATCATACTATTATGAGGGTAATTATAAAAGTATAATCGTTACAAGTTTATTTTTATAAAAAAAAAAATTATATATTTGGGATAGAGATAAAGAAACTAAAATACCTTATATAATAAAACAGTAGTAAATTTAAGAAAATTTCAGGGATGAAATGTGATTTTCACAAGGAAAATGTACAAAAATAAAATCAAACTTTCCTATAGAAACTAAGCTTCAAGTATTTGCAACCCGCACCCAGATCAGCCCTTGTATATACTGTATATGTAGGGAGATGGGGGCAAAAAATCCTCTCTCCCCGTTCCTGTCCCCATCACTCTCCCCAGCCAATCACAATTCATCATGTGTATATATAATTGGAAAAAATATTTATATAGTAAATTCTGATTGGTTGGAATAGGGATGGGGATAGAGGATTTTCACCCGGAGATGGGGTGGGACCTCTTACTCGAAATTTTCTTTCCCGTTTAGTGTATGTTTTTATTTTTAAAATGTATAAGCTAAAAAAAATGGTTGAATCTAAAAAAAAGTGTGACACACATCAATTATTTATAAACTGGACGAAAAAATGAGAAAAATAATAGGATTCCAAGGAATCTCACCCTGCAAGCATCGCCAGCCATGACGACGAAGGATTTGGGCGGGAACTTGACATCGATAAATTCGCCGTCTCTTGCTTTGATTTCCAAGCCAGAAACATGATTTTGATAAAGAATGGTAAGGAAACTTTTATCAGTGTGAGAAGGAAAAGCCATGGTGGTCTCATTCATGGCGGGTGCCCTATATTTTAGATAACGAAGGAGATAGGTGCTTGATTCAATATGACCTTCGCTGTATTTCTCCACTCCATAGCTCTCAAACAACATTTTGATCACTATATTTTCCAACTTTGCCACTGTTTTTGCAAATGAGAACGAACTTTCACTGCAAATTTTGAAGAAAATAGGGAAAAAAAAAGTAAGAACTAATGGCACCACGTATTTTCAATCAGGGTTTATATCTCTCTCAAAACATATAAATCTTAGGAAATGTATGATATGGATCAGGTTTATGTGTACCTCGTGATAGAAAATTGTCCACATTATCACATAATTGTCTCTCTCCTCATTCTGTATTATGTGGATAATTTTGAATCACAAGATCCAATTAACCTGATCCATATCACAACTATCCGAAATATGATTATGGTGGAAAGGATGGGGAGGGGAAAATGGATATGATGGTGGTGATGATTGTGAGGTTGTGTCGGGTAAAATTGGGGTTATTTCCTTGTATGGGCGAAATTGCTCCAATCTGATCATCACATGTCAGTCACGTGACCGATTTTGGTCGAATTTTTAATTTTTTCTATATTGGGACACCCGTAAATTATTGAAGTCCAATTAAAGTCAAAAATAAAAAAAATTGCTAAAATTCGAAAAACAAAAATTGTTTAGGACCAAAATAAGTCATTCACTCAAAAAACAATTACTAAAAAAAATGTACTTCAACAAAAGTGAGTGTTTCAAGAAACATTAGAAGACGGTCGCTACACCCCTTAGATCTACACTTATGGGTTCTGAATCGAATTCATTAAAAAATTACTCTAGAATTTTCCAACGAAAAGAAAAAAGAAAAAAACATTATAATTGAAGTATTACCAGAAAGAATTGTTTCCATGTGGCCACATGAGGGTAGTGAAGCTCTGGACACCATCAAGAGTGGTGGCATAGTCAATGCCCAAACCTTCATGGAGGGGCACAATGGGCATTTGACCAACATAGCCATGGTAGGGTTTTTCATTGATGTTTTGAACTTTGACTTCTGCCGGAAGGTCAAACAACTCGTCGGCGGACCGGAAAATGGCCTGATGGAGCTCCGGGGAGATCCGATCATAGAGTGCTATGAAGCAGCCATGGTTTTCAAGGCCATTCCTTATTTCCTTGCATGCCGTTGACCAAGACTTTGAACCTGGTTTCAGTTCTTCTAATTTTGTGAAGTCTACTACTACAAGATTGGGGGTAGTTATGGAACCCATTTCTTCAACTTTTCTCTTTAATTTGTCTTTAAAATTTTCTTTCTTTTTTTTTTCTTTTTTTGATCTTCAGGAGGAGGAAATTTAAGGAATCCTAGGGGCAAGGTTGGTCTGCAATGGTATTTTCAGGTCGCTTTTTATAGTAGTAAAGCTTCAAGCTTAGCCAAAATAAATTATTTATGAAACAGAAGAAGTAATAAAGACCAGGAGTATCTCCATTCATAATATAAGTTGTTTGGGACACTCCAGAGAAAATTAATGAAGCAAAAAACAATAAGTTAGTCAAAATATTAATATTAGTCTTTTAAATAGAATTAATTATATACAAATCATATTTAAAAGAGTGATATTAATATTTTAAGTAACAAAGTACTTTATTTATTGCTTTCTTAATTTTCGCTAATACACTAAACGTTTTATTTTTTGGAATTGAGAGAGTATTATACTTTGCCCTTGTGAAAAAGAACAACTTAATTAGTTAAAAGTAACCTAGTAATTATATATTAGGAGACATTCTTGCAATATGTCTTGGGTTCCTCTAAATTTTTCCAATAGATGTACAAAAATCAGGTTGGTATTCTCTAGAAAACTAATTTCGTATATATTTATATATACACATAATGACGGGGCAAATTTAGAAGTTACATGTTAGAAAGACGGATTACTTATGCATTAAACTTCAAAAAAAAATATGAGTGTTAAAATACGATATTTATAAAAGAAATTTACAAAATTAAACTTTTTGATAGAAAAATTTTGCATTTAAAAAATGATTTGAAGGAAGGCCGCCTCCCCATCCCCAGTTCAGCCCTTGCATAATGGATGGAAATAATATAGCAGATGTAAGCCTTGGATGCACATATTAATCAATTACTCCTATAATTTTCACTAATAGCTAAACGTGAATATATATATTAAAAAAAAGTTAAACGTACCATCTCTTACTCATCATGTTCAACGAATATTGTGATAAGAGTTATTATATTGCTAAGTCATAATTGACCGGACTTCAATGATCTTCTGATTTCTCAAATTTAAATGACATTAAATAATTTCTGATTAAAGATATCAATATTAGTTAATCAATTGAAACTAAATTACTCAATTTGTGTCTCAAAGGTGCAATTTCGTGGAACAAAGTCATGTGTAATAAAGGGTTGACGAATTTAACACCCCTTGTCCCGACATTTAAAACCATGGTAGAAATTTGACAAATTCAATGAAATGATCGAAGAGTTCTTCATTTTTTTCCTTATTAAACATTGTGTTCTGGGAAACATTACAAACAAACCAATACTAGACAAAGGGTTAATTAATTTGATACACTTATAAGAGAAACTGGGAAACTTCAAACTTCAAACTTCTGTTCCCCATCAAAGATCAGACCCCACAATAAGTTTTGATGGCATACTCTAGCCTTCGATTCTCCTCTTTGCTGTAAAAATTGAGAAATTCGAGGTGATCGAACGGCTTGAATTGCAAAGGATGATCATCATCAACCAGCTCCTCCGGTGTTCGGACAGTTCCTTTTAAGAAAGAAAATTGTGCAATGGAATATCTTGGTCCCTTCCTTTCTTCTCCTTCCATAATCACTCGGTGATGTGGAGAATGTATTCTATTGTTGCTCCATGCCTAATTCACATAATCAGAAACTTCATTTCGTGTGCAAGCAAACTCTAATATAAAAATATAAATAGTGAAAAATATAAATTTTACATAAGTTTAGGAGAAGCAAACATGTAAAAAAAATTACAATCTTTATGAAAATTTAAATTTTACAGAAAAAAAAAAAAAAAGAAACCCTAATTAAGAGCATTACAGATCTAAGAGGCGGGGTGAATAAATCATTGAGAAATTCCTTAGAATTTAATATCTCCCCAAAAAAAAATTTAGAGTTCACTAATATATATATGTTTTTATATTTCACTCCCGATGTGTAAGTTATTGATCGCTCCAACATAGGAGATGTGTAAAGCAGGAAAGACTTACCATTATTGCATCACCAGCCATGACCACAAAAGATGAAGGTGAGAGCTCAACCTTAAACCAATCACCATCTTTTGCTTTTACCTGCAAACCATCAACTTGGAACTGATGAATTGTTGACATGAAGCTCTTATCTGTGTGAGAAACAAACCCTAATTTTCCCTCATTTTCTTTGGCTTCTCTATATTTCATCACTCGACTTAGATAATTAATTGACTTTAGATGGGATTCATAGTACTTCTCAACACCATAGCCTTCAAATACCATTTTCACCACTGTTTCTTCTAATTCTGCTGCTAACTTTGCATAAGAAAGCATCGTCTCACTAAGAAAATGAAAAAAAGTAACATATGAGTCTATACACTTTGATCTGTTCAAAATTGTACGTCCACTTTTATATAAGAAATTAAGTAAGTAAGAATGAAGAAAAAAGGATAAATTAACATTTTTTCATACCTAAAGCCCATGTTTCCTTTTGGCCACATGACATTGGTGAAATTTTCCATTCCTTGGTGTGTATTGGAATAATCAATGCCCATGCTTTCATAGAGGGGTATAAATGGGATTTGGCCAACATAGCCATATAGAGGTTTATCAGACTTATTCTGCATTTTGGTTTGAGTTGAGAGATCAAACAATTCCTCTAAGCTATGGGAAATTGCATTGTGGAGTTGTAATGGAAAATCTTGACATAAAGCTACAAAGCAACCATAGTTTTCAAGGGCGTATATGACTTCTTGGCTTGCCTTGAACCAGGAATCTGTACTAGGTTTCAAGTTTTCTTTGGTGAAATCAATGATTGGGAGCTTGTGAGGTACTGTCAAAGAACCCATAATTTGTTTTAGTTTTATGTCTAGCTAGTTTTGGTGTTCAAGTTTCATGTAAGAATTTATAGTCACATTCTATATTTATTTTCAGTCTAATGGCATGCCAGCTACGACTTCCAAATCAGAAAGACGGTTTTCCGATCAAATTTTGTGTTTCCACTAATAAAAATAAATAATATAAGTGTTAGTTTTTACTTTAAAATTTATCTAAATTTAAAAAATAGTATAATACTAACTACTAAAGTTCTATTAAGAAGAAAGTGTGGCATATGTTAATTATCTACGAAACGTAATAGATGATGATAATGAACCATAGAAGAGATTCCAGACACGTATCAACCGTCATGGAGATTTCCTGTCCGAAAGTTTATGTAAACACTCTGTGACATGAAAAATCACCAATCAAAATATATAGGTCTCATGTAAATTCATTATCTAATGGTTTACCTGCAACTTTTAGGCTCATAGGTGAATCTAAAAGGTACAAGTTACATGACAAATTACGCAAATTGGTCATTATTGTCCCTAAACAATTTATAATTCAGATGTAAGGTACCAAACGATATTTTCTGGATATTAAAATCCTCAAACAATTTACAATTGGTATGTAAGGTCCTTCTGTCTAAAAAGAGACAGTCAACATGAATTTTGGGGGAAAAAATAAAGTCAAAGCAAAAATGTTTAGGGGTAATATGGTACTTTGTACCCCACCTATCTTCTTCAACCACCCCAACCCCTAATCACCTCCACCCCTACGCGAAACCCCCCGCACCACCACCACCACCACTCACTTCCTCCTCCAACCCGCACCACCGCGACCTATTTCACACTCCAACATTGACATATCAAATCCAAGCTAACAACCAATTTTTTCTATATTTGGTGGAAAAGAAAGAAAGACTCCGGTTTAGAGTGAGGCTTCTATTCTTCAATGTCTTGGAAGAACTCTTCTTCATCATTAGCAGATACGATCTCATTCACTAAAGATAAACTGTGAATCGAAGATCGAATGGTCGGAGATGACCGGAGAAGTGAGGAATGAGTCCTCGTAAGCTACGCCTGGCTCTTCTTCGAACCTTCCATTGTTGTTCAAAATTGCGGGTCCCACAAATGGAAATCTGGTCGAATTTTTTTACCTTTTTATGTACCTTGATATTCTGATGATGTGCTCCGACGCCGGCTTCATTTTCCGGATCACTGTGTATTGTGTGTTTTACTTGGAACAAGAGGTTGAAAATAGGAGAATTGGAGATGGTAATATGCCTAGATTTGCGTAATTTCGTCGAAAATCATCCCATTTTTTTGAAATTTAAGAATGTGAGGATGATTACCAAGGCTAATTTGGTTCATCAATCCATAAGGACGACTGGGTAGAGGACTACTACTAGTTAATCAAAATTCTTGAAAAAATCCCAAGTCAAACCAGTCCCAAAGATTCAATCTTTTATGCTTTTTCAACCTATTAAAAATCAAGGGCCTTTGTCAATTCTTGCTGTTTGTTTCTAGATCACAAAATTTTGAAATTTTCTTTGAGTTCAATTGAAGGGGAGAGGGTGGGGTGTCGGTGGTGGTGGTTCGCCGGGTGTGAAGATGAAGCAAGATGAAGAAGGGGAGAGGGTAGGGTGTCGGTGGTGTACCAATTTTTTTTTATTTTTTTTCATGTTCAAAGAAGAAGCATTATGATATACCAATTATGCCCCTACAAGTATTTTGGTTGACCCGATTAAAATTTTGAATTAACAGTTGACTAACATGTTTTTTGACATAAGGACCTTACACACCAATCGTAAATTGTTTGAGGATTTTTATGTCTAGAAAAATTCGTAGAGACCTTATACCTGATTCATAAATTGTTTAGGGACAATAATGATAAATTTGCCGACAAATTATAATAAATATATAAATAAAATTTTAAGCCAGATGTAATGTTTCAAAGAATATTTTTAAAAAATTAATTTTTATAAATTCAAAAAGTATACTGTTGTTGGTCAATTATACTTTAATTCAAACAAATTCTGATATGGATCAGATACATTGGACTTTGCAGTGCATAACTGACCACATCATCAAAAAGTTGTATCTCTCTTCATTCTGTGGTGATGTGGTCAGTTCTGCACGTCAAAGTTCAAACGATCTAATCCATATCAGAATTATCCTAATTCAAATGACATACATGCAAAGTTGGTATTTGCATATGGCTTTTAATTCAAATTTTCTATAACACTCTTTAATAATTAGCATTAATTTTTATAATGAAAAACTTTATTCATACATTTTAAACTTCTCTAATTTCTTCATCAAAAAAAAAAAAAAAAACTGCTCTAATTATCTATGCCTCTTTTGCCTGTGATTTATCTCTTTCCATTTTCTTAAACATATTTCTATCAATCATCAATGTGATCAACGAATAGCTACTATTAGTTTTGCTTAATATCAAAATCCCACGTTAACATTTTTGGCTTTAGGGAAAATTTTAAACCAAAATGATCAATTAGTGGTACCATGCATTTTAATCATTACATCATAAATAGTACTCCCTTCATTCTTATTTAATTGTTATTTAGGAGATATATATGTATTCAAATTAATTGTCATTCACGTGACTTCTATTAAGTGTCAATAATTTATTCTAATTATACCTTCAACATATATTTTATTGAAAAAGTGAAAGAGAAGGAAAAATGAAGGTGTATTATTGGAATTGTGGTGTAAAGATTATTGCTTATTTGATTTCTTTAATTTTTTCAAAATGTTATAAACGATTTATATTAATGAATGAAGGGATTATTATTTTGGACATCATTGAACGAGTATCCTAATTTTTTTGTGGACAAGGCAGCTAACATGGTCCCCTTCAATTATCAGATTATGACAAAAAATAAAAAATAAAAAATGGATTAATCATTTGTCATATCATACCTAATGACAACAGACTTCGTGTCCTTTTGGCCATACTACGATTTCCAAATCAGAAATATATTTTTTTTTTGTCTGACAAATCAGAAACTTAAATAAAAGCCAAATACTCGCTGTCATTAGAAGTTTCTATTTAAAAGTTAATAGGAACCGTACACAAAAAATCACTTAAAGAGTAAAAGTATATGGGTCTCGAGTAATTTATTATATAATAGTTTCCAGTAAATTCATAACACCTCAGCCAGCTTTTTTTGAAGTGTACAGATTTGAGTTATGTTTATTGAAGTTGAAACATTTAAATATTTTCATACAAAATAAGGAAACGGAGTGCAAGACAACGCTCATGCGTTAAGACACTTCACTTTCAATTGATAAATTAAGAATTTGAGTCATACATAAGAAAAAGTGGGGAATCACTGTTGATCCCCCTTTTTGAAGGAAAAACAAAATGAATCGGAAACGGAGTGCAAATAATTGAATGTGGTGTGTAAATTAACATCATTTCCCAATCTTTTATAATAAAAATTTGACATTTTACAAAAAAATTCTAATGCAATTATTCCTTCAGTCTAAACGGAGTGCAAATAATTGAATGTGGTGTGTAAATTAACATCATTTCCCAATCTTTTATAATAAAAATTTGACATTTTACAAAAAAATTCTAATGCAATTATTCCTTCAGTCTAAAGATGGGGTGGAAGTATTACCATGTGAAACTTCTATTCCTCCGATTCTATTCCTCTGTCTACAGGGCGTATTTGTAAGTATTTGTAATAGTTTAGGCTCGGATTTAGGTTCAAGCTCCTTGAGAGTTGTGCCAAGTTCTGATGTCAATTCTTCTAATATAAATGACAACTGAGGTATTATTCATCAAAAAAAAATAAAAATAAAAATAAAAAAAATTGTGAAACTTCTCCAATGTTTTATATACTGAAAAATAGCCCAATCCATCTACATCAACCGCCACGGGTCTCCCATGCCTAAAGTATTTTCTTCGGACGGCTAGTTTTTCATCTGGCAATTGCATGCATGGTTATTATTTTCCTTTTCAAATGAAGGAAGATTAGATAATAGATACATACATACAAATATTCTTGATTAGATATTTTGTATGTATATCTAATCAAGAATATTTGGTACCCTAAAATAAGAAATCATCAAAAACAAAATTTATGTTCCCAAGTTATTTTCAATTGAAATTTCCAGCTTAAACAATTATTATCAAATTGCTGCAGGTGGTGGTGGTTGGCGGTGTAGTGGTGGAAGTTTTTTTTCCATTTAATCGTGAATAATTGTTTAGGATTATAGTTATTTTGTTTAATAATTGAGTATATAAAGTTTTTTTTGTTAAAAATAGATTTTTTTTTAAAAAAAAATTATTGGGGGATCCAAGAAGCGGAGAGGGGATTCGAATCCATGATCTCTACGTCATGAGACATCAGTCTTGACCACTAAACCAATGCCTCATTGGCTTGTTAAAAATAGATTGAAATATCTAAAATACCCTTAAAAATACCTCAAATATTAGTCACGTGACCTTCTTAACGGATTCGTGACCGAAAATTTAACGGATGTCCTTAAATGGCAGGTCATAAAAACAATCTGGATATTAAAAGAAGAAATTAAACGAAAATAACTTTATCCCAAAACTCAAAATATGTAAAAGACCAATTAGACGATTTTGCCGCCATTAATCGTTTTCCTATCTAATTATATATTTCATTTCTACTGCCAAAATTTTCTGGCTTCAAATCCGAATATTTATGGAAGATTTTACATTATCTATGGAGAAATATAAAAAGAAGTTATAAATAAGACTATTCCAATTTGTAAATTGCAAGAGTACTTTATTTGAGACTATAGTTTTATAAAGATTTTTTCCCCATTTTGTAAAAAATTGTTTTTCTTCCTTTCTATAGTTTTAATTTCTTATTCATTTTATCGTATTTCTCTCACTTGAGTATGGATACATTATCAAAAGGTGTCCTATCTCAGTGGGGCGGGCACCTGCCTACGACCGTGAGATCGCGGGTTCGATACCCTCCTCCTAGTGAGGCAAGTTTCTCTTTTTAGGGCTACCATCGTCCTCTTGTGAGGCACCTCTCTCCCTTACATGGGAAAACCGCCCAGTCGGGCTTCAAAAAAAAAGAGTATGGATACATTATTCAGCAAAAACAAAACAAAAAACAAAAAACAAATATAGATACATTATATACAAGCTCTCGCTCCTAGTTCGTTTTCTTTATAATACTCTATTTGTAATATGTGTGTTTATACCATGTGGTCAACAAAGAGTTACTAATTGATTTTTCTAATATTTAAATCCAATGTCGACATTTTTGGCTTGTTAGAGAAAAACTTAAACCCAAATAAATGATCAATTTGGAACCAAGCATCTTAATCACTTTTTTTTTATGGGGGGTATGAGAATCGATCTCAGGGTGTAGGGATGGCAATTTGACCCGTGATCCGCTCCGCTCCGATAGCTTTTGGGGCAAATCAGATCTGCCCCGTATAGAAAATGGAGCAAATCAGATCCGCTCCGCGAACGGAGCAAATCAAATTCGGTATGCACTACTGACCCGATCTGCTCCTATCCTCCCCGATCCACCCCGCACATATAGAATAATAAGAGGATGTTAGCCTAGCCTAGCCTAGCCCAGCCCATATAATAACTCTAATTCCCTAATATATACTACCCAGCCCAGGGCCCAGCCCATATAATAACCCTAATTCCCTAATATATACCACCCAGCCCATATAATAACCCTAATTCCTAATATATACTACCCAGCCCCCCGCCCCGCCCCACTTTCTCTCACAGCTCACTACAGCCAAAACCACTTTCTCCCTCCCCTCTCCCTCTCAGCACCGCCGACTCCCTCTCCCTCTCCCTCTCAGCAAAACCTCTCTTTTTCTCCTCTATTCATATTCAATATTAATTTGATAAAAGCACCCTGAATAATTTTAAAAAAAAATCATGGGGCGGGGCAGATCACGGGGCAAAAAAAATTGATCCGGCACGGATCACGGGGTGGAGCGGGTCAAGTCTTCACAATGGCTGAGCGTATCTGGTATTTGAGATATTCGTCCCGATCCGCCCGTTTCCATCCCTACCAGGGTGTTACCCCTGAGATAAGAGCCGTTTTCACTGGGCCACTCTTGTTCCCATATCTTAATCATAACTACGTCCTTATAAGTAGCATTACTTAGGACATCGTTAAATTGAACGAATGTTTATTTTGACAAAATATGAACTATATATATATATATATAATCATGGTCCCCCTCAATTATCAGATTAATTATCATGTTTTATTTGCAACTAACCGTCAATAAGCTCACTTGATATTGAAATTTACTCAACTAATTTTGACCACTCGTCATGATAGCTCATCTAATGTCTCAATGTAGATTTGTCTTCTCGTGATTTCTATTGTTTGTTTGTCCCTTCAATATATTAGTGAGACTTGAAATAATATACAATCGTAGAATATTTAATTCGCAATTTGAAATAATTCGAATTTGCTTATTAGATTATCGAAAGAAAAAGGGACATTGGTCCCCTCAAATAATGGGTTTTTTTAAAAAAAAATTGGTAACCAATCGAGATTATTGAATTAAGAGTCGAATTAGGCAATTTCGGAAAATCAGTCAAAGTTGACAGAAGTAGTTATTTAATGATTGTGGTTATTTGTTTCTTTTGAAACATGAGATCATCGAAATTTTTTATCTTGGTAAAAGCTACTTAAGTTTATAAGCTTACATCAAAATCGATCGATACAGATGCAGCGTAGGAAGAGAATCGAAAGTTCGACTCTCTTCCTACGTGCATCGTATTGATTGAGCTTTGATGTAAGTTTTAAAACTTAAGAAATTTCTACCAAGATAAAACTACTCGAGATCATCAGGACAAGGACTAGTATATATGAACATATCGAATCACATCTTTACTCGAAAACGAAAGCAGATTGAATAAACTTATACTCACATTTCAATAATTAGTTTGTAGTTCCTCCGTTTATCAATAGATGTCTTTCTAAATAGTTTAATATATATTAACTTCTTAACGAAAAGAAGAGAATAAATATTTTTACTTGCATTGTACTATTAGATAATTTAGTTTATTCTTAAATATCAATTTCTCTCTTTTTTGTTTATAGTAAGGGGCAAATTAGTGAAATCCCTCCCTAAACAATAAACATATTACGATGGGTAAGTTGGGTTCTTAAAATATATTTTTTATTATTTTAGATCATCAAACTATTTGCGAGTTGGTGTAATGGACCATTCCGTTAAAAAAATTAGCTAGTCAACTGTTAGTTAATAAAAAATTCAAATATACCCTCAACATTGCAGGGGTATTTTTGGTATTTCCAATTCTACCCACACTAAACTATATCCAACCCCTATATCTCCCTAACCCACCCGACCCATTCCATTTAAGATAATAATATTCATATTTAGTTTAAAAAAAATATTTTAATTTTTACTTTATTAATGTTCGCTACTTGTGCTGAAAGTCTTATATTCAGAAATGGAGGAAGTATCTTATAAGCCCACAAGTAGTATTTTTCTCGGTTATTAGTTCCCTTTCCTTATTAATTTTTGGGGACAGGGTGAGGGGAGTTTTTTCTCGTTTGATGTGGGTGTCGAACCAAAACAATTAACTTAAGGCAGAGATGTTTACCTCCACTGAGGCAAATCTCTTTGACATTCCCTTTTCTTTATGTGAAGAACTTTGAGCATAATGAATGCAATATATGAACTAATATAAGTTTATATTGATGATCATTTATAATTTATAATATAGAAAATTCTTTTTTATTTATTTTTATTATTTCAGAATGGCAATTGAGCCTCCGAGCATATTATACTATAGAGATGTGAGAACATCATTTTCTCTGGAAATTGAAAGTCTTGATGCAAAGGGCGAAGATGAAAGCGAAAACAAACCGTCAATCCGATGATTACAGCTGCAACAACTCCAAGAAAATCATGTCTATAGCCCAAGGCTAATCTCAAGTAATCCTTGACTAATATACCATTTTCAAGTGGATCTGAAACATCTCCCCATTGTGCTGTGATCATACCATACAAGGTCCAAGCAACAGGACATCCCCAGTAATACCATCTCCACCATATCGGCATTCTCTGTTGTTCAGAAAATGTTATTTAATTCTCGTGTTTTCTGATCGAATTGCATTTAAGAAACATAATGTTGTCGGAGGACTTACAGTTATTGGGATAATGAAACCGGAGAACAGGTTCCATCCGGCATAAAATGCAGAGGCGACAATGGCAGCAATGTTGGGATTAGGAGTGGCAGCCACAGTCATCATTCCGTAGAATGTGAAGTATAACAACGAGAAGTACATGAAAAATAAGTACCAAAAGAACTTTGCAGGTGTGGATTCGAATCCAATCATGAAGTATGTGATGATAGCGTAGGAAACAGATTGGAAAAATACATAAGGAAGTTCAATTGCAACCTACAACCCAAGATCAAATAATGCCTTAAAACTTTCAAAATTAAGCAAATTGTGTTGTATATAAAGGCAATCTATAGGGCGTGATTCATTGGCCTGATCGCAACGTGACAAGTATCCTCGCTAACTCAAGCCTAAGCCTATGCTTATATATCATTTCAATAATCTAGAACATTTCAGATGTGGGATGGGGTATCAAAAAGTTACCTGTCCGAAGGCATATGGCAATGCTGAATACATTCCGGCTGCTCTTTCTCGGTAGAAGACTGTCCTTTCAACTGTCACAACAGGTTGGACTGATGCTCCGTTTTGGTATCCTAAGAATGAAACAGCAACATACATTGAACCTATAGCATTAGTCAAATCCTGCCCAGTTCTCCTGCAATTTCATAGAAGCTCTTAAATTACTTACTGGTCATATGAGTTTGAGGTTTCATAAAATAATATCGGAAATCTTATCATCACTTACTTTCTAGAACCAAGGTCCCAAAACATTGTCCCAAATGCCAAGGCAATGGAGGTGGTGAACAAGAATCTAACAGCCGTATAATGAGTATTACGCCAGTAAGACATGCGTTGTTTCCATAGGCAAGCCATGCATTGAACAAAGAAAGACTGAGAATACTGGGTGGGGAAAATGAGGTCCTTTGTGCCAGGGCGAGGGGTAATCAGTTCTTGGATCAGTGCTTTGTTCCTCCTGAAATTTGTTCATGTTTCAAAGTGATCCCCCTAAACAATAAATTTCATGAAGCATTTTGACTAATGTATCAACAGCTTACCTATATAACTCAGAATTTTTGTAGATTTCAGCAAAATCAACACCCATTGCAAATTCTTGTGCTGAAGCAGTAACTTCTAGCATCCAAGTTGCTGGATTATAACCATCTTTTATCTTACTCGCTCCTTCAATTCCCTTAATTTATCAAATAAACCAAGAATTAGCATTTAATGTTAATCATATATACGACTAATGAAACTGAAAGTTCTCTCGAAATGCACTGACCTCAAAATATTTGATCAATTGACTAGAATGGAGACCCAATGGTCCAAAATATATCTCTTGACCACCGCGCTTCATTAGAAATAACTGCAAGATCATGGGTTTTCTTAGTATGTTAGATGAATTCAGCAATCAAGATCAGATGTTACGAGTATTTTTAACAGAACAGTACCTCATCAAAAGCTTCAAAAATGTCGATACTAGGTTGATGAATGGTGCAGACAACTGTTCTTCCAGTGTCCACAGTGTTCCTAACAGTTCTCATCACAATTGCAGCTGCTCTTGCATCCAACCCTGAAGTTGGCTCATCCATAAATATGATGGAGGGATTGGCCACTAGCTCAACAGCAATAGTAAGCCTCTTGCGCTGCTCGGTTGAAAGACCATTGACCCCTGGCAGCCCAACAAGCGCATCTCTCAAAGGAACCAGTTCAACAAGTTCCATGACCACCTCAATGAACATCTGCAGATATTAGTGCGATGTAAATTTCTTGAAAATTCTGCAATTACTAAATTCAAGGGATCTTAATATTAACACGAACCTTTCTAGTTTTAGGATCAACTTCTGTGGAAAGACGTAACCAAGCCGAGTAAAGAAGGGACTCATAGACAGTAACATGTGGAGAGTGTATGTCATTCTGCTCACAGTATCCAGAAATCCGAGCAAAAGTCTCTTGCTTCTTTGGATATCCAGATATCGTAATGTTACCTTCAATGTATCCACCAGTTTTACGACCAGCTAGTACGTCCATTAAAGTTGTTTTTCCAGCTCCACTAACGCCCATTAAAGCAGTGAGAACACCGGGCCTAAAGGCTCCGCTAACACCCTTGAGAAGCACCAATTTGTCATCAACAGCACCGCGATCTTTCATTTCCTGTAGGACATTTAGACAGCGAGCCTCACGATATCAGAATCTCAAAACTTCCGACAGTAATTGATTAGAAAGATATGGTATCTTGAACTTCTCCAATTACCTGTGGCATGTCAACAGAGTAATTTACTTCATCAAATGTAATAGAATGGGGTTCAAATGGAAGAATCATTCCCTTTTTCCTATTCTGGATTGAACCGTCATCACTTTCACTTTCTTCTGGTGCAACAGCTTGAGGCTCCCCAAAAGCTGTAGATTGCGAATGTGTTAGTACCTGAACTTTCCAGTTGCTTTGATTTTGGCCACAGAAAAAAGAGATACTCACGTTTAAGATAAGTTAGAAATACAATGAACATGATATTGAAAAGAACTAGGAATCCAACGTTTGCTCCAAGTCCAATCCAGTACCACTGTGGTTTGGTGAAAAATCCTCGAGATTCTAAGACTCTAATTCCCAATGCAGTACCATTTACCAGCTGAAGAATAAAAGTAAATTCAAACAATAAAAAGGTTGCACCCATTGCACAAGGCTCCCCGCATCAGTAGGGTTTGGGGAAGGTCCGATGTGCATACATCAAAGGTGAGGACCAGATTTAAAAGTAAATTCCAACAATATTAGGAGAAAATCAATAGAAACAAAATCAACACTCAGTAATCCAAATTTAAAGCATACATGTTTCCAGCTATTTGCTGTCATTTCATTTACAGCAACGGCATTTTGTGCATACATCATAGGTGAGGACCAGAAACCCCATATCCACCATTTCTTTACTTGTTCTGCAAAATTAATCAAAAGAAAAAGAAAACAAAATAAAAACAAGAATTAGCTACCTTGATTATGAGAATAAAAAATCTCAATTACCAATTTAAACGTTTACCTCTTGCCAGGACTACGCCGCCCAATGCAAAGAACAAAACAAGTGCAAATGTGCCAAAGGTATTTGCAATAATCATGTCCCTCCCAGCTGCCCCGATAGCTCTAAACAACCCTGAGGCCATCTGATTTAAAACTAAAAGCAGTAGAAACTGTTTGAAGAACCTTGAAGCATGGGGATCAAATCCAATAACATAGTAGGTGAGGATCACCCAAATACCAACTTCAAGAAAAGAAACCGGAATCTTGAGAATCCATGTGGGTATAGCATATGACCAGGCAGGGTAAAATCGAAGGTCCCTTTGCTTGAAGAAAACTGGAAGCTTGGCGATTGTCATGGCAATCTCAGACATACCATTGAACATGATCATAGTAACCGCATAAAACAAAGCACCTATGTATTTATTTCCATCTGCTTCATCATCTCGGTGCATTGTAGTTCGGAAGAATAATGTCATTGCAATAAGACCCAATATAATAAGCTGAAAACAGAAGTAAGAAATACATTAGTTACAGTGAAAAATAATTTCTCAGGCAGACGGGATATTTGGACAGCGTTTCATTTCTGAAATAAATGCAAGATAATAAGTCTGGAACCACATCTACTTTTCAGGAACAATTCAACTAAGCAAAATTCAAAACAAAGTTTTCGAAATCAAACACAATTCAATCCTGTAGAAAAATGAATGAGAAATTTTCTCACCTGACAAAGTTTAAAGATGTAGATAAATGAATTTCTCTTCATCAAGAGAAGTTCTCTTGAAGTACAAGCTTTCAAGAGTTCTTGCTTGTTAACACCATATTTATTGGTTGTCAAAGCAGCTGGGTGACTTTTGCTCTTATCAAATGTTACTACAAGTTCATCTCCCAGTTTTCTCCCAACATGGAATGATTGGAATGCTTCAGCAAATTCGTCAGTTGTAACAAACCTGTAGGGTTCATCCCTACGAGACCAATACTGGTGCTGATCTTTCTTTGATGTAACCTGCAAAAGAGTGAATCTTTCAGTATAACTGAAAGTCTGAAAAGGAAAGAGAAAAATGGAATTCAGAATTCTTGGAAGTTTTATTTTAGACTCACTTCTTGCAAAAAATCAGCAACTCCTTTTCTCTCTGGGCATGTGAATCCCATTGATCCAAAGAACTCAAGCACGGTTTCTCGGGGGCCCTGATAAACAATATGACCATCTGATAAAAGAACGATATCGTCGAATAGATCATAAGTTTCAGGAGCCGGTTGCAAGAGCGAAATGAAAGCAGTTCCTTTCATGATGTGTACATATTGTCTAAGCGAATTCACAATTTGGAATGTTGTGGAACTGTCCAATCCAGTTGATATCTCGTCCATGAAAAGTGCATTTGTTGGTCCAACAAGCATTTCTCCTACAGTTTGAAGCAATGAAATCTTTAACTTTCAAACTAAAGCTCTAAACTCCTGTATGCCCCCACCCCAAAAAAAAAAACACAAACAAACAAACAAAAAAGAAAGAAAAACTATGTTGCGAGCTCTGCCCGCAACAGGACGAATCATAGTAGCGGACCGCGTTAATAGTGACAGTAAAACAGACATGGATACTTATTAGATTTAAGAGCGTAAACAGGACTCACGTTTGTATATTTTTTTTATTTATTTACCTGTTGTGACACGCTTTCTTTGTCCTCCAGAGACCCCCCTTATCATTTCATCACCTACTAGAGTGTCTGCACAATTTTCCAGTCCCAAAATCTGCAAAGAAGATATTAATGATGTATTTAGAATCTTAGATTGCAATTCAACTTGAAAAACTTTTCACTTTTTTTTTAAAGTTTTACTAGAGTTTACAATCAACTTTTGTGAAACAAAAAACGCTTTAAGATACAGTACCCGAAGTATGTAATCTGTTACTGCACTTGCTTCTTGTCCTTCTGTAGCTGCAGACTGTGATAAACATTTAAAGAAAGTGTGAATCGCAAAATCAAGTTTGAATATCCTAATCAATCATCCATATCAATGTAGAGGCTACTCCCTCCTTACCTTCATAAATATATCAATATCAGGGTCAGGCTTTACATTTGCAGCTTTCTCTCTTCTTGACAACTCTTCCAACATTTCTGCAATGGTTGCAGCAAGATTAATCAATAGAGTAAACCAACCCCACTCAAACTCAGAACTTATATTACTCCCTCTCTTTGAAACTAACTGTCGACAATGCACTTGGATTAAGAAAATAATCATATTGTCCAGATTCAGTGATAACCGGGCACTATTGCCAGGGGGTAAATTTGGAGGGGGAAAACCCATTCAACGCTCTTATTTTCTAAAGTGAAAGATAATTAGAAAAAAAACATATCAAGTGACAGTTGATTTCAAAAAGACAACAATATCCGAAAAGGTATTATAAGAAATACGAGTCAGATACTCAACTATTGAGGTTCGAGACTAACCATAACGAAATCCGACCCCCTGGCATCTTGCTGAAAATCCAAGGGTTTCTCTAACAGTCATTTCTCCAATGTGGAGATCATGTTGACTAACATATGCAGCAGTCCTTTGTGGTACAAATTCATTCATCTCATATCCATTGTAAGTCACCTTTCCAGATACCTAATTTATACAAAAAAAAAGTGGACTTTTCTGAATTAGGTTTGTTGTTGATTTCTTCAACTTGTGATTATGGCTGCAATCAAAATGGAGCCTTTATCGAACTGTTCAGACTCGGATTTCTTGAATTCAATTTTCTCGAGCTCGCTGATAGACTCGATTATATATTTAAATAAATAAAATATTACATTGTTTTTTTCAATTTTTCGAGCTTTCAAGCCGAATTTAAGCTTAAAAAAAATCGAGTTTGAATGTGAATTTTGGAGCATTCGAATCGAACTTGAGAGTTTAAGAACCCTGACTGTAAATCTCGAGCTCGGCTACATTCCACTCAGGAAGTTGCTAACTATAAATATACCTGTAAATTAGGATCAAGCCTTCCCGCCAAAGCCAGCAATAGTGTAGTCTTTCCACAACTTGGAGGACCCAAAAGCAGAGTAATTCTGCAAAAATATCAAACCAGAAATTGAAGTTATAATAAAAAATAATAAAAAAATCTGACATGATCAGAAAATATGTTCATATATTGATTGATCCATTCTCTGAACTGTGATTGATACCTGGAAGGCCTGATGATTCCACTGACATCACCAAGTATAGAGAGATGCTTCTTTCTTGTGGGAAGTATATGGAGAGTGTTTAAAAATCCCTTCACACAGATTTATGTGAACTTCGTCAGATCAAAAATGGCCTTTGGAGCATTTTTACAAACACATAACATGCCGGAAAGCCACAATAAGTTCCAAGGTAAGCTCTCACGTATCCAACGAATTATTAGCCATTTTTGTCATCAATGTATTTTAAAACAGCCAATTTTATCCTTTTCAACTTTTTTCAGCCATTTTTGTCCCCAAAGATTTTACGAGCAGCCATTTTTGTCATCAACTTATTTTTGAACAGCCACTTTCATCCTAACTTTCTTCATCTTCAAAGATTTTAAGTGCAACCATTTTTATCCTTCTGTCAAATAATTGTCTAAAAGCCGTCAAAATTGATGACGTGTCCAAACGGCTCTCAGATTGTCTCTCTTATGTAGGGGTAAAGATGGAAATTTCAAAGTATACTAAGTGCCTCCCTTGTAAAGCCCGTCATTCCCACTCATATCAGTCTCCGTTCTCATTGGAGACAAAATGAGAACAGAGGCTGATATGGAGACAAAATGAGAATAGAGACTGATATGGAGACAAAATGAGAACGGAAACTGATATGAGTTGGAATAACGGGCTTTACAAGGGAGGCAATTAGTATACTTTGGAATTTCCATCTTTACCCCTACGTAAGAGAGACAATCTGAGAGCCGTTTGGACACGTCATCAATTTTTAAACAATTATTTGGCAGAAGGATAAAAATAGCTGCTCGTAAAATCTTTGGAGATGAAAAAAGTTGAAAAGGATAAAAATGGCTGTTTGAAAATACATTGATGACAAAAATGGCTAATAATTCCGTATCCAACTAATGCTCCATTCCAATAGAGTCTTTTATATATTTATATTATTATTTAATACTCCCTACTCCCTCCCTTCCTAAATATAAGACTTTCATTATAGGGAAAACAGCCCCATTCGTCCCCCAACTTATTTCAATTGCCCTAGTAAATCCTTTTTTAATTTTTTCAGCATAAAGAATCCCTTTCAGCAGTGCACATGCTCTAAATAACAGGGGTAAAATTGCAATTTTACCACCATGAATTTGGTGTTTTGGACTTTCTGGGCGGAACTTAAAATTATAAGGGACTCTTTATGCTGAAAAAATTAAAGAAGGATTTACGAGGGCAATAGAAATAAGTTGGATGACGAATGGGACTGTTTTCCCTTCATTATATGTTGTGAAAATTAAAGAAAGATAGACTAAGGTGTTTTGTAATAAAAATATCAATATTACTCTCTCAAATAATATTTGTATATCACTAATTTTATTTAATAGAGTAATATTGATATTTTGATTAAAAAAGTATCTTAGTTCTCGCAACAGTATTATATGTGGGAACGGAGGTAGTAATATTTAAAAAAGATTTTATACATTTTTATATAGTTTTATAGAGATTTCAAACCGAATTGGAGCTTAAAAGCTTCGAAACTTCGAATTACAATCGAGCTTTAAGTGTTTATATCGAATTGAATTTAAGCCTTATTTTAATGCTTGAGTTTGAATTGATCCCAACTAAAATTCTCCAGTTTGACTATGTTCGATTGCATCCCGAATTTAAAGCTAAACACGTTTTTTTTTAAAAATAATAATTATTATATGAGTAGAGTATTAAACCGAGATATTATCGTGTCAAAATAGAATTACCTTATCAATTATAATAATCTTCTTTAACTAAAATTAATATAACTGGTCTAAATAATATGTTGCGAGTTCTACAACTCATGATAATAAGAAATTATTATTTTTTTTAAAAAGGAAATTAAGCCACATTAAACTTTACCTGTACAATGTTTGTGATGAAATTAACAAAGGAAGGCAAAGCTTTACTTCCTATATGAGCTTCTACATCAACCTTTAGATGCTCAAATCGGACTTCAATTGTGGGCAATTCAATTCCAACTCTGTATAACAAAGACAGTAAAAAAAAATAGATCTAAATTAATATTTCTCAAGAAAACGTAAATGAAAAAAATGAATATTTACCTATCAATTCTATTTCTGAGCTTCAACAAGAACTTTTCATTATCTTCTTCAGCAACTTTAATCAGCCGTTCCAACAAGTTTTGTCTATCCACCAATCCAATATTTGGTACGTCAATTTCATTTGCTTGACCAGACGGTCCAAATAATAAACCTTTTCTCAATCGGTCAAACGTAGGAAGTTTTTCGAGAGCAGCCCACTTGAGAGCTTCTTCATCATCCTCATTTCGTGATATCGAACGCGAGAAAATCTCTGTTCCTTTATTCCTCCATATTGAAGAACTATTTGCTCTTAAACTACTAGTAGATCTATAAAGATCACCTTCCATTTCCATTTCCAATCCAAAAAAAATGTAAATAAGACTTAAAAAAAACTGGATTATTTCACTTCAAGAATCCTCAAATTTGTCTCAGGTGTGGAGAACTTATATAGAGTGAGGAAATGAAAGGAGACAAAAAGTTGATAGGTCTTCAACAACATAGATTTTCTAGAAGAAAAAATTAAAATTGAAAACTTTATTCTAGACTTATTCTACTGATATAGAATATTGTACGTGGCCTTGAGTCTATTTTTATTGAGTCTGTTTGTACGGAAATAGAATATTGTACCTATCGGAATCTATTATTTAGTTTTTTCTATGTCTACGTAGTCTTCAGAATGCTCCTACTTTCTCAGCTAGAACTATCACTTCAAAAGGTAGGGTATCCATTGGAATTACACCTCCCTCTTGTTACTTCTAATACTCTTAATAATATTATTTTTTTTCAAAAAATAAAAAAATAACTTGCTCTACTGATTCTAAACTTACGGTTCTCACTTTTTTTCTTAGTTAATTCAATAAATGTGATGAAATATAGATCAAATGTGAGTATCATTTCTATTCATATTTTCATCTCTTAATAATTTATTTTTTATTAGAAAAAACCCAAATTACCTATTACTCCCTCCGTTTTTAATATAAATTTTTTTAGACTCTTCATCTTCCCTAAAATATATATGTTATTTTCTAATTTTTAAGGATATTTTTTAATAGTTACTCTTATCTCATAAAGAAAGATATATGTTTGGTGGTTTTTTCCTCTTTTTTATTATTTATTTTTTAATGTTTAGGGGTGAATATGAAGATTTATTTCTGGTGAGCTGGCTTTGAAACTCTGGTGATCCTAACCCTATTAATCTGATGTGCATGCTTATCTTAGCCAGGGAACGTGTTTTAAAACAAAAGATCTCACACTTCCAGCATGCTTGGATTGTGGACAAAATTTTAATATAATGAAGAAATCGTTCGACAGTTCAATATTGGAAAGACTTGAGAATATTGAATAAGACACGGAGTTAAATCGATAAGATTGAACCGCATAGTTTGAGTTGATAGAGAATTTTTTATTTTTATATAAAATGAAATTTCATTTTTTTTTTAATTTTCAGGTTGAATTTTAACTCAATCCGGCCTAAATAGAAAATAACTAACTCATAGTTGACTCGTAGGATCGTACCATCTTACGTTCCCGAGTCCAATACCACGAGTTTACTTCGATCCTACTTGATTACCGGTCTTACTATAATTAAAGAGTATAGTTCATTGCATATGCATTTCAAAGAGAAATTTAATGACAAAGTTTCAACATGTATATTTTTGATTGGGTAACATTTCACAATATGTCACATGTCGCGTTCTTAAGATTCTTCCCCAACTTTATTATATTACACCGATCACATCCTCATAAATCAACTCCACCGTTGTAATTTTGGTGCTAGAATTTAAGTTAGGTTGGGAAATTTGGTAGAATTTGGTGAATTTTTTGCTTATGAAATTTGGTATAATTTGGTGTATATAAATAGAAATTTGGAAGAATTTGGTCCTCGCCCGCTGCAGTGTCTCTTCATATTCCTTAACTATTTTGAAATTAGTAAATTCGACTAATTTCAGTCAATCTAGATGAAATTTGCCATAATATTTAGGCTTTTGTTAGTCAAAATGATGACCATGAACCATCTGATGAAGGTACATTTGCTCTCTTGTCACCGTCTTCTTCCTCTCAAGTTATTGTATCTTGGTTTTAATGAATTTTTTTTTAAAAATATAAACTATTTTTGAACTACTGTTTTTGTCAAAATAGTATAAAATTAGTGATTTCAATCACTTTTGAATATGTGTTCGGTATATGTTTGTCAGTCTTAATGGTATTTTTGTCAATTTAAATTCTCAACACTGGGGATATGTGCAGAACAAGTGATTAAAAATGACAGAAAAACATAGTTTCGCACTAATTTGACAAAAGCAGTCGTTCGAAAATAATTTATGTATAGAAAATGATAAAATAAAAATTTACTAACAAAAAGAGAAAAATAAGAATTGTTTATATATATATATATATATATATATATATATATATATATATATATATATATATATATATGGAGCTTTTCTCTTTATTTTTTTATAAACTTTTTGTTGGAACTGAAAATTGTTTATGTGAATTATGAAACGAAGTTGATTATGAAATATATTAGATATATGTGATTCCTTTGGCATGACAAGAGTATCAATTTAGAGACTTTCTTAATTCCCCAATTTTCTAAACTCCCGATTAATACATTGAATGTTTTTTACTGTTCATATTAATGAAGCTGTTTTTTTTTCAGTGAAGAAATTGTGAAAATGGCTAGCAGCTATTGTCATTGCTTTCCTAAAGCTTTCATTAGAAACAGGGACGATTCCAGGAATTTGGCGTTAGGGGTGAAACTGCAACAATATGTCGAACTACATATAAAATTTACTATACCTATTAGTATTTTTAAAAATCTTGGGGCGACTCCTCCGCCCCCTATCTTCTTCCCTGATTAGAATGTGTTAGTTTTCTATATCTAAAGATTGTAGTTCTATATTTATAGAATTCATTAGCTTTCTTAATGTAATAATAACTTGTTTTTGTAATTTCTATTATACTGATTGTAGCTATTTATTCTTGTAGTAGTAGTTTATGGCATCATTATCTCTACTCAAATATTCATCTCCATAGCAACTTATGACTATAGTTAAAAATTATAGTTCATGGCATATGCATTTCAAGGAGAAACTTAATGACAAGAAACACATTGATATTTCTGATTAAGTCACATTTCACAATGAGCCACATGTAGCGTTCTCAAGATTCTTCTCCAATTTAATTATATTTATAGGATTTCCATGTTTTTTAAGGAAGTAATTTAAATTTAATAGGTGGAGAAATTCAAATAGGAATAAAGGTATCTCAGATCTTCTAGAACATTTATCAAAATTAATAAAGTTTCTTTAGTTCAGTGATATTATTACGTATACAACAATTTTATTAGTCCATTGGTATTTACGGAATGTATGTATAAGATTTTGAGTTAAAACGGTGTTAATGTTGAAGAGAGTGTTAATGTAAATTATGCTTCTAAAGTCAGAAACAAAAATCGAAGCATTTCTTTTTTTTTTTCGTTTGAAGAAAAATTGATACTTGCATTACTTCATATCTGTAAATTATGCTTCTAGAAGTCAGAGACAAAATTTGAACATTTTCTTTTCTTTTTCCTTTTTTTGAAGAAAAATTGGTACTTACATTGTTTCATATCAGTTAATGTTGTAGACTGACAATAAACGAGGGGATCAAGCTCAACCTTAACTAAGTTAATAGATATTGATATTTTCATTGTGAGTGACATAATCAAAAGAAACACAATGAAAATAACTAGTCCGACCATAACACTTTTTGCTCAATAAATAAATTTCATATTGTCATGAGCATAACAAATTACCAATTATATACATATTTTGTACTCCCTTCATTCCCTATTAATTGTCGTTTAGGAGATATCTAGGTATCCAAATTAATTGTCGTTTAAGGTTCTTTTATTAGTTGTCAACAATTTATTCCAATTATACCCTCAATATTTTTCTTTCTTTTCTTTATGACGAGAAGTGAGAGAGAGGGAGGGTGGGGTAATATTGGAAGTTTAAGTGGAAATGACAACTTCCTTAATTTTTTCAAATTGTCTAAAGAGTCTTATATTTAGGAATGGAGGGAGTAATTTTTTAGAAGAAAAAAAAAAGTACTACCAACAACTTGATCTTTTAAATTATATAACCAACTAAAAGTAATGGTAATGACCACCTTCACTAACTTGATTAGTTCTAGAAGCTACCAATGTAATTTAGCCAAGTGACTTATTGAGCTATTGAGTCATCCTTCTTGTTTATATTTTTAAGGCAAATGACAAATATTTTTTATTTTTTTTTTTACTTTTTTGGGTGAAACACCTATTTTCTTTCAATATTTAGATAGAAAAGTAAAAAAGTTTATGAAACTTCTTCCGTGTGATGCAGAATTAGGCGCAAAGTACACATCTATTATGCATCTAAAACGTAAATAAGTCATGAAGAACAGCTCTCTATAATACACTAATAGTTGTTCATGAAAATTAATTTTGATGAATACCTATTTAAACAAATTAAAATTTATAAACAGCTACTAACTAACATAGAGAATAATAATAACTACTCCATTCGTTTTATCAACAGTTGGACCAATCAAACAGCATGAGAGCCGTTGATCAAATTTGGAGTCCCATGGTAACTGGTCCTTCCTATCGCTGCAGTTCTAGTACGGAACGTGAAATCTCATCTATCGGATTAAAAATTTAATGGTCAAAATTAATTTAAAAATAACACATGTCATAATTTTACACCACCTGACGTAATTTTTTTTAAAAACACCAACATGTTTTTGTGTCTGAGGACATCTATAATGTGTTCCGCACGTACTGAATTTTGTCCTTAGACGGACTGCCTTCCGATAGTTTGGTGATAAAGAAAGAATCAAATGACATTGATAGGATATATCAATAACTAATCAATAGATCTCTTAATTCAAGATTCAATAATAAAAAAAAAAAAAAAGTTTCATTCTACATCAACAAGTTCAACAAATAGGGAACAAATTTTGTCTAAACGGAGGAAAAAGATTAGTAATACATAAGCTGCCCATTGCATCTATAAAAAAGGAGGCCAAAGTCGCCCCCCTCCCAGCCTTGTTCTTCATTATTCCTGAAAACCTATAAATTTGATCAAAATCCTACAACCCCCAATCGAGATCTCTGCAACTTTTGTTTCATGTTCTGCAACAACATTAATTTCACAAATTTCGAGGAGACGAAGTGCCACCCTCGGTGGGATTTAGAGCAGGTTCACCTGTAAGAGAACCATTACCACTTTCGTCTTGAGCAACAACTTGGATCTTTACAGCCGCTCTCTCCATTTCCTTTTCGAGCTCTTCTTCTTGACGGAGTGCAGTGAATTGTTTATCCAAGGACCTCGCCGCAGCTAACCATGCACCAACAATTACTAAAAGTATACCTCCAAGGTAGGGAGTTGAGTTTGAAAGCGAACCAAAGGTCAATATCATGAACTGCTGAATTAGAGCACCTCCAGACTTTCCCAATGGGTTGCAGACAACATCAATAGCTGCTTTGCCTTTAAGCTGATAAAACAAATAATAATCAAAATTTCTGACGATCATGATCTAGCCGAACTAGAACATATATGTTGGGGGGACGAATTATTAGAAGACGTGTATTTTTTAGAGGGAAGATGTAATATTAACAAGGACATTTCAGGGGGAAAATGAATCTTTTCTAAAGAAAATCAGGCGTTCTAGAAAATGTTAAGGAAGCCAGCATACCTTGGTTTCTTCGTCCAAAGGAATATAGGCCATTTCTTTGCAGGGGTCAAATAAGCTGTACTTCGCACTCTTACTGAAAATGTTTTGCAAGGCGCCTACATAAACCGCTGCAAGAAGTGGTGTTATCCCAAACTGCATAAGAGTGGGTGCAATAGGACCCCCAAACAAAATCAGGGAGAAGAAGCCAACTCCAGTTAGGAGCAAAACAGTAGGAGTAATTTTGGCTGCCACTCCCCAACCATATTTGTTAAAGATCCATTGACTCAAAAGCATCATGATGAACGTTGCTATTCCGGTAGCCGTTGAAAAGTCACCCATGAAGGATGAGTATTCGTTTGGACTTGGAAACTGTTGAGCACAAAAGGAGCAACATTACAAACTAATACGAGAGGAGAAACTCAGTTTAGTTAGATTGGATGCACGGTTTATCATACCTGAGCCTTGAGCTTTGATTTCCATGTAACCTCTACAAGGTTGATACTAATGCCATATGCTACCACCAAAGTGGCAAGATCTCTAATATATTTAGACGATACCAAAAACTTCAAACTCTCCATTGTTCCCATTTTAGGTTTCGCCTGACAAAAACATAAACAGGCATTTTCAGGAACCGAAATCAAAAGGGAATATGAACAATTAGCAACAACTTAGATATGTCAGACACCAAAAAGGAAATAATTGCATTCTTTCTCAATACCTTCTTCTTCATACTGCGGGCAGGAAGGGGCACATTATGGTTCACCCACCAATAGAGGAAACAGATCCCAAGCCCCATTCCAACTACAATAGACATCATTGCTTTAAGGGAGATGGCCCAACCATCAACTCCAGGACCTAAATTCTTTCGCATATTAGAGAAGTACTTCACCGTTCGACCAGAGAAAATAAGTGCAATATTGGCTCCCAGTCCAAACAGAGGATAGAATCGTTTAGCTTCATCAACAGTTGTTATCTGCAATGCCGAATTAGCAAGTGAATACGA
The DNA here is from genome assembly GCA_026122235.1 of Vinca minor. Taxonomy (NCBI): domain Eukaryota; kingdom Viridiplantae; phylum Streptophyta; class Magnoliopsida; order Gentianales; family Apocynaceae; genus Vinca; species Vinca minor. The sequence goes on along the minus strand of JAOCZM010000246.1, from coordinate 6,786,989 downwards.
TTCAGTTCAGTCTGATGTTTATCAAAGAAAAAGGGTGCATTTCTTTATCATCTGGAAGCATCAGCAGAGAAATAAGTGGCACTAACTATAAGGTCCACATCCTGATAACCAAATGATTGAGAGGCATTTACATAACAGCAAAGTAACACATGATAAGGATGATCAGAAAGTAAAGAACTAAGAAATGATAATAATAAAAAGGAGCTTGTGATAAAGTCTAAAGCACAATCATCTAATAAATGAACTCCAATTCCTCCAAATCTCCATAACAATGTCAGATATAAACGCTACTAAGAAGCTGCTCATCGTTTAAAGCAAATAGATTACTAACTAAGACAAAAAAAAACAGAATTATTCTATCAGTGATTGATAATTGGAGAAAATCAAACAGACCCATAGATGAGAGGGACATATATAAGCTAGATGAACCAAGTCCAACCCAAGTAGAATTTTTTGAATTTTCATTATCCTTTCTTGTGAAAGACCCTTTTTATCCAATTTCAAATTGAGCAATTGCCGAACATCATAAAATGAAGAGGCAAATGGAATTCATAAGCGAGCCAAATGTTCTTTTTCCTTCTACATGAGGCCTGGAATTCAATCTGAACTTCTATGAAAATATAAAAACAAGAGAAAACCATTCCACAGACAGATACAAACAATTGTTATCAAGAATCAAACGTTTCGGATTCAATTTAGAATCTTCTCTACAAGATTAATCTTCGATCCACCTTCAATCGATTTAGACTTTATCCAAGTAACCAGTTCAATGTAATAAACAAAAACAGGATAAAAAACAAATTATGTTACCACGGCAGGAACGGAATATCTTCAAAATAAAGTAAATAATTAAAACAGCAGTCAAATCATTTCAAGAATATATCAACAAAAACATGAACATATACAACAAGGCGTGACAATTACCTGATTAGCAAAACCCCAGAACAACACAGAAACCACCACACTTCCCCAAAGCTCAGCCATGACATAGAACAAACAGAAACTCCAGATCCTCAAAATAGCAATTGGTCCAAGGAACCTTGGACCAAGTGAATTTAAAAGACTATCAGCAAGAACTGTTGGGTGAAAATAATTGCTCAAAGGATACAAAAGAAACCCAAATGCCCCGAAAAATGCGATAAATGGCAATATTGTAGTATAAAAAAGAGCCTCCTTTGATAACACATTAGCCATTTTTGTGTACAGAACCATGAACCCAATAGCCATAGGCAAATTCACCCAAGTTTTCAAGAAAGGTATGATTTCAGCACTTGACCCTTTAGCTGTCACCACAAGAACATCTTTTGTATCCCTAAGGATTGTATAATTGAAAAGAATACAGAAAAACATCAACCCAAGAGGCACAATTTTTTTTAAGGTTGTAACCTCAATGCCCAAAAACTTGGGTGATGATTCAGATTGACCCAAAAGTGGCTGCTGCCCCTCAAAATCTGCTGCTGCTGCCTTACAAACATGAAAAGTTCTGTTCTTTAGGCTAATCAAATTAGGCTTTATAGCAGAACCATGAAATTTTGATTGGGACCCATTAAGATTCAATGAAAACCCATTAAAAGTTTTTGGTTTTAAAGGATTAAATCTTTGTCTTAGAAGACCCTGCTGTGGTGAATTTGAATTGAGAAAAGCTCTGGTTTGGGGGTTTATTGGTGAAGAAAGAAACCCTTTTGTTTGAAGAACAGCTTGCATTTTTTTCCAACCCTCTCTAACTCTTTTTCTCTCTATGAAACCCTAAAATGTCTTGGGGAAAATCTCCACAAGTTTCAATCTTTCATAGAAAAGAGAGGGTGAGGAGGTTTTTGGGAAGAAGAAGAGAAGGGTTGAAGAGATACTGATAAAACTATCTTTAAATATCAGTGAAATAATAAAAGAAAGACAAAATCAAAATTAATAAAGAAGTTTAAGGGCTAATAATAAAGCTACCGACTTTTCTTTTCTTTTTAATACGGAAAAACATTATATTATTAATTAATAGCATGGATTATATAAGTCTCAACATTTGACTATTCAAATGATGGAAAAATAAATTATATGTGTACATAAAAAAATTTTAGAAAACAAACTGTTAAAGGTGTTACGAACAATATCTAAAATATGATTATATGATAAGAGATCATGATAGAGACGATCAACTATGAATTTACAACCAGACTCGATTACCAAATTGAAATTCTTAAAGTACGCACTGAGCAAAATCCCTTCACAATTACTTGTGCCTTGCTTGTTTTGCTCCCTGTTGATGGGCCTAAAAACATGGCCCAACAAATCATGATAACTCTAGACTCCTCTCGCATAATGAAATCAGCGATATCAAACCCCGCTAGATAAGAGCCATCAACATTTAATTTAAAATGTTCTGAAGGAGGGGCAAGCCATTTAACTTGTGTCTGAGGTAGACTAGCATCTATACCAGATTATTAAAGTTCCAAAAATACCTGCTACGTTTTTTGTTGATCAACTCCTAATTTTGAAATAACAGTTGATTAATAAAAAATTGATCGGACCTAGTCCATAAACAGCAAATTTGTTTGAGACAGTATTGTTTAAAAAACCTAACTCACCAAACTTAAATTGTTTTGAGACTTGACAATTTACCTTTCTCAAAGTATTTTTAATTATGAAAATTAGTGATGCCGGATCGGTTTTCAGTGTTGAAAGTATTTCACTTCTTTGAGTAAAACATTATCCATCATTTGAAGAAGAAAAAAAATCATTATAAATTTGATGTAGAATATAATTACATGAATTTAATAACTTAACTAGGCTAATATGCGAATTTGCTCCCATATGTATTTTCGAGTTGCAAGCTTAATCCTATAAGATTTTCGTTTGCATAAAACGTCTTATATGTTTTTTCGATTTGCAAACTTAGTCCAAACCACCACTTTTGGTATTACTTGAAGGGTAAAAAAGGCATTTCATGTATAAAAAAAAAAATCTATAAAAAAAAAAAAAAAAAAAAAAACCTAAATTCACAAATCATATTTAGATTTTAACGTAGTGGGAAACAAGATAGGAGAGAAAACATTAAGATTCATCTCAATTTCTTCAAACATAAAAAATCAACCAAACTTAAAAAATTTATCCAATCTGCAAGCAAGGTCAATAATTTATGTTAAGGTATTTGAAGATCACACTGGTTAGAGTATGCATCTTCCAAAGCCTGAGGACAATCCTCTGTTCCCCAATCCTCTGCAAACTAGATTAATCATTTATTTTTGCAAACATATGCATTTACAGATGGCAAAGAGAGTGAAGATAATGGCCCTGAAGGTTCATTTGTTGAAACTCTGGTTGAAGGAGATGGTGAAAAAGATAATGTTTATGATAATAGGAATAACCATGATGGTGAAGGGGTTGAACAATCTGAACATATGGCCGTGGAAGAGTTCAAAAGTCTTGAAGTATTGATTGTGGAACCACCAAATTTTAAATTTTTAGGTTTTAATTTTTAATTTTTAATTTTTTTAGGTTTTTTTTCTTATTTTTTATTTTTTACATGAAATACCTTTTTTACCCTTCAAGAAACACCAAAAGTGGTGATTTGGACGGAGTTTGCAAATCGAAAAAACATATAAAACGTTATATGCAAAATAAAATCTTACAGGACCAAACTTACAACTCGAAAATACATACGGTACCAAATTCGCATATTAGCCAACTTAACTATAATGAAAAACATGAATTTGACCCCAAAAAAGAAAAAGAAAAATGAAACTTCTGAAGTCCGGTAAAACATGCAATTCTCTTTCAATTCAACGAGACGCACGTTCTCACCCACCAATAAATAAAAGAAAAGAATTTTCTCTGGTCTTATGAACAGAGAAAATATTGACTTAATTTTGTTTGATAAAAAATGTGTAGTTGTTTTTCATTATAGTCACGTTTGAAATATTCTAATGTTTATAAGTCCTATCAAATTGAATTTTCCCTCTTTTTGGTACGCTGAATAAGGGTCCCTTTCGCAGAGATACAACTCATTTCTGCCTGCCAAGAGAGACCAATTTGAGGGCCGAAAATGGAAATCCACTTTGCAATTTGCATCTTGCATTTCTCCCCCCTGCTTCCTGCTTCATAGGGAGACTAGATGTATTTTTATACAGGCTAAATGGTGTATTTAGTCCTGAAACAATTTTCGCTTGGCAAGTTTGGTCCCTAATAATTGTTTGCAACTTTTTAGATCCCTAAATGGTGTATTTAGTCCCGAAACAATTTTCGCTTGGCAAGTTTGGTCCCTAATAATTGTTTGCAGCTTTTTAGATCCTCAAACAATTTTCGCTTGGCAAGGTTGGTCCTTAACGATTGTTTGCATCTTTTTAGGTCCCTTTGTATTTGTTAGTCAAGTGTACATGGGTATAATAGGAATTTCACATATTTTTTAGATAACTAATATCATTTGTACTCAATTGTAAATATAATGAAATATAAATACCTAATTATAAAACTAAAAAATAAAACCATTATTCACAATTCCGGCCAATATCATCCAATTCCGGCCAATATCACTTGCACAATTCCGGCCAATGAAGGAGAAGGCGGAAGAAGGGTAGAGGGAGGAGGCGGCGGAGGGAGGAGGGAGTGGAGAAAAAGGAGGCGGCGGCTGAGGGAGAAGGGAGAAGGGATGAGGCGGCTGGAGGAGGAGGAGGGGCTGGAGAAAAATGAGGCGGCGGCTGAGGGAGAAGGGAGGAGGCGGCTGGAGGAGGAGGGAGAAGAGATGAGGCGGCTGGAGGAGGAGGAGGGGCTGGAGAAAAAGGAGGCGGCGGCTGAGGGAGAAGGGAGGAGGCGGCTGGAGGAGGAGGAGGATGAGGGGCTGGAGAAAAGGGAGGCGGCGGCGAAGGGAGAAGGGAGGATGCGGCTGGAGAATGAGGAGGAGGAGGGAGGCGGCGGCAGGGGGAGAAGGGAGGAGGCGGCGGCGGAGGAGGGAGGAGTAGGGGCTGGAAAAGAAGGAGGAGGCGGCGGCGGCGGAGGAGGAGGTTAGTTTTATTTTTACAATTAGGTATTTATTTTAAAGTATTTTTACAATTAAATCCATATGATATTAATTATCTAAAAAAATGTGAAGTTCCAATTTTGCCCACATCACTTGTTGACTAACATTCAATATTTCAAAAAAAAAAGTCAAAAGGACCAATTCCTGGCCCATAACTTGATTGAGGATCTAAAAAGTTGTAAACAATCGTTAGGGACCAACTTTGCCAAGCAAAAATTGTTTCAGGACTAAATACACCAATTGACCTTTTATAAATAATATTTTAACATATTTATAAAAGAATACAACGTTCTGAAAAAATATTTGAAGGATAGTCTCCCTCTCCCTCGCCCTGCTCCTTTTAAATTCGCAACAGTGTATTAAGTCAATATTTTATGCTTAAGGTGTATATCTCTTGTACACTACAATTTAATTGATATAAAACCGGAGTAAAAAATCTATGTGACTATGGTTTAAAAAAGAGTTGTGTCTACTTCAATTTATTTGAAGAAAACTTTTAAGCCTTTTAAAATTCTGGACGCATATAGGCACTGTTTATATAAGTGGGAGAAAAAAAAAAGCAAGATGTTACTCCCTCTTGTTTTGTTTTTTTCCCATCACAATCTATTTTCATTTAGAAAATAGCCACTTGCAATTAACAATTAATTAAACACTAACTTTATTTTATTTCTACGATAATGACTTCCTTCGACTTGTTTTTCTCTCAACAAATATCCATGGCATGAAATTATGGGTATACGTAGGAGTTCATTAACAACATTTAAAATATCAATACTATTAACATCAATATATAAATTAACTTAAAATAATATTAGAACAATCGAATATTTATATTATCTTGACTCACAACATTTTTTTTTAAATGATCAAGACTCATAGCATTATTCTTGACTCGTAATTCTTGTCTCTTGAATGTTTATAATACAGAGTATGACCTGATTGGATATCAATATGAGATTTTTAGTCTCAATTTTTGACTAGTTTTAAATCTAAATAAATTTTTTTTATTAATTACTGTTTGAAATTTCATTTTTAAATTCAATTCAAAGAAAATCTAATTCTTAGTTAAATTTTCAAATCTAAACCAAAATTAATTCAAGTACACTCATAAATAGTTAGTACTAGCCGATTAGATGAAGAGAAAAAAAAACTAATTAGTGCGTATCACGCACAGTACTCTTCAATGTTTCCCAAGGTCTAGCCGGTAGCACCAACAAATGATATATGTTATTAGATATATTTTATTAGTTTCTAATAAAAAAATTTAAAAAAATTAATTTTTTTTAATTTATCCTTTTCTTTTATTAATTTTGTTAATAATTAATTTTAATTATTCCGACATAAATATATTAATTTAAAGATAAAAATGTCTATCTATTTTTAAACTAATATATCTCAATTATTTTTTTAATTCCATCGTAATGTTTTAAAGCGACAGATAAATAAAAATAGAGAGAGTATATGTTAATATGGACAATTTTAAACCACAAAATCTATTAGATATGATACATTTCAGAATTAACCCTCGAAGACAATTAGACATTGGTCTAGTGGCTAAGTCTGAAGCCTCATGACGTATAGGTCATGAGTTCAAATCCCTCCCTACTTCTTAAATCTCCATTTTTTATAATAAATATGTCTCCTCCCAATAAAAAAGAAAAGAAAAGAAAAGAAGAATTATCCTTCAAAAAAGGTCCAAAAAATTGGTGAATGACATATTTTTATTATTATTATTTTTTCTGCTAAATATGGGTGAACGGTAAGCAATTTGCGCAAGGGACACGAGCGGCAATAGCCTTATTGGCCCATCACACGGACGGTGGTGGTTGGTCCAAGTGGGCTCAAAAAGTGAGAAGAAAATATCAGCGTCCTCGAGGCTAGCAAAAGAGGAAAGGTGACTGCTCACATGTGATCTCCATGACGTCCGGACAAATTTATAGTTAACTTCTGACACGTGTCCATTTCTTGCAATGTCCTTTGCTTAGAAGACACTCCAAATTAAATTTTTTTTGCTGAATAATTTTTTTCCATTAATCACAAAATAGTCGAGGCTATTACAATAAAAAAAAATCTAAAAATACAGAAAATAAAAGTTATGCAATGGTTCAGAGAATTATGATAATAGACAAAAGTCACATCCAAAAAAACTTAGATCGGTCTCCAAAATAACATTGGACCTTAGTTCATGAATCCCAATTCATATTTGGTTTTTGTATGCTTGATCCTAATTTGAAATTTATGCTGATTACTCCTTTTTTTTTTTTTTTGCTGGGGTGAATTTTGGTAGAATATAGAATCCGACTTCATTAAATTAAATGAAGGATTTTTTGTTCATTTTAATTCGTAATAATTTAAAATAAACGAGAATTACAATATATAGCAACAAGCGTAGTCATATATGATTCCTTAAGACTTAAATTAGCCTTAACTAGTAAGTGAGCCAACATATTATCAAGTTTTTTAACAAAATATAAAATACTATTCTGAAACCAACGAAATAAAAAATAAGTAACTTCAAAGATATGATCCAAAGAAGAGAGGTTCCATATCAGATAATACGCTCTAGACAAACTAGAGAATTGTTTTCCAAAATAAAGGAATGTAAACCAAGCCTTCCAAAACTCGAAGTCCCTCATAAGCATTGGCGGAGCCAGGGGGGCTGGGGGGCAAGTGGCTCTCAATTTTTTTCAAAAAAAAAAATAAAAATTTATAATTTTAGTTTTGTTTTTGTAACACCTCGTCCCGTGAACATTTTGAATCACTTTACGATTTAAAATTAGATTTTTAGTTCGTGAATTATAGGAATTACACTTATATCTTAACAATTTTAGTTAAAATTGTAACAAATTTAATTGTGTAAGAGATTATAATTACTAATAAATTATAATATAAGAGTTTATAAAATAAAATAAAAAATAATATACAAATTATAGTCTTATAGACTACAAGTCTATGACTTATAGACTACTACTTGTGCCAGTCCGGTTCCTATGCGGAACAGCTTTTTCCCGCACGTGCGGAACAATTTCAGTCGTCGGATGAGATTTTGAACGGTCCAGATCTGGAGAGAGAAAAGTTGCTGCTGGACTTAAAAAATAAAAATAAAAAAATTTCTCTCTCCAGATCTGAACCGTTAGAAAATCTCATCCGACGGTTGATATTGTGTCCCGCAGTGCGGAACAAAAAGCTGTTCCGCATAGGAGCCGGGACGCTTGCCCGTCGATGGCAATTTAGAGACAAAGATTCAATTTTTTTTTAAGTTTTAGTAGTACTTTGCTGTTTTTTGGCAAAATGGTAGACAAAGTTTTAATTTTTTGTTTATTTTTTGTGCTACTTACTGTTTTTTTAAGCAAATGGAAGAACAAAGATTTGATTTTTGTTTAGTTTTAGCTCTACTTCGGTATTTTCTTGGCAAATGGAAGACAAAGATTCAATTTTTTGTTTAGTTTTAGTAGTACTTTGCTGTTTTTTGGCAAAATGGTAGACAAAGTTTTGATTTTTTGTTTATTTTTGTTGCTACTTGCTGTTTTTTGAACCAAATGGAAGAAAAAAGATTTGATTTTTGTTTAGTTTTAGCTCTACTTCGGTATTTTCTTGGCAAATGGAAGACAAAGATTCAATTTTTTGTTTAGTTTTAGTAGTACTTTGCTGTTTTTTGGCAAAATGGTAGACAAAGTTTTGATTTTTTGTTTATTTTTGGTGCTACTTGCTGTTTTTTTAACCAAATGGAAGAAAAAAGATTTGATTTTTGTTTAGTTTTAGTACTACTTTGGCATTTTCTTGACAAATAGAAGACAAAGATTCAATTTTTTGTTTAGTTTTAGTAGTACTTTGCTGTTTTTTGGCAAAATGGAAGACAAAGTTTTGATTTTTGGTTTATTTTTGGTGCTACTCCCTTTTTTTTTGAACCAAATGGAAGAACAAAGATTTGATTTTTGTTTTGTTTTAGTACTATGGTATTTTCTTGACCAAATGGAAGACAAAGATTCAACTGTTGAATTGATAATGATAATTGGATGCAAACTGTAATGAATTAAGGAAATCACTATAACTGATCCATACTACTGAATTGGAATTGATAATGATAATGGTCATTGTATGCAAAATGGATGAACTGGAGGAAATTACTAAAAAAATAAAATAAATTAATGTAAAAATTAATGATTTTTTTTATTAAAAAAAAAAGATGGGGCACGGGGCGCAATTTTCTGATCTGCGGCGGGGCGCGGGCCGGGCCGGGGCAACAGATTAAGGGGGCGGGGCGGGGCGGGGCTGGTATTTGAGATACCCGCCCCGATCTGCCCCATTGCCATCCCTACTGGCGCCTAACATTAGGCTTTGATCATGTGCTTCGCGCACGGTTTCTTGATCTGCGAAACAAATGTTCACCGCGAAAACTGTCCAGTAACCAACAGGTTGCAGTAAGATGCTCCGTTACGCAGCTTTCTCCAGTTTGCTCGCTTGCACTGAATCCGGGCAGACCCAAAAGTGCCAAAATCTGGCAGATTACACTAAAAGCTACTGTCTTGGACAAAGAAAAATCCTATGCTCATTCCACAATTCTCTTCAAAGCTAATGGCGATATTTTTCTCAACCTCTAATTAGGGTTTTTATTCTCCTCAATCATCAATCCTCATAATCCTTCATTATTTGAATTAAATAGGTAACCCTTTTAATAATTTTTTAATCTTCATTATTTATGTACATTTATTGTAAAATACATATGATTGCTATTTCCTTATGATATTAAAATTGATACAAAAATGGATGTTGAAGAGGATTTACTTGAAACTAATGTGGGAAATGTTAGAGATGAAACACTATGGAATTTGAGAATTATTATTTTTGCTTACTACCTATGTTCCATTATTTTAGAAATACTTCTTTAATCTTCATTATTTATGTATATTTTTTGTGAAATACATATGATTGCTATTTCCTGATATATATGTACAATTTTGTTTTCACAGTTATGGATAAATTCGTTATTAAACGTAAATTTGCGCTTTGTTCGGAACAAACTAGTGAAAGGGGTGTTAGGGATAAAAGGGTTGAGATTGGAGATGATATTGAAATTGATACAAAAATGGATGTTGAAGAGGATTTACTTGAAACTAATGTGGGAAATGTTAGAGATGAAACACATGAATTTGATATTGAACAATTGCCTTCGGATCCTGGATTGAGAATTCCAATACAAAATTGTGATGTTAATGTTCGAGATTTAATTCGGAGGACATTTATCCAGAGAGATCCTTGTCAACCTAGAAATCATGTATTTCCAGCCACAAAATATGGTACGAAAGATAGGCGATTTTGTATGTCATGGTATAATGAGAATTCTAGTTGGTTGGAGTATAGTATAGCAAAAGATGCCATATTTTGTTTATACTGTTATCTTTTCAGTGATGGATGTGGTTCATTTGTTAACATTGGGTTCTCAAAGTGGGAAAAAAAAAAGAACTCATTAGAAAGCACGTTGCAAAATCAAGTAGTGTACACAATCAGGCTCGAATCAAGTATGAATCTTTCAAGAATCAGGGACACAATATCCAATCTTGTATTGTTAAGCAATCGAAGCAAACTCAAAATGATTATCGAATTCGGTTAAACGCGTCTATTGATTGTGTTCGCTATCTCTTACGACAAGGTTTGGCCTTCCGTGGACATGATGAATCGAAGCAAACTCAATGAAGGAGCAAATGTCGGTAGTATTTCGTTATGTGAAGAATAGACAAATATTGGAGCATTTTGTTGGTGTTAATCATGTATCACGTACTACAGCTATATCCCTTAAGGCTTCAATTACAATTAGCTCTTGTAGCTGTGGCACAAAAACATTCGAAGATTGAAATATTCTTTACATTGGTGCATAGATTGGTGAATGTTGTTGAAGGTTCAGCAAAACGGAGTGATTTTCTTCGAGAGAAACAGAGATTGAAATTTTTTGAAGCACTTAGAGTTGATGAAATACCAAGTGGGTCGGGTCTCAATCAAGAAACTACCCTTAAGCGTTCTGGTGATACACGTTGGGGCTCTCATTATGAATGTTTAATTAATCTGATGACCATGTTTTCATCTACAGTTGAAGTTATTGAAATGATTAGCATTGATCGTACAAGTACAGGAACAAGAGGTGATGCATGTATTTTACTGGAGTTGATGTTAAAGTTTGACTTTGTATTTAATCTACATCTCATGAAGAAGATCTTGGGAATTTCAAATGAATTGTCTAAAGCATTACAAAGGAAAGATCAAGATATTGTCAATGCTATGAAATTAGTGAAGTATTGTAAATTGCAGCTCCAAACATTGAGGGATGATGGATGGGATTCTTTTATTGAGATTATTTCGTCGTTTTGTCGATCTCACAGTATCAATGTTCCCGACATGGAAGAAATGTTTAAAGCTTTAGGTCGTTCAAGGGTTGAGCAAGTGACAAATTTACATCACTATCGTGTTGAAGTGTTTTATGTTATCATTGATATGCAACTTCAAGAATTGAATAATCGTTTTTCAGAGGTGAATAGTGACCTACTAATTTGCGTTGCGTGCTTGTGTCCAAATAGATCATTTGCTGATTTTGACAAGAATAAATTGATTCGACTATGTGGATACTATCCATTGGATTTTGATGCAGGACATATCTTAGCACTGGATGATCAACTTGATACATATATTATTGACATGCGTATGAGTGAAGAGTTTCAAGGATTGCAGGGTATTAGTGAGCTTTCACAGAGGTTATTTGCAGAAACAAGCATCAAGTTTACCCATTAGTTTACAAGCTTTTGACATTGGCTTTAATTCTACCGGTGGCTACTGCTTCAGTTGAAAGAGTATTTTCGGCAATGACTATTGTCAAGAGTCGTCTACGCAATCGAATTGGAGATCAGTGGTTGAATGATAGTTTAATTGCATTTGTTGAGAAATATGTGTTTGATACTATTGAGAATGATGTAATTATAGAATATTATCAAAGTATGAAAACGCGTAGGGAACAATTGTAATGAAATCGTTAAATATGCTTTTATGAATTTTTTTTGTCAATGTTAATTGTTTCCCCCCTGTTTATAATGTCTGGCTCCGCCACTGCTCATAAGCCACCAAGACCTCGGTGTGCATTTTGTGAATTCGTTTTTACTTAATTAGAGTTTAACGTCTAAACTTGGGTAACTTAATACTAGGATTGTGTATGGCATTCTGACCTATTTTGCTCTCATATAAATTTAGTTATGATCCCAATTAAAAAACGGGGCACAAGGAGGGTTGATTTTATATGAGAAAATAGTGAACTAAGATGCAATGCACAAGTCCTTGGAAAAAGTTTTCTCCTAAACTCCAATTAGACAACACATTAATTGAAGCGTAATGCGCAGATACTTGCCAAGTAGCTAACAATATGATGTGGCATTCAGCCCGCATGTTGTAAGATCGAATCCATTCCCCTAATTTTTTTTTTCTCTTAAAAAGTATACTACAATAAGGATTTTTCTGATATGGACTAAGTCCACTTGGACCACGTGGTTCAGAACTGGCCACATCACTATAAAATTGTCTCTCTCCTCATTCTGTAGTGATGTTGCCAGTTCTATACTATATGGTCCATATTAACTATCCCTACAATAATGCATCGAAGCCAAAAATAAAATAGAATTGGAACACTCTTAAAAAAATGCTATTTGGGGAAAATATTAGTGGGCCAAGTCCATAAAAAACATGCGGGCTCTAATGAAAGAGAGTTAAGATAGTGGGCTTTAGCAATAAGTGGTTTGGATTCAGAATCTAGTTTTGACTATTTCAGTTGAGCCCAATAAGAATATTTGTAGTAATTGGTATTGACTCGCAGCCCAAAATCAGAGTACGTAAAAATCCAATCATCGACTGAACAAATCTCCTGATTTCTTCTGAATCAGAATTTGGTCGGAAAACTTCCATAGCCATGGCGACTTCAGCGAGCTCTTCTTGGTCACGAGCTTTAGTACAGATCTCTCCTTATACCTTTGCTGCTCTCGGAATCGCCATTTCCATTGGCGTTTCAGTTCTCGGTGCTGCTTGGTCAAAACTCTCTCTCTCTCTCTCTCTCTCTCTCTGTTTATATTTTCTAGGGTTCAGATGTGATATGGAAATTAAAAAAACTTGATGAATTAAATGCTTGAATTATTGATTTATAGGGGAATATATATAACTGGAAGCAGTTTGATTGGTGCTGCGATTAAAGCTCCTCGAATTACATCTAAGAATCTTATCAGGTATCTGCTCTTATCATTTACTAAGTGATTTTATTCTTTGCTTGACATTTTGAAGGATATTGTTGATTTTTTCTTCTGGAAATTGTTCTTCTTGATTCATTTTGCATTTGATTCTTAGTAAGTTGAGAATAAAGATTAAGAACTAAAACGTAATTGACCTCACATTATTTCATTTTAGTAACATACCGATCGTTTAAGTGCAGAGCATGATTTGTGCTAATACTTTCCTTAGATGAATCTCTTCTGCTGTGCTGCAATGTGCAAGATGCATCAGTATATGAATGATTTAGCTTTTCTGTCACCGAACATATAAAACAATAGCAGTCAGTAGATTGGCTTGTTATCTTGGAGGATGTATATATATAATCGGCCAAAATCCTTAAGTAATGATCATACAGAAATATGCTATTTTCTATACTTTAAAGGAAAAAAATGCATAAATCTAGGGACTAAATGGGATACTACTACCCTAGACAACGTCATCTGCAGTCCTTTACAGTTTATATGATCGTGGTTGTTGTTGTTCGTTCATTTTATGGCATAAAAGAACGCCCCCTGTCTCTGGGGGCTGCATTTGGAGTTCCCTTTTGTGGAGTCATCGTCTTTTCGAGATTTATCTGTATAGAAATTCAGCCGCTCAATTAAGAGCCTTTAGGTAGAGTCATCCTATTGCCAGGCAACTGTTTCGTTATCTCCTACAAATTGTCTTGCTTTATCTGGTTGCTAGTTTTTGTTTTCAGTATGTTAGATATGATAGTGAATTACTTGACTAGATGAACTGAGGAAGACCCTTCTACCGGATGTGTTACTTTGGTATATGCTAGAAGTATGCGCAATTAGCAGCATTTGGCTTGTAGGGAAGATGAATGCTGATTCCTAATTTCTTTCTGATTATGAAATTAAATCGTAATCATATCCCACTTAGGTGGGCCTATCTGAATGTTTCAGGAAAATATAGGGTTACGAAGGTCACTTAGCCTGTACATTCTAGGAAAGGAATATTATTTTGCAGTTATGACCAAAAAGGAAATAACAAAGATAATTGAAGCTTGATAACTCTGAAAACCAGATTAATATCTTCTATTTGCACCATGATTGGTGTCGTCTTCAAAACATGTGAAGTGCTCTGCTGAATTTGGACAGTAGTGTTTTGCACCAGCACTGCTTGCTAAAATTAGGTCTTTGTGAAATCAATGATAGCCACAAATATGTTGGGGAGTATTTTAGTCGAGTCAAGGGAAAACACTAATGGACTTTGAAAGCTTGGTGACTCGAGGATATTTCTATATTCGTAATTTCTCATTTTTGTATTTAAAAGACAAGTTGAACGATCATAATATATTCCATTCCATTGTACCTCATAATCAAATCGTTCACTCTGTTGTCTGTTCAGTGTAATATTTTGTGAGGCTGTGGCTATTTATGGGGTTATAGTGGCTATCATCCTCCAAACGAAGCTAGAGAGTGTACCATCCTCTCAAATCCATGCTGCTGAATCCCTTAGAGCAGGTTACTCAATATTTGCTTCAGGCATAATTGTTGGCTTTGCAAATCTTGTTTGCGGGTGAGCTTGTCTTTTCTGTCAATCATGTGCATTTCATCCGTATGACCTTTAATTTTAACATTTCTCAGAATGCCTTTTGATTAATTTCTTCATCTTGTTGTTTGGTTTCTTTGACAAAAGGTTGTGTGTGGGAGTAATTGGAAGCAGCTGTGCCTTATCTGATGCACAAAACTCCTCACTTTTTGTTAAGATCCTCGTCATCGAGATTTTTGGCAGTGCACTTGGACTGTTTGGTGTGATTGTTGGAATCATCATGTCAGCGCAGGCAACATGGCCAACCAAGGCATAAGTCTTTATGATCTCCAATATGTTGGCATAAGATGTTTGTGTCCTTCTCTCATTTTTGTTTTTCTTCTTTTGTCCACAACTAAGAGATTTAATATATTTGTTATTTGTCACGCCATCAATATTAGTCAGATAACTCCCTTTATTTCAATTCTTATGTGGAATTCTTGTGTGTAATTAGTCGGAATTGGTTATATTCGAGTTCCTCGTAAATGTAACAGATCGGGAAAATAAAACTTGTGTAAGTTGCTTGAATGACTTCAAATACATCTGAGAAGCTGATATTGCTTAAATGAAGGTGTTTCTGGTTAAGGGTTATATCGCACTTCCCTTGTAGCTTCTTGTACTTGCCTTTCCCGCCTTTTTTCTATCATTGAAAAGACTACAATACACTCTTGGTTAGCTTTTAGAGTGCTAGATTTGAGTTGAATATTACCAAAAAGTTTTCAATGATGGAAAAGGAGTAAAGGGGGCAATAAGCTAAAAAGTGAGTTAATATTATTTTCTTTACCTCAATATGTGATTAGTGCTACTCTATTTTTGGTGGAAACATGGTAGGCACCTCTCTTCCTTGGTCCTTACCAACAATTTAGTCAACCAAAAATTATGACTCGACTTAATTTTTCTGTCGATTGGATTAGTTGTTTAAAAGCACGGTATGCATAATACAAATGCAGACGTGATGGTGATTACTGGCGAAATCACCCAAACTTTGAAGAAAAAAAATTGCTTAGACCGTTATTGCAAAGACCCGACATTCACGCTGAGGTTCTGAGAACGAGTTTTTTTCCAATACGCCGGGACTTAATCTTATCCGTCGAATTGAAATTTTGACGGTTAAGATTGATTTAAGACGGGCACATGTTCTAATTTTAAGACCCCTGTCTTGTTTTTAAAGGAAGGGTAGTGATTATTGGATCAATGATACATGTCTCGTTTTTAAGGAAGGGTAGTAATTTAACATGTCTTGTTTTTTTGTGTTTAATGATACATGTCCTAAAGTGTTTCACACATACTGAAAAAAAGATTGTTTCGCATTGGATCCGGACTGGTTGGGTATTCACATAGGCATCAGGGAAGCAAAGCAAAGAGACAGACTGTAACTTAGCAAAGAGACAGACTGTACTATGCGTGACACGTGTCAGTAACTTAAAGTACAAGCTGGAACCAGGTGGGACCCTTAGCAGGCGTGACTCTTCATGAATTTTTTTTTTTAAGATTTCTGATCCCGACCACGATCTTCTTCCCTGATCAACTGAGTAGGCAAGACCAAACCCGGATCCGGACACAGCGTATAGTTTAAAAGTAAATGCTATGAAAATAGTCATTTTTTCCTTATTTTTAATCAATAGTTTATTTCTCATTTATAATTAACAATAAATGCAATTCGTATTATAATGTTAGGAGTCTTCATTATTTTCAAATTGATGTCCTACTGAAAAAAATTCTTATTTGAGAATGTAATTGACCTCTTAAATACTCACATGTATCGAGATAGAAAATCAAGTAATTACTACACTGGTAGTAAATGAGAGATAAACTATTTACTTTTATACTATCATTTGATGATAGTTTTTTTTCCCTTAATGAAGGGCTAGTGTAGTTGACTTGATACTTCCGCCTCATAACGAGAAGTTCACATTGAATCCTCTATAATACTCTATGCAACACTCCATGTAATATTTTTAATTATATCACGTTCTCCCCAAAATTATATAGTGTGCACACCTATAATTTATCTTTTTTAGTTTAAGATATATGAAGATTTTTTCCCCTCACAATTAGAGTGTTGTAAAGGGTGGAACAAAGAATTCAAACCCTGTAAGTTCTAGATTTGACATACCATTGCCTCAATATAAAAAAAATGAATAATTTGTTTCCTAAATAAATAACTAAATTATTGAATTTCTACTATTTCTTTCTAAAACCATTGTTACGAAATTAACAATTAAATAAAGACAAATTAAGGAGACACAATACAAAAATTTACGTCGTTTGATCGTTTATAGATAGAAAAGCGAGATTTTTTTGTTTCTTTCTTAAGAATTGCTATAGAGTGAATACAATGATAAACTCGTAATCAGTATATAACTCTAATTTAACTAGTTCCACACAACCTTATTCCACCCGCTTCAGGAAATTTGAAAGAAAAATTATATCAATTAAGAGATCTAATATAATGAAAAAGTATCAATTAATTAAGAAATCTTAATTCAAGACAACTTTAATATTTATTATCAAAGAACTATTATTTCTAGTCAAAATTAATATGCCAATCAGCTTTTCTTGACAAATTTCAAATTGAATTTCAAACATTTTCTTACAGGAATAACATTTTACAAGTTCTGTAAAAATGTAATTATTTTGTAAATTTGTAAATGCTGTTTATGTTAGTACTTGAAAATGCAAAGCATGTTTCCATAAAAAAAAATATATATTGTAAAGCATGTTATTACACTTTTTTTTTTTCATTACAATTTTTTCCTTACTTTTGTTTGCATCATTATCATAAAAGTATAGTCTTTTCTTATAAAAATATTTTAAGCTTTTGTGGGGGATAGGGATGCTGGCATTGTGAGTTGTGATATTCTTAGATAGATTATGCAGCTTGCTATTGGTTGTCAAATAATGGATAAAATAATTTAGAATCCAAAGTACTTTTCCATTTTCTAGTTGTAAGATTCATGTTTCTGAAAATTAATATCAAACATAAGTTATTATTTGAAGTTTGTTTATGCACATAACTGTCAGAATTCAGAGATTCTTCATGTTGTAATATTTAAGTGATAAAACATAATTTAATAAAGTTTTCATGATTAGATTGACAAGATAATGTAGAATTTATGTTTAAATTTTTTTTTGGTCAAAAGTTCCATTAAAAAAAAAAAGTGGATTAAGTTCAAGAGAAAATAGGTCAAAACAATAAATTGCAGATAAACAATTTATCCAAATAAACTTTTTCCTTTTTATATATTGTCCAAATAAACCTTGAACAATTACAACCAGATGGGAAACCAACTACTCTGTGTTTGTTTTATCCTTACGATCAAGGACGAATTTAGATGAGGTGGCGGGAGGTCGCCCCTCTACACAAAATTTTGAAAATTGTATGTTCACTTTTATAAATTTTTAAAATTTTACGAATATTATTAAAAAAAAATTATGTAAAATCCCAACATGAAGTTACTATCTCTTCTCCCTAATAAGAGTTTTCTCAAAACAAATAGTCCATCATATATATGCCCGTTTTATAATTTAAAATTGATTCAAATTTTGTTCTATGTTAGACTTGGATTGAAAATTTGACTCCAATAAAATTTTCTCGACATACCTGCGAGATCTCTTGAGTCCCACACTTGATCAACAAAATCATGAAGGTATAAAGAAGGGTCACTACCAGTTTCCGGCGGATAAAATAATTAAATTGGAAACAATATATTCGGCTCCAAAATTCAAAGCACTTCCGAGTCAAAAGCATGCTTAGTTTTAACTTTTAAGTAAATAACCAAGTCAATAATGTAAAAAACATAATGGTAATAAAGGGGGGGAAATGGCATAACGGCATAGGTCTGGGCATTGGGCAGCATGGGGCGGGCGGCAATGTAAATTGAATGTGGAAAAACTCGATGGGACCGCCGTCCCCAGAACGTGACCGTGACCGTTATATTGAATATAGTATTTTTTAAATTGAGTTATTGCAGTTTATTACTCTAAGTTAGGAATAATTTCACTTTACACCCTTTTTATCTTAAAAAGAGCTATTAGTAAAGATGAACACCGAATTCGAATTCGCTAATTTAGTTGTTTGAATTCGATTTTTAGAACTCAAAAAATCGACCTAATTCAGATTCGAATTGACCGAATTCGAAATTCAGCTTTTACCGTATTTCACAATAAACCTAATTGAATACCAAGACAAATTCAAACAATAAATTCATAAAATATAATAGAAATAATAAATCCGTTATCACTTATTCAATCATATTTACACGGAAATTAACAGAAAATAGTCAAATGTTAAGGTCTATTTACTCTATATATTCACTATATAATAAAATGTAAAATGTAAATTTAAATTCGGTCAGAACCCAATTAATTTCATTCCATTTTTGATCAAATCGTATTTTGATATATTTGAATTATTGAATTTATATTGAATTATCAAATTTGAATTGCCCAATTAAATTAAAATTCCATGGGTAATTCGATAAAAATTAGGGGTGAGCACCGAATTCGATTTGGCCAATTCGGTCAATTGAATTCGGTTTTTTCATTTTTTCAAACCTCAAAAAACCGACCGAATTCGAAACCGAATTCGATTTCACCGAATTCGAATTGGCCGAATTGGTGAATTCGGAATTCGGTGCCGACCGAATTGGCCGAATTGGAGGGTATATTTTTTATTATATAATATATTTAATTATATAATATTTAATTATATAATAATAATATTTAATTATTAAAAATTCAATAATAATATTTAATTATACATATATAATTATATAATAATAATATTTAATTATTAAAAATTCAATAATTATATTTAATTATATATATTTAATTATATAATAATAATATTTAATTATAAAAAATTCAATAATTATATTTAATTATATATATTTAATTATATAATAATAATATTTAATTATAAAAAAAATTGAATTCGAATTCGGCACACCAAATTCAAAAAAAGTCAAACCGAATTCGTCCCAAATTCGACCAATTCGAATTCGGTCTTGACCGAATTACCGAATTCGAATTGCCAAATTGAATTCGAATTCGGTCGGAATTCGGCAAAAACCGAATTTGCTCACCCCTAATAAAAATCGAATTAACTCAACCCTATGCATAAGAGTCCCACAATTGAGTACTCAAGAAGAAAAACATTAGAAAAACTGTTTTTTTTTTTAATATATATATTTCACAGGGACAGAAAATAAAAAATGCAGAGGCATATCTTAAGTGCTTTGGGATACACGAAAAGATAGCCAATGCATGTAAAGACAGGGGCCGAAGAGTCAATATCCATGCGCCCCATTCCCATAAAGCTGCCAGGTAATGCCAAACGTACACCAAAGAATCCAAAATCAAACTGTTCTTTCATTAAAAAAAAAAAAAAAAACCCTTACTTAATTACTCTAATTAATCCTCATTATTGCCTCCTCACTTTTTCCTTAATTACTCTGTCCCAAATCTAACATTTTTTTTTTGAAGAAACCAAATCTAACATTCACTTTTTTGTTTTAATATTTCTTAAAATAAATATATATTTTTTCTCTAAATTTATATAACTGACCTCGTATATTTAAAGAGCCGATTTTACTAACATTGTGTTCTTCTATATCTAAATTTTTTATTACAGCTTACTACTCCCTCTATTCCAAAATAAGGTTAACATCTCAAATTTCAAATATATTAAGAAATTCTTAAAGACAATAAGAATCAAAGTCAAAAGACTAATATATCCATAGTAATTACTTATTAAAAATTGCAATTGTGGTTAAAAGAAAAGTAAAAAGAGGGTAAAAATGTTCATTAATAATCTAAAAGTTAACATTATTTTGGAAATTTTTTTAAATCAAAATGTTAACATGATTTACGAATGGAGGGAATAATAGTTGAACTTATCTTTTTAATTATTATTCAAATCAGACTAAGGAAACTCTATTAACAGTTCGTTCTTTTATATTGTTTTAATTTATCATAGTCACACTACTTGTATTATTTAAGTAAAATTTAGACATTCAATTTAAGATCAAAATTATTTTTAAACATTATTACTTTTCTAATAAACATATTTTCCTCCCAAAAAAGGAAAAAACTTTTTTGACAACGATGAAATCAGAGCAAAACATCCCACCTAAAAAAGAAAATAAAAAACAAAAAACAAACATACTTGATACTACAACAAATAAAATAAAATAAAAAACAAAAACACATAAAAAACACACACTTTCTCCTCCCTTTCACACACACATAAAAACAGCAACAAGAATCTGTAAAAAGAGGAAGAAGAAGAATCCCATCTCTGGATTATTAATACCTAGATTTTGAAAGATTGAATCTTTTGTAGCAAAAAATATATATTTATAGTATAGTAAAAATTTGTATAAGATAGGAAATTTCAAAGATCAACGGGGCACTGATTCTTGCCGGGAAACGAAGTATTTTTCCGTTAGTCACGGCGGCAAAGCGCCGCCATCTGCAGCGGATCTCCGTTAACTCCTACTAAAAAAGGAGTTAACTTTGATAATAAATGGTCTTTCGTTTGATTTCCGATCTCAATTAACTCAATTGGGGGAACAGAAAGTCAAGAAATTGGGGTAAAATTCGAATTTGAGCCCTAGTTTTTAGGGAGGAATGGGAGGGAAAGGGGGAATAATGGAGAAGGTTAGGAGAGGGTGGAGGACGGTGTATTTTATGGTGGCAATGGTGGCGTCTTTGGTGGTTCAATCGGCGGCTGTATTGGTGGCGATAGGAGATTTGGTGGTGCCTTGTTTATTAATACAGAGCTTTACTTGTGTTGGATGCTATAGTTTCAGAGAGAACTTGCAGAGATATGGTTTCAGAAGCTCTTTAATTGATATTCCTTTCGTCTCCATTGTCAGATCCTTCATTATCATATGTAATTTCCCAATTACTACTCAAATTGTTTTTTTTTTTAATGTTTTTTCTTGTTCTGTTTTCTTATTATTCGAATCTCCAATGCAGTTTGCATTTTTATTCCATTTTATGCTTATTGTCTCGTGCAGTAACGCATTTGCCTGTTCTAATTTGTTTTTTTTAATCCCATCTTATGTTATTCGCAAATATTTAATGTATGTTTGTTTATATTCGTATAGAAGTAACGTCTTTGGGATGTTTCATTTAATTCCTCAGAGAGAAGAAATGGAGACATGTTTTGAGATGTCACATTCAATTTTTTTTTGGTTTTGGTTTTGCTTTTTGGGGTTAAATTCAAATGGTTAATGAGTTGTATATCAGAATTTCAATTCACTAATCTTGATTTTATAAGTAATTCATGAGGTTGTTGACCTGGAAATGGAGTAAGATGGTTTCTACTGTTTGTTCTTGAGTTTGTTTCGAGGTTTCAAATGAGGTATTCTGAATTTCCTATGTTTTATGGAAGCAGGTGTCTATTTATTTTGTGATGGGCAAGCTCTTTCGCATGGACCATATCTTGGAACTGTCACATTGTGCTCCATTGTTTCAGTTCTTTTGTTGTCCGTAAAGGCTTGCGTTTTTACTGTCAATTCACAACTAGAGGTTGAAGCTTCATCATCTTCTCTTGCAAGGCAGAAGCTTCATTTAAAAAAAGTCATGGGGGATGCCTGTTTTATTTCTCTCATCTGTGGTCTTTGCTCTTGGCCACAGTGTCCTTGCCTATAGGAATAGCTGCAGAGCCAGAAGAAAGCTGTTGTTTCACCGCTTTGATTCAGAAGCTGTAAGTTTGACAATAGTTATTTGTTGCGATCCCATAATCTTCTAGATGTATGTTCCCAATCACAATGAATTTGTAGCGATTTCTAATATTTTCTGTGGCCAAATAGCTGTTGATCAGGTACTTATTTTTAGATTTATGGGTATGGTAAAATAATGACCGATGGCTATTTGCTTGAATAGGCTCTTTCTTGCAAGATTGTCTTCTCTGGTTATCAGAAAGTTCCACGATCACCCACTCCTTCTGCGGGGAGAACACCACGAAGTGATAGTGAAATGAGGCGAAAACCTGGACCATCATTTCATTATGAAGGGGAACTCCCTGCTAGATTACTTGGTGACATTGATAGCTTGTTCATGTCTTGCCGAGGAGTTGTCCTTCATTACAAGCTTAAGATCCCTGGTTCACCTTCTCGTTCCTTATCTTCGACGACCTTTCTTGATAGCCCATCCTTGAAAGTATTATCAGAAAATCCATATAGCCTCCGCAGAAGCTTCAGTAATCAATGGTCCTCCTCTCTTTCTACCCCTCTATTGGATGGTTCTCCTAAATCTCCCGTGCTTGCCGAGGATATGCCTATGCTGAGCTTAAATGAATTCAGTGAGAATGACAGAATGAGCAATTTGGTATCTCCAATGCTGGAAGAAGATTTGGAAGCAAATGGTCAGTTTGGGATTGTTCTGGTACATGGTTTTGGTGGGGGAGCTTTTTCATGGAGAAATGTGATGGATGTACTGTCTCGACAGCATGGTTGTGTTGTTGCCGCCTTTGACAGGCCTGGTTGGGGATTGACGTCGAGGCCACACTTCAGGGATTGGCAGGAAAATCAATTGCCTAATCCATACAAGCTTGATACTCAGGTAATGCCCCCCTTCCTTTTCTAATATTAGGTTTATTCAGGATAATGGGGTGTTGATTTCCTCGTTGGCTGTATAGGGGCATATCGAGTGATCGGAAAAGACAGAGTAGGATAAAAAGAAAACTGGAGCTAAAAGGCTGAAAAAACGATTGATATTGTGCTGAATATAGAAGAAAACATGATTTTCAATACAATTTGATTTGCTTACACAAGTAGATTTCTATCATATATTCCAATCAAAATGTAGAGTAAAATGGAAGGAGAAGTAAACAGAATGCAATCTCTACTTTTCATCAATCTGTTCTTATAGTGTCTCATCTCTCAACTTCTCTCAACTTCTACTTTTATTCGCCTTCTCTATTAGTTACTGATGTCTTAGAATTTTCCACAACACTGGGCTGATTGAAGTGAAGTTTAGTAGTTCCAGGCATTAATGTAAAGTCCAAGTGAGCTTGTATACGTAAATGTTAAAAACATTGAGATCCCTTTCACATCTACCCTTCCTTGGTAACTAAAGTGCTATATGCATCCATAGAGTTCCTTTTCTTGTACTTCATCTCTCTCTCTCTCTCTACACACACACACACACACACACACACACACACTTGTTTAGTTCTTTTTTATCTAGCTTACTAATATATTGTCTTATAGCATGTGATCTTTCTTTCAGAATTCTTTTTTTCTCCCCAAGTTGCATCACGAAGCATCAATTTCAGCGTTTTAGGTTTTCTATTCTTTTCCTTTTCAGGTTGACTTGCTTCTTTCTTTCTGCAAAGAGATGAAGTTTACTTCCGTTGTTTTTGTTGGTCATGATGATGGAGGATTAATTGCACTGAAGGCTGCAGAAAGACTCCGGTCATTACAAAATTCTGGCAATGTTAGTTACCTTATATCACATTTTTTTCTATAATTTGTTTTTATTTTCTTTTACCTTCTGGAACTGCTTATATTTAATTTAAACGTTTTGTAGGAAAATTCGCTTTAGTTACATTCTGCTGTTCTAGTAGTATGCTGAATATTTGTTCAAATAGGTTTCGTACAAATTTTCAAGTCTGCTTATGCTAAAAGTTTATCAAACTGGTTTGAGAGGGAACAACTCTATCTAAGCATGTTAAGGATTTTTTTCTCTGTTTATGGTGTCCAATCTTTAAAAATTATTGAATATTTTTGGTAATTTTGGCTTCATGTTATAACCCTGAACCAGCCTCAGAAATAAGAACTGAAGGTGTAAAGACATGCTATGTCTTTGTCAAAATAATAGATTAAAGTAAGTGATGCAAAATTAAACTTTTGATGTCATTATCCAGTGGAAGTCAAGTATTAAATTCCTAATTTTTGTATCTATATTTTAAATATTTTAATTGTTCTACTGTCAAAAATTTGATTCCAGTCCACTTATTTCACTTATTCATATCATAAGTGTATATATTTAATCATGTGTACCTTTTTTTTGGGTGTGTTCATCGTTCAGATTGAAATAAGAGGTGTTATATTGTTGAGTGTTAGTTTGTCAAGAGAAGTGGTCTCTGGATTTGCTAGAATATTGCTGCGCACTTCCCTTGGCAAAAAGCATTTGGTTCGTCCATTACTTCGAACTGAAATTACTCAAGTAGTTAATCGCCGTGCATGGTATGATGCTACCAAGCTAACAACAGAAGTATTGAGCCTCTATAAGGTATCTCTTCTAGTTTGCAGAAGATATTTTAACCGTTTTAAATGCGTGTATTTGAAATAAACTTTTTCCACCAAAATGTCCAGTTCATCTTCTCTGCCAATAGTACTCGAAAATGAAAAATACTCTTTATCTATTAGCACTCTTAATAATTCTCCTTGCTTGTACATCTCTTTACTTTTTTTTTTTCTTTTTCTTTTGGTTCTTTTATTATTATTTCTTAAAGTCTCTGGTATGCATTCAGGCCCCATTATGTATAGAAGGTTGGGATGAAGCACTTCATGAGATAGGTAAACTATCCAATGAAACAGTCCTCTCTCCTCAGTATGCTGATTCACTGCTTAAAGCAGTTGAAGACTTGCCAATTTTGGTTATTGCTGGAGCTGAAGATGCTCTTGTTCCTCTTAAATCCATCCAGACAATGGCTTCAAAACTTTTAAATTCTGTAAGTCCTGCATAAAAGTAAAGGGTAGCAGTCTCTCTATTTTTTGGGTAGATTTTCGATTTTATCCATTAATCATGTGTTCACTTGTTCTCTATGCAGAGACTAGTTGCAATATCCGGTTGTGGTCATCTTCCACACGAGGAGTGCCCCAAGGCACTGCTTGCAGCTATATCGCCCTTCATTAGCAGAGTTATATTGAATCAAGATTCGCGGAACGAGTAGTAGTGGCTTTGTTTCGCGTTGAATATGCAAATAGCTTGTGTTTTGTTTGTTAATCTGACCCCTCCCCGGAAAGGAAGAGTCTCAAGTCCATTCTCTCCTTGGGGTAATTTTTGACATGATAGTTTGGGTAACATCCTGATTGTTTAGGTCTCTGTCTTAATTTGCCATTTTTCTCACTGGGAAGAGTTTAATTAGTTTTGGTTTAAGTTTGTTTGAGCAATTGTGTTAATTGCCACAAACAGTGGAGAAAATAGGGTAATCTTTGTACATGTCTTTAGATGAAAACAAGTGAATCTAAGCAAAAGCCAATTCTTGAAAAATTATGAATGCCTCTGCATATGGTTATTATTTAAGAAGGAAAACTGCTTCTTTCCAAAGAACTTCGACCAGCTAATGCGAATATTTGGTTTAATTTTTCTTTTGCAACTGTGGATATTTGGGGTTTCTAGGATGTCAATCTTCACTTTCTCCCAAAAAATAAAAGCTTATTTGATGGACGCCTTCTTTAGCTGCGTTCTACATTTTTACTCCAAGAATAATAAGAAAATTAATATTCAATCCGAGGTAGATGAATATAATCTCTTAATAGAATAGGGACAAACTAGTTCATATTCTCCACTGACACTGTGTAACATATTTGTAATACTACTAATTGTAAATATGTTTTTTTGTTTGAACGGAAATTATAAATATTGTTGTTTGTATATCTTAAATCAAATAAGATAAATCTTAAACTTTAATAGATTAATCATCAACTTTAATAGACAACTCTAACCTAACTAGAATGTCACATTGAGCGTCATACTAAGAGTTCTAATCGAGTTCTTTCTATAACTATTCCTTAGAGGACTTGTTGATAAGGGACTTGTGGCTGTGTGGGATAACTCCACCACCAGCCATGGTTCCCTTAATAAGGGTATCTCCACGAATAGCAAGCTGCAGATGCCTTGGTTACCTTCAGATCTTTGCTCGCGTTTCCTGCCAATTCCAATACTTCAGCTGTTAAATACTCCAATATTGCAGCTGTATAAACTGATGATGTAGCTCCAACTCTCCCATTCGCGGATACTCTAGTCTTCAGCTGACGATGAACACGACCCACAGGAAACTGCATTTGTCGAAATACAGAGGTTATGAGAAGCTCACTCTAAGATTCCAAAATAATTGTGTCCCTTTAGTCGCTCTCTTTGTTTATATTTGCTTGTTGGATATAATCGGGGGAATCTCCATTGTATTCTTTTTTCTCCATTATAATGAAATTATGTGCTCGTCTTACCCGTGTATGTAAGTCAGTTGAGCGAACCACGTAAATAATTATGTCCACGCAGTAGGCTAAAATTTGAGATGATTAATTTCCTAACATTATGCTCTCAAAGACCCATGGAAAACATGGACAATATGATGCAACATTCCACTTTGAATCTTTAGATGCTTGGATCCAGTGGAAATTTGAACTTATTTAATAGTTCTAATAGTTTTTTTTTTTTTGGGATATTTACTATGGTTTTGATGGATCAATGGCTGGTCAAATTTAACTTTTACCCAAAAATTATGACAAAATGAATATTTCATAATAAGGTAACCGCCACGTATTCTACCCAGTCTAACATTTAAAAGAAAAGGAAAATGAGAACTAAAAGGGTAAGCAAAAACTCTGGTCGGTTAGAATTGAATTCGAGATTTTTTTGTCTGAAAAAACGAAAAAATAATTTTTTCTCTCCAAAATAGTAGATAAGTTCATTCAAGGTAAATCGAAGTTAATGAATCTCATAACTGTGGAGAAAGGGAGGATTATAGAAAATAGAGAGAGATCATTGCGACAAAGTAAACTTTTATTTAAGAAAAAAGATCCCTTTAACAAATAGTATCACACAAAGTTACAAACTTTCCAATAGACAAAACTTAAGAGAGAAAAAACACAACATATTCTGTCAAGCATTAGTAATAGCCTCTTCCTTTTCACTACCCACTCTCTCTTCCTTGGCAATATTCAACTCCTCAACCCTTTGAGTTACTTCATTGGTTGAAGACTCTTTAGCCTCCACATCGGTTCCATTCGCCAACGAGGTCTCGAGCTCATGATGAGGCGCTAGCTGCCATATCCTAATGGTCCCATCTTCTGAACCAGACGAGTATGAATCACCCGTTGGAGCAAAACGTACACAGTGCACCGGACCATGGTGACCCTTGTTGCATCCTATGATAACACAAGATTTACCGATAAAATTAGTCCAACTAGGAACGATAAAACTTATCGTACTACTCGACAAGTAGAAGGACGTCTTACCAATTTCTGCCCCAGTATGGAAATCAAATACGTGAATCCACAGGTCTTCACCTCCAGCAACAAACTTATTACCAAATCTTGGTTCTAAGGAAGCTGATTCCATCTTGCACGGCATTTCATAGGTCTTCACCAATCCAAAGCTGTAAATGAAAACATTAGAAATATCAGAATCCATGAGACCAAAATACTACAAAGCCCTCTAAAAAATTCCTCCACAATAATGCAACTACAGCTGACGTACTGATTTGCATCCCAAAACTTGATACTGTTCCCATCAACTGTGGTTATATAACGGCCATCTTGACTAACTTCAACACTTGTTACGGCTTCTTTCGTCTCAAGCGTTCGGACAATTTCACCACTTCTGACATCCCAAAACCTGCATCACTCTAATTATATTAGGAGAATGACATGTGAATCGAAGACTCTATTGAACAATAGAGAGATTTGGCATCAAAACTGAAGTCTTAAAGATCACCTCCAACAGATAATTGAGCAAGTAAAACAATGAGCTAATAATGTTATTAGTGAAATAGTAGATGAACCACTACAAGGTGAATCAGATACTATGAGAAAATGAAATCAAATAATCCATCTTTCTCCTTTTGTTCCACAACAATATCGCGTTTACATATTGCTTTCTTTAATATCTAAACTTCAGGTTCAATCCTGACGGCAGATAAATTCTGTAGTTCTCTTTCCACGTACCTCACACCACCCATCTCAGAGCAGGAACCTAATATTGTTTGGTCGCTGTGGAGCCATGAAACAGTTCTAACCGAACCAGGAGATTTATCAACTTCCCTTGGAGGTGCATCTGGTCGGTTCAAATCATATATTCGGAGAATTTTCTCAAAACCACCTGTAAGTAGAAACTGAGTGTCCTGCAAAACAAACAAACTTCAATCTTTATGTGCAGCAAAGTTATAAAGGTCCATTGTTCATACCAACATTGGAATACAAGGGGATCAAAAGCTGTTAACAAAAATCAGAAAATAGAACGTTTTCAATGAGAAAAGCTCAAGCTCGGTGAAAACACAGGCAGCAAAAGTACATTGTCATGAGGGCTGCTCAGATGTACTTCCCTTACCAGTTTACAACCCTGTCATTCACTTAAGTCATGAAAAACAACAGATCCCATTAACAAATCAGAGAGTAAAAATAGAAATACCTCTGAAAAAGCACATGTACGAACTATGTGCTTGTGCTCAAAAGAGTGCAATTCATCCCCAGTCAATGCATCCCAGAGTTTCCTGTAAAAACCACCATGCATGAAATCAATGCTCTCGAAAGCATATTAGTGCATACAAAGAGTTCAATGGCTAAAGAGTTCTCAACCAAGCTCCTAAGGCTTTTTATCATCACTCAGCCAAGATTCAAATGAAAGAGAGAATTCCCAATATTGTGATGCCAAAAACTTTGCTCATATTTTAGGCAAAAGTTTACAGTTAAAAAGTATACCAGCACTAAAAATGTCGTTCCTCTCTACAACATGCTTGTTTCTTACAATCAAGGGCTGATACTTACGCACTGAAGTCAGCAGATGCAGATGCGGCGCGCATAGCAGGCTTATCCAAACAGGAGCTCCATACAGCACCTTTATGCCCTTGGAAGGTTCCAATCCAGTCTCCAGTCTCTCCATTTCTTAACATTGGACTCGAATCTGTCAAAAGGATCATTATCAGTAATTAATCGAAGAATATGGATCAAATAAAAGAGTGTTTCCCAAGCAGTACACAGAAAAGAGTTCAAGCAAGTTCGCATTTATATGTCAAGATGTCGCAATGGCATATCTGAATGCCAGTCAGCCAACATCAACATCAGAGTGTTTACAGACAAAATTTAGATAATCAGAATTCTAGAAGCATGAGATATCACCAATAAATTTTGCTAGAACATATGCAGTGGTATCAAATCTAGTGAATCGAGACGACGAGTTGCCAGCCATTTAATTAAATCGATATGTTTCTGATTAGACAAAGAAAGTTTCCCTGTTTTAACATTGATCATAATTTTCCCTTGTTGTTTTTTTCTCGTCTGTCGATATTCTGATTAAACATCATAATTGTTGGGCCACAAAAATCTTTAACAGAAAATGAGAACATATAATTGATTCTTCTATGACGGATGCTACTAGGGCGCTATTAAAATGCATAAATGGTTCCAATTTTGCACCTCTTCACATAGTGGTAAAATCAATCTCTTAACAAGCCACATTTATTTTTAGCTATAGAATTGGACTATAAGGTCATAGAGTAAAAGCTGAAGTACGTATGATGACTCTGGTGTATACCTAATAGCAGTAGCTTACTTCCCAATCTTACATCTCTAGACTGTTACCATCTCGAAATAAAACTTAATACCAAAAACTAGTCTGCGTAACAAAAGATATATCAATCAAGTAAACATCAGATGAGTTCTAAACATGAAAAATAGATAAATGGATTTGAGGCATGACGACGCACTAGTATGTGACTAAGGAAAACATAACTGTGAAACATTTGGATTTAAGCTCTCTTTGGTTCATTTATTACTTTTGCAGATGCAAAAACTTTCAAACAACAAAGAGTCAACTTCTAACACGTGTATAGATAGACAGTCGGTCCAAATAACATATAACCAACACCTTACCTTCATTGTCTATCAGACAAAAATACATCTAGAAACTTTCAAAGAGTCAACGACAAACAACAAACGACAAAGAAACTTTCAAACGCAACGAGTCAACATCCTAACACGTGTATAGATAGACAGCCACGGTCCAAATACCATATAACCAACACTTTGCCTTAGTGGTCTATCAGAATAAATACATTTGAAATAGTTGAACTCCTCATGCACCAAAAAGGAACCGAACGAAAAACAACCAAGTGTCATCAAGTCATTCGGATTTCACCTGCTACATAGGGATAAAGTACTCTAACGTCCACCTATGGCTATCTGAAGTTAATACAAAGGTTCCAACAGTATGATTTAACGAAATCTGCCTGAGCAAATCCGAGCTCCCATAGCTATTTTTCTAAATCTAATCTAACGATTCTCAGCAAAATTTATAGAAAAGTTCAACATGTCAATACCAAATAGTTAAATCTAAGTACGAAATCCTAGCATCCCATAGCTCCTTTCAGAGAACTAAAGCTTTTCACACTATAACCAACAATTTAGTTACTCAAAACATATTACAACTTCGGCTTAGGTCCAAGTCCATCATCAGAAATTTCATTAAGACAACTACAAATATTCTTGTTGCTGATCCAAATACCAACAAAAAACCCACTACATTAATCAAGATTACAACTTCAAATATATCGAAAAACCCCATTAGAATTTTCAAAAAAAAATATCAAAACTAATTGAGGTTATAAAGAGCAAGGAAAAGTAATACATCAGGAATTCATATAATTACCCTTGCTGGCACTGATTAAGAAGAACCCATCTGGAGTGATCGGGCTGTAAAACAAATCCACAACAGGACGAGAATGTCCATGGCACACCAGTGGAGCTGTAACCTTCTTCTTATCCATCAAATTACTCATAAAGATATGATCTTTCTAATCAAATTTCACCACAAAAAAAAAACACTAACTTTAAAACAGAAATTATTATTAAACCCCTGATCCCAGTTCAAGAATTCAAGGGGGGAATCAACAAACTGACAATTGATGCACCCAAAAAAAATACCCACGATTGTCTTCTTCAATCACAAAAAAAAAAAAAACACAGTTTTGATTTTTCTTGCTGATGATGGATGGATCATGGATGTATCTATATATGTATCTCTAAAAAAAATTAAAAAAAAGGTGAAAACCCTAATTTGGATTTGATTTGCACCTCTAAAAGGGAAAAAAATTGAAAAGAAAAAAATTAATCTAGAAATTCACACTACATAAGGTTATGTAGGGCAAGGCGCAAGGGAGAAGAAGGGACTTCTTTCTGAATTTATAAGGGAGAATTTTTCGGGGGTTTTCTTTTCCAGTTCTGTATTTTTTGGGCTTTGTAAGAAGAGGCCCTGATTTCCTCTAAAATACTGGAGTGGTCCTATTGCCATTGTAAACTAAGTTCTTTATGGAAGTAAATTAATATTGTACTCCATCTGTTTCATAATAGAAGTATTTCTAAGTAATTTAGTATAAATTAAGAAAGGGAAAAACAAAGAAATATTTTTACTATCATACTCTTACATAATTTAGTTTGCTCTCAAATATCAATCTCTTTCATTTTCTTTATAGTAAATGCAATATTAAATAAATAACTTTAAAAGTTGGAAAATGACATTTATTGAAAGAAGAAAGAAAGAGTCTAAAAAGACTTTTAGTAAAAAATAGAGGGAGGACATTTTTTTGGTAAAAAGTTAATATTATACAATGAGTCAATAACAGTTACAACACACGTCAGTGAATGCATATTTTAGTGGTGCCAACCAGTTAATAGAGTAATGGTAGAGTGTTTGATTTATAGTTCACAAGACAATTAATCAATCTCTAACACAACAGGAATTAAGGAGTAGCTCAGTGGTTGAGGTTGCTACTTCCCTGTACGAGATATTGGGATCGATTCCTACTTCCCCTACCCCCTTCCCTCCCCTCCCAAAAAAAAAAACTCTAACAACACCAAAAAAGCAAAACTTAGTGGGGCCTTGAAATCTTAGGTTTTATTAAAGAAACAAAAAATGAGTAGTTTGTTAGTCAAAATATCAATATTAATATCTTAAATAGAACTTGTATACCACCAATTATATGATTGTCATTTTCTTTTTTATTGTATTTTTTTTTAAAAAAAAGTTGTTATATATTATTTGAAAGTAAGCTATAGTGAGATATCAACACCCGCTAGAGCAGCTGGACATGTTGTATGGAATTTGACACAAATATTATGGGATCAAATTCCCTTCCCCCATAAAAAAAACTATGGTGAGATAGCCATCCGAATACAAAGGAGTTTCAGTAACTCCGTATTTTTGTCTTGCTAAATTAAATTTTGGCATCATTTATATAAGCGAGACCACTTCTACAAGTAGAGCTGAAATATAATATTTAACGATGAAGTAGACAATGATCCATTAGAATGGTTTTAGGGGAAAAAATCCCTACTACAAATCTCTATCAATAATTCCACATGTTTAAAACAAGAATAACTAGTTAACTAACATATCCGCATATTTTTTCAAATGAGACAAATTTAGCCTTGTAATTACATTTTTTTTTGGGGTGCTAAATAAAGCCTTAATTGCATTGCAACAAGACAATCACTCGCAATTGTGAAATTCATCATACTTAAATGAGTTAATATAAACTAATTACTTATTCACCCAAAAAAAAGAGTCAATATATAAAAATAATAAAACTATAGGGACTTAACGGATAATAATGATAAGGAATGGACTAGATATATAATTTCTACCCAATATTTCGTTTTGTTTCCTTCTCCTTATAAGTTTCAATTTTCATAATAGAAAATTCTGTTGTGGGCCTGAGTCATGACCCCACAAATAGTTCATGTACACAACAAAACTATTCTTCCATAACACAATAGAAGTGTGCCTAACTTGTCTTGGGAAGACGAAAAACTAGCTTTAAAAAGAAATTCCTGAAGTCCTCTGTGAATCAATCGTTCATCAGGAACTGGGTATTGATTGATTGATCGATTTTTAATGGCGGCGGCAACAATAATTGAGAGTAGTAATTGGTCATCATCGGAGGAAGCAGCCACCGGCAATGGCGGCGCGCTAAAGCATTACCATCAGCAGCAGAAACAAGGAGGTCGTGGGGAAGGTCTCAGGCAATATTATTTGCTCCGAATCCATGATCTTCTGCTCCAAGTTCGTCACAAAAGCGACGATTTGCTGCGTCTTGAAGCCCAGCGTAATGAACTTAATTCCAGAGGTAAAGTCTTAAAAAAATTAAGAAAAAGTGATTTTGGGTTAATTTGTTTTTAGGGGTTTTTGGTTTTTGAATTAGGTGTTTGATTTGATTAATTCAATATGAGTAGAAATAGGTTTAGTTGTTGAAACAAAAAAGTATTGCATCTTTATTGTGTCTTAAATTTTGGATTAAATTATTTTTGAATTTTTAGTTTGTGAATTAAGGGGTTTGATTAGATTTATCGACTATGAGTAGAGATATGTTTAGTTGTTGAAAAAAAATCAAACGATGAAAAATATTGTCTCCTTTTTTTGCCTTTTCTGATGGGAAATTGCACCTCAAACTCGAATAGTTGAAACAGCAATCTTTTACCACACTGATAGCTCTATAAGAATGGCGAGGCTGTCTACTTTTAGCCGTCTTTAACTTTGGACATTATCATAGACGAAACCAGAAACTTCATGTTGGGGACAAAGTTAAAATTCTAAACAATAATTGAGGGAGCCAAAGCTATATTTTCTAATGATATCTCTGAATTTTTTTTTATATTTATAAGAAAAAAAATATTTAAAAGTTTTTGGGGGGGTTTTTGTTCCATCTATGGGCATTATAGAAACATATAGTGGTAACTCTGCAGCCACACAATTTTTTTGGTTGAGTGTTGCATATTTAAGTTTTTACAGTTTTAGTTGAAGAGTTTTCTCTTTCAAGATGACATTTTCAACATTAGAGTTGTACTTCTTTCAGTTTTTACTCTTTTACTGAACTGGTTAATCATAATATGCTTGTTTTTGTAATGGACAGTCAGAATGCTTAAAGAAGAGCTCCAACTTCTTCAAGAGCCGGGTTCATATGTTGGTGAAGTTGTTAAAGTCATGGGGAAATCAAAAGTCTTAGTTAAGGTATGTGGTATCCATATGTGATATGTTCTCTGCTACCGCTCGTGATTGTAGTAGCTCTTTTTACTCCTTAGTTTCGTTACAAGTTAGTAGTTCCAGTGGATCAACCTAACATAATTACGAAGTAGAAACAAGTCGGAAAGATTATCTTTGCCAACTTTTGTAACTTTTTGTGAATTTTAGTTTTTTTTTCCTGAAGATCCTTAATTCTATCATCAGAAGAAACTAGATGTAAGAATTTTGATACGCTTACATGTTAAAAGCTTCGTGTGAAAGCACTCTTCCTTGTCATAACATCAATTTGCTTCTGTTTAACATGCTGATTGATGAGATTTATGTTTTTCCTTTTTAGTTTTCATTAATCTTACTGTGTAGTTATTCTTTACAGTGCTCTGCTAGGTTTTGCTTAGAATGTAATGCTTGTGCTTTTCATGACTTAACTCTGTTAGGCTTTGCTTAGAATTTTTTTTAATGTCTATGCTTTTCATGACTTAGGTTCATCCTGAAGGAAAATACGTGGTTGACATCGACAAGAATATTGACATCACAAAACTTTCTCCATCGACCCGAGTTGCATTGAAGAATGATAGCTATATGCTTCACTTGATATTACCTAGTAAAGTTGACCCCCTTGTGAATCTAATGAAAGTTGAAAAAGTTCCTGATTCAACTTATGACATGATTGGTGGTCTTGATCAACAAATTAAAGAGATAAAAGAGGTTGGTCTATTAATCATTCATTTATCTATTGACTTCTAGTTACAGTAATGCTATGATTTTTACTTGCCAGAAAACATAAGAAAGTAAAGGAGATGTTAGTATACTATATGATTGGACATGGGCATCCTTTGTAAAAGACTCCTGTGACATCAGCTAAATCCAACATTTTTAATGTTGCTTAGTTGCTTTACATCACATATTAAATATGCTTCTAATTGTTACTTCCTTTCTGGCTGTTCATCTTATCTTTTCCAGGTCATCGAGTTACCAATAAAACACCCTGAATTGTTCGAGAGTCTTGGAATAGCACAACCAAAGGTAAACCAGACATATTAATTTGGTAAAGTTAGCACTTTCAGAACCTCTGGTGACCTTATTCCTTTAATTGTAGGGAGTCTTGCTCTATGGACCACCTGGTACGGGTAAAACACTGCTTGCCAGAGCTGTCGCCCATCATACTGATTGCACCTTCATCAGGGTTTCTGGTTCAGAATTAGTTCAGAAATATATTGGAGAAGGCTCCAGGATGGTTAGGGAGCTCTTCGTGATGGCACGGTGAGTTTTTATTTTTCACAGTGTTGGTGCATAGTTGAGACTTTTGACACCTTAACATTCTTCCCGGTGAAAGATTATTTTTTTCTGCTCTATTTAGTTTGGAATTAATCATTTATAAACCCTCTTCACTTGACACATGAAAACTGATTCTTATAAAATTACACAGGGAACATGCTCCATCAATCATCTTCATGGATGAAATTGATAGTATAGGTTCTGCTCGTATGGAATCTGGTAGTGGGAATGGGGATAGTGAAGTTCAACGGACTATGCTGGAGCTTCTTAATCAACTTGATGGATTTGAGGCCTCAAACAAGATAAAAGTATAGTTTTATCCTTGTTGCCTTGATTTATTTAACCTCTCATTTCTTTGCAGGATTTGACCTTTTTCCTGACCAAGTTGTTAAAAAATGCTTGAATTGATCTGTGCAGGTTTTGATGGCCACTAACAGAATCGACATTTTGGACCAAGCCCTTCTTAGACCTGGGAGAATTGACAGGAAAATTGAGTTCCCAAATCCCAATGAAGAGGTATGCTGAGATGCTAACTGCTTTTTATATATTTTGTGGTTTCTCTTCTTTTACCTTTTAGGTCCCACTGTTAGAAGCAGTTGTACTGATTGCACATTGTCGTCCGTATTTTCGTCTCCTTTCTAGATTTTCGTTCTTTCATGATTACGAAATGTAGTAATGCTACTTTCCTATTTTGTTTGATTTGACTGAATATGTCGAAACAAATTTGCAGTCTAGGTTTGACATCCTGAAAATACACTCAAGAAGGATGAACCTGATGCGGGGAATTGATCTGAAGAAGATTGCTGAGAAAATGAATGGTGCCTCTGGGGCAGAATTGAAGGTATATCTCGTTTCACTTGATTTACTTCAGCCTGGAACATTTTTCCTTTAAAATGTGGATTTATTACCAGAGCATGTTTTGCAGAAACATAGGCAATAAAATTCGAGTACTAGAATTATCTGTTCTTTCTTTGTCACTCTTTCGTCATTGAACATGGATTATCTGTTCTGATTGAGTAGGTGTTCTAGCTGGCTGCTGAATAAGAATTTCAACTTATTGATTGTTTTGGATTCAATCAATAAGTTGATTAGTCATGGACCTGCTTGTTCTGCAATTTAAGATTCTACTACTGAAAATATTCTCATATTTTCTTCCCATTTCACAAACTTAGTCATGTAGCACGTGCCTATTGGCAAGCGGAAACATTGCTGTGGATATTTTTATATGACGGTTTTTGAATGGTTAATTCCATAGTTTCTTGTCAATGTTGTTAATAAATCTTGAATTTTGGCTTTGAAGGCTGTTTGCACTGAAGCTGGAATGTTTGCTCTGCGGGAGAGGAGGGTCCACGTTACTCAAGAGGATTTCGAGATGGCAGTGGCGAAAGTCATGAAGAAGGATTCTGAGAAAAACATGTCATTAAGGAAGCTTTGGAAGTAAAGTGAAAAAACATGTTACGCGAGGTGCCTCTTTTCTTGCTATCAGAACGATGGAACAAAACCAATGTGAAATAGCCTTGGTATTCAAACTTTACTTAATTCCATTATGTTCCTGGGTTACTTTTTTGTTTCAGGAGACTCTGTACATGTGAAATATTACGTATTGCTCATTATAAATAATTCACGCTACAAAATGAACAATCATTATCCAAACTTTGAATGCAATTTTTCTAACTTTCTTGGGGTGAAAACAAATCTGAGGAATTTTCCGGGACGAGAGGGAAAAATTGCAATTTGGTTCTCCTTGTCATCGTGCTAACATATTTCAGTTGACTAACCAGATGTCCGATATTAGTTATTCGAAACAGATATTCTAGATCAAATTGCTCAGAAATAGCCTGTTCCATTATAAATTTTAGTTAAGTCAGATAGCGAATTTATTTTGTATTATCATGTTTATTCAGCGTTTTCTCTCTGTATATAAATATATATCCCACCGGGTTAGTCCAGTCATACCCGAACACCGGTTTACCAAGACTTTCATAATAACATACCTCTGGACCATGGCCCAAATTGGTTGTGGGCTTATCAGCAAAAATATAATCCAAGCTGACAGCTGAAAAAAAAAACAGCTTAAATTGCGGATTTCCGTAAACAGAAAACAAAATTGAGAGTGAAATTGAGCTACAGAGATTGAACATACTCATGATATCTTGTGGGAGAAAATGAGAGAAATGACCAGAAAAGTGAAGCAATTTTGAGGTTTCAAGGAATCAGATTCATCAGAAATATCAGTTTGTGTGTAACAGAGGAGATTGGAGAAAGGAAATGAGCGGTTCAAATCGGTCCGAGTCATTGGGGAAAGAGTGGGGCCATCAACTGACAGTAACTGAATTCTGGATTCTGGATTCTGTTTCTGGCGTCTTCAGCTGCTTGCGCCTCCAACGCAGACCAGGATTTTGTACCGCACATGCAAAATAAAATTTGTGAAATGTAATTTTGAACGGTTAATATTTTTTTATTGTTGAAGAAAATGAATCTATTTAGTGTATTTCATATCTTTAGAACATGTGTTCTCTTCTAATAAAGACTAATACATATGTAAAAAATAACATATATTCACTTAAAAAAATCTTGCCCTTCAAATTTTACATTTATTGATCAAAAGTTGTTCTTTCTTTTTAAGTTTTGTTGTATCTCTTTATTTTGGGTGAAAATCGTCTGTCCCCGTGTATGTCCCTATTCATATTCATATATCCAACCAATCAGAATTTGCAAAGCTCATGAGCCTCATTAACTAAATTTATATTAGCAAAAAAAATAAAAAAATCATGTTGCAAGAATAGTAGAATACAATGAGTACGAGACTAAATCTTGACAAGAATACGAATATATATATTATTCTTATTCAGGTGCGAGCTTTAACTGGATTGAGCGCGGTCAACCTCACGCTCGGCTCACATAAAACTCGAGGTTGAATATTAAGCTCACGCTCAACTTACCTAAATTCACGCTGACATTTTTTCGAGTTATCTGAAGCGGGTTCGGGCCGGTCAGAATCCGTTGACACCTTTATATACACATAAAAATTGTAATTAATTTAGTATATTAATAAAAATATATGTATGGACAGATGATTTTTTGCCCTCTATTTTAGGACCCAATTTAGACTACAAGAAAGTAATGGGCCTCGGCTATATTGTTTTAGAAAGAAAAACTTTTTTCTTATAATGGGTTTCAGAACACTTTTTTTTTTATTTGTTTCCTTTTTTGTGATCTTATTGGAACTTTTTTTAGGCATAGGGTTCATTTTTTTTTTTTTTTTTTTTTAATCTTTTGTAAGCCAGTTAGTGGCTAGAGACTTCCTTTAGAATGATATGTAATCCTATTATTTAAATGAGAAACGGACGATTTTTTTCTCACACAAAAAAATGAAAATGTCCTATTTTTATGGGTTAATTTATAAAACATCACAAAATAATGTAACAGTTTTAATTAGGTGATCAATCCTTCAATTGTTTCAATCAATTGCGTCATTACACATTCTTGTTTTAATTAAGTGTGCAATTGCACATTTTGTCCAATAGATGAGGGAAAAACATATGGACTCTACATGTCAAATAAACTGACCGTTCGAGATTTTTTCTACGTTGAAAAATATTGTTTTAAAAAATACCATCATATCTCTATTATTTGTAGTTTTAGACATTTGAGAGTTAGTTAACTTTATATAATACAGATATGAGTGTATTTTCGGAAATAATTTTTTTTCAACCTTCAAAGAAGTCTCAAATTGTCAGTTTTTTAATTTAACACATTGAGTCCACATATTTTTCCGTCATTTATTGGACGGAATTTTTAATTAGACACTTGATTAAAACAATAAAAGAAATGGACACCTGGGTGTTCTATATAATTAACATTTCAATATAGATATAAAGAAACTCAAATAATTTTTACATCCCAAGTACTTTCTCTACATTCCATTATACTGTATATAGACTGAAAACATTCAAATCATTATTACAATGCAATTTATTTAAAGCATATTTTATCGGGTGATAAATCATCTTAATAAGTTCGATCATATTTGGTCTCCGATTATCCTTTATGTATTACAAAAGAAAGAAGAAAAATAATGAAAGGAACGGACAAAAATAGATACATAGATTAGTTATGATGATCTCGATCAAAGTTCATTTAAAAAGAAGAAGATCTTGATCAAATTTATGCTTTGTATTTGGATTACTTCTGATATGAATAATGGTTCACTAAACCATGTAGTTTAGATTTGTCCCTATCAGGAGATAGACGTGTTTTTTATATGATTTGGACAAACTAGTTGGACTATGTCCTTATAAGAAATTTCCTTGTATTTGAAGCAAAGAGGCCAAAATCTCCACAATCCAAGAAGCTGGTCTACTTATCGTCCATCAAAGGAGGGCCAGCATTATAGGGGAAATTGTTCATTTTTTGTTGAGCCAGCCAAGCCTAAAGCCTAAAGGGCTATATACTATGCTTGGTGTAAAAAAAGCTAAGGAAGAATATGCATTTCTGGATAAACACAAAGTGTTGGGCACTCGGCACTTTTAGTGGTATGGATATTACAATGTCAACTCTTGCAACTTGGCTCTGTTCCAATACATGCCATGCTTCATGAAAATTGTCACTCATACAAATGGACAAAGAACAACAAAGTCCCACTATGTCACATAGTTGAATTAGGGGGATTACAACAACAATGAGTTCACATAAGTTGAAAGAGTTATAGCCTAGAACGACTAAAATTCAGGACATACTGAATCATTTTGGTCGTTTTGGTATGATCGGTAAAAAAAAATGAACGGACTAATTTTTTTTTTTGTGGGGACACTTTTTGTGATTTTAGACACCTGTTATGTGAGACATATGATGCATGCTTAAAGACATGTGTTTATCAAGATAAAACACATGTTACATCTTCAGAATATGTATTCATATAGAAAGAACGCTTGCTGCATGTGATTTAATACTTATCTAAAATCATATAACAAATGTCCAAAAAATATTTTATATACATTGAATTTAAAACGTTGAACATACTATATTGCCTTTCTTTAGAACGGGAATAGATCATTTATTATGCAAAATAACAAAGATATGGTAGACAGGTTTAGAGAGGGTGAAAAAAGAGAGAGAAAAAAATAAAGAAGTGTGAGAAAGTGAGTTTTTAATTGACGTTGACGGACTATTTTGAAAATAAAATTTTAGTGGAGAAAAAACAATTTTCTCAAAAATGCCCTTGAGTAACTTCCATCGTTATATAAAAAAATATATGAATTCAACCATTAAAGTTATATTGCGCATGTGAATGATTTTACCCCTCCACACCTTAATCAATTCCAAGCAAAAGGTAAGATTGGAACAGTGACAAGGATAAATAGTAAAAAGTGATTATTAGTTTAAGCAAACGGTAGTTGTAGTTGGCAAATGGGAATTTTTTTTTCTCTTTTCTGCATGGTCTTAAAAGGAGAGACACGAGATACCCAAGCAAAGATGGGGTTTAAAAGAGACAAAACATCTACCTGGATTTGTTAAAAGTGTTAAAACTTCCCATCCCGTCTCGTCTCTGCCTGGGAATTGGTAAAAGAGTTCTTGGTTGGAGGAGAATTTTTTAGTATCTTTTCTTTCTTTTGATGAAAAACTTTTTGTATCGTACAAGTAAAAATTATATTGACTCCTATGATGCGTATAATTATGAAATTTCAATTAAATTAATCGTAAATAATAAAATATACATAAATAGCCAAAGTGAAATGGGAAGGCCAAAATGGTATATATGCAAAGGAAAAAGCTTTAAATGCTAAGCACTATTGGCTAAAAATTCAAATTAAATACTATTCACCCCTGTTGGTATAAGAAATTCACCCTCTTATTTATCATTTTGCCATCAATTTAGCTAATTAATTGACTAAATTTTAGCTCCCTATCATCTATCTCCCATATGCAAAACCAGTGACAAGATGATTGCAAAAGGCTGTTATATGTGGGTCGGTGCCTTCAGTCAAACACAATCCTGTTCCCACTTTGAAGATCTCTTTCTATTAGTTCCTGACAAATTCAGTTCCTTTAAAAAAAATTAGAAAAAAAAGAAAGAAAATGTAACAATTTAAATTTTTTATATCACCCATGTAACAATTTAATAATAGAAATATTTTATTTCTATAAACTAAATTTTAATTAATAAACTTTAGGAAAATAATGGATATAATTAGGAATTAATTAAAAATATTTTATAAAGTGGTAAAAGAAATGTGACAAACGATTTAGAGTTATCTAAAAGCGTTCATGCCCTCCTCGTTCTTGGCATTAAGATAAGAGGTTCTCTAGAAATCTTGAATGAGAATATGAGATATCTCCAATTAAAAACTTTGCTTCTCTAATCTAAACAGTAAACACTAATATCAATAAAGTTCCTCCGTCACTGTCGTTCCCTATTTTCACTCGACCCAATTAGCACCATAGTATTAAGTCTCCTATCGCCACGTCTCAATCATTTTGGTGGCATTATACTAAACTTTAAAATGAAACCCTACATAACTGAAAAAAAGTAATTTTCATGTAAATATAACAAAAAAATTACAATTATATCATAATTTTTGTTTTATAGGATATACTAAAACCTTTTAAAAGTAATTTTACGAATTTAAATACTTACAAATTTTATTCACTTGAAAACAGCGATCTTTTTAGCTTTCTTTAAAGCAAAATTATCAACTAAATCTTCTATATAAGAAAGTCCAAGTAATTACAATTTTTATTATTCTTCAACAAAACACACACACACACACACACACACACACACACACACACATATATATATATATATATATATATATATATATAAAACATAAAAATTGGCCCCCAATTTTTTGAGGCTCTGTGCGATCGATCACCTCGAATACCCTCTTAACCACCCTTGTCTCCTGTACTATTTCAGCATCATTCTTAATTATAATTTTTTTTTAAAAAAAAATTATAATTTATTTATTTAGATTAAAATGTATGAATGAATTTTTTTATTAATTAAATTGTTACGAAAAATAACATATGAGAAGATTTCAAACTCGAGATACATGG
Organism: Vinca minor; assembly: GCA_026122235.1. NCBI lineage: Eukaryota > Viridiplantae > Streptophyta > Magnoliopsida > Gentianales > Apocynaceae > Vinca > Vinca minor. The sequence continues at coordinate 6,743,848 of JAOCZM010000246.1, read as the reverse complement.
ATTCGAATTGAAAGTGTTCGATCAACCGCGTTGATCTTCTTCTGCCAACTCTACCCATAGTTTTTTTTATATAAAAAAAAAAAAATTATTAATATGACAGTAAATGTAAAATCGAAATCTATTATACAAAATCGAAAATGTTGCACTGACTACATTAATCTTCTTTCTGTCAATATTTACGGTTATAACTGAGTCAAAATTAGATGACAAAAGTACTGCTAATTATAAAAAATTCAAACTGAAATTAATTTTTTCTTTAGAATTTATATATAATTTTCTTTTAAGAGGAATCAGTTTCTAGAAAAGGGCAAAAAATTCTGTCCCCGTTCCTATCCTCATCCCTATCCCTAATCAATCACAATTCACCTTATGTATATATAATTAAAAAAATTGTATATATAGTAAATTTTAATTGATTAGGAACAGAGATGAGGACAGGAATGGGACAGAGGATTTTCACCCTAGAAAAGGAGGTAGAATTGTGAGGTGGGTATGAATATTTTAAGGAGTAAACGACGCAGTTTTCACGCATGACTGCGTGCCAACAACAGCTGCTAAGCTGACTTAGCTGAGGATTTTGCTGCGAAAATCGGGCTGTTCTTAAGCAACAATAAACCACAAAGACAGCTTTCCCGCGTAAACATTACTCTGGGTTTTTTCTCGTATTGATCTCCTAAGGAGATTTTTATGTCTCCCCAGGACAATCTGATTTCTTTAAATAAATTATTATTATCAAGTATAGGCCACTCTTGGTCTTTTTTTTTTCTTCTTTTTTATCTTCTCATTAAATTTTAATGGGGAAGGGGACCTATCTATTAGAAGAAATAGGAGGATTCAAGATGCAAGAAGGGGATTCGAACTCATAACCTCTACGTAATGAGGCATCAGTCTTAGCCACTAGACCAATGCCTCATTGACGGCCACCCTTAGTCTAGAGTATGAAGATTGTGTGGGTTGAAATGTTAGTTGAACTACTAGTCAAATTTCAATTATTGTTATTTTTGTCTCATTTTAACTATGTTTAAGATTAGCACTTAAAAGGAGATATTTCATATTAAAGATATTTTTTTTATGAGAAATTTCATTTTTTTCATTGCGTGAGAATATCTATCAAAATAACAGTATTTTAACTAAAAGGAGTATCACTTAACTATAGAGAAAGCATAGATAAATGCATCCAACAACACCAGCAAAAATAAAAGCCGAAACACTTCTTTTACGGCATACAAACGATAAGGAATCACAATTTAATTCTAGCATGAATTTCCTAACATCGTCTTTTCAATAGTTTTGTAATTAGTTATTAGTTGTATACATCATAAAAAAAAGTTTTATATTCCTGCCTATTATATTGACAAGTATTAATTTAAAAAGATCATGCAAATACAAAAATAGTATTATTGAAAAAAAACACGTATATGTTTTAAAAAATTGATAGCGTGTATATTCATAATATAAGCTTTGATTATCTTAAGAGATAACACACATGTTTAGCAATAACTTGATGCATGAATGTCCTAGATCATAAGAGAACTCGATTAATTCCGATAATTAGAATTGAAATGATTTCTAATACTGGATCAGATACATTGCATATTGCACCAAAATTTCTAAGCATTATATGATGTAGAATATTGTCACTTATAAACTTTGGGCAAAGATACAATAATTTCTTCATTAATACATACTATTTTTGTCTGGTGAATCTAGCTAAAAAAAATTCTCCGAAAATGAACGAACAATGATAATTTAAGCAACCCACTCTGGGGCTAGATCCTCCTATTGGGGGAGATATTCATCCAAAGCATTCCATGCTTTTGGTCCTTTGTTCTTGTATAAGCACATGGAATCACTTACAAAAGGGTCCCTTTTGAAATGGACAGTTTGGATTAGATAGAGGGTGATAAAGGACATCCTTGTCCCCGGACATAGTTTAATGGGTAAATACATCACGAATACTATTTTGCTAGCTTTGTCAATTCTTGCAGTGTAGGGGTGTGATTCGACGAGAATTAACCACTTATGAATTGCTAGTATATACAGCTCTGGTGAGTCCTTTCAAGTGATTTAACTACTTCACTTGGCTCTAGAGAGGGGGAAAAATCGTTTGTCCCTCATAGGTGTCTCAATGCCTGTTTCAACCACTCATAATTCGTTACATAAATATCCCCTAATTCTACTTCTTTAACTAGTAGGCATGAGGACACGTGAAGAATTCTGAATGATTTGAATATACATGATCACACTAGTTGGAGATAAACGATTTTTGGCCCTAGAGACGGGCAGTAAGTGCCTTTTAAGTTTGGGCTCAAATCATTTTTCTTTTTATTTTTTTGAGAAAGGACATTCTTTTCAAGTACCAGACGGAAAACATGATTGGTTTTGCTCATTTTGGGATAGAAAACCCCAAAGGCTGCAGAAGCCAAAAAAAAGTAGGAACTTAAGAATTGAAATACACAGAGGACTTGATGAAATTCATCTTCTAGCTTCTGGACTTGCCAAAAAGTATAAACATCTCATCTTGCTTAGGATTCTTTTGTTTCCATTTCCTCATTTCTTTCTTCTCGAACTATTCAATGTACCAAATTAAGGTCCACTACTAAGCTTGCTACTACTACTACTACTATGGAGTATGGAGAAGATCTTTTAAAATAGTATTTGATTTTTTTAATCCATAGTCACTATATTCAAGGTGACCGAAGAGTTTATATGACTCGGAAAAGATTTGAATTTGAACCTTGATAAAAAAAAAAGTAAGAAATTACACTCATTTTACTAATAATGTCACTCTCGTTGACTCATATAAGATCAATTGTAATATTTCGTATTACTTGAATTGTCTAAAATTAATAAATGATATGTAACTATAAACTTAAAAAATTATAATTACCTTAAAATGTTTATTTTGATATTCAGTTGACCATAGACTACTCTTAATTTCGCAAACATGAAACATGACAATAATAAAATGAATTTTTCTTAGGAAATCTTTTACTTGGGAGAGGGAGAACATCTCTCCAAGAAAAGAGGAGACACCCCATAAATGTGTAAAATTTTCATTAAACCTCCAAGATACTCCCTCCATTCCCTATTAATTGTCGTTTAGGAGATATCCAAATTAATTGTCGTTTAAGGTTGTTTTATTAGTTGTCAACAATTTATTCCAATTATACCCTCAACATTTTTTTTTTAATATGGGAATATTGGAAGTTTAAGGGAGGGAGAGAGGGTGGGGTTAATATTGGAAGTTTAGGTGGAAATGACAATTTCCTTAATTTTGTAAAATTGTCTAAAGAGTCTTATATTTAGGAATGGAGGGAGTATGATTTAAAGAGAAAACTAGTACTAATTGACATCTAATATTTTCAACCTTAAAGCAATCAAAATACTGAGAAAGAGCAAACATCAGGAGGCTTGTGCTCAAAATTTGGCTCTGAATAATCTTTCTTTCGGACTCGATTCGAAGTAGATTTTGTTACTTTCCTTTTACTTATTCCTCCATAAAAGTTAGGATTTGCTTTTTGTTTTTTCTGAATAAAAGTTCGGAAATCGATTATTCTATCAATAAAATTGTAAACACTTATCTACAAATTATAGTAACAAAATAAAATGAAACAGAATATTATAAATTTTTGTGATCTATAAAGATTATAGGCTTGTCATTTTTTTAAAGATTATAAACGAGATGGTTAGACATTTCAGCTCAAAATCTGAAATTTTAAGTTTGAATACTCTCTCCCTATATAATAAAAAAAAAAAAAATCAGAATATAGAATATAAATTTTACCTAAAAAACTTTGCGGACCATAGAGGGATCAATGGCCCCATCTTGTCCTAGTACTATTGGGACAAGATTAGAGAAACGCTCCAGAGTGGGACACCTATGGTTTGGGGACAACCAAGGCATATGCCCCTGCTATGAAAGATAAAAGAGCAATAAAATAGACAGCTTTGTTCCCATGTGAACCAATTCAATAGCAACCTTCCAAAATTCCAACTCCCTACCCTATGTAGGGCCAAAGCCATTTCTTTTATTATTATTTTTACGACTCGACTCGACTAATTTGAAAAGATGATCTCTAATATTAAAGTTGTATCAATAATAATTTAAACTCTCAACTTTATTTTGAATATATATTCTAAGAGATAGAAAACAAAGAAAGTTGCTAGCTAATTACGCAACGATCTCTTATTGCTAAAAGCCAATTCCTTCCCTCTTATTTCTGCCTATTTTATGATCAATTCTTGCAAAACCCAACCTAAATCCAAAGTCCTTATTGTATCTTCATAATAAAGCAAGAAGCTGGGAAGCACTCACCTAGTCACCAATATATCTTTTCTACTATATATAGCTATGGGACTCCTATATATTGATTATTGTGCCTAGCTCTTTTTAGGTAATGCCATCAATTTGTCACCCTCTTGCATAATTTGTATGTGGAAATTAAATATGGAAAATGATTTACTACTAAAATTTTGGGGAGAGAAACCCTAAACCCCCAAATTAAGGGTGTTAAATGACTATCTTACCCCCTGCTGGTATAAGGGATTCACCCAACTATAAGGGCAAAAAGGTCCGAAAAACTATTTTAGTCAATCTTTTAGCCAATAATTCTAGTAGCCTAGCAAGGTCCCATTAAATATATCTCCATTGCCCCTCTCTATCAACCACAAAATATGCACTCTCTCCTCACGTAACACGCGTTAACCAGCTTAAAATGTGATCACTTAATTATATAACAATTTCTTTTTTAATAAATAAATTTCTTAAATTGTCAATAAACTTACTTACAAGTTATATAATTACATGATATGAAATGTAATTCCAATTTTTTTCTTCACGTAATGGAATGAAAAACGGAAGCAAATCTTGTTAAATATAGATGTATTATTAATGTACACGTTGTAATAAAACGTTTAGAGAAATTTATATGGTGGAAGAAATATTCATTGAGCAATGCCAACTAAACTTCTCATTTTGCAAAGGTGGGGAGGTTAGGTTTTAATTCATTATGCTTTGATGACCTATCAAAGAAAGTGACTGATATTTGAAAGATTCCTTAGTTGAATTAAAATCCATATGGCCAAAATTAATGTTCATGTTAGTATGTGACAAAGCAGGCCTCAATTTCCAAATTAAGTTTCACAAAGTAATAACTAATTGTATCTCATGTCTCAACTCTTCTACCAGCACAATTTCTTCAACTGTTCCCTCAAGAATGCCATATATATATATATATATATATATATATATATATATATATATATATATATATATTCAAGATGGTTTCTTTATTATGAAATCCATGATTCTATATGATATGGAGGGTCTCCTATAGATCATATAAATTTATGGATTTCATAAAAAAGATAAAGAAAGAGGATCTCCTATAGAGTACTTGAAGATCATCTTGGGTTGAAGAATCACGACTTAGAGATTTTAGTTTTTCTCATTTTTACTCAATGCAACATTCTTAAAAGAAAAAAAAAAAGTCTAATGTATCAAATTTCAAATGTAACAACAGTGAGGGGGGTGAGGGGGGTTTTCTATTAATGTTAAACTCTTGAACTCAATATACTACAACTTCTAAGCAAGGCGAATTCAAAACATACAAGTTAGGGCCGGCGTATCTTCCATATATTGGATACACCTTTCAAAACTTAACCGATATTTTTTTTAAAAAAAAATAATATAAAGATTTTATTTAACTAACTTGTATTTGAAAGTAGGGCTAATAAAAAATTTATAAAATGTATGATCTTTTTCAACTTTTAGAGATAGGGATAGGATGGAGAAATAGTGTCCTCCATCCTGCCCTCCGGTCTCATCAACAAGAAAATTACTCCCTCATTTTCGGGTCTCTTCTTACTATAACTAGGAATTCTTGATCCCAATTAAAATAAGAAAGAACGGGACTCAATTTAAACAGGTGAATTGTCATCCTGTCAACGGTAAACTTTTATTACTTAATTGACCTTATTGCTACACTTATATATGGCGGTTTTCTCACTTGGATAAGCAACCTATTCCACCCTCCTATATAACTGACAAGACCTACACATCTGAGAACTAACTTCCTTTCTCTGAGTGCATAAACAAAGACAGCTAAAATCTGAACTACATAATTTAGATTAAGCACGATGGAACTATGGCTTCTTCTTCTTCTTCTCATCTCATATTTTCTACTTGTTTTAGTATTCAAATTCTTCTTCCATTATTGGTGGATTCCAAAAAGAATCCAAACCCACTTCTTCAAACAAGGAATCAAAGGCCCAAAGCATCATTTCTTCTTAGGCAACCTCAAAGAACTTGCTAGTTTGATGTTGAAAGCTTCATCTCAATCTCAAGCCATGCCTTTCTCTCATAACATCCTTCCTCGTGTTCTCTCCTTCTATCATCACTGGAAGAAAATCTATGGTACATTTCTCTAAACTCAATTTTTTTTCCTAATAATTTCTTGATATTTGACTCCGGTGCAACTCAAAGTCTAGGTCAAAAGTTAGAGTTACTATTCAGTCACTAATTGATAATATCTCCATCATTAAAATTACACTTAAAAATCAACTGCACTGGAGATGATTCATATCTATTCGGTTTTTTTGAATAAACAGGTAGGGGGTCTATGTCAAACTGTCATTTATTAAAAAAACAAAAAAGTGTTTGTTTTAATCCTCATTGAGAATTAGTGTAGATTTGTTTATAATCTTTTCTTTAAAAGATTGAACAAGCTAATAAATGTTTTTGTGAATTTTAAATTTTTTTATGTACATTTTTGGAGTGAATATATTGAAGGGATATAGCATGGCTTTGATTGCAGGTGCAACTTTTCTTGTATGGTTTGGTCCTACAGCTCGACTCACCATTGCCGATCCTGTCCTTATAAGAGACATCTTCATTACTAAGTCGGATTATTTTGAGAAAAATGATCCACCTCCACTTGTTAGAAAACTTGAAGGCGATGGTTTGCTCACTCTCAAAGGAGCAAAATGGGCTCACCATAGAAAGATCATCTCACCTACCTTTCACTTAGAAAATCTCAAGGTAGGCTTATCGCATTCATAAATAAACTCCAAGTTTAAAATACTGTCTTCGTATTAAACTGAATATTAATTTTTATTTTATTTTTTGCAGAATGTTTTATTTTATTTTTTCAAAATAAATAAAAATAGACGAATATTCAATTTAGTACAGAGTAAATAACATTTTTAAGTAATATTCTACTGGTCAAATATCAATTAATACGTAGGAAAAAAAAACTAAGATTCAAATCTCCACTTTCTCATATTTGTTTGTTGTCCCTAGAATGGTAAGTTGGGACTTGGGAGAGTTAGCTAATGTGTATTTTTTTTTCTTGGTTTACTAATTTTGTAGCTGATGATGCCCGTTATGGCGAAAAGCATGGGGATAATGTTGGGAAAATGGTCCGAAATGTCCTCAAAGGATGGAAAAGCCAAAATTGAAGTAACGGAATGGTTCCAAAACTTAGCCGAAGAAGTCATTACTCACACAGCTTTTGGTAGCAGCTACGAAGATGGAAGAGCAATTTTCCAGCTCCAAGCACAACAAATGGTTTATGCTACAGAGGCTTATCAAAAAGTCTTCATCCCTGGATACTGGTATTTAATTAGTACCATTTTATAAGTACACTCTTGTCCAGACACGTTTAACTTTAGAATCTCGGAATTTAAATAAAATTTTATATTATTATTAATGTGTTACAGGTACTTGCCTACTAAAAAGAATAGAATTTCTTGGAGATTAGATAAAGAAATTAGGAAATCTTTGCTGAAGCTCATTGATACAAGAAGAAAAAATTCGACTAGTCAGGTGTTGTTGTCAGACGAATGTCCCAATGATTTGCTGGAACTCATGATCAAAACAAATATTAATATTTCTTCTTCAATCACTGACCACGACATTGTTGAGGAATGCAAAACAATTTTCTTTGCCGGAAAGCATACAACGTCTAATTTGCTGACGTGGACGACTATTTTGTTAGCTATGCATCCACAATGGCAAGAACTGGCACGCGAGGAGGTGTTGAGTGTGTGTGGAGCACGTGATACACCTACTAAAGATCATCTTGCTAAGCTTAAGACAGTAAGTTACTCCCTCCATTCCCTATTAATTATCGTTTAGAAGATATCTAGGTATCCAAATTAATTGTCGTTTAAGGTTGTTTTATTAGTTGTCAACAATTTATTCCAATTATACCCTCAACATTTTCCTTTCTTTATCAAGTAGAAGTAAGAGAGAGAGGAGAGGTGGGGTAATATTGGAAGTTTAGGTGAAAATGACAACTTCCTTAATTTTCTCAAATTGTCTAATGAGTCTTATATTTAGGAATGGAGGGAGTATTAACTAAAAGTTTTTCTTGTGTACATCACACTTTTTGTTTTTAGCCAAAAAAATATTATGCATTTTCAGCTTTTCCCCCCTCCTTTGTCCACATTAGAGGGTTGCTTCATGTTCGTCCGAGGACAGTTGTTTCCTAGACCCACACATTACACACATTACACACATTGGGTGGAGGAAACTGTGAACTGGAATTGTTTTTATTAGTCTCGTCTTATTCTTTTTTCACATAATATTATTTGAAGATATAAGGTCACGAGAGTGATTTATGGTTTTATGTTTCCATTTTTTATCTCATCTTATAGACAACTGTCATTTATCATGCATAATAGACAACTGTAATGTATTATACTTTTTGTTTAGAGTTTCACCATTTTCTTTACACAATTAATTTATTAAAAAGGTAAAGTGAACTTGTCGATAATGAAATATCGAATGAGATAGAAGATTTGAACCAACTGGAAGGTGGAACAAGTGTCCGCTCCTCTGGTTGTAAGAGGGGCGTGGATCCAAAACCAATTGTTCAGTGCATAATAAAGTGAAAAATAGTATTATGTGAGAAGAAGGTAAATCAAGATTAACAGAGTCCCACCTCCCAAATTATTTATGGTGTGTTCAAATTTTATTTTTTTGTTTTCTTTTTAATGAACATTTAATAAAAGTCGAGGTTGTTAGCATGCTAACATAATATTTTGACTTTATTTGGTATTATTTGCAGTTGAGTCTAATTTTGAATGAATCGCTGAGGTTATATCCACCGGCAGTTGCAACAATCAGGCGGGCCAAAGTGGACGTAGAATTGGGAAACATTATAATCCCACAAGGGACAGAACTTCTCATACCAATCGTGGCCGTTCATCATGACCCCGGAATTATGGGGCCCCGATGTTAACGAGTTCAACCCGATTCGATTCGCTAGAGGTGTGGGCCATGCTGCAAGACATCCAATGGCATATATCCCCTTTGGTTTGGGGTCTAGGAGATGTGTAGGGCAAAATTTGGCTATTTTGGAAGCAAAATTAGCAATTGCAATGATTTTGCAACGTTTTAGTTTCGATTTAGGCCCAAATTATGAGCATGCTCCAACGGTTCAAATGCTACTACAACCACAATATGGGGCTCCAATCATTTTCCAAAAATTGTAAAATGACCTAAAACGTCATGAATTACACTAGGGCAGCATAGGTCATATATATAGAATGGTTCCTTAGAATTAGGATTCTATGTATATAATCTCTTGGTTTTTTTTTGCTTTGGTTAGCATTTTGAGATTCCAAGGATATGTTTTTGTCTTCCTTTTGAAATGGAGATTGGTATTGGGATTGAAATTGAAATTTTGTTTGAATTTTTTTCGTATAAAAGTATATTATTTTTAAGAGGAGATGTATGGTTTAAAATGAAAAATTTGTATTAGATTGTGCGAAAAGAATCGGGTTACGGTGTTAAGACTCATTTTTTTCAACATATACACTGATGCAATTACACCGGTTGATTTTTAATTTCAATCAAAGATTGAAAATAACTATTTTCTTATTTTAAATTTGGTTTCTTCCAAAAGATCGACAACGAATAATACATTATAGTATCAGCGTCATAACTAAATCGATTTTTTTATCCTTAATATGTATGTGGATTGAGTCGAATGAAGTAACTTAGTAAAACAAAATACTCCTTACTAAATCGAGAAATTTTGAGTTCAATGCTAACCTAACGTATGACTATTCCCCAATGATTTTGAAACTGTTAAATGTAAAGGCCAATAGAAAGATTGAGCCGAATAGATTAGTAATTTCTTGACCTCTCTAGTAACTTCACAAATTTGTATTGATGGGCCAGACAAAAATTATTTTCATCTGAAATTGGGACAAAGCCCATTATTTTTACAACATGAAAATTAGGCCCAAATGTCTTATTGGAGCACAGCCTCATTCATACCTTCATGGAAGTACCATACGTGGCAGCTTCACGACCATTCCTATCGGACCTTCGAACTCCGAAATCTACTTACCCATGAAAAAGAAGACGACCAAAACTCGCCACGTCACCTCACAGCGCATTTTAGCCATGGGTCCTTTTTAACTTTAAGGCGCGAAACACGTTCCCCGTTTAAAAACCACTCTCCTCTAAAAAACTTCTCCTACAATCGTCTTCTTCACAGTGATTTTTTTTATTTTTTTTATTTTGTTGGTGATAATTCAACTGCGCTAACCTTCTTTGACTTGTTCTCGGTGAATCTACAAAAATGCAAGCTATAGTAACAATGGCATCCCTATCTAGCTCACTGATGTGGTTCAGGAAAGGTATTCGGATCCACGACAATCCTGCTCTAGAATACGCAGCTAAAGACTCCAAATTCCTGTACCCGGTTTTCGTGATCGACCCGCACTATATGGATCCGGATCATACTGCATTTTCTCCCGGTTCATCTCGTGCTGGATTGAACCGGATACGGTTTCTACTCGAAAGCCTCAGTGATCTTGATTCAAGTCTCAGGAAGCTTGGTTCACGTTTATTGGTGCTCAAGGGTGAACCTACCGAAGTTATAATTCGCTGTTTAAAGGAGGTAATTTTCTGATTTTTTTCGTCAATAAGTTGAAATTTATAAGTTCCGAGTGAATTTTGTGTTTCTTTTGGGTTATATTTGAATTGCAGTGGAAGATAAAGAAACTATGCTTTGAGTATGATACAGAGCCGTATTATCAAGCTTTAGATGATAAAGTTAAGGTAATATTCTCCTCTCGTCCAAGGTATTTTTAGCTGACATTTTTCTAGAGTTTCTAAATAATTTTTTAATAGATCGGTATTCGACTAATCTGATAAGATATAAGTAACATAATCCTGATAATGTGACATAAGTCACTAATTGTGTGACTCGGAACTGTGACCTTAAGCACTTATGGCATTATTAGATTTCTTCTAACTCGTATCCCACTGCAATTTCTAAATAATTGAGATATAATGAAAGTATATATTTCCCCGTACCCTAGATTTATAGAGATGCTTGTAATTCTGTACATAGACTAGAAACTTGATGTTGAGAGAGAAGTGAACTTTTTTACTTAATAATAACTTCGAAAATTTCAAATTTAGGAGGGAAGAAAATGTGATTTTCAAAATTGAGCTCTATTCTTGATTCTGCGAATGTTGTGTTAGCTTTTGTGATAATTTTGTTTTTTTCCTCTGGTAGAATTATGCTTCAGTAGCTGGTGTTTCCCCAGTGAGTCATACACTCTTCAATCCTGCTGATATAATACAGAAGGTGAGTATTTTCATGGGTTTCAATTAATTTATTCCTAAATGTACGAGAGGATAGTTCATTTTGATTAGTTTTTTTTTTTTTTTTTGGATGTTATCTACTTAATTTTATGTTACCTTATGCATGTGCAAAATGTTGGATCAAAGAATGGAGGAAGACCGCCTTTAAGTTATCAATCATTTCTTAAAGTTGCTGGAGAACCTTCATGGAATTCATCTCCTTTATCGATTTCACTTCCTTGTCTTCCTCCTGTTGGAAGAGCTGGGAATAGTGCAATCTCGGGAGTTCCATCAGTTGGAGACCTCGGTTATGATGAGACTGAGGAGGTAAGGAGTTTTGGAATTTGTAAGGGGTCCTTCCCTGCTGAATTGTTCCTTAATGAGAATTTTTATGAACAGGGTGGATATTCTCCTTTCAGAGGTGGTGAATCAGAGGCATTGAGGCGTCTGAAAGACTCGATCGCTGACAAGGTAGTGGTGGTGATATTTTGCTCTCTTAGAAAATGCCAGGAAGTCATGATGTCATTTGTGTTGTATTCAGTTGATTACCTTTGAAAATGCTATCACTTTCACATGCAATGTGTTTATGAGCGAAAAATGAAGTCTTGAGAAACATTTGTTGTGCTTATGCCTGATTGCCGGTGTTATTGCTATCACTTATGTTATTGGGCTTGTCTCCATTTACTTTCTCTGGTGACGAGCTATTTATGTGATCGAATATATGATTCCTTTTTGTAGGAGTGGGTGGCGAACTTTGAGAAACCCAAGGGTGATCCATCTGCATTTCTCAAACCAGCAACAACTGTCTTGTCACCCTACTTAAAAGTATTTCCCAGAGGCTCTGTAGTTTGATTTCTTTCTTTAATGTACTCTGATCTCTTTTTCCCTCTTTTGGAATTGGTTCGAAGTTTGGTTGTCTTTCATCCAGATACTTCTACCAGTGCATTCAGGAAGTTCAGAGAAGTGTTAAAAGGCACACTTCTCCACCAGTTTCCCTCCTTGGACAGGTCAGTTGAGTAGATGCTCATCAACATTTTGGCAACACAAATCTGACTAGCTTTCATAAACTTCTGCAGTTGTTGTGGCGAGACTTTTTCTATACAGTTTCTTTTGGCACTCCAAATTTTGATCAGATGAGTGGTAATAGGATATGCAAGCAGGTAATCAAACTGATTTCCATTCTATTGCATCTAGTAAAGTTTGTAACTTCATAATATATGCTTGTAACTAATGGTTTTAGACTTGGGAAAAATTGCCCAGTCTCCTGATTAAACTATGTATACCTGAGAACATTTGTACTTTCTCTTGGACCTCCGTCGATATCCAAAAATATCACAGCATACTGTTGTGGCTCAGTACAATACACAGTGAGCCAAAGTGCAAATAATCTTCTATCCTATGTAGTGAGAATGTGAGAGTACTAACAAGGAACATGCTATGGCAGAAAAATTGATCCGAGATTGATAGGATTAGCTGCTCTTAGGAAGTCAAATGGAAGAGGGAAAGAAAAATAAAAACTATATTGATCACCTGGGCAGGAACAAGGAGGAATCGTTTTTATGAATTGAATAGTTTATTGTAATTGACATAGAAGAACTAGTAAGTGGTTATCTTCTTCATTTACCAATTGGCAATTGCCACTTCTCAAACTGGGGCCGTGTATTTGTTAAGATTTGAAGACTGTGTATATTGTGATTATATTCTTTTGTTTATTTGTACAGATACCATGGAATGATGATGCTAATTTGTTAGCAGCTTGGAGAGATGCCAGAACAGGTTATCCTTGGATAGATGCCATCATGATCCAGGTTAGGACCTGGATACTACATTGTTTGTTTTTCTTTGAGTAATTACTACATTTTTTGTTACTCGAGAAATTGTGCCTTTTAGCCAATCCCCAGATTTCGTATGATATTTTAAACTTACAATTAACCATCTAATTTCATTGAACAAAATCACAGCTGCAGAAGTGGGGCTGGATGCACCATCTTGCACGACACAGTGTTGCATGCTTTCTAACTCGTGGAGATCTGGTAGAATACTTCAACCTGCAACATGATTTCGTCATCATTTTGTCTTCTTTTTCTGATATAAGTTATTTCACCTGCAGTTTGTGCACTGGGAAAAGGGGCGGCATGTCTTCGATAGACTTCTTATTGATTCGGATTGGGGAATTAACAACGGGAATTGTTTATGGCTCTCCTGCTCTTCATTTTTCTATCAGGTGCACTTCATATCTCTTGTTTGTCATGACTGTGTAGTTTATAAACTACTAAAGTGGGACTCACGGTTATTGACGGGGAAAACACTAGCCATTTCGAAATCTTCTGATGAGACTGCAGCATGTTTAAACATCTGAATAAATTCCATTAGTTTTCATTTCTTAAAGAATTTTTTGCTAAATGCATTATTTGGCAAGAGGAAGGGATTGCATCCAAGTGGAATTCTCCTTTTCATTGTTTGATGTAAATTACCATGAGCCATCCCTATCTAGAGCTCTGATGCAACTCTTTATTTGACAGTACAACCGAATATATTCTCCAATTTCGTTTGGAAAGAAATACGATCCTGATGGCAATTTTATTAGACATTTTCTTCCTGTGTTAAAAGGTATGCAGATAATGTCTTGGTTCTGTTCTCATGGTTTAGCTCTTCTAAATTTAGGAAATCTATTTCTATTTACAGACATGCCTAAAGAGTATATTTACGAGCCATGGTCTGCCCCTCTGCGCATCCAGAGAAAAGCAAAATGCATCGTTGGAGTGGATTATCCAAAACCAGGTCAGTGGTCTTGATGTTCACTTGTTTGCCTTGCCTTCAAAGGCTTGTTTCCATTTCCGTCTACTTTGAATTCATCTTCTACTTTTCCAAAGTGGTTGTTAAACGTTCTTAAATGCATAAAGTAACTAACTCAATTCATTTTTTTGTCAGTGGTTTCCCATGATTCTGCAAGTAAGGAATGTCGGAGAAGAATGGCTGAAACATACGAGTTAAACAGGAAGCTAAATGGCATTGTGAGTGACGAAGACCTCAAGAATTTGAAAAGGAAACTTGAGGAAGATAAGAATCAGGAGTCCAAACCAAAGAAATTAAAGCAGAAGTTGATTAGCTGAGGTACGGTAGGCAACAACATTCCGGGAAACAATTCCAAATATTGATCACATCTTTTCCAACTCAAGGAATAGAATGATAATAATTCGAACATGTACTTTTCAGGCAAGGACTCCTGGTAGTAACATTTTCTTATCGCGGTTTCATCTAAAGATTATCAGATTGAAGCTTCTCAAGGTAGTTTTCAGAATAATACAGAAGGTCTCAAACTTGCATTACCAATCAACAAGAAGAAACAGTATAATTTGTTTTGTCAAGTACAATTTGGTAGGTACTGTCTGTGAACATTTAATGCATTTGATGTTGACTGTAAGTGCTTCTTTAAGGTATTCTTACATATTTGCTTGTGACAACTTTCATTTTCAGGTGTTCAAAGTACACAAGCTCTTAATGGACATCCTTTCTAATAACTAAATTAACTTAAAATAGTTGAAGGAAATGAAAAGATAATATTAGAAGGTGGTGCCCAAAATAATCACTTTTTTCTTTCTTTCTTTTAACTTCTCCAAGGGTAAATACTATAATATTTAACCGTGCAAAAGCATGTGTTCTCATTGGTTAACCAGCAAGTGAATATGGCTTTTAGATACTAATTTTATATTCAGTGTTTCATTCGTAATTTTTTCCTCAAGTGATTTCTCCAAGTGCAATTGTCAGAATATTTGAAGTAAAAGTGTGGTTTATAATTCAGGATTTTAAAATCAAATCAAACAATTTAAAAAAACAAAAAAAAATTTGAAGCAGTTGCAATTTTACTACCCTAGGTGTCGAGACTATTGACTTGGTAATAATACACCTTGGCTCAGGTGCTGAACAAGAAAATTCAGTATATACGGGACATGCTTGTCAGCCATTAGATTTTGTACTTTTGTACTGTTTGATCCAACGGTTGAATAAAAAACAGGGGGTATTTTAGAGATAAATTTTGAGCTCTCTTTTTTCTCTTTTTACTTGTAACTGGGTGTTCAATAATCGAACACGTCGTTCAATAATAAAAAAACGTGCGTTCTATAATAGAGAACATGTGTTTATCGACCGAGAACGCATGTTCAATAATCAAGAACATGCGTTCACTAATAAAAAATGTGCGTTCTCTAATAAAAAATGTGTTTATTGACAGAGAACGTGCGTTTATTGACAGAGAACGTGAGTTCTCTGAGAGAGAACGTGCGTTCTCTAATAAAAAACATACAGAACGTGTGTTCTCTAACGAGAAACATGCGTTCTTTTTCAGCCCGCAACTTTTCTCTCTCCTCCGTAACCCACCTTTTTAACTTTTCACCGTAACTTTTCTCTCTCCTCTAATAAAATTACATATGTACTCTTTTAGACTTTTCTCTCTCCTCTAATAAATCTCAACCATTGATCCTTTTAAAAAAATGAAATCAACTAGCTCATATCGTGTCCCGCAGCGTCATTTGAATTAAAGGCGTTCAAAGATGAGGGCTAGGGACTGGTAATAATAATAAGGGTAATGTTAGGAATTTCAACAACTGATTAATCAGCACACGTGCGAGTCAAAACCCACTCCCACTGTATCGCAAGCTGTGCCACTGGCGAATCATTCTCCATTTCTCCGAATCCAAAAAGAAAAAGAAAAAAATTCCGAGAGGACGCCGAAAATAACAGAACCTCTCCATCTCCATCTACAACGACGGGGTAGACCTTAGATCATCAACCAGAAAACCCTAACAGAAGATTCTAGAAGAAGAAGAATTATGTGGAGAAGATTAGCTTCCTCGCGCCTCAAAGCTTTATCCGCTCTCCGATCTGCCGCTCCCAAACCACACCGATTTCCCTCCGCCGACGCTGCTGCCGTCCGTCCATCGGCGAGTATCATCTCTCGTCACTTCTCGACTGAATCTGGTATTTTTCTTATTATCTAGACCTAATTTTTATTGAGATCTTATGTATTTTGTGGAATGTAATTTATATTTATATTTTTTATGTGGCACAGGAAATTTAGCTAAGAAACCTGAGGATGTAATACCAATTGTGACTGGTCATGAGCGCGAAGAACTTGCAGCAGAGCTTGAAGTGAGTATTTGTGATTAGTATAATTTTTTTCATTTTTGTTGACTCTTTGTAATATTATGTATTGGCATTCTGATTCGTATTCTAAATATTAGAGATTGAAATTTTATCTTACTCTATTGAGTTTCTTAGAGTACTATATGATTGATGCTATATGAGATTGAAATTTTTATTTTTTTTTATTGATTAGGGAAGGGATATTCTGAAGATTAACTATCCTGTCGGTCCTTTTGGTACAAAGGTCAGTATTGATGCTTGTTTATTGGAGTTATCTTGTTTTGATAATATTATTGCTCGTAAGGATCAAAATGCTGGAATCTTATTCCTTAATAGGTGCTGTTATTAAGGATTTATTGCATTTGTTAGTGTTTAGTCTAATTTGAATCTGTAATTATAATTAGTTCATATGAACTTATTGCACATGGTAAATGCATGAGAAGCTTACCGTTATGGTGAATCCTAATTTTTTTTGTTTGTTTAATAATTTATTCAGCTGCCTTTATTTGTTGCCATCTGTTACTCTATACTTCTGGCTTGTTTCTGGAACTTGTTTTGTGTTTGTATTTGCCCAACCAACTAATAAAAGCAGAAGAATCTTCTTGACTGAAAGTTGTTACCTTTAGTTTGTCGTTCAACTGGCTGATTGAAATCATGATGCAAGTATCCATAAGTTGTATTCTTTCTTCTGAATAACCATTTGGATATCTGGTGGTCTAATGCTACTGTTTTTTTTCTTTTTATGTCGATTGCTAGAATCTCGAATTGCAATTTTATTGCTCAATTCTTGCTGTTCATTTATCAATGTTTTCTTGTACAATCTTCCTTCTTTTGCACATTATCCTTCTGGAAAGAATTCTCTATAGCTTCCATATTAGTTGACCAATCTAGATTTTTGTCTGAGATCATATTTGAGATATGTTTTCTTTTTCCAAGCAAAATCCTATTTAGATATTTGTGAGGATCTGTTTTGGAGACAGCTTTGAAGCCCTGTTACTAGTGTTATCTCTTTGCAACCAAGAAAGAGTCTGAAATTGAATCTTAGATTTTATGGTCTCCCTTTACATGCTATGTATTTCTTACACTATAACATATGTCTACTTTATGTTTATCGTATGAATCAAATTTGGTCATGAATTGTATGTTTCGAAACTTTGAGATTGAGCTTATTTCAGAGGCGAATCTCATAGCTGCTAATTGGTATATGCTTTATATGGTTTATACTTTGGAGATTATCGAGTCAACACATGACACAGAAAACGTGACATATTTGAATAAAATAAGTGGTTTCTTGTGTAAAGCTTGTTAGGCTAGAATTTTCTAATGCCTTTGGGTGTCTCTCAGCAAATAGAATTAGTGCAATAGATGAGAAAAACTTCTGCCTTTGGGATTACTGTCTCTCACTAGTAGATACAAAGAACTTCTACGTACCCATTAACACCGAGAGGCAAAGGATGAGTGGGGAGTTTTCCATTTAATAATGGTATTTAGTTATCTGGTTCCTCTGTTACTTTGCATGAAGAGCCATTTGATTGCTCAGCAAATCTTAGGTAATTGGTCTAAAGATTCATTGATCTTAAATTTACGTGAGGCAAAGTTGCATAATTAGGTTTCTCTCTCTCCAAAAACCTACTGGATGTTTACTTGCATATAAAACTTTAGGATAAGTTAACACCTCTGATGTTTTCTCTTTGGTGATCGTATTTATCCATGTGCGTCATAATTTGCTTGCAGGAAGCACCTGCAGTTATCCAATCATACTATGATCGAAGAATTGTTGGATGCCCAGGAGGCGAAGGCGGTAAGTTCAAGTCACTTATCTGGTTGATATAGTTACTTTCTTTCCAGGTTATGTGGAAATACTTAGAGGTTGGACGAATAGGAGAAATCAGGGAAGAAATGAACAGATAGTTGCAGCTGGCTTGACTTGTTACTTATGGTTTTCAATTTTATGTTTTTGCGTCCATAACAGAAGATGAGCATGACGTGGTTTGGTTCTGGCTAGAGAAGGATAAATCACATGAATGCCCAGTCTGCTCACAGCACTTCGCGGTCAGTACAATAATACTTTTTGTGTGTGTGTGTGTGTGGTGTGGTGTGTGGGGGGGAGATTAAGCAAATAATTTTATGGAGTTTAGGTATAAGATGACATTGTAATGAAACTATTGGTAATATTGGAAGCACATATATGGCTGGATAGTCATTGTGGTCATAACACTGGCTTAAGTTTTTGCTTGTCGCATTGCTTGTGATGCCATCTACAACTAGGTTGTGATAGCTAATTATGATTGTTGTATTCCTTTTTTTTTCATGCAGTTGGAAGTAGTTGGTCCAGGAGGGGACCCTGAAGGACATTCAGATGATGAGCATCATTAATAAAATGCTGCAATCTGCCGGATAAAAGTCTGGTTCGATGACGATGAGAACTTATGCTAGTATATTCAGCAGCCTCATGATTCAAAGGCTTGGATTTTGTCTTTTGATGGATTTGTGTTCTTAAGGTTGCTTAGGCAACGGATGAGTCTGATAATTTTCTATTACACTTTTGGACATTTTTTACGATCTTCCAGTTGTCCATTCAATCACGTATTCTCAGCTTCTTTAGCCTATGATCAAATAATTGATGGATACAGTTTTTTGTTCTTTCTCTTCACTATACAACATAATTTTATTGGCAGTTACATGAAATGCCTTCTTCAATGGATAGTCTAAACTCATGGTGTATTTATATGACATTTTAAAGTTGCTTCTCTGCGGCGATGTAACCTTAGAGATAGTGAGGCCTTTGCTATGGTGCCGGTTTTCCCTCTGTGAGAGTTTTCATTGGTAGACTTCTGCAGAACTTCTTTGATAAATTGAGATATGAGATACTCCCGCTACAGAAATTGACTATGTACCAACTTCCAATAGTTGTGGTCGGGGCTCCTTCTTCCTGGACTCACGTAACTGCAGTTGTTGTGGGTTAGTTCACACTTGAATATGACATTAATTATTTAGGATAGAAACGATAGATTAATTAAATCAAAGAAATTTAAACTCTGGTTTTAAGGTGGTGTTAGCGAGCTGTTACTATTTACTATCCGCCCCAAGCTCGAGAATATCCTTGTCGTTTAGCTTCAAAGTCTATGCCACTCTCATTTTGGTGGGTGGTGTTTCCAAATTGGGCCTTGTAAAAAACCCAAATTCAGCCCAAAAAATCGCATCATAATTTGACAGAGAAAGAAGGATGGGCTCAAATTCAGCCCAACAAAAATAACATCTACGTATTGAGATAGAAGAATGAGATGAGAATGCGTTAATAATAAATCTTCTAGAACCCCGAAGTTGTCATATGCTTCACCGTTGACGAGGGTTCGATTCCCACGATGGACAACTGCAGGCCGAGCTCGGATTAGTCTCCATATTGGCGGTGAACACCGGGTGCCCCTCGAGGTTAACCAAAAAAAATCTTCTAGACTTCGGAGGAATCGTTTGTCAGTCATTGGAACATATATGAGGACGGCCTTAAACTTATAGTACACTATCAAGCAATACTATTCGATTTAAAAAAAAAAACAAATAATAATTATGGGTTAAACCAATTGCATTACTCCATGTTTTATAATTAAATTGACATACTAAACATTGTACTAGATAATTCGACGTCGTTCAACATTGTACAAGAAAATCTCTGATGTTGTAAGATGCAACGAGAACGTTGGCTTCACAGACAGATGACACGTCTAATAAGATGCTGAAGGCTCCGGTAGGGGAAAGGGGCGGCAAATAAGAACCCTTTTTGCTTTAAGGTAATGTTACGTGGCTTTTAAAAAAAAAAAAAAAAAAAGGTAATGTTATGTGGTGGGTGGGCAAGTTTAAGAATCAAGCAACTGAGGAAATAATGGTGGATGGTGTAAAGAGAATGAAAGCCCGAATTGATTCGTGAAAACGAATCAAAATCACATAACAACAGCGACAGAAGAAGAGACAATGATATTTTCTTTGCTTCTTCTATTCCTTTGCCATATCATTTCTGGAGAAAAGACAAATACAATACTCACTCTACTGTTTTATACTTGCTCCCGTTCCAAATTAGACTTCCACATTAGACTCTAATTATAATTAAAGAGAATAGTTTGACTAAAAGCGAATTATGATAATATCCTCGTTCATTGATACTAATGGTCTAATGGTAGGATTCATGAGTTTAATACTTCAGATTTTGATCTCGGTTTCAAACCCAAACCAAATTCTAGATGATTTAATACTTCAGGTTTCATTCTCATACTCAATTCAAAGTTAGTTTAGGTTTGAGTTTGAGTCTCAAATCAGACCAACCCAAACCAAACTTCATCCAAGCACACGCGATCTCTTAAATATAAAGGGATTAGTTATAAAAATTTAGGGAATAAGTATATCAATTTTGAGAAAATAAATATTTATTTTGAAACTAACTAAAATAAAATTAATACATTTAATTTGGCGGCGTAGTAAGTAATACATGAGTCCTCATTAGTTTTTCTCTTAATGAATTTCTCCCTTTCAAGAGTTGAGAATGTCTAATCAAACAGCCTTTCCCTTTCCAGTTTCAGTAACCAAGCAGATATTTTCCTTTCGCTCTTCAACTTTAAAGTTTATTTTGGTGATAAATCATTTTGAATTCTCTGTAACATTTTTTGAGTAATTCATAATTATAGTAATTTTACGACTTATATAATTTATCTTTTAAAATTTAGAGTTTATTTTTTTACTGTAAAATATATGATGAATAAAAATTTATAAATTTATTGTTATAAAGGATGTTGCGAAAAGAATTTCAGAATTAGATAAAATGGTTTAGATTCCATATGTTTCCACTCTTTCTCTATGAGCGAACTGGTATGAACACATTCTTTGTGTACGTAGAAGGAAACTTTTGGTTGGTTCTTGGCACATGGATCCACCTTATCATGCCCATTTTAAGGATTGAGGAATCTCAAAAGAAACGGCCTAGAAATTTCATTCCATAGCTAGGATGTGATGGAAAATGATGCCCCCGTCCATCCACATAAATAACACTAAATAAAAAACCAATAATACGAGAATGAAATTGAAGTAATTAATAGCTTAACAATTGGGAACTTGAATTGTAATGTTTAATTTTTGTATACTAAAAAATATAAGAGAAGATATATCACGCATACCATATCATTTTAAGTGTACACACTCTTGAGTTTTATTTGGATGAAACGAAACGCATATCTAAATTTCAATTGATCGTGGCAGCAAAATGACATTATCGTGAGAAGAATAGAAAGAGAATATTATATTATATTTGCAATAGAAAAAGAAGGCGTTTTTATTGATTAACTGAAAAATAAATAAACTAGTGCAATAAAAGATTTTTTGTTATTTTTTTTTCTTTTGAGAAAAGACTTTTGTTAATTGAGTCATTATTTTATTTTTTGCTAGGTATTGAGTCATTATATTTGCTTGAATTAATGTGTGACATTGTTTATTCTTTATATCAAGCATGTCTAGACTACAAGAGGCTCAAGGTTTTGGATACGATGTTTGGAACCCTATAACCAGCTGTTTCACAAAACCATTGTGCTTCTCTAAGGAACTTGATGAGAGCAAAAATCATCTACAAAGAGGATGGAATAAGGGCTTGTAATATTCAAAAAAATCGCCAACACCGAACATAGTAGCTAGTAATATTAGGTAACATTCGATGCATATTGCAGGATCGAATTCTCTTCCCTAATTTTTAATAAAAAATATTCAAAAAAGTTGGTGATAAAATTAATTAAAAAGAAAAATAATAAAAAGTAGAATAATGAAAAGAAGAAAAAAAGGAGGCTATCATTTAGAAGTTGAAAGGCATCCTCAATAAGGATAGTATTTTCAACTTTTTGTACCAAAAATTCCAAATTGAATCATTTGACATCTACTAATGACATTTTAATATTAAAGGCTAGTGCCAACAGCATATATGTTTTATCTTTGAGTTTTAATTGTATAACAAATTGAGGGCTTTGAGTGTTAGTATAAGAGAGCCATGGATTATTTTTCTTTTGTTTGTACATTTTGTGAATAGTTGAGTTGACAAACCAAAATATTGCAATACAATTACTCCCAAAAGGAGGGAAAATTTATAAAGATTTACAAATTGAGATTCTCTTTGCAATCAAAGCCAATGGAGGATGGACATGTGGATAGTAATATAAAATTTAAGCCGGATACTTAATGATGCTTTAGCAAGACTATTAGTTAGTGGATGAAAATCTTCTGTACCTGTATATGTATCTATTTTTATGCCCAATCATTTAGAATTTGTCATTTAAAAATTTCTTCTAATTATATATACCACATGGTGAATTAAGAGTAGTTGGACACATGAATTGGTACATACACGGATACAAACGATTATTTCCCTTAGTTAGTAGTTACTTCTTCTATTTCATCATACAAATCGTTTAGAATATACATCAAATCTTAAAAAAGTAAAAAACGAGGTTTTTTTTAAATTAAAATATTAATATTACTTTCTTAAATAAAATTAGTGATATACAAGTTATATTTAAAAGAATAATATTAATATTTGTATTAATAAAATACATTACTTTTTACTTCTTTAATTTTGGTTAACTAAGTATTTTTCCGAATAAGAGTCGGATTTTACAGGTATCACACAAGTCACGTGTAAAATACGTCCGTTGAAAAATAAAATGAATGAGCGCATCGCTGCAGGTCTGCAGCCCATTATCCCAAAATAATTGGGCAATGACAAAGATGGGCCCCAAGCTAGTGGTAAAAGAGGGTTATGATGGGCTAAGAAAGCCATTGTCCATACGTGGGTTTGTATCTCCGGCAAGTTGATTTTTTACTACTTACTATAGTACTCCCTCCATTCCTTAATATAAGACTTTCATTTGTAAAAATCAAAAAAGTAAAAAATATGATAATTTGTTAGTTAAAATATAAATATTATTATCTTAAATACGACTTGTATAACACAAATTATTTAAGAGAGTAATATTGATATTTTGATTAAAAATATATCTTAAATTTTTTTTCCCTTAATATTCGCAACATATAATAAAAGTCTTATATTAAGGAACGAAAGTATAGTACTCCCTCCATTCCTAAATATAAGACTCTTTAGACAATTTGAGAAAATTAAGGAAGTTGTCATTTTCACCTAAACTTCCAATATTATCCCCCACCCTCCCTCTCTCTCACTTCTTTGTCATAAAGAAAGGAAAATATTGAGGGTATAATTGAAATAAATTGTTGACAACTAATAAAACAACCTTAAACGACAATTAATTTGGATACCTAGATATCTCCTAAACGACAATTAATAGGGAATGGAGGGAGTACTATTTAGCAATGAAAAATGAGGCGATGTGACAAGTTTAACCAACTAGCGGGGCGGGACGGGACGGGTGGGTAAGATTCTTAACCTCCCAATTTCACCTCGCCCCACATGAAAAACATGAAATCAGCAGGGCAGGCTGAATTTGCTGGGTTTTAATGTTTTTCATTTTTAATTTTGAAGTTAGTCTAAGTAGAAAAAACTAAAAGAATATAGTATGGAATAAATATAAAGAAAAACTTGTACTGGTGAAATTTGATATGTATTTCTACCGATTTTATTAATAACAAAAAATAAAGTTGTATAGGGAAATTTAGTGACTAAACTTCCCTAATGGAAATACATTTTTTTTCCTATGTGCCTATAAAGTAATATCGCCCCTATCCTTCTTTGTAATCGTACTTACGACCACACTCCTAGATTCACCAAAATCACAATTACATGTTTATGTACACTTCAAAGAATCTTATTAAAGTGATATACATTTTCAACACCAAACTCAGTCAAAAGTGAAATATTATGAAATTCAACTCACTCATTTAAGAATCAGACTTTAATATTAAGTTAATGCTTAATTCACTTCATGTTTACATTTTGTTGGAGTTGGACAGGCCATACCGATCCGAACTCATTAACACCTCTAATTAGAACCATTATTCTCGACCGTCTTATTAGTAATTCAAAAGTTTTTTTTTGGGGGTGAATTCAAAAGTTGACATATCATCAAAACTGTGCTAAAAAAAACCACTGTCGTCATTAGACTTGAGTAAGAGGAGGCAAGGGAGAGAGTTGGGTGCGCGGTCCAGTTTTTGGGACACAGTCGCAGGGTGGTGGAGTAATTCATCATTAGTACAATTTACAAACAAACAAAACTAGCAATGAATGAATTCAAGAATTTGAACATTACAAAGTGGCAAGCAGGACAAATAAAAGTTCAAATGCTTTTCCAGATTTTGTCCCTCCTTCCACCACCACCTAAACTACTTCTTCAGGTTAGCATTTCATAGCAAGATTCCCTGTCTAATCTATATATGATTAGGGTCATTTGTAGTTTTTATTATCTTGCTGTTATTGGAATTCTTGTAAGCCCAGAAAAAAAAAACTAATCTTTTTGGTTATTATTCCAAGATTTATTGCTGTACAAGAATGATGATAAAATGGAAAAAGAATTGAACTTTCTTCACTTTGATGATAATGGGTATCCATCAAATCATCTCTGGAGGAGATATATACATTAAACAAATGATTGAGAGAAAGACGTTTTCTTTTTTACCAAATTGGTTTTATTCTTTCTTGTTTTCAGCAATATTCTTCAAAGTGTTTTAAAGTAGTAGTGTGGGAGGGGTTGATTGAATTGAGTTTCATTTTGAGATTTTAGTTTCAGTCACAGTCTCAAACTCAAATCAAATTTTATATGATTTAATGTTACATGTTTCATTTTCATACTCAATACAAACCTGACTTATGTATTAGTTTGAATTGATCAAACCCAACTCAAAACAATCTAATTAGGTCCTTTATTTATATGGCACCACTGCCCACTATGCTGTGTAGATTCTCTTTCTATGCTGTGTAGTAAATCTAGAGCCCTCCATTTTCCAACCTGGGGTTGTTTCTTATGGAATGAAAACGTGCTCTGTGTTTTCCTTTTCTTGCTTTGATTCTCGCTTCCCTCCTCTGCTGATGAAAAGATTTCCAACTTTTGTCCTTTTCATGGATGCTCTTTCTTTCCTTTAATTTTTAATTTTTTTTGTGTGTGGAATTTCTAGGTTGTTTTAGGCACAATGTGCAGCTGTTTCTCACATACTTAGTGATTGCATATTCACTTGTTCTTATTCCATTTTTTCTAACCTAACTCTGTTTGGTTAATTCTGAGATATAAATAGAGGACTCCCATTTTGTATTTTTGTTCTCATAGCACTACTACTACCTCTTTTCAGTGTACACCTTTGATTACTAAGGAAGGTGATTCTTGTATACTTACAAGGGCTTCTCCCATTTCCTGCAGCCAATATGAGTTATACAACTTCTTCAATGGGCTCTGGTTAGTAAATGGTTTCTCTCTTTCAGCTTCTTCTTTTTGCTGCATTACTAGGACAATAGTTTTGCTCAGGGGCAGGGTGGCAGCCACCCCCAAAACATGGATTTATTTTTTTCTAAAATATACTTGTAAATATTACGTCTTGCACTTCCAAGATTTTTAAATTTTTTACTATAATATATGTCCCTTTATAATTTGCCTGTCAATCATAAAAGTTCTGGATTCGCCCCTAGTTTTGCTAAAATCACTGTAACTACTCATAGTTGAGATTATAGATGACTCTTGCTTACATTTCTGATCCATGTCAAATTTAGTTCATTCTTTCTTATTACTCAGAATTAGTGACTGAGCAATTGAATGAATTTCAGGAAGCAGAACAGCTAGAAGAACGTTTGAGTTCGGGAGGACATATGTGGTTAAGCCTAAAGGGAAGCACCAGGCAACAATTGTTTGGCTACATGGTCTTGGTGATAATGGTTCCAGGTAAAATTGCTCTAGCTTTTAGCATTTTGTACTTATACTCGATCTTTAGCCGAACTTTCTTGAAATACAAATATTAGTGTAGATTCCACAAAGTAGTCAGATTTTTCCAGAAAGAGAATTTATTGTTCATAATATCCCTGGAAAAAGAGAATTACCAAGTATCATACGTGCATGAGGAAAGGCAAATTTAGAGATAGTGAATATGTTGATACTTTATACTTACAAGCTCATCTATCTGACGTTAAATTACTTTTGTTATTGAGTTTGCTAAACTTTATTGAGATTATTGTATAGCTGAGTTTATAGGAAGCAACTGCGGCGCCAAGAAATGATGTGATTTAATTTTTTTTTTATTTGATTGAGTTAATAGGAGAATGTGTGGCGCCGTAGAAAAATAGCAGCATATCACGGTTTTTAATTTGTTCTCTTGTTTCATTCTAAATTTAACTTGGAGATCTTAACAAAAGGCGCTTATGGTCATATGGGACCACTATTTTGAGAAACCTTTTTGCAAGTGGTTCATGCGCAATACCATATAAGCATATGCAGATGCATTAAGATATTTTCCTACAGTGCCATGCTTGCAAAATTAAGAAATGCTAGGAAGAATACTCCTTATCGTCTAGTTGCTTCTTGTTATTTGTTTCGTATAGTGGATTTCTAGTTTGGCATGATAAAGAATTAAGCTTTTTTAAATGACGGCTTAAATTTTTTGAAAGACAAGTAAACAAGTAGGCGGTTTTCTAATTTTGTGTTATTTTTGTTCCTGCAGCTGGTCTCAGCTCCTAGAAGGCCTCCCACTACCCAATGTAAGAACTTATGATTTCTGAGCTTTCATTTCATTAGGTCTGATATTCGTTTATTGTTTTCTCATTGAGGTTTTCATGCAGATCAAGTGGATATGTCCTACTGCTCCAACTCGTCCTGTAGCTATACTCGGTGGATTTCCTTGCACTGCCTGTAAGACTATTCCAGAAATCTTGGATTTATTAATTTTCACAAACTGCCATTCACAAGCCTTGTTCACCGTTTGCCAGGGTTTGATGTCGGAGAACTTTCAGAAGATGTCCCGGATGATTTTGAGGGCTTGGATGCTTCAGGGGCACACATTGCGAACTTGTTATCCACAGAGCCTTCTGATGGTACACTACATAATTTACATAAATTTTCTCGTTACGAGTTGTATTCATATCTGAAGTGAAAATGAGTGGCTTATCAATTTTATAACTAACTAAACCAACTCAAGTACTCTATTGACCAAACTAACCTTATCTGATAGTGAAACTTGGCATTGGAGGCTTCAGCATGGGCGCTGCCACTGCTCTCTACTCCGGAACTTGTTTTGCTCAAGGAAAATATGGAAATGGAAACCCTTACCCTGTCAATTTAAGGGCTATAGTTGGTCTTAGTGGCTGGCTTCCTGGTTCTAGGTATGAACTAATCCTACATTTTCTACCAGTAAAAAAGAAAGAATAAATTATACCTTCATGGTTTTGTCGTTTGAATCGAGTTTCTAAGCTCAAAGATTGGCATACTTGTTAACAATTAATATATTTGAGCAGGAACGTCAAGAACAAGATTGAAGGATCACATGAGGCTACAAGGCGTGCTGCATCCTTGCCAATTTTGCTATGCCATGGAATTTGTATGTAGATGCCGGTTTTGAAAATCTCATATATATTCTATTACTTGGAAATTAGGCTCTATTTTCTCTTGGTTCACGTACATGGCCTTGACTGATTTTAGCCTCTAAAAGGCTTGATGATAAATATTTTTGACGTCTTCTTTAATTATCTGGTTCCAGGTGATGAGGTGGTACCTTACAAACACGGAGAGAAGTCCACCCAGATCTTAAGCTCAGCAGGATTCCGATGCCTTACATTTAAAGCTTACGATGGGTATTTATTTAACTCTCTGACCAGACGATAAAACATCTTAAAAAACCATCACAATCCTTCTGAATATATATATATCTACTTTGATTGTTGCAGGCTTGGCCATTACACGGTACCTAAGGAGATGGACGAGGTTTGTAATTGGCTGAACGGAAGGCTGGGACTAGAGGGGGGGTCGCGATGCTAAATTGGATTATAGTATATAGCTTCTGATGATCACTGACGAAACAAAAGGTATCGGTAGTAGCAGAGGAATAAATTGACTGATGCGGGAAGTAGTTAAGAGACTTGTATATCGGTTCTTAGGTGGATCATCATGGGAAGAAGTATGTATGTATAATTAAGGTGTTGCTGGGTGAAATCCTTTGAAATGAATTATCATTTCTAGTTTTGGCTTCTGTATAATAAATTTTTTCTTATGTTTCTGTTTATTAGGTGCAATAATATATTTTTTCGTTTGTTTTGCTATTCTAATGAGTTTGAGAATGTTGTTAACTACACTATCATCTCTTCACAGTAATTATCTTGATATAGTGAGTTTGTGAGTGCGACATTTTCTTCTTTTCTCACGTGCTTTGATGCATCTGGTTCTTAATGCGGAATTTTTTGGTTTATTCTTAAGAAAAAAATTTAAAAAATATCGCTAGCCTCTGTTTTGTAGTATCTGGTTTCCTTCGAGATTTTTCATATACATTCATCAAAGAAAAAGCTTATGTTAACTTGACTAGTGTTCCTTAAAAAAACAATAACTTATGTTAGCTAGTAATGCAACTACAACTCTGTTTACATTTATTTGCCAGTTTACACATGACACTGCAATCGAATTAAAAAATAATTAAATTATATATATTAAATAATTAATAGACAATATTACTTATCTTTTAGTAACTCCAATTTAACTTATGGGTATTTATTCATACTATAAGAATAGAGAAATAAACTTAGAAAATATATACTACCTCCGATTCAAAATATCAGTTTTGTTTAGAAGGTATTTTTGTTGCAAAATATAGGTTTTTTTACAATAATTGTGCATTTATTGTCTAATTTACCCATACATCATTTTCTCCATATATTCATTTTAGTCAAAATGTGTAGTTCCAATGCAACTCTTTATTAATTTATTTGTTCTTTGGAGAATTAATTAGGGGTACTTTAGCCATTTTGATTATTATTTTAATTTGTGTAAAAACTTCTAAAATAATTTATATTTTGATTTGGAGGGAATATTTAATACTTTCTAAATTTTCTAGAGTAAAAATAAGTAATTAAAAATCGAAGAAACATGTCTCTATGGCAATGTAAACGAATGGAGTATTAAATATTTTCTTTAAAACGAAAATTATATGAAAACAATTAAGATGTGCTCTTAAAAATGTTTTCTTATACACAATAAGGCGATACCCACCACCCGATCCGATAGGTATTGTGGATGATGTAAATCAAGGTGATCCAGCGGCTCGATTGGGTGGGAGGATTGCCTTAAACTTTCACCGTAGTAAGTTTACCCCCCACATCGGGAGGCTGAAACTTCCACATCATGCGCAAGCAAGATTCGAACCTGCGCCCTTATACACAATCTACCACCCTCGAACCAACTGGGCTACCTTGCAGATCTTAAAAATGTTGTCTGGAAACGCTTTAATCTGACTCGCGCCGCGATTTCCTTCTAATCGAAACCCTTTTATAATTTGAAAAAAAAGAAAAGAAAAAGAAAACCCCTGCAAATTCCCTCTGAAGGGTTTAAGCAAAAACCCTAAAAACGGTTATTCTAATTAGGGCAAACACACTTCTCCCTTCAACGATGAATTACAGATTCCAAAATCTGCTCGCCTCTCCCTATAGAGTCGGAAACGTCGTCGTAGTGAACAACACCCGACTAGTTCCCCTGTCGGCAACCGTGTATCCGTCACCAACCTCAACAAATCCGAAACCTTAACCCTACTTTGTCAATCCTCCTCCAATCTCCGCCGCCTCTCCCGACGGTGTATTTCTACTAGCAATCGACGACAACAACCGCTGTCTCTTTATTAATTTACTCCGGCGAGTCGTTCTTCATCGTATCACCTTTAAGCATCCAGTTGCCGCTGCAGAATTCAGTCCTGATGGCCAGCATATCGCCATTGCGGCTGGGAAGTTGCTCCAAATTTGGCGGTCGCCTGGGTTTAGAAAGGATTTTTTTCCGTTTGATTTGGTAAGAACATTTGCGGATTGTAATGATAAGATTACGGCATTAGATTGGAGTCCGGACTCGAATTTTGTACTTGCTGGTTCTAAAGATTTGACTGTTAGGTTATTTTGTTTGAAGAAATTGAAGAATTTTAGCAAACCTTTTTTATTTTTGGGTCATAGAGATACAATTGTTGGTTGCTTTTTTGGAGTTGATAAGAAGAGTAATAAAGTTAGGGTTTATACAGTATCGCGTGATGGAGCGGTTTTTAGCTGGGGATTTAGTGATAATGATGAAGAAATGGACATTCCGGAACCGGAATCTCCAGGGACACCCGAGCAAAGTCAGGGGCAGGCTGGGGAAAGTGAGGGTAATGCTACTAATAATATGAAGAAGAGGAAGCATTTTGATGATGAAGATGAGAGTTTGGATGAAAGAATTGAGACTCCATTGCATATGCTCAAGTGGGAATTGTTGAAAAAGGATTATCTCATGCAAGCGCCAGCAAAGTTAACGGCTTGTGATTATCACAAAGGACTTGATATGTTGGTTGTGGGTTTTTCAAATGGAGTGTTTGGACTTTATCAGATGCCTGATTTCATATGCATTCATTTATTGTCCATATCTAGAGAGAAGATTACAACTGCAGTTTTCAATCATCTCGGAAACTGGTTGACATTTGGGTGTGCAAGACTCGGGCAGTTGCTTGTGTGGGAGTGGAAATCCGAGAGTTACATATTGAAACAACAGGGTCACTACTTTGATGTAAACTGCTTAGCTTATTCACTGGATTCACAATTCTTGGCTACTGGAGCAGATGATAACAAGTCAAGGTATATGAAACCAAAATCTGCTTCTTCCTTGCTTGTCACGAAAATGCTTACTCGGAGAAATGATTCCCATAATTGCTAGAATGAAGTTTATGTATTGGTATTCTGCCAAAATACCTGAATACATAGCAATATATTGATAACTAGGTTTACAGTTCCTTTAGTTTTTTTTCGTTGGGTGACACCTTATTTTCCTGCTGAGATGTAAAAATGACCGGAATAGTGCCTGTTAATTTCATTTTAACTTTGGTAATTTCAAACAGAACTGAAGGATAAGTTTTTATTGTTTATGGCTTACAGGTATGGACTGTTTCATCTGGCTGCTCTTTTGTGACATTCTCTGAGCACACTAATGCAGTTACTGCCCTTCACTTCATGGCCAACAACCATGCTCTCTTGAGTGCATCTCTTGATGGGACTGTTCGTGCTTGGGATTTGTTTCGCTATCGAAATTTTAGAACATTTACAACTAAAACTTCTAAGCAATTTGTTTCTTTAGCAGCAGATCAGAGTGGTGAAGTGATTTGTGCAGGGACCCTTGATTCGTTTGAGGTGTGATATTCTTTATTTGATTTTAAGTGTTTCCTTGTCATTCTTCTTCATCATACTGAGTAAATATTTTTTGTACGAATGTGTTTTAGATATATGTTTGGTCAATGAAGACAAACAACTTGTTGGACATTCTCAGGACCTTCATGGCTTGACGTTCTCTCCTACAAATGTAAGTGGACTAATGCTCTTATGTGCCCACGTTGCTTGGTGATGAGTATCTTAGTGGATAACAAATAGTTTGTACTGTTTCTTATTTCCTCTGGAGCTTGATTGAGCTTTGTGCTGATCCTGTAGGCCATATTAGCTTCATCTTCCTGGGATAAAACTGTTCGCTTGTGGGATGTTTTCGAGGGAAAGGGTGCTGTTGAAACATTTCCACACACACATGATGTCCTCACTGTTGCTTATCGTCCTGATGGAAAGCAATTGGCTTGCAGCACATTGGATGGGCTAATACACTTCTGGGATCCTCTTGAAGGATTATTGATGTACACAATTGAGGGCCGTAGAGATATTGCTGGTGGGCGTTTGATGACTGATCGAAGATCAGCCGCTAACTCCACTGCTGGCAAGTGCTTCACCACTGATGGTAGCTATATATTAGCGGGTGGAAATAGTAAATACATTTGTATGTATGATGTTGCTGATCAGGTCGGTTTCCTTTGACAATGTACTTTTGTATTTTGTGTCAAGTTTGGATGAGACATTTTATTATATCTGATCTCGTTCCTATTGCTTGCAAATTTTGCAGGTTTTGCTGCGCCGGTTTCAAATTACTCATAATCTGTCACTAGATGGGGTCCTTGATTTCTTAAACTCAAAGAATATGACAGAGGCTGGTCCAGTAGAACTGATTGATGATGATAATAGTGATACCGAGGAAGGGGTGGACAAGCAGACACGAAAGAAGTTGGCTTATGATTTGCCAGGATCAATGCCTAACAATGGAAGGCCTGTTATTCGTACGAAATGCCTGAGAATTGCACCAACAGGTCGGAATTGGGCTGCTGCAACAACGGAAGGAGTTTTAATCTATACCATGGATGATTCATTTATCTTTGATCCCACTGATCTTGACATTGATGTCACGCCAGAAGTAAGTACCAGTTGGATGAATATATGTAGGTTGGTTTTAACATGTTAAATCAAAGGGAAAATTCATTTAATGTAATTCTCCTTATTATGCTCCATCTAGGCAGTTGATGCAGCGCTTAATGAAGATCAGCCGAAGAGAGCTATGATTCTTAGTTTAAGATTAAATGAAGATGCCTTGATCAAGAAGTGTATTGTGGCTGTTAACCCGGCTGATGTACCTGCCGTTGCGTCATCTATCCCTTTCAAATATCTTCAAAGGTTATTCGAGGCATTTGCAGATCTTCTTGAGATCTGCCCACATCTGGAGTTTATTCTTCGTTGGTGTCAGGTTATGAACTAAAATTTCTTGTGTTGCTCTTTGGTTTTACCTTGAGATCAGCACACCCCCCCCACACACACACACCACCCCAACACACACACACACGAAGATTTTCAAATTTACCCTTTTACCCTTCTAAAATTTTGAAATTTCGAATAGCTTACCTAAAAATTACTCACCCCACCCCACGACAGGGTTCTGACTTCATCCCTGCTTGAGATGCAATCATTTTGCATTCAGAAATTATATAAGACGTTGCTGATGATTATTATCGTTTCTTATTTTGCAGGAGATATGCAAAGTTCATGGCCCTTCTATCCAGCAAAATTCCAGAAATCTTCTTCCTGCTCTAAAATCTTTGCAGAAGGCAATTACTCGATTACATCAAGATTTAGCTGATACATGTTCATCAAATGAATATACACTCCGATATTTGTGCTCCACAAACAACAACAAATAATGTTTGTGATTGATGATTGGTAATGACATCCTTGACATGTGCAAAATTTTGTTTCAAGATTTGTGTGATGAACGTTTAAAGATCTTTACATAATCAGTGTTAGTTGATAGCATCATTCTGTAGCAGCACCGCAGATATTTTCCAGAAAGTGAACTCATGAATCATGTTTCATGTGTGCGGTGTCAGTTGTCAGTAGGTATTTTCCTCGATACTTGTTGATTGATGAATCTCAACCAGCACGAGCATGCTCTTGAATGTCATAGGCGATGACCTCGTCCACTTTTCGCTCCTTTATCCCTCGTGAAAGCAAAACAAATTATGTGCATTTTTTTTTTTTACGGGAACACATTATGTACACTTGGGCACCATTTTGTTATTTTTTCAGAAGCGAATTTTTACTCTTAAGCAATTCATTCTTTTTTAAACAGAAATTCTAAAAAAAAAAAAAAAACCAATTCAAACATAATGTTCCTTTTTCTTTTTAAGTGGAGGATGAGGATTCAGCCAAGACATTATCAATTTCATTGTCTAACCCAAGCTCCGTGGATGTAGTATGAATTCTGTTTTTAATTGTGATTTGCTAGAGTAACATCCTTATGGTTTATTTTTCCTCTCTAGTTCTCACATTCCGCAAGAGGAAACAATATTGGATGAAAGCCAAATTTAACTACTACGAGCGTGCTATAATTTGCTCATCAGAGAGCCACCGTTTTAAGTTAGATGCACTAAAAAATGTGTATTAAACGACCTAAAACAAACATTAATATTCACAAACATGTGACTTCAGTTCATTAATAAAGCAGGCTTTTCTTCTTTTCATTTTCCCTATTGGATGCTAATTTGGCTACAATGCTTGTAGGCTTTTTTGTAATTACCGTCCTTAATGATTAAAACGAAAAAAGCTGTTCGAGACAAAATAACAGGGAAAACAACTAGAAATGGAAATAGTAAGGAATAATCTTCTTCTTCTTCTTCATTAGAACTTCTAAAAACATTTCCATAGTGACGTCTATTCCGCATATTGACGGGAACCTGAACTTGATGTACTCCGCCTTCTGTCAGAGGTAGTCTCACCTTGACGATTTGACCTTGATCCCGACGGTGCTGATGAATGACCAAGTGATCTACTAGCAATTGCTTCCCTGGCAGTATCCCATCCCCACTCAGAACCCAATCCCCACTCAGAACCTAACCTTGATGGTTCTGCATCCTCTCCTATAGGAGATTGAATCTCAACACGATTTGACCTTGTTCTCGTTGATCTCCTACCAACCGGTCTCTCAACTGTTCTTTCAGTCCCTGTGTTCCTCTCGCTCACTGGACCCGACCTTGATCGGGTTGTATCCCATCTTCTAGGAGGAAGGGTAATCTCGACATGATGATTTGATATTGACCTTGACCCTGACCTTGATCGGGTTGTATCCCATCTTCTAGGAGGAAGTGTAATCTCGACTTGATGATTTGATATTGATCCTGACCTTGATCGGGTTGTATCCCATCTTCTAGGAGGAAGAGTAATCTCAACTTCATGATTTGATATTGACCTTGACCTTGACCTTGATCTTGATCTTATTGATGATATCCTGTTCAATGATCTGCCACCAGTCCTTTCACTGCCAATGATTCTCGCCTCTCTTGAACCTGAACTTGCTGGTGTTGTATTCTGTCTTCTAGAAGGAATAATTCCACGCCGATGATTTTCCCTTGATCCAGTTCTCATTGATCTCCTATAAACTGATACATTGCTGCTCCTTGCACTGCTAGTGTTTCTCACCCCATCAGATGGACTAGAATAAATCTCGTTCAAGAGAGAGAAACTGAACTCAACCCCAACATCCAAATCTACTGAAATTTCATCAGCTTGACCCCATTCATCCTCAGTTGAGTCAGACACACTATAATCAGAGCTCCAATGCAAGTCAGAGTCACTAAAAACTAATATTTGACTTTCTTCTTCAGTAAGATGTATTTGCATTGCACTTATAGTATCCCCAAGATCCCTATCACGCTCCAACCTTTCCCATTCAGATTGCCGCTCTGGATCAACATCTGATGGCTTCACAGAGGGATGTTCATGCCTAGCATGCCTCCTCAACCCAATATAATTCCCAGTAAAATTACAGGACTCCAGAGAACAGCTTCTTACTTTAGAGTTCATATAGCAGCGAGCATTCTCTACAACAACCCATCCAATTATCTGTCCTCGACAAAGAGGGCAAAGCAGTTCAGGTACCTTTTCCCCTGTAGCCCTGGTTGTCCTTAATAATGTTTGTACCACTCTTCCCCAAGGATGCTTCCTTGCAACAGTAACACCTTGTTGTAGTTCTCTTGAGGACTCTCCAGCTAGAGACTTGCAGAACTGATCGAGGCAATTTGCATGGCGTTCGCTTGTATCACATATATAAGGGTGACAGCCTTTGTCTCCAGAGGAACAAAGTAACAGTACGGCATTGTGTGGGTGCTCCATGCAGATAGGGCACCTAGCTTCTTCCCACTCATGTTCATCTCCAACGTCTGACAAAGAACTCTCCAACTTGTCATGATCAGAATCCCTCGAGCTGCAAGCGTAAGGAGATGCCCTAGCTCGATGAGAAGATAAGAAATTCAGCCTTCTATCTTTAGGCATTTTGAAATGCTATCAAGTAGCAATATTTTTATTGTCCTAAAAGAGTCAAATGGCAACATGAGTAAGTAATCAGATGCATAGCAAGGGCAATTTCTGAAACTTAAATATATGCAATACAAATGACATGAAGATGTAACTAGGACAAATCTATAGCGTAAAAAACTAGTAAATATGATATACTCTACTAAAACATACTGTATATTTTAAAGCTAATGGTAAAAAACAGAGTTTACATATATAGAATACTACAAAAACATGAATAGCACAAAATGCACATTCTCAATGGTGTTTCTAATTAGTACCTACTGTGAGACATTGTACTTATTGAGTTTGGATAGATTAGCTTATAATTCGAATTCAATTCTCTTAAAATTCGAATTCCATTCTCTGATTTACGAACCAAACTCAATAAGTAGAATTCGAATTCAATTTTATGAATTCTTTATTTTACTGATTTACTCCAGTATTCAAACTCGAGCTTTTAGACAAGAACTCCACCCAAAAGTTCGAAAATATGAAATTATAATACATGATTTAAATACTAGTATCAAATAAAATACAATAGAACATTATTTAATTTATTTAATTACAAGATCGAATGCTTTCGAAAGCAAACATTTACGTATAATTTAAGAATTGGAGCCTAATATCATACTCAAATTCAAGCTAAAAAAAATTGAACTCTGAATTCGATAAAATCTCAATTCAATTACAACTGTACTATTATGCCTAAAAACTCAACAATTCAAATCGATTTAAAGGATTAAAATAGCGGGACGAACCTTGAAATTGGGGATCGAGATTCTGGATCGATTGAAAATTAGGGATTTTCTCAAAGTTATAATTTATCGGGTCAGAAGTTTCGAGAGGAAGAACTCCTTCCCGGGTTAAGAATGAAACTAATCGGGGGAAATAATCGAAGAAGTGGTTGGTTGGCGATATTTATAGAGGGAGAAAATTAGAGGACTTGTAGAAAGTCCAAAATATCCTTGATGATTATGGATTGGATTTGGACAGGCGGTGGTAAATGGGCTTCTTTTGTGGTTGGTTACTCCCAACTGAAGATGGGCTAAGAAAAGCCCAATAAAGGCCCAGCTTTTCCTTTGAACAGTCCATTAATTTGTCTGGGAGTAATTTATGTAAACCCCCTAAAGTATTTGGGTAGTACAACTTTAGTCCATTAAGTTATTGTATTTAGTGGATTAATGAATGATACTTTTTTATTTCTTTCTCTTTTTTAAGTTGTCAATGTTTAACTTCAGTGCTTAAAATTATGAGTTAGACACTTGACCATTAAAATGATTATCTAAGTGGCTACTCTTGGACGATGAAGATAATTAATCTAGTGTAGGATAGGATTTAAGTTTGCACGTATGAAATTTATTTTGAAAAGTTATATTAATTGTAAGACTGACTAAGTATTCATGAATCACAACGCCCATATAAAACATGTTTCACATCCCGTCTCGCTCTCAACCGGACTTGAGGGTGAAAAACCAAATGTTAGGTTTCAAAAAATAAATAAAAGAAAAGAAAAAAAGAAAGGAGAGGTTTAAGATTTCTTAAACCAAAACCCTGCCTGAGCCGTTCAACGTTGTCCTTTCGGAGTGTGGCGCAGCAGCTACAACATCCGCCATTGAAGACTGCTCCGTCAGTTTCCTCATCGTCGTCTGCTTCCATCATCTCCGTTAGATCTTAGATACCTCTGTTTCTAATGGCGAAAGAGAAACTGAAATATCTTAAAACTGCTTTCACCCCTGAAGGTGATTATCTGGCGATTCTTTCAACTGATGGAACTGTTAAGGTAATAATTAATAAAACATGAGTTCTTTTTCTTTTTTCTTTTGCAATTTTCTCTCTTTTCTTGAAAGTAATTTTTTTATTCGTTAATTGTAATTTTACTTTTTGTATTTTTATTTTATATTTTCTTTCTCGGGAGCGGCTTTGGTGTATAGTTTTCCTGTAAAGATTTGATTTTTATCAGATATTTCATTATGGGTTAGAAACAGATGCTAATAATATACAAAATTGCAATTCTATTTTACTTTATGGAACTAGTTTCTAGTGCATTAGAATTTTGTGGTGAATTTTAGCTGTTGAAATGCCTTTGAAACAATTATTTCAAGAAGGGCGGACTCAGCTAACTAGTAGATATTTTTTCGATGTTCTTATGTAAAATAGTGTCACGAGAGGTGCTTTCGGAACTTCTGTGTGAAGCGTGATACTTATGTGCTGATCTTGAAAGAATAGTTGTAACTATTTGTTGTTCTCTAATTTTTTGGAGGCTTTTATGACATGATGTTCTGGAAAATTAATTGTACTCCTACTTTCTGTTTGGATGTAAGAAATCTCATACAATTTATAAGGCCAACCTTCAAGCTTTGTGTAGTCAGGCCAATGCGTTTATAAGAAGGAACATGTAAACAAACTTTTAGCTTTTGATCTAACTCTAGACTTGAAAAGGAAAGGTAGTTAAATGCTTTCAGCCTTATTCCATTTCGTCTTAAATTTGTTTCAAATTAGACTTCACTCTCAAGTTCGATAATATGTAATAGATCTTAGATATTACTGATGTAGCAAATTTATTTTTGAAGTCTCCCTTTTCAATATAACCAAAGAGGAATAATGATTCTTTTGCAGGTTTGGAACACTAGTAATGGAACTCAGTTGGCAGAATGGAAGGACTCAAATGAAGATTTAAACGTCACTGTTTTATGTCTGGCTTGCAGCTTTAAAGGAAAGAAGGTAGACATGCACTTGAAAAATCCCTTGATTTGGAGCTTCTAACATTTGAAGAAGTTTTATGCTTGAGTTGGTGAAGTGTGAATTTTATTTCCTTCTGTAGCGCAGGAAAGAGCGAAGTACTTGTTTAGTGGCTTTTGGCACTGATGGTGGAGATATCTCTGTTTTAAATATTTCTACTGCTCAGATTCTGTGGAAATCTACAGTATTCCATCCTAGGTATGCATTTTTTCTTTCTTTATTTCTTTTTAATCTATTCAATGAGATTTTACAATGAGAATATAAAAATCAAATGGAAATTGTTATCCTAACACCATTTGGAATACAGTGGAACTGCTCATCTTTCATTTACAAAGAACGGCCGCGGACTTTATGCTGTTGGTACAAGTGGAATCGTACATGAAATGAATTCAGATACAGGGGAACTTACTAGAGAGTTGAAAATTTCTAAGAAGTCAATCTCATTGGCAGCATTTTTGCCTGGTTAGTAGTAAACTTTAAATTGAGATTTGCGCCATGACCTCAAAATCTTTCTTTAACACATCTTTTCTCTTAGTACAGAAGATGATAAGGTGGTAACTGCAGTTGGTAATAGGATACAAGTCTTTAGTTTGGAAGATGGAAAAGAATTGCTGAAGTTCTCCTCCATTTCGGTATGCTAATGGCTATCCTTCCTTTTTAAGCGCTGCTCTTTTCAGGTGTTTAAGAATGATAATTTTATTCCTTTGTTGCAGGGTCCCGCAAAATATGTTTCAGCTTCTGGCGATGCCAAGTTCATAGCGGCAGCCGGGTTTGCTGAGAAACAGCTGCAAGTGTGGAAATGTGATTTTAGCACAAGTACCACAAGTAGTGGACCTGTTCTTTCCATGAAACACTCTCCTTTATTTATAGAATGTAAGAACGGTCGCAACGGAGAAGATGGTTTGGTAGTCCTCTCAGTTTTAGAGACAGGTGTAGCTTATCTTTGGAACTTGAAATATGTCTCTGAAGAAGTAAATCCTACTAAAATCACAGTCAAAGCCAGTAGCAGTGAAGCAGAATCACGTGAACATGGAAGATCCAAAAAGAATCGCATATTCATAATTGCTGCTAAAGTACATGATTTGGCAACAGATAGGCAAGTTAGAGTGCTGGTTGTTTATGGTTCGGTGGATTCTCCTCAATTTAGACTGCTGGATGTCACTAGCCCAGGGGAGGATATTGTTATAACTTCAGGTGATGACACAATAAAAGAAGTTGGTTCTGTTCAAGATAATGGAGTTCATGTTGACAAGGGTGGGTTGACATTTGCTCTCCTTTCTTTATCAAACGCTCGACATTTGTTTTCTTGCAACTCTAATCCATAAGGACTTGCCGAGTTCTTTTATTTGGTTTCTTCATTTTTGCTATAGAAGCCTGTTTTAGTTTAAATGTGTTTTGAAATCTTTTTCGGTTCCCGAGATACCCTAGATGCCGCAAGACGGTGGAAGTCATAGTTGAATCTATCGTGTGACACTTGACTTATTTGTTCCAGCAAAAAGTATTTCTTAACAATTTTCTTCGGGTGGTTATGCACACCTAATTATGTTGAACTTGTTTTAGGTGTTCCAAAGAAAAAGGAAAAGGGAAAGAACAAGCGTGATGCATCGGATTTGGACAGTTTATCTGAAGTAGCGTTACCTCAAGCTGGTATTGCAAATTTCCTCCTTTAATAAATGTTTGTATCCCGTTATTTTTTTCTTTCTAGAGGAAGGCTTTCATCCATAATATCTTATATTGGGATAGTACCTCTTAGTATCTAAATTCCTTTTTCATAGGGTATTACTTGGGCTAGTAAAATCTCAGATTGATTCACCTTTTACCCAAAAAAAGTTCGATATTACTTTGTATTATTCTCTTCATGTTAATCTTGCAAAATATATGACTTGAAAGTAGTAGAAGCTTAACTTTCTAAACTTTGATATGCAGCTAATGAAGATTCAAGTGGTGTTCAACAAGTTGATTATGATTTAAATGAGCCAACAATGGGTGAGAAGCTTGCAAATCTCAATTTGGCGGAGAATAATGAAGCTATGGTCCTCGAGAACACAGGATCTTCTCCTCTTACAAAGCCTCCAAGTGCAGACTCTGTTCATGTTCTGCTTAGACAAGCACTGCATGCTGATGATAGAGCCCTTCTAGTAGATTGCTTATACAGACAAGAAGAGAAGGTCTTAACTTGCCCACGTCTTTTTTTTTTTTACATTTTTTTTCTAAAAGCAGCAAATATTTAAAAGCTATCATGATATGGTTTTCTAAACAATTGCATAATTTATCATCCTGCAGGTGGTTGCAAATTCAGTGGCACAGTTAAACCCCTCTGACGTTCTTA
The DNA here is from genome assembly GCA_026122235.1 of Vinca minor. NCBI lineage: Eukaryota > Viridiplantae > Streptophyta > Magnoliopsida > Gentianales > Apocynaceae > Vinca > Vinca minor. Next base: position 6,702,193 of record JAOCZM010000246.1, on the reverse strand, counting down.
AACTTTTGCAGTCCCTAACTCATATTATCCAGTCTAGGTAGGAAGAAATTATCATGGATACTTGTTTTGCTTATATTATCAGTTTCTTTAGATGCGTTTGTGGTTATTTATTTCTATTTTTGTTTGATTATATATTTCAGAGGTGGTGTGGTGGCTTGTGCTCTTCCATGGCTAAGAAGTTTACTTCTTCAGCACGCTAGTAGCATCATGTCGCAGGAGTCTTCTTTGCTGACCTTGAACTCTTTATATCAGGTCAGAACACAATTAATCAGAACATTTTGTCTTGTTGTTAAGTATTTGTTGGGAGTTAAAAAAGAAGCACCAGAAATCGTTCCTAGGGCGAAATATTTAAAGGATATTAAAGCATTCCTTACCAGCCCGAGTAGCTTAGTTATTAAAGCATTACTTACCAGCCCGAGAGGTCTGCTCACTGAGTGCATGCCAATCCACTTCCCCTGTTCGACTCCCACCCCCCACCCCAAAAAAAAAAAAAAAGATACGTAATATCCCACAAGATAAGGAATAGGTCCAAATGTTCGATTGGTTCGATTTATAGTATGCATTGTTGTGATCTTCCATTTAAGTTCTGTTCTGATCTATCTGTTTCTATTCTGCAGCTTATAGAATCAAGAATTTCAACTTTTGATCAAGCTGTTAAGTTGTCAAGTGGTTTAGAGTTCCTTTATGCGGGGGTAAGTACCATTAGTGAATATGATTTCCTCTTGTTATAACATTAGAGAGTTTTATAACTAATAATCCTTCCTTTATGCACAGAATGTTGATGAAGGAGACGAAGAAAGTGATGCAATAATTCCATATCTTTATGAAGATAAAGATGAAAGTGACGAAGAAGAAGAAGATGCAATGGATACTGAAAGTGGTGAAGAAAATGAAAAAGAAGCCGAAAATCTTAGTGGCGTCAGTGATTTTGAAGATATGGAATGAAAAAAAAACAGTTTCCTAAAGATCAATTTCGGAGTGCTGAGAAATCCAGATCATTCAATTTATGAGCTGATCAATGGCGAGAAGAAGAAGAACACGATTTAGCGGTTGCATGTACTAAAGTAATCCGGTGTTACTTTCATTGTTATATGCTTTTTTCTTTTTATACTAAAAAACACTATTACCTTCCTTTCTAATATAAGTCCTATAGGAAATGTAGCGGAAGTAGAAAATAAGTTATTTGCATACCACTAATCCTATTTAAAATTTTTAATTAATCAAAGTACTTATTTTTTTCTTCTTTAATTTTGCGATTAGCAAAGTACCTTATTTTTTTTATTTTCTTAATTTTTGCTGCTATATATCCTAAATTTATTATGGAATGGATGGAGTACTAGAGTATATGTTTTATAATCTACTAGAAAGATTGTACTCCCTCCATTTCCTCCGTCCAGCTCCTTTATAAAAGTTTGACATGCAGCAAAAAATAAGGAAACTAAAAATAAAGTATTTTTTTATCAAAATATCAATAATAAAATTAGTTCTATACAAATTCTATTTAAAGAAATAATATCAATTAATATTTTAACTAACAAATACTTTACTTTTTATCTTTTTAATTTTCGCGATATGTTTTAAACAACTTATATTATAAGAGTTCTAAATGAATATATTGTATAATTGAGATAGTACCAAAAAGAAGAAAAACAAATTTGGAAGGGAGCATTGATAAGAAAATGCTGAAATATTATTACAAGGAGGATAAGTATTTATCCAAACAAGTACATAAGAAACCTCATAAACTAAGATTCCATCTTGAAGACGTACATAATTAAACACCAAACCAAATAAAAATCAGACAAACAAAAGATTAAACAAACACCACATTAATTTCCCCAGTCTCCCAAAAATAATCATATATTGCTACCCTTATCCTTGTCCACCCTAGTCTCATGACCATGACCTTCCTCACTTTCAGCCATACCCAGAGTATGTTTAACAGCATCAGCAGCACCTTGAGCCATATTCTTAACTTGCTCACCTGTCCTTTGCATTATCCCACCTGTCTTGTCTTTCCCAGCTTCTGCAGTTTCCTTAGCCGACTCACTCATTTCGGACGCCTTTTGCTTAGTAGCATCGGCTGCTCCGGCAGCCTTGTCTTTGGTTGCTTGTGCCGTGTCCGAAAGCTTGTCCTTTGCTGCTCCAGTTTTGTCCGAGACGTAGCTCTCGGTTTGGTCTTTCTTCTCCTGGGCTTGGGCTCCGGTTGCGTGGGCGGTTTCGGATGCCTTGTCTTTGGCCTGCTGAGCTTTGTCCTTCACACCTTCCATCGTCTGCCCAGTCTTCTCCTGCACAACCAATGCCAATCACAAAGTTACAACATACGGACAAAGATGTAAATCAAACCCCAAACTACAATATCTGATAAATAGTGCTTTTAAATAAGGAGATCACCAAACACAAGTTTGACTCAATTGGTAAGAATTTAACACGTCCTTACAAAAAATCAAGTGTTCAATTCCCACCTTCGACGTTGAGAGCTACTCCCTCCGTCCCAAATTATCTGTCCATTTTGTATTTTACACGGAGATTAAAGTTTCATAAAATTTTATAGTGGAATATGGTAAAATGTCAAATATGACCCTATTTAATTTTAGTCACAATTTAATTATACCTTCTCTTCTCTTTATATTCTTCTCTCTCCAACATTTAATGTAAGGGTAGTATTGGAAAAAAATCTCCATTAATGAACACTTTTATTTAGAAAGTGGACAAATAATTTGAAACAAATTAAAAAAAAATGTGGACAAGATAATTTGGGACGGAGGGAGTATGTGGGTAAGCGATCTATTAGGCTTATAAGTACCTTTGTAGGTATTTGCAAGCACCGATGGTCACTAGGTGCCCGTGGCGGTGAACGGAACCCAACCCGAACTTTTTTTACCAAAAAAAAACTACAAGGAGATCTAGCAAAATATGTGGAAGAACCGAATTACACAAAAACATATATGAAATGACTATGTAAAAAAAAACATTGCTATTTTTTTAGCGTAAAAATTATTCTAAAATATTTTTTCCTGGAGGGTAAAATAAATAATTTTAAAATATATATAGTTGAAGAAGAGAAGTAACCTCAGTACGCCCTTTGGTTTCACCAGCCCTATAGCTCTGATTGTGGGATGCCATTTTTCACCTTCTCAACTCTCTCTTTGAAAAACGCTCAAATTCAGTATATTTCCTGAACTTTCAAAGTAGGCAAGTTTTTCTAGAAGAAACTACCCCCCCTAGGGGGTTTATATATATGTTGGTAATAAGGCATTGGGCTGGCACGCGTCCTGCTGCTTGACACGTGTGTGGATACGTGGCATTAATCAATAGTTTGGATTGTACATCTTTGCTTTTGCATTCGCAAATGAAGATCAGATCAGACGGTTGAGATGCAGTTGGTAACTTCGTTTCTTAATTTTCTGTTGGAGGATGGAATTGGATAGGAATTTGATGGCATGCATTCGTGGATATTGGGATGCAATTTGCTTCGTGGATTAAATTATATTTTTTTAATTAATAATTAAAACATATCAATTTCTTATTAGTTGAATCTAAAAGAGAATGAGACAACGAACTAGAATAGAAGATTTTTACCAGTAAGAACATCTCTCTACTTCTATCTTGCTTTGTCCGTCGGGATGGAGAAAAGCTCGAACAAATCTATAATAAAGAAAAACACTGCTCTGGCAATATCAGCTTTTAATAATGGTCTGGATTGATTTTTCTTTTTGTTAAAAAAAATAATTGTTATACTCCCTTTGTTATGTTTTTTAATAGAACTGCTTTTAGTTTCTCTCTCTTTCTTAAAAATATATATATATTTTTTTCCTTTCTAAAATGGACATTACTCATGCTATAATGATAAAAATTCTAATTATCTTTTTCTTTTAATTTATATTAAAATATCTAAAAAAAACATCTTATTATAACACGGTGAAAAGTAGTGTCGAAAAAAAATATACACATTGTTTTCAAAACAAAAACCAATGCAAATGCACATGTAATAAGTGATGTAGACTCAGAAATATTCAAATGCAAATACTAATCCTACGGGAGGGAGTGATCGTCACAAATGCCATGTGCTAATAAACCCTTATATTAAGGTTTCGTGTAACCGCATTACAAACTCCTATAAATTGCACATAGACTTGCTGATGTATTCATCAAATTCATTATTACAATCTAGTATTTCTAGAAGAAACAAAACAGTTCAAAATATTAAAAATGGCAAGTCAACAAGATTCACAAGCCCCCGGTCAAGCTCAGGTAAACTCCCCCTCATTATCCAGACTCTTGGTTCGAGACGGTTTTTGTTTTTGGATCATCTGTTTCATTTCATGCATTGTTCTAATTAGAATTATTATTGTGTTCATTTCTACATATAGTTTTGATTAAAATTATTGTGTGCTCACTTGATGATTAAAATTATCATATAAGGTTACATGCTTTCATTAGATTTTAAGGTTGTTAAAGTGTATTTAGATTGAATTTTTATTTGAAAAATTTTGTAAATCAGAAAAAAAAATGTTTTGTCCATGTAAATAAAATTGTTTAAAAAAGTTATAAGTTTTTCAAAAAATAAAAAATTATTATGTGACAATTTAATTCGATGATACAGAAGAATTGAACCGTTTAAAGAGAAATCATGACTCAAAAATTAACGAATTCTAAATCATGTGTTAAAAATTAAATTGAAATAGTGTTTAGTTTTTAAAATTTTATTTCAATAATTTGTAAATGTTTTAAATTGGTCATAGGAGAAAATGCAAATACACATGTACTCTTGTAATTCTTGTACTTGATTCTATAATAAAAAAATTATTCGAATGCACATTATTTTATACTATCTCCGTTCTATAAAAGATGAGACGAGTGAATTTCTTGCTATTATACTCTTAAATCTCAACAACTAACGCATATCTTTTTTCTTTATTCTATAGCATAGTATGAGACAAGGATAATAACAGAAACATATTTTTAAAAGTTAGAAAAAGACATTATAGAAAGAGATAAAAAGTCTAAAAAAAAATTCTATTAAAAACCGAGGAGTGCATATTTCAGAAATATATATTTGATTCTGAAAAGGAACACTATCTAACTGCAGATGAGGAGGCCAGAACAGAACCAAGGCATCCTTGAAGAGGTAAAAAAATAATTCTTCCTGGTTAAAATTCATTCACATGGTTTTTTCTTTTCTTTTTTACCTTTGAAGAAGCTAACATAACATGGTGACCTATATGTTTGAATGAAATGAAGACCGGAACACATATGAAGGGAATGGCACAAGGAGCTGCAGACGTTGGAAAAGGAGCAGCACAAGGTGCAATAAGCTTAGCCAGGGGAGCTGCAGTGGGTGCAGCTAATGTTGCAGCGGGTGCAGCTGATGTTATGAAGAATACTTTTGGCTATTCTTCTGATAACTCCAACCCTTCAGCAGAAGCTTCTAGACCTGGAAGTAATCCCACCTCCAATCCTTCAAGTGCCCCAAGTGCTAACTCTGCTAGCCATCCAAGCAACCCATCTACCAAGATTTGAAGAACAATTTCTTTTGTTTTTAAAAAAAAAAAATAATTCATGTTTTTGAAAACTTTGTTAAGGAATTCTAGTGCTATTGGTGCAGTTAGCACAACACTTTTCGACCTGAAATTATAGGTTTTGAGATTTGACACAAACTCCTGAATAATAATAAAAAAATGTTTTAGAACCCTTTTCTTTTGATGTATTTCAAGTTGTAAGAGGTGGTGAAGAGTGGCCACTGATTTTTGTTACAACTTTTTGGTATACCAATTTCTTGTTTAAGTTGATGGATGGTTTTGACAGTTGTTCTTCTTTCTCTTAATTTGTTGTTCATAATGGTTGGATATTTTCCAGAAAGAATTATGTGGTTGTTTTCTGTAGAGATATTTATTGTTCGTCTTCTAATAAAAAGTGCTTCTTGGCAATTTAATTTAATTTTTCAATAATTTTCCTTATTTACTTTATTGAAGGAATTGTGGATACAATTTTGTAAATTTACTTCAATCAAATTTGGAAGCATATTTTACTTCGATCTTCCAAAAAAAAAGAGTATATTACTTCAAAGAGATATAATACATTAGAATTTATTCCAAATGAAATTTTTAAAAGAAAAAAAAAATAATGTAGGAAACTTAAAATATGATACTTGAGCTCTTAAAATTGACAATTTTTATCAAAGAAACTACTTGGGAGTTATTTTGTCACTACAATTCAACTATGTCTCCGTTGACAAGAAAAGTTTGGTTTTTTCTCCAGCAGGCAGAGAGAGGATGCATGAAGCTTTATCAAAAGTCAAATTTGAAGAATACCTTTATTTCGCAATATAAGGCATTTTAGTACTTTTATATATACCCAAATTATTTACGGTTAGCTATATTCATCAGTACTAGAAATGGCTATTAATTCTTAAATCTTTTTTTTTTTTTTGAAGCCCAGCTAAACGGATTCCCCATAAGGGGAGAGTAGCACCTCACGAGAGGAGAAAGAGAATCATAGAAAGGGAGACAATTTAAAGCATGCCCCATGCGCGGGGAGGGTATCGAACCCACGATCTGGGCAGGCCGTTGCCCCACTGGACTAAGGACATTGTGATTATTAATTCTTAAATCTTGATATATGATTCTTGTACAAAAAGGACTTGGGTCTAAATTAACATATACAAATTCATTTGGAAATATCAATCCCATTTGCCAATAGAAAACAGGGCTACCAACAACACTTTCAAGACAGAGGAAATGGGGGTAACAACAAAAAGATGCATGTTAAGAAAGGCATAAACCTAATAGAACACACTTAGTGATTTCTACTCAACAAAAACCACCAGATAGAAAGATCAAACTATGAGCCTTTTCGGCTACGGCTGCCAGAACCAGCAATTCTTGTATCATTAGGATACAAATCCTTATGGCGGCTGCTATGGGAAGGTCGGGGAGAGCTCGAATTTGTTTCGTTCCCTCTTGAAACATCAGACTCCAGAATCTTGGTTTCGTCTGACAACATCTTCATCTATTTCAGAGGAAACAAAGAAATCACGAAAGGTTACAGAAGGCAGACAAACATTGTGATAAATGTGAAAAGATTGCTAAGCTATACATACTATAATGTTATTTACCCGAATTTCATTCTCTCTCAACTGGACCTGAAGAGCGTGTATGGCAGGACTTAAGCTGCAATTCGAAAATAAATGTTGTCAAGTGTCCATAGAAAAATCATCGCAAAAGTGTGCTGAAAGAGATAGGTTCCTCCTTACCAATATTCCATTAATTTGCACATGGAAGCCTGATATGTCGATGTGTGGTGAATATAAGTGAGAGGGTGCGCTTGTCCACCCCTACGGAACATGCAGAAACCATGAGAAATACTACATATAAACATTTAAAGCAAAAGCTGTTCGAATGCAATTTATGCAAAAAATAAAAATAAAAGATGGTCTCAGAATATCACCTCATATTTTGTTCCATAGCTCGATTATAAGCAGATCTTTCCTCTTCGTATAAGACTTGTTGCAGCTCTGTAAATGAGGCCAGAGGCGAATCGAGGTTGAAAAGAGATGAGGCAGGCAGGACATAGAGAGGAACTTCCTTCCTGACAAATTCTGCTCCACTGGAACCAAACAAAAACCATTTGGAGATTCACGCGAAGATCATAATCTATTCTATGCCAGCAAACAACAAATTCATTATGTAGATCTATATTCACAGTACTTATATATTGCTCAAACAATCCATTTGTTCCAAAAACATCAAAACTTTAGACTTTAACGTGTCATTCAAGAGGCAAAAATCAAAAGAGATAAGAACAAGACAACAAAAGATTTATCAGAATATTACAAAAGTGATGAGTTACACTATATTACTACTAAGTCCATATAACTTGAGCAAACATAGAAGGTATGAAGTGGTTAAGGACATACTCAAGTATACCTCATCTCCAAGTTTGAACGATGCATTGCTTCTTGCATACTTTCAGACATGTCCATAGGGTCTATGTCTACTATTGCATTACTAATATTGTTGGATCGGTAGTTTTCTCCTGTTCTAGCATCAGCATTAGCGAAAAAACCCCCAAGCTCTGCTGATCTTTTCCCAGTCTAAACAACCAGAAGCAGTAAATGTTGAGTACTAAGACATAAAAGAATTTTTATAATAAAAGTTAACATTTCTGGACCGATCAAGAAAATTACCCGGTAAACTGTAGAACTAGCTTTCGAATCACCAGTGTCTTCTTCCACACTTTCTCCTCTCGCTGAACCGGACCTTGGCAATATTTTCTCTGAGGAACTTAAAGATGATTCAATTTCTATAACAGATTTCTTCTTCACAGGGGTAACGGAAACAGGTCTTTAGTGTATGGTTCTGCTTTCCATCTGAAGACTGAAATGCTGTAACTTGAATTCTTCCAACCTAGGAAAATTTGCAGGTTTTTAAATTAGACATGATCTCGAAAATAAACCACTTGTGGGCCTTAACTGAATATGAAAATTAGTAAGACCATTTCTGTATCTGAAGTTCAGCGTGAAAACTTCCTAACCTTTTGTGCATCTTCACTGAAACAGGAAAAGATCAGTCCAATAAACCCCGGATCTAGAAGTTGATACATGGCCTGTGTCCGAACATCTGCAGGAGTCATAAATGAAGTATCCTTTAATCTCAACACCCAATAACGAGATGATGAAAGAACTAAAAGAATACGGCACAGATAGGAAACTGCATTTTAACTCGAGCAAGTTTTTCACATTAGCTGCACGAGTTATACAAAACTCGCTACAAACTCTCAAAAAACAAAACCAATCAAAACTATGAAATATTTATGTTACTTTAAATCTTACCAACATGGGAGGGAAGAACAGTGATATGAGGATGAGAATGGTACCAACCGATCACTCTTGTTGTTTTGCCTGTTGCCAAAGTCATTTTGTGTCTATGCAGTTAAGTCAAAAATTATAAGTACAACCATCACTATTTGTGTAACATTTAAACTGCAGACTCTTGGGTGACTGGGTCTACCCAAAACGAACTATTTAAACACCTGAATTGCGCATTTGGATGATCATCTTTGAAAGATAAACACAATTAGAGCCCATGTCATTCATTGCATTCACTTTTGGTAATAAGATGATTTCTAGCTTAAGATCTAGTGACAAGTTGTTAAAATAACCCTTTCTCCATCTTTCTGCTTTATTAAATTTGAACATTAAAAAAAAGATTGATCCGGCCAAATCCATTTTTTGGATGAAGGAAAGGAAGGGATTGCCATTTCAAAAAAAAATTAAAAATGAAAGCGGGCAATAATCATATCAAATTTCTAAATAGAAATTGAAGAGACCATGAAAAGATGAGACTATTAAGCACTGGTATAGATGGCATGAAAATTCATTTTAAAGAAAAAGGATATCTCAGCCTGAATGGATGCAGCAGTCAACTGTTCAGGATTCGTCTCTACGCGATCCTTCTTACGATCAGAACGAGGTTGTGGCAATGCACTCCATATTATTGCAATCATGCCACCATTTCTCGATTTCTGAAAATAGCAAAACAAATAAAAACTAATAATGCCAAGTGTACGAACAATATGAAAATATATTTATAGAGGCCAAATAAGTAGAACTAGAAAGATACTGCCCTTTTACAAGTTCATATACCTGCTGAAATGAAAGAGAACTAATACTCCCTCCGTTTACAATTAACTGTCACTTTTAGACGGTGCACTCGAATTAAGGAAATGATTTGATTGTCTAGATTAAATTCTAGATAGACAATACTACTCTTCTCTTGGTAACTCTAATTAAAGTCCTAAGCATTTACTCCAACTATAACAATAGGAGTAAACTTGCAAAAGAGACATTCAATGCTCTCTAGATTTTCTAACAAGTACTCCCTCCGTCCCAAATTATCTGTCCACTTTGACAAATGCACGGGCATTTTGGTGATTTTGATGGTAAAATATAAGTAAAAGTCTAAAATACACCTAATTAATTTTATTAATCTCATTTAGAATTTATGTATTTCTCTCTCCTTCCTCTCACATAACATCCAACTACCTCTTAAATATGTATTGGAAAAGTGATAATTTAAATTAGTAACTAAGAGCATTCAATGAGGAGTTGGAATAACGATAAACTTGGAAAAATTGTCATTAATACATACTTTATTGAAAGTGGACAGTTATTTTTTTGAAAAACAAAGAAAGGAGATGTGGACAGTTAATTTGGGACGGGAGAGTAATTAGAAGAAGAAAAACATGTCTAGGCGACAGTTCATTGTAAACGTGCCATGAACAAACATACATTATAAATTGCCAAAATCAAGCCCCCGCCCACCTAGCTAACTCCGCCCAAAATCATGGAAACAAATTGGGAATAAGGGTAGCTCAAATTGATAGCCTTTTAATCACATACATACAGAAATCCAAGTAAAATTGCTCAAAATGCAAGTTCAATAACAAATTCAAAACAAACCCGTTTCGAAAACCCCCTAAGAACATAAAAAAAGCTAAAGACTTTTGATAAAGTTTTCAACTTTACACACCCAAGAAACAATTCTTGCAAAAAAAAATAAAAAATAAAAAATAAACCCTAAAGTGCAGAATCATAAAATAGCCCAAAAATTCATTTTATTGATTACCTGAATATCACCAAGAAGAAGGCCCATGATTTCTTCAGTCTCAGTAGACAATGCATGAGTCATACATGTTAACCAAACTTCCTCAGTCATCCTCACACTGGTTAGAGACATCCCTCTTCTTTCTTTGTATCTGTGTTTTTTTTTCCTACTTTCTCTCTCTAGAAATCTTTATATTATATGTTTTTGATGTCTCCCTTCTTCAGGTAAATAAATCCTCTCCAAGAAAAAGGGTTTTTGGAGCAAACAAGAGAAATTGGAGAGAGTGAAAGGTCTGGTCTTGTTAATGGAAGATCTTGGAAAGTGAGTTTAGGTGATTATAATATGTGGTTGGGTGTAGAGTAGCTTCATTGTACCCCTCTAATCAGAAGTATTATTATGTACTGTTCTGAGCCTATTTTTCTTAGCCGTCCTTTGTTTTTCATTTTTCCATTTAAAATTAGAAGGAATTGCACTAAAAAATCATGCATATTAGCAGTCCGGATCCTATGCGGACCAATAAAAAATCTGCACGTACGGAACGCCTTAGGACAGTTATACTTTGACACAAAAATACAGCTGCACGTTTGGTACGCTGTAATGAAATGGAATGTAATCGTTTTCCACCTTGAAAGACTTCGGAGTCCTCATTCCATCCAATATTTGGAAGGCAAAAGGCATAATAGAATGTCGATTTTTTTCATGTGTTTGATAAAATTATATTTTAATGTTAGATGGAATGGAATTAAACACAATGCCATTTTAGCATATATTAACGATAAAACCTAATTAAACATTCCTTACAAAATTTTACTTGAATAACATTGACATTATATATAAAATATATGCATATATAACTATATATTGTTGAAAAATAATTTTTATTAAAATGTCAATATAGTAATAAAAATATCTATACTTTTAAATTTAAAAATAGATTAAAAATTACTACCAAAAAAATAAATATTTATAAAATTGACATTTATGAAATTATATTAAGTGAAATAGAATATTTATGACTAAAATATGAATATGTTGCTATGTAAAATGAACGTAATAATTAATTAAAAAATGGGTATAAAAGTCAGTTACTATTTAGTGATGATTCCAACTTCTCATAGAATTGTCATCCCCGTGGAATGACCTTTCCAATTTAAATTGGTCAAACCAAACATTGAAATGAGAAAAAAAATTGAAATCGTCATTCAATTTCATTATATTCGATTCCATGTACCAGACGTACTCTAATACATTCTACATAATTTAGTGATGAAGAATTTCTTTACCATTATATCCTTAAAATCTCAACTACCAATCTTTCAAATTTTCTCTTTTTTCAAAGTATAGGTAAAAGTAATTTTGAAAAAAAACTAAAAAAATATATATATTTAAAAAAGAAGCGGAGAAGCGAAAAATCTTTTTTTTTTACAGGGGAGGGGATGCGGGGATCGAACTCAAGATCTCAGTCCTGCGTTCCACGGCCTTTTCCACTGGACCAGCGGATCCCTACGAAGCGAAAAAATCTTCAATAATGTAATTGAGGGAATAAATTTTAGCATGCTTTAGAGGAAATTTATTAGAAAATGGTGTATTCGTGAACTTCTCATTTGTGCGCTTTTCACCTTTTTTTAACAAACAAATCAATCTTTATGCACTTTGAGAGTTTTAACTTTAAATTAAACTCAAACCAGACACATTTATTTATAGTTAAAATATATGCATTATGTTTTGTTACATGGAGAGACGGTTTTTTTATAATAAAAAAAGATAAATTATTATTTTTAACCACGATTGCTATTAAATGTTAGTACATATTTTATATGTTTTAAGAGAGATTTTAACTTGCGATAATGAGATTACATTAAAAGGAAAATTTGTTAACATAACCGCAGTTTATGCAAAACAGATACTTTTATGCAAAACAAATAATTAATCCAATTACACCCGGTCCGAAGATAAGAAGTGGAAAAAATATCATGTTAATTTTTATAATAAAATAATATAAAAATTAATTGTTTTTTGTTTAATCAACGCCCCTTTTGTTTTTCATTTATTTCTTTTCGTTTTTTGGCGGGTAAATCACAAGCTCCCTCTCGTGAGAGTGTATGGTTGTTGTCAAATGAGTTTATTTCTTGTTACTTTACTCATACCAGTTGATCAATGTCTTGAAAAAATCCATATTCTTCTTTGTGGTTGTTGTCAATTTTTTCCCGCTCTTTGTTACTGAATCCCATCTGGGGGACCCTCTAATTTCACCTCAAACCTAGATTTCAACCTCAAGAAACCCAATTTCTTAGCTCATCCTTAAAAACCCTTGTCCACAGTTGAAAATGTGCGATCAACAACTTATACAATAATCTGAGATGATGAATCCAAGTTCAAGAATGCCATTGTGTATGCAATTTGAAAGGGGCAAATGCAATTATGGAAGAAACTGCAAATTTTCCCATATTATTGGTACTAGGGATGGTGGAAATTTAGGTTATAATCAGGGTAATAACATGATGGCTTCGGAGGGGAATGAAATTAGAAGCAGAGAAAATGTTTGTTGGTGGAGTATTAATGAGAGAAGATGTATATGGTGATAAATGTGTTTATTCTCATGATCCAAGTCCTAAAAATGTTGAGGAAACGAGGGAAAATGCTGCCATAACACTTCTTGGTAATCGGGCCGCTGGAGTCGAGAATAAAAGGGTGTTTGATGAATATCAAAAAGGGTTTCAGAACTTGAGCTGTAATGCTGATGAAATGCAAGAAAATAAACGGTTCTGGAAGACTAGAATTTGCAATAACTGGGGAAGAACTGGTAGTTGCCCTTATGGGGCTAAGTGTCATTTTACTCATGGAAAAACAGGTATGATCAGACTTAAATTTATCAGATATTTGCAGTGTTGATTGTTAGTATTAACAAATAGATCTTGTTGGTTTTATGTTTATTAGTTTTAATCTTTATACGAAATTGTTTATCTATCTTAATTCTACAAGTGTGAATTCTATGCTAGATGTTTTCTTTGGTTAGAGATTATCTTGATTTGTGGACTCCTCTGTGCAAGTGTTTATAAGGATATTTATAGTTTGGCAAAATGGTAAACATATTTCTTTAAGGCAGTCTCCCGTTGGCACAAGGCGCTTTATAACGTCCTAAATCGTCAAACAGGCTTAAAACCATCAGCAAATTCTCCCATTTTGGGTGATACTTCAGTGAAGCAATATTAGTTGGCTAGAATTCATTCTTTTTTGCAGAAATCTCTATATTGGGGTTTTCAAAGAGAAATGCCTATTATGGACAATTTGTCCGGGGGGTCGGTTTTTCTTTAACTCTTCGTCTGATATTTATGTATTTGAATATCCAGATATGCAAAAGCCTGGTTCCCTCCCTGTACAAGAATCTAAAGAAGTGGTCACTATAGAACATATTGGTAATGCTGCGAAGGATGCATCATCAATTAGGAAGAGGGGGTACAAGATTGCTTATGAGCAGCTGGGGAACGGTAAGAGATGCTTAATCTGGTGGAATAATGTTGAGCAAGTCAATGGCATCTATGCTGATTGGATTTGATACTAGTGAGCTCCCAGTCTATACTACATCAGGCAATTAGGAAGTACAGTTCACTAACCAAACTCATACTCGAGAAACGTTTATATCTTACTCAATACTTTGCTATTTGCTTACTTTGAGATACTTGTCGTGACAAATACATTAGTTCAGGCATTAACAGGCTTTCTAGAAGCTTTCCTTTGGATATATCTTGATTCTCTTTTGAATTTGAAATATTTTGTTCAGTACTGTGGAATGATTTTGCTTTGAAATATTTTGATTTTATAATGTTTTTTTTTTAATTGAATTTGAATTTGATAGAGATGGTTTCTTAATTAAAACTAGATTATCTTTCTTTCCTTTCTTCCTGCTACAAATCTTGATTTCTTGTTTTATTCTTGATTGCAATCCTGTGTTGATCTTCCAATTATATTACCCGAAAAGTTACCATATATAAATTTCAGTTTTTTATCTACCCTAGATTTATTTCCATTTAGATGCTTGTAAGACCTCTATATATAAAAAAGAAAACTAGTATAGCCTCATCTCTTTCAACAACCATAAACAAGAAATTTTAAATCTCTTTCTTGTGTTAACAATGGAGGCACCTTTCGGAAGCTACAATGTTCCACCATTTGGTTATTCGTTCATGTCATGTAAACTAAGGGTGGACACAAACAGTTCAGGATGGCAAAGGACGGTAAGGAAAGTATTGAGCGGAATACATGGAGTTTACAACTTCAAAATGGATGTAGACGGCCTTGTTCTAGTTTCTGGCATGATCGATCCTTACGTGCTTTTGAATAAGATAGGAAAAGCTGGTAAACGTGCTGAACTTGTTTGGTTGCAATATGGAGAATGTTCTGACTATTTGGATATGCCGCCACCTCCGCCAGCTTTTCCTCCGGGAGGCCATCCGTGGCACGCGTACAGCGGTGGTTATGGCGGCGGAAGGTTTGGTAGTGGTGATGGGTATGGTTATGGTTATGGTTATGGTTATGGTTATGGTGGAAGGAGTGGTGACTATTGGAACTGTCCTACTAGACCTTCTTCATATAGTCATAGACCTTTTGGAAGATTGGCTCA
This sequence comes from Vinca minor, assembly GCA_026122235.1. Taxonomy (NCBI): domain Eukaryota; kingdom Viridiplantae; phylum Streptophyta; class Magnoliopsida; order Gentianales; family Apocynaceae; genus Vinca; species Vinca minor. Next base: position 6,686,965 of record JAOCZM010000246.1, on the reverse strand, counting down.
TTCTTTTGATCCATTTTGTAGGGGGGCATCCTCCAGTTGGTATTAGCAAAGGCGCTATTGTTATTGTCCAATAAAATATGTATTTAAGGTTTATTCTAGCTCTGGTGTTTTAATGAATAGGGTTTATTCTAATTGGATAATAATGCTTTGTCAAACTAATCTTGTTTTGTGCTTATGCTGATTTCTTTTGAATGATTGGTGATAGATTTCCATTTCTGTTTTGTGTCTTTTGAATTTGATGTATTTTTCTCTTTTTCTTTTTGTCTAAAAATCAACTCTTTATATTACATTTATCTTCATCAACTCTACACCTTTTTTTTTATTTGCTAAATAATCAACTCTAGACACGGTCAAAATGAAATTATCTCAATTTGAATTGCATTACAGGTACAAAATTTTATTGGATCTTCCATTAACAAAATCGACCATTTTTTCTCCCTTTTGTAGTGGTGTAGATGCAAACCTAATTGGATTTACATATATGAAGACTAGAGGTATTTAAAAAAAAAAAAACAATTAAAGCTCGATTCACTCTCAACTCATCTACGCTCACTCTGTTCGACAGCCCTGGACCAGGGCATTCAACATGTTGCACCTCCATCTCCATTGTGACTATAAATATACCAATATTATTATCAATGGGATACCTTTAATAAGTTCTTTATTTATACCAACTAAATCAAACATGTATTTTAGACCGATGAAACTTTTATTTTTTAAGAAACAAATAATGTAATTATTCGAAGATTGCAGCTGACTAAGTAAGCAACAATTGGATAAAGAATTACGCCAATTACATATTACATATATATGGTATTCTCTAATTTAATCTTAACTACTTTTAAAATTAATATTCTGACATATACGGGATCAGTCTTTCTAGAGACATTATTACTAAGTAAAGAATATCCCCCAATTTTGGGAATGTGGATTGAGTTAACAGGAAATATGGAATTTGATGAAATTAACCAAATCTTTGAATAAAACATAAAAAAGAAGTTAAAAGAATTGTATTATTTATACTTGATCTTTTTCAGAGGATTAGAAAATTTGAGTTTGCAACAAGTGATCAGCTTTCTCACATCCCCTCTAACAGATAAGAAAGCAGACAGCACAGCAATGGACATTGTCCAGTATATACAAAATACTTTACTGTGATGTTTTCCAAACAAGATTTCCTTGACAATGCCCCATATGATGAGCAATATCCCCAGAAGGCTCATTCTCCCTGCTATTATAAGCCCTAGAAATGCTCCAGCCACACAGAAGTAGCTCCCTGCAAGAACCTTTTATGAAACCAAAAAAGAAAGTTCTCAATCTTCAGAAAAGTCTTATATAGATAATGATTTTTATTTTTATTTTAGTCATCGGGTCCCACGTTTGATTCTAAGTTGTAAGTACTGTAATATTTTTTATCATAGACCATAAGTCTCGAGTTTGATACTTATCTCTCCTCCGTTAAAAAAAATTAAAAAAAAGGATGAGAGAGAGTTTAAAGAATGCAAACCTCTATATGCTTGAAATCAATTGTTTCAGTGACAATCCTCATATTAGTGAGTTTTCTATGCTTGAGCAGGTTATTGTAGGTTGGGATGTTTCTGTTGTTGAAAATGGCTTTTGCTAATTCTCCAGGATAGAGAAGGATCTTTAATACTCCAGCTGGAAGAGTTTTACTTGCAATCAACTGGGACATTGTAAGCTCTATAGGTGAAGTACATATACCAGTCCCACATGGGAATCTGCATTGCAAGAATTCAAGTTGGATAGTAATCTCATCTAAGAGTGGGTCTAATTGGATAGTATTCTGTCTAAATATAAAATTTTAAAGTTTGATACTCACATCTAGTTTCATAAACAATTAAAGTTTCACGAAACTTAAATGTTATGTTTCGAAATTAGACATAGACACTATCAAAGACAACGCTAAAAGCAACATTAGTTTAAAAATTATGTAAAAATTTAATTTAATTTTCAATATGAAATTTGTAACTCCGCCAATAATGCCAGTATGCTTGTCAAATTGTCAATGCTTATAGCTAATCCTCATGTCACTATCAAAACAGTAATTTTTTTATCCATACAGTAAACTTGAAAGAAAAGCTAGAAAAGAAAACTAATCAAATGTTTATCCGCCTAACAAAACAAAGACAGTACTAATATTCTATATCCAAACTCCCCATAAAATGACTACCTTAAGCATTCAATTTTTCCATTATCAAATTCCGGGTCAGATGCTAATTCTATTTGTGGGACCTCCTTTAAATCACAGACACTAAGTTTTTAGTACCAAATATAAGAATCTGTCTGAGCATTGATGCACATGTTAGCAAGAAATAATACTCCATTTATTCTAAATTATCTGTCTAATTTGATACATACACATGTATTAAATATTTTGATGATTTTGATGGTAAAATATAAGTAAAACTCTAAAATAACCCTCGTTAATTTTTAATTTCATTTAAATTTTATTTTTTTCTCTCTTATTTCTCTCACATAACATCCGACTTACCTCTTAAATTTGTGTTGGAAAGTGATAATTTAAATTAACTATAAGCGTTCAATGATCAGTTGGAAGAGGAGTAACTTTGGAAAGTTAATTCAGGACAAATAAAAAAAAATGTTAACAGTTAATTTGAGATAGAGAAAAGTAATAAAAAAGAACAAAACTTTGCAAAAAGGAAATGAAGAAAAAATTCCTCACAAAGAATTATGAAATGGAACATATTGTTCAGATCTTCTATGATATTTTTTATAATACTTTAATTATGAAAGATTTTCGTAATTAAAACTAATTATAATTAACAACGTTGTGAGAGTAACAAAAGGTGTCAAAGAAAATTTCGTGTGCAATTTATATATCAAACCAATTAGTACCTAAAAAGAGGAATCTGGAAAATGATAAGGAAGAAATAAATGTGAGAAGCGAAGCGAGATATGGATTTTGCCCATTTCTTTGAGGAAGAGGAAGATGCCATGGCCACCAAGTTGTTCTGTTGCAGAAAGGGGAGTTTTACTGGGTCCAAAACCAAAGAGGAGACGGGTGGGGTCACTAGGTTGAGGTGGTCCCATGAATTGCGGTCATGGGCTGCTTTGTTCTCGGTAATCAATGGTTAATCGCATTTTCCCGCTAAATAAGTCCGCGCCAGCGGGAACCACAACCGGGGGCGGATTTATGATTAAAATTTAGGGTTGTCCCTCAACAATTTAAAATATAAAAAAAAAAAATGATTATCTGTAAAAGTATACCAATATTACATAACTAAATGATAGTTTAAATTACAACTCAAAAGTAAATGTCTGATTCTAATTCAGAGCAACTGCATCCTCCTCTTGGTCATTGCTTGAAAACGTTTGATGATATCCATATCATCGATTGTGCTAAACACTCCTTTCTCCACATAAGTAACTAAGCAATCATTGAGCCATGAATTCGCCATTTTGTTTCTCTTCTCATTCTTCACATAATTTAATCCCGAAAACACTCTTACAACAGTTGCTGCCGCCACTGGTAATGTCAAAGCTAGCTTTACAAGTCGGTACACAAATCTAACAGTCTAGTGCTTTTTTGTTCAGACAAGAGTCTTAGAAAGATCTGAGATCCCCTTCAACTTGGAAAAATTATCATCCATCTTGACACTCTGAAAAAACGATGCAGAGGAGAATCCAACCTAGGCTGCTGGTGTGAACATTTAACACTAATACCATATAGACCAACTTTTTTCTTTGATCTTGGGTGGTCCTAAGCATACCTTAATCACAATGTAAATTCGTCCCTAACCACAACCACACGTCGTCCCAATCATTCTATGCTTCTTTTTTCCTAGCCCATCAACTATTCGCGTTTTTTTTTGACCTTCAAACAAAACGTCAAGTTTTGCCCTTGATTTTTCAGACGTATCAACGTTAACCCTTTCATCTATTTTTAGCAAATTGAGGGAATTTGGGACAAATCATATTATGACCCCAAAAAAATTGCCACCAGTTTTTTGGGTCATGATATAATTTGTCCAAAAATACCCCAGTTAATAGTCGTCCGTCACTAGTTTTTGAGTTTTTTGGGCCATTATATGCTTTGTCCCAAATGCCCTATGTTGTTAGTCGTCTGTCACAATTTAACGGTATAAATAGATGAAATAATCAAGAGACGTTTGAAAATGTTTAAGGGTCAAAAATAAAAATACGAATAATTAAGAGGGGCGCGGACACTTTTTACCCAATATTAAATTATGGAACATCATTTAACAAACAAAATTATTTTTGTATTCGTCTTTTTGGTACCTTCTTAATTTCTTAAATTCAATATTGAAATCTTTTCAAACCGTAAAAGAAAGTAAGGGAATTGTGAAAGGCCAAAAAAGAGTTCAAGCTTTAAGAATTACTATGTGTGTGTCGAGCTGTGATTTATATCTTTCAAAATAGAAAGAAAACGACAGTATAATTAACCATACTTAATTAGTGATTACTGTAATTAAAAAAAAAACCACGAAAAGGAATTGGGTTGATCCAATTTAATTGTCCCTCTCCCATCTTTGCTAATCTTTAAAGAGTATCAATGACGCTCCCGCTACTTGACAAAATAGAACCTCATAGGACATCATTTTCTGCCTAGATTTCTTTGCCCTTTCAACTTCTCTAAAGACCAATTAATCTTTGTTTCTTTCGCGGACATTTGATTTTGAAAATTGAAAATTGAAAAATGAAAACTCAAACAAAACAAAGAAGGGTACACTGAAAAATCTTTTGAAAAAGATAAAGGTGTTCACGTTATCTAAAATCAGAAAATATAAAGTTTTTGAACCATAAATTTTTTTAAGTATTAATGTTCCTCTTTAATTCAATTTTGCTATTAAATCTAAAAGAAATAGAGTTATATGACCAAACTCGTATTGAGAAAAAAAAACATGCTTTGACCCTTTAAAAAGGCGCCAAAATCGAAAAAAAAATCCAGTCTCAACATGCATAGAAGTTTTTCATTTTCCTTCTATTTTTTTCACATTTTTCCCACTGCGATTTTTTAGGGTCGTAACTTATCTTTTCCAAAATTCTACAAGTTTAGATATGCAAGAGTTATGTGATCTTACTCTTTTCAAATTTAACAACATAATGGATGGAATGAGAAAAATTAATACTTTGAAATTTTATATTTTTAGTTCAATGTTTATACTCAATATGGAAAAAAATTAGTGAGTGTTAACACTTTTTACCCCTTTTTGAAAAATGCTCCAAACAAAAAAAAAAAATCGTTGGAAAAAGACTTCCATGTGACTCAGATTTGTAGCACAAGTGGGCCACGCATCCCAATGCAAATCATCTTCTACAATAATGCACTTCACTTATTAATCAGTGTCCTTCTGCCACTCCAGCTTCTCTCTAGTAATATTAATTTCAAGAAAAAAGAATTCCTCAAGAAAAAAGAAAATCAAATTTCAAGAATGTGGAGTAACCTTCCATTTGATGTTTTATCAAACCTTTTCTCCTTTCTTGCTCCTGATTCTTTTGCTTGTGCTAAATCAACTTGCAAGAATTGGCATGAATGTGCTAAGTATTTATCCTCATCATCGGAATCACGCCGCCCATGGTTCATAGCTTTGCCGAATCGAAATCATCATGGAATCTTTTGCTTTACTTATAATCCAATTGAAGAAAAAAACAATTGGTATATGTTATCTCTTGATTTCATTCCCAACAACAACAACCCAATTCGCCCAATTTCTTCAATTAATGGTCTAATTCTTTTGAAATTAACTAGCTCTGTTGTTCTTCAATTCGCTATATCCAACCCTTTTACTAGACAGTTCAAGTTCTTGCCGGAATTGAATATTACCAGAACAAATCCAGCTGTTGGAGTTGTCGAATTGAAGTCGAAATCTGACTTCAAAATATATGTAGCTGGTGGGATGTCAAATGGGCCGGGGTCCGGTGCATCATACGAGCCAACGTTGGAAATGTACGATTCTGGGTGTGACGAATGGGAGATAATTGGATCGATGCCGGTTGAATTTGCAGTTAGATTAACAGTTTGGACACCTAATGGAAGTGTTTGTATTAATGGGGTTTTATATTGGATTACCTCAGCTAGAGCTTATAGTGTACTGGGATTTGAAATTGGGACTAATAATTGGAAAGAATTGAGTGTACCAATGGGTGACAGGCTTGAATTTGCAGCAATTGTTCCAAGAAATGGGAAATTGACATTAATTGGTGGGAAATGTGGTGGAGATGCTTGTATTTGGGAGCTTGGAAATGGCGAAAAAGATGATAACAGTAATAGATGGTATATGATTGAAAAGGTTCCATTTGAATTGGGAATGAGGTTTTTAGGAGGAAAAGGATGTTGGGATAGTGCAAAATGTATTGGTTGTGATGGGATTGTTTGTTTGTATAGAGATCTTGGATCAGGAATGATTGTTTGGAGGGAAGTTCTTGTTCTTGGATCAGATGGGAAGAAGAACAATTGCAAATGGGAATGGTTTTGGATTGAAGGTTGTTGTTCTATAAGAGGAAAAGAATTGGAGAACTTGCAGATTATAGGGTTGTTGATTAATCCAAATCTTGCTCTTTCCTCTCACTTCTGAATGCATAGTTTTTTCTGTTTTTTGTGATTACTCTTACCCCGCACGCGATAAATCTGAAAGAAAAAAAAAGTCTAGCTGGTATATAAGTATGAGATATCTATTTTGGCCAATTGTCTACGCAGGTGATTCTGAATGTTGCCGGACTCACGAATCGCGCTCTTGGATTGATGATGTTACAACCAAATCTTGTTCTTCTGAATTCTAAAACATTGTGCACAAAAGGTTTTGCTTACGCCCACAAGCAATTCAATAGAAAATTTGGAAGATGTAAACCATGGTGACTCAGTGGTCCGACTAGGGTAGGAAGACTTGTCTTATCCCACCAAATGAAGTCACCCCACATATGGAGGATTGAAACTTACACACTGCGATTGTCAAAATTCGAACATGTGTCCCTGTGCACAATGTACCACCCTGAATCAATTGGGCTGCCTTGCGAACCTGAATTCTAAAACCTGCTGATGCAGAGAGTTGGTTATTTGTGGTCTTCTTCTTTCTTGATTGCAAATGCCATTTTAGCAGGAGTATTTATCGGCCTTTTGCAAATGTCTATTCTGCTTTGGATTGCAAGACAAGCTGCCGACTTTTATGTGAAATACTGTGTTTTAGTTCAATTACATGTAGGCCTGTGCATTCGTTATTTGGTTCAATATTAGGTACGAATTTTGGTTTTGTGTGATTTTTAAAAAATTAAACAAATAAAAATTGATAGTAATAAAATAAGTTATTTCAATTTCGGGTAATTCAATCAAAATTTAGACTTTTCTTCTTTATTGACTCATCCAACCCAAGTAAATTGAAAATTTTAAAATCAATGACAAATCAACTAGATAAAAGTTGCGAAAATAAATAAAAATAAGATGTACAATTAGAATAGGAAAAATAAACTACAAAACTAAGAACAAAAGTTTTGTTTGGCAGAAAATACATTTGTAACTTGGTTAGTGCAAAAAAAAAAAAAAAAAGATATTTACTATTTAGTAAATGATCCATCAAATTCAATAATGCATAATTTTTTTGTATCAAATATTAAGTGCCAATGTCTAATTTAGCAATAATAGCACCTCTACATAATTCAGAGTTTCATGCAAGTAATCCAGTGTTCTGAATTTACAATAACAAACATTATAAATTGACAAGAAACAAAATTCTTATTTAAGTCCATTCTCTCTTCACTCAGATCCACAAGTAACCAAAATGGAAACTTCATATACAAGGGAATGAAATGAAGCACTTTTCGATTGGTAAGATTTGGTGAAAGATAGTCTGAGTATATCGGCATTCAGCAGTACTCCGACTTTGAATCTCCATATTTGTTTCATTCCTTTGTCCAAATCCACAAGCTTTTTGCAAATGTGCACTTCTGGATGGAGTTAGAATCCTTTCGGTGTATTCCACTAGAACATACTAGTGGTGAGAGAGCCTTATGTCACTTAAGTTAGCTAGTTAATTCTTCCATTAAGCCCTGTTGATTATCGTAAAACTGGAAAAATGGAAATCAGGCAATTTTTGTACAAGAGACAGAAAAACAATACAATAAGAAAAATTACCTGAGAAATGTACTGCTCAGCATCAGTTCGCCTGAGGAAAAGAATCGCATGGCGAACTAGGTTGGCCGACTGATCACTAAGAACAACATTACCAATATCATCTAACACCCTTACCTTAATGTAGGGATCTTTTGGTGGTACCATATCCTGGAGGAGACAGTAATAGTTAAGGTTTACTGAATAGGTAAATTCTCTCTTTAAACTATTTAACTGTAATTAATAAAAGATACTGGATAGAACCTTGCATGAAATTGGCAACTAACAGCTAAATTTCTTGCTATAATTAAGTAGTCAATCAGATGACCATGAACATAACACTCCACATTTTTTGTTTTCTTTATCAAGTTAATAAAAAAGACTAGGTGAAATGATAGTAGTTTACCACTGCCAAATCAAGATCAAGCTGTGACATGTATGATTGTAAAGTTTTAGAATGTTTCTTGAAATATTCCTTCTCAGAGCTACTGATCTTCTCTTCAATTTCTTCAGGTAGTACCCGCTCAACGGTCCATGACAAATTTCGTATCATTTCTGCTCGATGATACCTATTTAATTAACAGAATATACCATCAAAGATGACCCAAACAAGCGAGAATCAGGAAAAGTTTAATTAAGGACACAATCATGCAGAGATTTAGCCACATACACATAAGCCATCAAACAACGCTTATTGCGGAGTAGAGAAAAGTGATGGACGAGTGCCCCGGCGCTGTGAGCTTGTAATGCCTTCTTTTCTGTTTCATCCAATTCCTGGTTATTCTCTTGCCTTAGCTTTTCAATTTCCTGTAGCTCTTTAATTTTACTGTAATCAGAAGGGTTAGAAGCATTAGTAAAGGTACCACCTCTAATAGACAATAGAAATGGGGTTTAGAAACAGAAATGGCACATGTCTAACTTTGTTTATCATACTTCTAGTTTATCTATAAAGGTCAAGAGAATCATTGACGATCAACCAAAGTGTAGGATTATCTTAGGGTTCAAGCAAAAAGCTGATTGATTATGAAAGATAAAGAATAAAATATAGCAGCTTTAAAATGAAGATACAAAAAGCTAAGAAATATTAGCAAACTAATTCTTATGTCTACATTTCTGTCCGTTCGACCTTAATTTTGGTTTAATGGACAACGAAAAAGGTTTCCGGTATATCAAAAAATGAAAATGGTGGAAGAGCTCAAGAAACATATTAAAGAATAGGTTACCTCATCAAGGACTCAAGATTAAGGTAATGACTGTTCCATTCTTCAATTACTTGAGCAAAAAGGTCACTCTGTGAAATCACATAAGCAAAATTGATAAAATTCACTAAGCTTTCCCTCTCAGAAGCCCCAAAAACAGAGGAATTCACAATGAAAAGGTATGCACAAAAGACTGATGTGAACTTGAAAATTTAAAACATTAGAATACGAAGCAACAGCAAAAACAGATCTTGCTATTCAAATAAATAAAAAAAAATAAGCTAAGTTTTTGCCATTTTAGACTAAACCAAATTACAATTTCATGTAGCTAAACCAAAAAATTAAACCAGCCTCTCGCAACAGTACCATCAAATCAGAATCGAAATTAGAAAGAAGAAAAGCAGGGATCTTACATTAAAAGCCGACAGTTGACCGGGTTCACTGCACGTAAGTTCCTTCACCAACTCGCTGGCCTTTCTTGCATACATTTTACTCTAACTGCACGCTTACAACCATTTGAGCATTTCATCAAACACATGGAGTACATAATTTACCAGATCAAGAAACAGCCAATCAAATATATATTGCACGAAATATTACATGTAACCTAAAATATAAAATACATACAAATCTTGTTCCTATCTACATATAATTCAACTTTAATTCAAGAAGCTTTTATTGTATAATTTACAGGTCTAATAAGCATTACAATAAGTAAAAGAAAAACTTAATGAATGAAATTAGATCCAAGAGAGTGAGCTTACCTTGCGTATTTCTGATTGGGAAAATATGGAGTGGATGTAAAGATGAAGGAAAATTGCTTTTTGGATTGGAGATCTGGTGGTGTGGCACTGGTTTGGGATGTTCTCTTGGCGGGATTTTTTAACCAAGAAATTGATTTTTTTTTGGTGAAAATGCATTCCAGTTTACCAAAAAGGCGGGAGATTCTTAGCACCAATGCAACGACACCGTCTTGAAGTCGAATCCAATAATATCAGCCCACGGTACTAAACGGTAACAAATCACGTATACAATTTTTTTTTGATAGAAAAACCATTAATCATTAAATAAAACAGAGTTACAATCAGGGAGAATTTCCACTCCCAAACTAGCAGAGTTTTGGTCACAAAATACAGAATTAGGAAGTAAATCTAGATGGACAGTACCATTCCTAAATCACGTATACAATAATATAGTATAATCTCTATATATTAATACCAGATAAATTTATAAATTTTCTAACCTGATATATTTGTCCGGTCTAAATTTGGATTAGTGTAAAATTTTGATAAATTAATAATATAATATTTTTATATAATTGTATAGTCCCATCAATATTAAAAATTAATATATTTTTTTTAAAATTACAAATATAATCTAAATTGTTATATAACTAAGTTGTTAATTGAGAAATAATATTTAGAGTTAATAACTATTTATACCACTAAACTATTTACGAATTTCTCTTTATAGTACTAAACTATTTTTTTTATCTAAATATGTCACTCAACTATTTATGTTTATCAAAAAATATACAACCACCCATTTTTTGGGTGTTTTCCGGCCAGCGATGTCACGTGAGTTGCTTCGGAACATGAACAACGACGAAAAGGAAAAGAAATCTTGGAAACGTCTGGCGATAATTACTTAATTTGTTGTTGCAAGGGCAAACGAGTCTGTCAAATTAAGCAGTTATGGCCCGACGTTTTCAATATTTCTTTTCCTTTTCGCCTTTGTTCATGTTCTGAAGCAATTCACGTGACATCGCTGGCCGGAAAACACCCAAAAAATGGGTGATTTTTTATTTTTTGATAAACGTAAATAGTTGAGTGACATATTTAGATAAACGTAAATAGTTGAGTGACATATTTGGATAAAAAAATAGTTTAGTACTATAAAAAAAAATTCGTAAATAGTTTAGTGGTATAAATAGCTATTAACTCATAATATTTATTATATAAAATGTAATTTTTTTTTGATCCAAATAATATTACCCATTATATTCATCATCAAAGTTTCCAGGAAGTATATTTACTCCCAGAATATTACAACCTATATCATCAAAAACCTGGGAGGGGATAGAACTAGGCAGAATATTTCCTATCCTATGATTTTCTTTTGCCCATTTTGCAACCTTGTGTGCAACTTCATTACTTCTTCTAGAGATGTTGAAAAACTTCCAATCACTTTGGCCTTGAATCTTTGATCTGCATTTGTCCAAGATCGCCTTACCTTTCCATTCTTCTGCTTCTGGATCACCTCTTAGAGAAAAAATGACATTATCTGCATCACCTTCAAAAATGACTTTTTTCAAAGCTTGATTAGATGCTAATTCTGTTGCCAAGAGTGCTGCTTTCGCTTCAGCTGTGAAGGCGTCTGGAGCGTAACCTGTATCAGTCCATACTTTACTAACAATCCCCGTACTATCTCTGAATGTAATATTTGTATACAAATTTGTGATACCGCCGCCGTGCAATTAATAACCCTATTAAATATTGGGGACAAATCCAAGACAACGTGTAAGCCCATACTCCTTTTAATGCCAAGCCCAAATCTAGTGCAAGAAATCCTTTCCTTCCTCTAGAAATATCAGTTTTGAGTACAACACGTTTTATTACATTTACCCTTATTAATTATCCTTATCAAATTATCTCTATCACTCAATTCCTTAATATGAATAAAGGAAAATTTAGAAAGACATCCTTAGAAATTGAAAAATAACATATAATTTGTGATAAGAGAATGAGAGTCTAAAAAAAAATTATATCATAAAACGGAGAGAGTACTAAATAGTTAAAAGTTAAGCGAGTTTGTAATGATTTGTCAAGTTTAAGTAATAGTCCAATGAATATACTTGTATTTATTTTTTGAGGTGAGGTAGACGGTAAAAAGAATATTGAATTTCAAATCTTTCAGCTCCATAAAAAAAGTTTTATTTACTAAACTATTGTTTTAGCTCATAATTGTGTATGCATAACTTGCGTAAAGTTCCAAATTTATTTTATTTCCTTCTCCCTAATGTATAAATTTATTTGGCTTGAAGCAGATCAAACTTTCTATGTTACGAAAATTCATGTGTGTATGAAAAGAACCTTCAGATAATTCATATGATCGCTTAGATTTAGAGAGAATTTATTTTAAGAGTCGTGAGATTTAAAAAAAATAATATATTTATCTATTCGTTAAATATTCTAATTTAATGATCCAATCGTTGTGCTCGCATTTGGGTAGCAGGTGACGGTTACTGAATTGGAAAAATTCTGGAATGGGACAGGTCCCACATTTCATATTAAACAACCCTTTTCTCTCACTTCACCTTTCTTTATTCTCTCTTTTCTTTGTTTTTTTTTTTTTGCTGAATAACTCTCTTTTCTTTGTTTGCCTGACGACTTTTTATCCCAAAAAGAGAGCAAACTCTAATTTATCTATTTATTCCGTATTTCTTGATCAAGTGTAGAAATTGGATGTTTTGTTTTTTGATGAAAAATTGGATGTTTTGTTTAGCCCTCTAATTTTGGGCAATAAATCATCTTTTATCGTGTATGTCCATATTTCTTTACCCAACCAATCACAATTTACCATTCTATATATAATTAGAAAAAATGTCTATATATCAAATTTTAATTGATTGGGTACAGAAATATGAATATACATTGGGACAGACAATTTTCACCTATGATTTTAATAACATAGACCTTGAACATTTTTTATATCTCCAGATTTTTTTTTATTTTCTCAAAATCATGAAATGAAAAGCTAAATAAAGGGTTGAAACATATTGAGTGAATCAATTATATAGGTTGGAGAGAAGAAAAAAATAGAAGAAATATTAGAGAAAAGAGTATATGAAAATGATAGAAAATGGGAGGAGGAGAGAAAAGAAGAAAATCAAGATTATAATTTTTTAATAAAGATGTGGGACCTGTCCTAATGGGAAGGTCCCATGCCAGAGCTTCCCCTGGAATTGGTGGGAAACATAAGAGGACTCTTCAAAATGGTGCCTAACTTTCGGTGGTGCGTTATCCAGGGTCCAGACCTTAAGCCGCACGTTTTATATTGTGTAAAATCCTCTAAACATATACGCGTGTTGAATTTTCCACAAATTTAAAAAAATTACTATTATTTAACCGAACTCTCGTTTCAGCAGTCTTTAAAGGCGGCGGCTTCGTCGGCCCAGCCTCGCTAGACGCCACATTTTTGGGCTAGCAGTACATGATTCCGCCCTTTGAAAGACAAATATGCCCTCGTTGTTGTACTAGTACTTTTTTTGTTTCTTTCTTTTTTATAATTACAAATTTTGTTTCTTTTCTTTTTTAAATACTCTGTTTTTTAAACTAAAAATTACTCTATTTTTAATACATATGTGAGTTACAATCTTTACTTTTCTATTTTGCATCTAATATGCTATTACTTATTAGATCCGAAATTATTCTTTTTAATATAATATATGCATATTACTTTTAAGGGATGTGCTGTGGTGCCGAATGGAAAAATATTCGGCACCTAAAGAATGGAGGTAAACGAATGAAAAATTGACACGTGGAACAAAACCTGCTTTTAAAAAAAAAAGATTAAATAAATGAAATGGACGAATAAGAACTTGCCACGTCATCCAGTCAATTGACCGGTTACCTGTCAAACAGGTCAACACACTTTCGTTTATCAAATTTTTTTTTAGTATTAGTAATTTTTGTATTTTAATGGTAAAATTATGACAAAATTTGGTAAATTTGAATAAATAAATAGTAAATGTTGAATATTACTAGTTTATTTTATAATCTTACCATTTTTCTTTGAAAGTTACTATTTTTATCATGAATATTTATATTCTATAAAATAGTAAATTTAGACACAACAATGGTGAATTTAAGGACAAAAATAGTAATGTATTTTATAAAAATGGTAAATGTGGTGAAAATAAAACTTACTATTTTAAAATAAAATATATCAAATTAAATTATAATTTTACCTTTTTTATGTCATTTGTAACCAATTGATAAAATGGTAAGTTTAGTGACAAATTTGGTAATTTTATGTACTTTGCTTGTAAATTTTGTTAAAAAAAATTAGAAACTTATGTAAATAATAAAAATTAATATATAAATATTCAAATTCAAATAAATCTTACCATTTTAATTTGAATTTTAATATTCTGTAAATTGGTAAAATTTACAAATAATTTGGTAGTTTTTAAAAATAAAATTATGAATTTTATGAATTAGTTGGAGTTATTTTTTTTAAAGTATTATTGTTACAAGATTATTTTTAATATTCATAAATCAAGAATATGAAAAAAAAAGAATTAACTTTAAAAGATAAAAGCATAAAACACTAAAAAAAAATTGCAACGGGCTTCGTTCGACGCATATGAGTTTCACCCAAATAACAAAAAAAATGCAATGAAAATTTCCGATGACATAGAAAGTTGATGCAAAAATTGCGATGGAACAAGGGGAATTAATAAACCTTAGTGGGTCATAAAAGCAAAATATAAGATTATATAGACTAAAACATAATTTTTAAAAATTAGTTCGTGACTTCCGATTTGAGTTATACCCAATATATTTTCTTCTACTCTGTCCAGTGAATGTGTCCTTCATTTTTATGTCCAACTAAATATTTAAAAATGCTAAGTGTGCAAAGTAGGACTTGTTTGCAATATAAATCATGTTTAGGGGTTTACTTATTAATTTTAATTTTCTCTTTTAGCCCCTCTAGATATTTCCCTCAATTCTTAATCCCTAATCTATCATTTTCACACTCCTTCCTCCTTCCTTAATCCCGACGCAGCTCCCCCACCAACAACCTCACCGTCGCCCTCTAGTCGCTCTCTCCTTCTCCAGAATCCCCTATTGACTTTGCGCTCCTGACTCCACTATACTATTATTAGTGGGGAATGATGGAATAATTACTTCACAGTTATAGAAATATGGGGATATCATTCACATGGATATAGTCTCTCTTTGACTGCTTTAATAGTAGTCTTTACTTTTTCTCTTTCACTCGTAGTGTGGGGAAGAAGTGGACTCTACGGGTATTACTAGGGGGTAAAATTATAGTATTTGGATATAATATCCGCTAAATAACATGGCTAATATTAGAACTATAAAGAGTGGAGCATACTATAGAAGAATAAATTGCATCATATTGTTTTGATAGAATATCCATTAAATGATTAATTAGTTATTGACGTTATATAACAGTATTTGGATTGAGTTTGATATGAGTAATGTAACTTTTACAACATTTCTTGTGTAATGTTAGAGTTACATGTAGGGAAGATAATTATAATTAACTAACATTGATAGTATTTTGATAGAATATCCATTAAAGATAAATAAGTAATTGACGTTATATAACTTGTACCAAACAAAGCTTATGTTATATTTTTATAATCGTAATAAGTGATCGATCAATAAAACTTTTGAATAACATTGTTTGTGTAAGGTTAAATTATAAAGATTGAAGAATATCCATTATAAAAAACACTAACTTACATTGATATTATTTTGATAGAATATTCGTTAAATGCAAGTTTTACATCATGGCTATAATTTGCATATATTATGCTTTGAAAATAAATTTCCAAATTAAAAATGTCTTTAAAAACATGTTTCAAAAAAAAAATTATTTGTTTTGTAGATAATGGGATTTGAACACGTGACCTCTAAAAATATTGAAACTCACCTCTTCTCACCACTAAGCAAGAAGGAATATAGTTAACAATTTTCATTACATTATAGAATGTAACATTGTTCAGCATGTGACCTCTAAAATGTTGAAACTCACCACAAAGCCAGAAGGAATTTAGTTAACATTTTTTTATTACATTATAGTATGTAACATTGTTCAGACGAATAGAATTAAAAATTACGGAGAAAATGATACACGATGATGTGGAGTAAATGTAGTAACATTTCTCTTCATCTGATGTGTCTGCATTCTCTCCTACCGATGATTTGACTTTGAGTGTCTGAAAGCTTTTATACGTTTTTTGCATAACACATCTGTCATATCATATCACTAATTTTTGCCATCAGATAATGTACTTTCACTAACATTTTTTTTTTTGATAAGTAACTTTCAGTTTTATATTGTGTCGGTTTCTTTACTATGAACTATACAAAATATGTCTCCTTACAAAATATTATGTTGATCTCAATTTAAATTATTTAAACAAATGACCCGGATAATGTTTATCATTTATAAATTGAACCATTTCTTACGAGATATATTTTTTAAATTTATAAAATTACCTCAAATTTTTTATTTTGTAGCAAAATTAAATTTAGTTATTGTTAGAACCCTATTTATTATAAAATTTAGTCTAAACATTATGTGGTATAAAATAATTAACACTAAATATTGTAACAATGATTAGATTACTTGTTATTATAAAATTAGAACTCGTGTTTGTCATAAGACACAATACTATAACACATAGACTAATAAAACACATGTTATAAAATGAATATATGCAACATAAACAACGATCCTCAATTTTAAACATTATTTGGTAACATGCACTAATTTTGGGTGTTTGTTGCTTATCTTATAATTAAAATATATAGTATTGAAAAATATTTAATCCAAAGTATTATAAATTACTTATGAGTATATTAAACCTTTTATTATTTAACAAAATTAAAATATTAAACATGTTATTAATTTGTCTAATAAAAAAGAAAAAATAAATGAAAATGCTGTATAAGAGAATTGAACCAATATCATTCCTATAACTTGTATTCTAACCAAACAAAGAAATATACAATTTCTTAGGTACATTTTTTCATCTAGTTTGTTAATGGACATAGTTTTGTTAAATGAATGATGTTATACTACTGTGATATTGCACCATAGTAGGATTTAGTTCCAAAACGAATTTTATTCCTGGATGCTTTTTGACTTGCCACTGAGAATTCAGAAAACTTCATTTATGGAATGTAAAATTATTGTTGTGTTTTGAAAATGATGTTTTTCAATCTTGGAATGTAAAGTGTTAGGAGTTTGGAAAGAGATTTGGAAAAAAATGGCATCAAATTTAGTATTACTTGATAAAAGGATGTCAGGAAGTTTTTATTAGTTGGTAAAAAGATGTCAAAAAATTTAGTGTAGCTATGTATCTAGGTAGAGTAAGTATAGTAGGTCAAATATAAAAAAATAAAATATATGACAAAATCCGTGAAATATATAAAATAGTAGACTTGTCTTTTTAAAAGGTAAAACTGAGTTCTTATTCATTTTAGACAAAAAAAATTACTCCAAAAGCATTTTCCAATAGAAATATCATAATCATTTTGGAGAAGAGAAAAAAGAACACCAATTTAGTCATATGATGCGAATAGTATATACAACTTAATCTTTTAATTTTAAATAAAACTATCATAAGTATTTTGGAGAAGGTAAAAAAATAAAACCGCAGAAAAGGATGATGTGAAAGGAGTAGATCTTCGGACTTTTAATTTTGTATTTTTAACAAGTGGAACAATGTAATTAGTCCAAACCTATTAATTTTCCATAGTTCAATAATATTTCACATATAATAATTCCAATTAATATACTAGATTAAATAATATAAGATCCAAAGTCTATTTTCAATAATTATTACAAATATGAATCTTTATCATATAAAATACACATAAATTTTACTATGGATATTTATTTTAAACAATGAATTAATCTCGATTAACTTTTTTTTTTAGCAGGTTCTTCTTTTCTCTTTTAAAGCTAATTCTTTTTTTTTTTTATTAATTTAGGAATATTAAATAATATTATTTATTATTTTTCTCATTATCGTTAAAAAATGTATTCTTATTCTTATAAAAAGAAAATAATCTTGTAACAATACAACTTAAAAAAAAAAGTAACTCCAATTAATTCATCAAAACTATTAATTTCATTTTAAAAAATTACCAAAGTATGTGAAAAATCTACCAATTTACAGAATAGTAATATACAACCTAAAATGGTAAGATTTGTTCGAGTTTGAGTATTTATATAGTGATTTTTATTCTTTACAAAAGTTACTAATTGTTTAACAAAGGTTACAAACAATGTAAATAAAATTACCGAATTTGTTACTAAACTTACCATTTTATCATTTTATTAAAACAGAGATAAAAATGGTAAAATTATAATTTAATTTGATATATATTATTTTAAAATAGTAAGTTTTATTTTCACCACATTTACCATTTTTATAAAATACATTACTATTTTTGTCCTTAAATTCACCATTGTTGTGTCTAAATTTACTATTTTATAGAATATAAATATTCATGATAAAAATAGTAACTTTCAAAGAAAAAATGGTAAGATTATAAAATAAACTAGTAATATTCAACATTTACTATTTATTTATTCAAATTTACCAAATTTTGTCATAATTTTACCATTATAAATACAAAAATTACTAATACTAAAAAAAATTGGTAAACAAAAGTGTATTGACCCTGCTTTGACATGCGTAAATCGATTAATTGACTGATGACGTAGCAAGTTTCTTATACGTCCATTTCATTTATTTAATCTTTTTTTTAAAAAAATAAACTCAAAACCCTCGCAATAGCAGTGCTACTTTGCTCCACGCGTCAATTTTTCGATCGCTTTCACTCCATTCTTTAGGTGCCGAATATTTTTCCATTCGGCACCACAGCACTTTCCTACTTTTAAAAAAAATCTATAGAATACTTTTTCGATCAGCATAATAGAAGATGAATATCGCACTTTTATATTAAATCGAAACCAAACGAGAGGTCTCAACTTATACTAGTGGACAAGACATGATTGTCTTTTGTCACTGTTTTGATTTCTAAAGCGAAAGCTACTTTTACAAATGTGTTCTATGAACCATTGGCTTTGCATGTAAACTTGCCAAAATATACAATTTATTTTGATGTGGAAATTATGTTATTCAGATTTACTTATATTAGTTATTGATGTGAATAAATTTGAACTACATGATATTCGATAATAAACTAGACGCAATCATTGAGGCAAACTTGAACTCGGTGAACATTTGGGCATTGAACCAATATTGGACCATTTGTTCAGAGTAATTAAATAATTTTTCGTGGCATTTATCCAGTGCCACCAAAAATCAAATATGCCATAGTGTGTGTGTATATATATATATCTAGTAGACTAGTCACCAAAATTCGTACTTCCTTTTGATGGAAATTGAAATTGACAGCTCCAAACAGTGACACATTGACCATGACAAAATAGTGACCAAAGGAAGTACGATTTTTTTTTTAAGTCCGGTTGGGTGATTGATTGATGAAGGGGAGAGAGAACTGCTTAACAGAAGAAGGTGATAGCCCTAGAAAAACGAGTCATTTTAAGTTTGCCCCATGTATGAAGAAAGTGTCGAACTCGAGATCTCTCGGTCACAAATCGATACTTGCCCCCATTGATTTGCGGCCTCTTTGACAGGAAGTACGAATTTTGATGACTAAGAGTCTACTAGATATATCACCAACTCCACGTTTTTTACATTAGTAAATTAACAATAAAGATGCCATAAGTTGTTTCCACTATTTAATTTGTTTTATTTCACTTATAAAAAAAAATCAATTGAAATCACCAATTTTAGGAGAACGATGGACAACTTTAAGATCCATATACTCAACTTTGGATTTTTTCTATAATAGTTTTTGGACGTGGACTTGATTAATAGCATTACATTAGCTTTCTGGCTTTGCCCAATTTACTTAGGATAATTATAACTAGAATTAAGAATGAATACTAATCCAACAAGCCATCTATTACTCTGAACAAATTGTCCAATAATGGTTCAATGCCCAAATGTTCACTGAGTTCAAGTTTGCCTCAATGATTGCGTCTAGTTTATTATCGTATATCATAAGATAAAAATTTATTCATATCAGTAAAATAATTGTGTTATACTGATGTAAGTAAATCTAAACAACGTAATCTCCATATCAAAATCATATGGTTCAAATTTATTCATATCAGTAAAATAATTGTGTTCTACTGATGTAAGTAAATCGAACAACACAATCTCCATATCAAAATAAATTATATATTTTGGCTATGCAAAGCCAATGGTTCATAGAACACATTTGTAAAAGTAGCTTTCGCTTTAGAAATCAAAACAGTGAAAAAAGGCAACCATGCCTTGTCCACTAGTATAAGTTAAGGCCTCTAGTTTGGCTCCGTTTAATAAATAAGAGTGTGATATTCGTCTTCTATTAAGCTAATCGAAAAAGTTAACTATAGATCTCAAAATGTATTAGTATGAATAAAATGTCTACACATCGATTTTAATCCATTGTAGTGGTTTATTGAAGGTAAATTTATTCAACTTCATTCTTACTTGTAAAAAACTATATATATAAAAAAACTACACTAAACAAGTTTGGTACGATGTAGACATTGTCTTAGATTAAGTAAACACTAAGAAATTATGACAAAGAGAGTTATGATAGAACAAATGGACGATATTCAATTCATAACACAATTCAATTTGGCCATTGCCAAACATTTGTCTTATTACAAACTAACACGAAGAAAAGGACAGGATAATGAGATACTAGTACCAAATAAACAACAAAGAATCACCAACAACATACAAAACAGCATCGGCAGAAATATTCTAGACTAGTCTAGTAATTTCTGACATAAATTTTCACCCTCTAATATTCTAAGATAATAACAGATCATGTACCCAGTTTAATCAATCTTGCTGACCAAAATTTTCCTTATTATTACAATAAAGAGAAGTTTATCTCATTTTATATTCTGTAGAATTGTGATCCACAAGATTTATTTCTTCCACACGAACTAGGTCTATATTTAAAATTTTGCAATGGTCTAAGGTTTGATTTGAAGATGATGTATCTGTAATTGATCAGATTGGTGGTGGTGCATGATCTGAAGATTGACTCTTGAGCAAGAACGAATCATGTCGCCGGCAAGTGGAACAACTGGAAGGTTATCGCAGTTGCAAATCTCGATCATGAAACCATCTGGATCATGGAAGAAGAGCTGATCCACATATATTCCTCCTTCTTCAACTTGCTGTCTCACGTATTTCATCTCCATTTCTTTCAGTTTCTTCTCCACCAGTCCCATGCTCTCACACTGTGATCATTTAATTATATGCACAAATATGCCTAGTCATTACAACAGTAAAACGTAAAAGTAAAAAAAAAAAAAAACAATTAACGTCTATGAATGTCAACGGGAGCCCGGTCCAATGTAAGGTTGATTTTTTAATTATTATTAGAAGAATTGCGAGTTATGGTTATGAAATATTGCGTTTCATTACAAAACTCGACTGAGACACTTTTTTTTTTTTTTGGGAGGGGGGGTTAGTTATTTTAGGCGGCGTGGCCGGGTATCGAACCTGGGATCTCTCAATCCCAGGCAGAGGAGCTCCTCACTGGACTACGACCTCCTTGACTGGGTGGTTTGCAACTTTATTTATTTATTTATTTTTTTAAAATACTCGCAACTATTTCATGACACGTTATAATTACGTAAATAATAACCTAACCACTAGGTCATTCAGGATACGGGAATCGATTCTAAGATTACTCCTAGGATTGAACAACCTAACCACTAGGTCATTCAGAATTCTTACGACTGAGACACTTGACATCATATTCTTGGCTGCTTGTAAACCTACCATTCGTAAAAGTCAAGAATTTGTTCCCATGACGTTAATCTCTCATAGTACTATTGTTTCATGTCACTTTCATGGAAGCCTAAAATGGCTGTAGAAAATGGCAAATAATTGTCGTAGCCGTGTGTTTTCATTTATGTGCCCAATCACTAATAATTAACCATGTGTATATAATTAGAAAAAATGTCTTCTTGACGAGTTGTAAAGATACAAACAATTTTCACTTTAGAAAAATGTCTATCCTGAGAAAAAAATATAACCCCCTTTTGAATAATTACTGAAAACGGCAAAAAAAAAAAAATCAAGAAATATAATCCTTGTTATATATTACTTTGTATACCGCTAATTATATTTAAGAGAGTAATATTGATAATTTTTATTAAAAAACAAAAATAAGAGACATAAATGATCATCAAGAGTTACCTGGAAAGAGATGTGGTTGTCCTTGGGATTGATCACAGTTTTCTCGGGCATGTTGTCCGGATCTTCTGATTGCAATAGATGAATTCCAATTCCATACCCAAACAACCTTCAAATACATGTCAAGATACACTATCTAGTCAGCGTAATATTTATAATTCAGAACTATTGGTAAGAAAGAAAAAAAAAAGGAATAACAACACATTGAAGGATCATGAAGAATTTTTACGTACCAGGCTCCATCAAAATTGAAGGATCCAGGTCTTCGAATAGGAAAAAATCCAAGAACGTTGGTGTAAAAATCAATTGATTTCTCAACTGATCTGCACACAACTGAGATGTGATTCAGAGATGACAAGTGCAATGGGTTTTCCATATTTCCCTTCATGATAACAATTTTTTCTTCAACAAGAAATATTGTGATCAAATTTCAAGAATCTTCAAGAATATATTGACAATAATATATAATAAGAAATGGATAAGATTTAACAACAGAAGAAAATGGTTAAGGAGAAAACATGAATGTGTAGTAGTGTTTATAGAAGGGACGGAAGGCGCTTCAATCTTCATGTTATTGCCACTGGATGACCTGTGACCAGGTGTCGCATTGCGGATTCGGACGACACGTAGATCCATCTGTGTATCTATTTCTGTGCCAAACCAATAAGAATTCTCATGTGATCATTTTTTTTAATTATATATACACATGGTGAATTGTGATTGATTTTTTTTTTTTTTTTTTTTTATGAAAATTTGTGATTGATTGAGCATAAGAATAAGTACACAAACGGGTACAAACGATTATTTGTCGGATGAATCCGCATATTTACCTTTTTTTTTCTTTGACAAATTGTTGGATGTTGTCCCTAAAGAATTTATTTTCCGCAACTAACGTCAAAATTTATTGTTTTTAGAAAATACTGTTCCTAAACAATTTTTATTTTGTATATACCATCATTCCGTTCAAAAAAATGATTATTAGGAAAAAAACACACCCAAAAAAAGTAAAAAGAAAGATAAAAAGTCAAAAAATAATAATAAATAATCTGATATGTTTAGTTTGGTCGGTAGTTGACAGAAAGTTAAGAAGTGAATATGTATTAATGTTCTTCATCTCACTTTTCTCTTACATAATTTTTTAATAGGGCGGCTAGTTATATACATTTCATTCTAAACGTGTATAATATGTGAGGAGAGATGTGATCAATATTATTCATGTATGTCCATCCTCACTTACTCACTGTTGAGTGACATGCAATCTCATATGTCTTTATTCGAATTAATTATCTATTTTTATTAATTTTTAATTGAAAAATAAATATATAATTGGAGATGGATGGAGTAATCTCATGGCCCAAGAGAGGAGCAAAATCCAAATATTTCAGTCATTATTATGCCTTTACATCTGGGCCGACC
Organism: Vinca minor; assembly: GCA_026122235.1. Taxonomy (NCBI): domain Eukaryota; kingdom Viridiplantae; phylum Streptophyta; class Magnoliopsida; order Gentianales; family Apocynaceae; genus Vinca; species Vinca minor. The sequence continues at coordinate 6,663,177 of JAOCZM010000246.1, read as the reverse complement.
GCTTAGACAATTATTATGCCTTTGAAAAAAAGAAGATTTTACAATATGCTAAAAGAAATTAAAATGAAAGAAACCATACAAAATATATTCATTGGTTGAAGCCTGTCTGACGTGGAATTTTGACCTAACTTCATTCCCGGGGTTCAAAATTCAGTACCAATTGGTAGCAAATTGAAAAGAAAACCCTAATTCCATAGCAGAAAAAAGAAAAAGAAAAATACATTAATTTTCTCCAGTTCTCTGTACTCGAGACCGAAGAATAACAACAGCGATTAATTGCAGTAAAAAATTGGAAGGCAAAAAAATGGAAGAAATTGTAGGAGTTAACAACATGAACATGAACATCAACAACAACAACGATTCGTATAAGAAGAATCGAATTCAAGTTTCCAATACCAAAAAGCCTCTTTTCTTCTACGTCAATCTCGCCAAGGCAAAAAAAAAAAAAATTGTTTATTTTTGCGTTTCTCATTGAAAATTCATGAAATTAATATTGATGAGTTGGTTTATGGTGATTATGAATGCAGAGATATATGCAGCAATACAATGATGTGGAGCTTTCGGCTCTTGGGATGGGTACCAATTGTTTTTTATTTTTTTGTTAATTATTTCTGATTTTCATTTATTGTAGCTATTGCTTATTCCGTGATTTTGTATTTGTTGCATTGATTCTTATTCCTAACTTTTTATTATTACTATTATTATTATTATTGAGAGAGGGATGCCGAACTTGGAAGTGTGGTACCAACTACACTAATTACTAGCCTTACTTGACCTAATCCTAGTTGTTAAATGCGTGAAACTAGTAATGCGCTATATGCCATTTCATGTTGGGCTTTTGGGTAATCATGCTCTATATGTCATTTTTCCGGAACTGTGCGGAACAGGACCTTGGGCAACACTAATGTTAGGCACCTGATATTGTTATGTTACATCTCTGAAAATGTAGAAGAAAGATACTAGTCTCCCCGTTCTGGCCATTTTTGCATACAATAAGGAAGAAGAAAATAAGTGCTACTAATTTTCTCATTATATACTTTTAGGAATTTGACTAACATAGTAGTCGGGAATAAGAGAATTATATTTATGAGTGATGGTAACTTTTGGAAAAATAATCCTTAGATTTTGTAAAAGGCCAAACATTTTTAGAAGAGATAAAAGGGAAAAAAGACCTTATATTGCGAAACAGAGCGAGTAGCAGTTGTCGTATCTTTGTAGTTACGAGAGTCCAATTTTTTCTCCATCAGAGTTGATCATAGGACGTGTTACAAGATAGCCTGTCCTACATTTTTATTGTTTTATTGAACCGTATATTGATCATTGTTTCTAATGTGGTATTGCAGCAATAGCGACAGTTGTTTCAATTGCTGAAATTCTGAAGAACAATGGACTGGCTGTTGAAAAGAGTGAGTTCTTTACCTGCAGATTTTTGGTGATTCTTCTTTTAAAATTTAGGTTAAGTGTTGGAATTTGATATCATTCTGGAATTAAATTATTGCAGAAATCACGACGTCCACTGTCGAAATAAAGGATGATTCCCGAGGAAGACCTGTCCAGAAAGCAAAGGTAAATTTGCATTGTCAATTTCTTACTCGTTTAAGTGAAAGACTCGGCTGTTTAAGTGAATGCTGTAGTGCTCAAGTTGTGAACTAATATGTCACTAGTCTGGATTAGTCTCTGAATTTGGTCACCTTATGACGCTTCCTTATCTAGTTATCTTGGTATGGTGTATTTCTTTTACAAATCGTCATTCTTTAAACGGTCTTGTGAATCTAGGGTCTGTTGTAGAATCCCTGTCTCATGATCCCTTATGGTATTTTGGAACTTTTGTCTGGCTTTACTTCTCCAAGTATTGTTACCATAGTTTGGTTAGTATCTGCTGCTGTTCTAAGAGGAGTTTATTTATCTTTGCCAAATCTCTGTTTCAGATTGAAATAGTCCTGGGGAAGTCTGCAAAATTTGACGAGCTGATGGCTGCTTCGCAAGGGGAGAGGGAGACTGAAAATACTGATGAACAAAGCTGAGAAGCCAACAACTATAATTCTTTTTCCTTTTTCTTCCAATCTCTACAATTCATTAGTCTTGCGTGCAAGCTCTGGTTGATCTCATTGGACATTTTTTATTTTCTTGTTACATTGTCATTGAATTTTCATAAATATACTTGTTCAGATGATACAAGTTCATCGGATTTTATTCATAAAAGACTCTTTATTCTACGTCAAAAAATATTTAAAGATTCTTTATGTTGCAATTTAAGTCCAATAATTGTTGAGGTTAAATCAAAATAGTTCAGAGCCATCTGAGACCAAATTCCCCCAATCTATATAATATAAAAATCTCTTAGAGCAAAAGTCATTTAAAATACTACGAAACGAAAGTAATTTCAATGGTCGTCCAACTATTGTAAGGGACAAATTTGCCCCTCGCATTCTTCAAAATCACGGCCGGCCTTAATTTCCTTCAAAACTGATGGGTAAAGTAGTCCTTTCATAATAAACTGATTAAGGAATGCCGGATCGGATCTATGAAAACGAAGAAATAATATATTTAATTCGGTACCCATCTTTGCTTGCTTTATATATTATATGAAAGAAGAAGAAAAGAAGAAAAGGGTGAAATGATGGATTCATTGGTGAAGAAACCTTTGTTTGGAATCACAGTGATCACATTAACTTTGTTTCTTGCCATATTACTACTCTCTTCTTCTTCTCCCTTCTCTACTCACTCTTACTCTTCTCCCCCATCCTTGTGAGTTTTCCCCCAAAAAAAAAAAAAAAATCTCTACTAAATTTGCTTATGTTTTTTTCTGGGTTTCTAGTCATTCACCCAAATTGTTAATCTTTTTTTTTTGTTTGTTTTGGAAATTTTTAATCTTGATAGAGTTCATTATTGCAGGTCTCAAAGGCTGGAGATTTGGAGTCTAAAAAGGGTTGTAGAGTGGAGACCTTGCAAATGGTGGCTTCAAGAAACTCCTTCGGGTTAGTCTTTTTTTCAATAATTTTTTTGTGTTGTTGGTATTGAATTTCAACTGGGATTTTAGCTTGGAAAAGGGTCTGCCTCATTGTAGTAAAAGTTTCTTTCAAGAAAAATATACAATTTTAGTGGATTTCAGTATCAGTTGATACCACCTGGTTGTTTTTTTCTAGTTTTTAAGCTAAATGGGGTGGGCAATTTTATGTTCATTTGCCTGTAGTTAAAAGAATTATAGTTGCCACTCAGTTAATAACTAGTGGTGAGTGCCTGACTAGTAGTTCAGTATATAAGGGATCAAACCAAGCAACTTAAAAAAAGAAAAAAAAGAATTATGGTTATAGTGACTGGACTTTAAAATTGTCATAAATTTTCTTCCCAAATTTTGTCGAAAAAATTCTTTTGGTGTGTGTGAGGTTTGTAGTTTGTTTGGCTTAGTTCTTCTGAGTCAATTTGGACTGGCTTCAATGCAGACATTTGCATTTGGTTTTTTTGTGTTAAAATGCTGCAGCTCTACCAGCTAAAACTAATGGGTTCATTCGTGTGGATTGCTATGGTGGGCTCAATCAGATGAGGAGGGATGTGAGTATTTCCTTATTAGATCATATATAAATTGTTTTCCTTTTTCCGTGTCATTGATTTGTCTCCTTTCTTCACTACTTCTTTTTGTGATGGAATTTTATATATCATGTTTGACATTAATCACGAAATATATGCAGTTCTGCGATGGTGTTGGAATAGCTCGCCTGCTTAATGCAACTCTTGTTTTACCCAAATTTGAGGTGGCTGCATACTGGAATGAATCCAGGTGAGCGATGGTTATGAGCCTCAGGGATATGTAATCAAAGACAAATCATGTTTTTTTCCCCTTCTACCAAGTCATTTTCCATGTTTAGGACAAATTTGACCCAGTATTAGTTGTTTAGTACATCAGCTTGATATGCATAAGTCACTCATCTTTTAGTAAATGTTTGCATTCATATCTACTTGTGATTCAGTAGCTAAAGAAGATCTCATTGATGTTCATTCATAATTGCTTGCTCTGATCTATTGGAGACACCTCTAGATTGCAATAAAGAAAGTTATGTTGTATATACTTGAGAAAGATTTATCTAATGCGACCTAAACTTGTTTGTATAACTCTTCATGTTTCATATTTCAGTGGCTTCGGAGATGTATTTGATGTGGATTACTTCATCAAACAAATGAGTGGCTTTGTGGAAGTTGTAAAAGAATTGCCCACAGAGATTGCATCAAAGGAACCTTTTAGAGTTGACTGCAGCAAAAGAAAAGGCCAGTTTGATTATGTTGAAAGTGTCCTTCCTTCTTTATTGGAGCATCAATATATTTCTATTACACCGCAAATGAGTCAAAGACGGGATAGGTAAAGCTTATATCTCAGACTCCTATGTTTCATCTGCAAACAATCCTGCAGACTAATTTCTATTATCTCTTTCATAATTTGGTTGCTTACTCAATACAATATTTTTGTTTTGGGTCCCATGTCATAAACAATCCACTTTTTTGAAACCCGAGACAAATTTCAAACAAAAACCTAATCCAAATACATGATGCTGGTCCCTGGAGTTCTGGAACACAACCTCCCATGTAAAGACATGGACATCAATAGAAGTATATCAATATTTGGCCAATCTTGCAAATTGCGCAGACCTAGTTGGGAGGGGCCTACCCTTTGCCTTCCGTACCGTGAAGGAGATTAGTCCCTGTAGGCGGGGTACGCTCCTTGGGCCAAGACCGAAACACACAAGAAAATTTTAATATATGCCGAGTTTCCATAAATGCTATGCTTCTTTCCTTTATTATTTTCTATTCTGCTGATGGTTTATTTTTGTATCATGCAGGTATCCTCTGCATGCCAAAGCTGCTCTTTGTCAAGCTTGTTACACTGCGTTGCGTCTTACCAACTCTCTACATGATAACGGCCAAGAGCTCCTGCAGGCTATACCAAAACCCTTCCTCTCTCTTCACCTCCGGTTTGAGCCTGACATGGTTGCTTACAGCCAATGTGAGTACCCTGGTATTTCCTCTGATTCCATGGCAGCCATAGAGGCAGCACGTGGGGATCGGAAACCCTGGACTGGAGAAGCAGCTCGTATATGGAGAAGCCGCGGGAAGTGCCCCCTTACTCCAAACGAGACTGCACTCATTCTCCAAGCTCTTTCAATCCCAACAGGCACAAACATATATTTGGCAGCCGGTGATGGTATCATGGAACTAGATGGTTTTTCCTCCGTATACACCAATATCTACACCAAATCTACCCTTCTAACCGGTGAGGACTTCAGAATCATGCATGGGAACACGAAAGCTGCACTTGATTATTATGTATCCATTAACAGCGATTATTATGTTGCTACGTACTTTGGGAATATGGACAAGATGGTAGCAGCAATGCGCGCCTTCAAGGGATTGTACAGAACCATTTTCTTAAGCAGGAGGTCCTTCGCAGTTCTCACTTCTCAAGGTCTTCGGCGGAAAGAATTGATGGATGCTCTATGGAAGGTTCATAGAGATGATTTTGTAATGAGTCGAGGGTCTGCTTTGCCTGACTGTTTCTGTGAATTCCAATTATAGATGCATATTAGTTTTTTTTTCTACTTTTACATCAGATTTTACTGTTTTCTGATAATGAGTTGGTTTGAAGGGACCCTTGAAGGGCAGGCACATAATCTTTATTCTTAGCAAGGTTCTGTGATCGTTAAGGCAGCAAATTCTTCTTCTGAAGGTCTGTTCTCCATTTGTTGTAGCTAAACGTTCTTGTATCTTTTATCTTGAAATAGCACGAGAATTTTCATTTAGTTGTTTTAATGAATTTTTCTATTTTGGAAGAAACATAATACTTGTAAAGCTGCTGGTCTCTAACCTGAAAGCTCAACCCATCTGTGCATATCAAGTTGTTTTCTGTAGTCATGTGGAGTTTCTATTATAATCCTCTATTGGTATCTTTTGATTCACGTACATTCCATTTGCCAGTAGTTTCAAGAACAGTCATAAACAAATTACACGGGAAATCGTGGCAGACCCTGAAATCCTACGGCCTAGTAGTTCATAATTTATATGTTTTTTCTTCTCAGAGAGGGAAAAAGAAAAGGGAACACTTTCGATATTTAGATAGTTATCCCTGTAAGCAAGTTACAGCAGGTAGGGTATGACTAAATTTACCCCGAGCGTTGAGGCACTTGGTGTAAACCTTCTTCTCTGGAGTTTTGGATCTAAGGTAGACGCGATCAAAAGCTATACCAGTGCATCCCTCACTCTCGCTGCAGCTTAAGTTTATCACTAGCTCTGTGATTGATGTTCCCACAATTTTACTGAATGATATATCACTCAAACCTATTGCTGATGTCTACAAGCAAAAATAAGAAGAGGTTTTAAGGTCAGCAGGAAAAGTAATTGGTTTTTCAAGTATGCTTTTTCTTGCCCATCTTTGTTCTTACCTTGTTTGGGCACTGGTGCGTATTCGGACAATAGAACTGATCAATGATGATGGGGTTGTTAACCAATACAAAATCTATTTGCTCGAAGGAGATCTTCTTCGCAAAACCTTTTCCTCCCTGCCAGCTCTTGATTCTTACTCCATTTGTCGTTCCAATTAGTGTACCATTACGTATGTGTACCTCTTGTACAGTATCATAACCTCCGTGCCCTAATGCTCCAATGCTGAAACAAATGAACTTCTTAGTTTTGCCATGGTTTTTACAAAGAAAATCCAACTTTTTTGAAAGTAAATACCTAATGCCACGACCTGGTCCACAAATCACATTAGTGATATTGATATTTGAAGATCCCCCTTCAATAGCAATGCAGTCATCCCCTGTAGGTAATGGAAAATAGATATTTGCGCGGTTACACCAAAATGATAGAAGCATTAGGTATCGTGGAAAATGACTTTGGAACTTAAGAAAACCTGTATGAATTTGACAGTCACGGATCTCGACATTTGATGAGCTAGAAATGTCTATTCCATCAGTGTTGGGGCAATTTCCTGGGGCGACAATATGGAGATTAGAGATCAAAACATCACGGCTGGCTGTTAGAATAATATGGCTTCTGGGGCTATTCTTATATGTTAAGCCATCTAGTCGGAGTCCATTACATCTCCGGAATATCACTGCCTGCAAATCACCAATTCAGTTCTTCACTGAAAATGCTAGTTTCTGTATCAACTAAAAGTTCGATATATATGTTTGGAGGTCACATTTATAATACGCTTACACTGTTGGTCCTTGCATTTCTGAATCTAGCATAAAAAATAATCTGCGAGAACTTTGTTCGTGCATGTGAAATAACAGCTAGGTATATGGTTAAACGCAGTGACGGATCCAGGAAAAAATTTCACCGGGGTCATTTAATATACACAATAATTGACTGCGGTTATTTATACATTTATTATCTAAATGGAGTAAAATATATCATATATAATTAAAAAAAATCATTTGAGGGTCATTTGATATATACTGATAATTCATCTGAAGTCATTTATACATTTATTATCTAAATTGAGTAAAATATATCATATATGATTAAAAAATTTTTTTTTTTTTTTTTGACTGGGGTCATTTGACCCCACTCAGCCTGCCTTGCATCCGTCGCTGGTTAAACGTATACTAAAACCTTCTTCACTTGGTCGTGAGATTGATCCGGCAAGCAAGGATGCAGCCACGAAGCAGATCCCTGACCGTCGATTGTCCCTGTCCCATTAACCGTAAGCTGATTGATATTTGCGAAGATGATCCATGAATTAATGTGATACCCTTTCCATGCTGATTGTTTGTCAGGTGGTACAATATCGCCAGAGATCTACACTAGTAAAAGAACTTAAATTTTAAGTTCTGTTTTGCTAATTCGTGTTTTTTTATGTTATTGGTATCTACAATCTCATCATACCTGTACAAAGATACTGGTCGAATTGCATGGGCCGCTGAATGCTATAGGCTTCAGTAGAAATGTCCTCTGTGCAGGTACAAGGAGAGCAGATCGGCTAGCTTTAGACTGACAAACGGCTTTCCACGCCTTCAAAAATGCCTAAAACGGTATATGTTGAACAATCAGCGTTTTTGCACCTACAATTAACATTCTACTATTCATGAAAATCATTAGCACTTTGAGTGAATAGTTATATAAAACAGAAATTACATGGGAGTCATCTGTTTTTTCATCTCCGGCTGCTCCATAATCTATCGTGTTAAATGTAGTCGTGGTGCTTAGAACAGATATAATCTAGTAGAAGAACAAAATTTCCCTGCAGAAAAAAGATGATCATTTAACGGATCAATGCTTCAAAGTCTCATAGCTCAGAAACTATCCTCACAAGGTTAGCCGGGGGAGTACGAGAGAGAAACTGACCATTTCAACCTGAGGTTTAGAGCTGCAGAATCATGAGAAATGTAGCAGTGTCCTTCCTGTATTTCTTTGTTGTTTTGCTGCCAATTTGCTCATAGTTTAGTGGTTTGGAGTATTTTTTTCCCTTTCTTTAATTCTGATATAATATCAAGGTAAAATGCATTCAATAGCTTTGTTATTCCATAACCGATGATAGAAACTAGTAACCCCTGAATGGACAAAGTTGTTTAAATTACAGGAATTCTAATTTGGGACTAATAGATTGGTCCAGCTTAGTAATGACGGAATAGCCGTCAACACTGGAACCAAAATAAGAAATCTGAGGCAATTTTGTCTCGAAGTCACCACATGTGACTCAAACTAAGAGATGTCTGAGAGAACAAGACGGGAAAATTCAATCCTAGACCGTCATTGTGGGAATATCCCTACAACCTTCTCAAATTAATTGGGTAAGACCTACCTGCAGATGTGAGCTCTACTCAATTAGTGTGAGAGAGCTGTGGGATCAGTCCCACAATGACGGTACTAGGATTGAGTGACCCGACAAGACGAAGTGAAATTGGATACCAATACTTTGGTTTTTTTCTTTCTGTTGGTTGCAGAGGAAATTTGTCACCTATGATTCTGGGATTCTTAAGCTATTTCAGACTATTGCTTAAAAGAGTAAGATTAATACCATAACCTTAAAAAGGATATCGAAGTTACAGTTTGATATTAATCGTCAAAAGAATTTCCATCTTTTTTGGGAATGAAAATTCCAGTATGAGACTGCATTTGGCTATTTTCATACGAACAATTTGTATAAAAGAAAACAAAAAATCGTCATAGAATAAATTTCCAACCATTTCAAGAACTCCAAAAGACCAAAACTGACAGCAAACAAAGCTAAGATCGAGATGAAGATTTTTATTGATAGATCATATTAGCAGTTAGGTACTCGACCACTGCCTTTACAGATCAGAAAACAGTTTCCCGTTTCCTGTTATTGAACCTTTGTTTCTGCAATACCACCTGCTCAATTTCTAAACTAGAAACGACTTGCGCGATACATAAACATCACTCTGAGGCAGACCAAAACTCAGATCACTTCATCAGAGCTGTGGAAGAGGAGGTCGTGGTAACATAACGTCCACAGTGATTGAAGCCGTACCACACATCTCTTGGGATGAAAACGTTGTAGTAGAACGTGACCGGACTTGTATTATACCCGTAGACAGTAACATCATAAGGCATCCACCCATCGCGTCCGCTCCTATACAGGTACAGATAACATATTTGGTATGTACAGGGTCCATATATATTAAATGTGTCCGATGAACATCTTTCGAATGTTCTTGTAGATGGATCGTCTATTCTTGGTGCATAAACCTACAAACAGAATCAATCACCCCCAAACATTCAATAAACTGTGACTTATTTAGATTTCAGGTAGGGACGAAGCCAGAAATTTGGCGTTGGGGGCGAAACTGCAACATATGTCAAACTACATATAAAAACGGGAAAAAAATTCTTAGGGGGCGAAATTGATAAAATATTCCGAACTACATATAAAATTTACTATACCTATTAGTATTTTTAAAAATATCGGGGCAGTTTCGTCCCTGATTTCAGGGAAATAAACATTACTTCAATTGGTATACAAATGATGGGATGATACACTAGACAACGATTCCATGTTTGAAATTGGCCTCAACTTGAGAAATCAACATTACCACCTTTGCCCAGGGGATCACTGATTTTTCTGTCCTAGTATTGTGGCAGACGCAATGTTCTGTCACTGGGGTCACGTGTCCCTAAAAATTCATCTTTGGTTGACAATATTGTCCTAATGCAAGAACTTTTGTGCATTTCTTACTTAGTGGCAGATCCAAGGGGAACGCACGTGACCGTCCCAACATTTTTTCAAAACCCCATATTTTGTACGAAAAAATTCCTTAGAAAAATACATCTCGCCCCCAATTTTTTTTAAAATTTACTAAATTGCTCCCCCAACGTAAGATTTCTGGGTCCGACGCGGTTCTTACTTGCCACAAATTACAGTACCAAAGAACTAAGAAACATACAAAAAAGTAAGAATAGTGGAAAATTGTAGAACCTGATTGCCATAAGAATCACCAAAGGAAAGACTGATGCGATCACGGGTATACCTACTAGAGGAGCAGCTTGTCCTTATAATCACCGTGAAAGAACAGCTCCCCAGATTCTGATTCTGATTCTGATTCTTTCAATATCAAGCACATGCAATATTCAAATCAGTTATGATCTTACTAATTAAATATACTATCGAGAAAATTACCTGGGTTTCGTTGATTTTGATGGAAGAGGAAGAGGACAGAGGCTTCGGCCGTGGGATGATAGATCTTGCATTTGAGAAAGAGGTGAAGGTGAGAAGAGAAAATAGAAAGAATATTGATGCATTCATTGGGGTACTTCTTTTCTTGAAGAGCTTGATTTCTGTGAAGTTCGGCGGTTAGTGGGGTATGTATCGACTGGCTTATGATGGAGAGGGGCAAACTAGTCCATTTAGTTTTTTATGTTTCCATACCCTTTTTCATACTTTTTATTTTACGGTAGAAAAAAGTGGATATTTGTTCTTAATAATATGCGAATTTTTTTATTTGAAAAAAAATTCAATCTTCAAATTTTATATTTAGCTATCGTGATTTGTGCACGTGTTAAACAAAACATGTTCCACACTAATGAAATAATTAGCTTTTTTTTATTGTTGTTTTTTTTCATCTCAAAGATATCGCCATACCATGTTATACAATTCCCAGCTCTTTCTTTAACTAATTTTGTTTTGGTTCTTAGTCTGCCCCTATTTTTTTGAGTAAAGTTTAAGATGTAACTGGTTTATCTTTGATTTAAAATCCACGATTAATAATCTGTTATTTCTGTCAGACACTTTATTAAAATAAAATTCCGACAGAATATTTTTCGTTCACAAAATTATGAGACATCAATTTAGAATACAGTTGGTGAATGTGAAACTCGTGATTTACTTATGAGACATTAATTTAGAAGTTCGACCATGGCCACGGCCCAAATATACAGCTCCAACCCAATTCAAATTCTCCAATAACTGGAAACTCAGACCCCCAACTCCAGACAATACCCCAAAATACAAGGGTCACGGGACAGAACCCACCCCCCACACACACACACACTATGCCAGAAGGCCATGAAAAAGGGATAGGGTCTTAATGAGGATTTTCCGCCTTGAGGGGGTCTGATCAGTAACCACTGCTGGCATCTGGTATGGGAGAGGTAAAAAGAAGCTAGAGAAGATGGAGGAACCAAAATGTAAAAGAACAAAAAAATGTTACAGAAGATAAAACAGTAAATTTGAGTGAGCTCAGGGATGTGGAGAAATGTTTTCCCAGGCAATGCATATTAAAAAATGGTACACCAGGATTCAGATTTTTCAAAATACTCGAATGAGTTAAGGTGGTAAATCGCTCAGACATCTGTCGGAGGTTTTAACCTTATAAGTCTTTTAATTCTGTCTTTGTCTGTGTTCTCCAGAAGCCCCTACAACGTGAAACAGCAATGTTATGAGAGAGTCTCTTGGAATGCTGTGAGGGATAAGATACATAAAAAGAACATGGCAGAAAAGTTGATAAAACATTCCTACAACCAACCTTAGCAGGGGGAAACTACCAGTATGATGTGCATATAACTGGAGTAGAATCTTCCATAATGCAACATGGTTAAATTGCATGTCGAAAACTCATACGGGTTAAGTAACCAATATTGGTTTCAGGGTATTGGACATTTGACAGCAGTATAATGATGATGCAATAGTTAGTCCATTACAAAGTGTGATGAACTCAATCTAGATGATTATGGAGTTCAGGAAATGGTGTATGTTACATGTTTCAAATTGGGAAATGGGAAGGAAAAACAAAGTTTGTATATATAATGTTGATAGATCCTCACCTTCCACACAATTTCATCCAGGCATAAGCATATCTTTCCATATTTATCGAGGAAAAGGCGCTCAGTTGGTGGCTTTCCACAGACATCCTTCACAGCTGAGGTTATGACATGGATTGCTTCTGCCACTTCAAATGGAAGAAAAACACATTAAGTTGTTCTCATAGCCATCTTGACAAAAATAAGTATATAATTGCATGCACAGGAAGAAACAAGCTTATGGCATTAAATATCTCTATAATACATGGCACCTATTTAATCAACTACAATTGTCACTTCAAGTAACATACAGGTGTGGAGTGTGGACACCAATTCAGGGAAGATGCTTAGCCAATGTTCCTATAAGTAACCAATTCCTGGAAGAAATCAAAAGCTAGAGCCTAGATGGTAGCAAGAGCACACATGTCGATTTTTAAGAGGATATCGGTTAAGAAATCCAAGAAAGAGTTCAAATAGTTGTTTTTCAATGACAATATCTTTTCAACAATTAAGTAATTTTACTTGTTAGATTAAATTTAGAACTTTATGTCTAGAGTTATTATCAAATGGACATTCAGATGGCTTGAATCAAGTCGCTTGCATTTAGAGGCCAACATGATCTGACCACAACCATGTTGTGCTTTGAATTCATCGAAGACACCACATACACGCTGCATTTGTTCAGAAAGGGAATTTCAGAGATTGAATAACAACTATGTCACAGTAAGAATATCAAATTTATGTATGGGTAAGTTGGCAAGTTTGCCCACGGTAACACCATCAAATTTACTTACAGGCAAGTTCATCGTATTCATCCTTGCCAACAACATATATACTAACATCACCTAGAACTGTGTATACAATATATACTGACCTGCAGAAAAAAAAAGAAAAAAAATAGAAAGTATGAGTTGCATTCAATTAAATTAAGAGAGCAAAGAAGGGAAACATGCTAAATGGGGAAATTAATTAATTAATATGATTTTTAAGTCAGTCATAAACGTAACATGTACAAGCATAACAAACCTTTAGAGAAGATACTTTTATCCAGGAAAGGCAATTTAATTATCCAGAAGTACATTACAGACTTCCAGTCATATCAGAGGAGATCAGACATAATCATATTTCTATTTCGCTAGCACTGCTTTTAAGGACAAAGCTCTTCAGATTTTCTTTCTCCATATACATTGAGAAAAGGCTTGTTGGATGACAATTATGGAACTGGAATTTAGCAATAGCCTCAAAGATGTTTCAATAACAGAAAATACAGATCTCATATCTCAAGCTGATTTCACCAAGGGTTCTATGAGCATAGAATGAAAGAAACTTATAAGAAGGTTGATAATGTTCCTTTTATAGCTCTTTAACATAATTTCAACAAGTGAAACTAAAAGACTAAACAAGCACATCAATAACTTGAGTATTTTCTGTATTGCTCTTCAAAATAATAAATAGAACGCAGATAGAAACAATAACAGCAAGCTAGGAAATGAGTTTCCAGTTAATCTGCACATATTAGAGTATATTCCACATAGTATATCCTAGATTCTCAAATACCAAAAGATGTTAGATATCTGACAACTCTCATATCATACTTGATCTTGGAAATTTCAGCATAAATAAAAAGAAAGAGTATAATAATTTATATTACTCATTTGTCAGATTTTGAACTATTTTACATAGTTATTGAGTTAAGACTGAACATATTCAAGATCAAACTCATCACAACGTGTATCAGTACCAGAGCATTTGAAAAATCCAGACGAAATATCTAAGTGGACAACTTTAAGAAGGATAGTGGCTTACTTGTGGCAAGCAACAAGGAGCTCTTCATTTTTCACGCCTTTAAGATTTTCTGCTCCCAACTTAACTAAGAAAGATCGCCAATGCAAACGTTCCTCTGCTGGAACTCCATTAAAACTACATCAGGCAATAAACTTCGAGTCAATAGTTTAATCAGAAAAAGAAAACACAGACATCAAACAACTCACAGCTGGCTGCCTCATGCTACAATCACACACATCAAAGGAACAATCATGACACAAAGAAAGAAGCGAGGAAAAGGGGCAAAGCTATCTCTTCTGTAGAAAAACCTATGTTGTGAGATTCCAAACAGTGAATGAATATTATGTCATCAGAGCTCTCTTTATGCCCAAGGTCACAGTAAGCTAGGGAGATACATAACCAATCCCAGCACCATAATTAAATTACATATAAATACTCCCTCCGTTTGAAATGAACTGTCCATTTAGGTCAATGGAGTCAAATTAAGGAAATGATTGAATTGTCTAGATTTAATGATAGACAAACCACATTTCCGTTCTCTTAATAACTCCAAATTCAAACTCTAAGCATTTCCTTCTATTACTAGCATTGATTGACTCAATGAAAACATGGGTACATTTGGAAAAAAGACATTTAATTGCCGCCCTTGATTTTATAAAGTGACAGTAATGAGAAACTAAAAAAAAGTTCAACGGTTAATATCAAACAGAGAGAGAGTAGTTCTTTGAAATTCTCTAGTTCAAATGCCTTAACAATACAATTCTAGTAGAAAATCAAGCAAATATCTTTTTTTTTTGGCTAAATAAAATAGGTGCAAGTGAAGGTGACCAGCACCACCCGCTACTCCATCTTTGGGGCTCTCGTGTTCAACAACGAACATATTAGACTAAGTGAACAACCAACACAAACACTGGTCCCGACAGAGTAGCACCACCAAGCGACAAGTATAGTTCCTAGAAACCGGCAACAAGATTTCGATCTCATGACCTTGGCTTTAACCAAAACACGTGAGTGTAAGATTGGAACCACTTAGTCATTACCCTTGGTGGTAATCAAGCAAATATCTTGCAAATATACTCTTGATTCTCTAATAATTATTTTAATATACTGTCTAGTACACGAATGATATTGTTCCACATGTAGCAACATTATTGAGCCAAAGTCAATTTATAAGCTTGGACTAATCGCAAAATTCCACTTATGATAATGTCATTAGTATACAATGTATTAGAAAATGCACGAGAAGATCTAAAGTTCTCCAAATATCAGACGTATGTGCAAGCTTTCCGTTATCCAAATTTAACAACAATAACCTATAGAATTGAAGATAAAAATCATGCTCACATTGAAATATATATATTAAAAAAAACAGTGAATTCGATCTGATGGAAACTCCATGGAAATGAATAAAGGAACGATTTTCTCCGAAGTAGACGGTGGTAAAGGAGCTGAGAGTTACCGTTCGACGAGAACGTTTCCCTCGGAGTTGGCGATCAAGACGGCGAGCAGCATATTGGTAGCTTCGGGACGATTGACGGCGTCGGAATTTTAACTTTTTATCGCGTCTCCTGAGCTGAGAATTGAGAGTTGGTCTTTCTGATCTGGCTAAACGACGTCGTCTTTGTTTAAAAGAAAAAAAACTAAAAAAAGGATTCCACCGTATTTCCTTTTTTCCCTTTGAAAGTAAATTGCAAAAAGAGAAAAACTCTTCGTATAGAAATAAATTATTGGGTAAAAAGCGCTCACGCCCCATATACTATTTCGTTTTTTTATTTTTGACCCTCAACTAAAAACGGTCAAGTTTTACCCCCTAAACTACTTCGATTTTTGGTTTTTGACCTTCCATCCATATTCTCCGTTACATCATAACGGAAGTCCAAAAACTGGGGGCATTTTTGGATAATTTGTATAAGATCCTAAAATTTTTGTTTTTATAAAAAAAAAAAACCTATTATTCTGACGAGAAAGAAGAAGTCGCCGGAAGGCGGGTACCACTCCTCTTCTCCAACCACCAACTGTAAATTCCAACCTCTACAAAAAATCTTAAAAGGCCCTTTTCCCCCTTAAATTTAATTTAATTTAATTTATTCTGAATGATATGATTTTCCCAAAATGCCCCATTTTTTGGACTTCCGTTATGATGTAACGGAGAATATGGATGGAAGGTCAAAAATCAAAAACCGAAATAGTTTAGGGGGTAAAACTTGACCGTTTTTAGTTGAGGGTCAAAAATCAAAAAATAAAATAGTTTAGGGGGCGTCAGCGCTTTTTACCCTAAATTATTTTCACTTTTCACTTTTCACTTTTCACTTTCTATTAATAGATTTTATTTTTATCTGTAAAATATTTTTGATTGTTATTTTGGGACTAATTAGTGTATTATATCTTTAACTTATTTCTTTTTTGTGACTAACATCCTAATTAATTATTTCTGTATATTACCATTCCCAAACAATTATTATTTTGCATTTAAGGTCGTTCCGTCTAAATATTGACGGTCAACTAAAATTGAGAGGAAAAAATTAAGTCAACTCACATAATTTAAGGGGTATTTATGGTAAATTACATTAGATATACCCCACTATATTCTCTTCTTCTTCAACCCACCCTCCACCACCCCACAACCCGCAACCCCCATCGCAGCTCCCTTCTTTTTCAACCCACCTCGATTAGTGATTGATCTAACACTAAAGAACATCGGAGGCACACGACACTTGAATAAATTTTATTTTATTAATGGGGTCACTAAAAAATTTGTGTACGAGTCACTTATATATTTATTATCTAAATAGAATAAAATATATTATAAATACTAAATTTATTTATTTTTCACCAGGTCATTTAACCCCGGTGACAGAAGGATACATCTGTCTCTAACCTTGACCCCACCCCCAAATTAATGTAGAAAAGCAGTCATCATTACACAACCATATTCAAAGCAAAAAGGAAAAAAAATCACAAAGAACAAAAAGACTCCGAAAAGATCATATACAACAAAACGTAATCTAAACTATGATTCTAGATATACACAGATACGAAAAAATCACAATAACTATGAAAGCAAAATAAGACACAAATCCAAAGTACCAAATGCCACATTCACATTGCAAAAACCCTAAACGTATCAAAGAAAGTTGAATTTCTTCTAGAACAGGGGGAAAAACACTCCCAGCAACTTCTCTAGGTTCAAATCGCTGGGCACAGTCCTCAGTGACCAAAGCAGCAGCATCAGCCTTCTTCTGGAGTGCCACACACTTGGTCTGTGCCAACACAGCCAAAGCAGCCTCATCCACATCACCATCTCCAATTGCCGCCGCCGGCCCCTCGCTGGCAGAATTAGTAATATCGTCTGTCGCGGCGGAGGAGGAGCAACAACGACAAGTTTGGGAACTTTAACTTGAACAGTTGCATGTAAATTTTATGGATTTCTTGCATCAAAATTGGGTTGTGCCACAAGTTTGTCATCATCATTGTCTGTAAATCTATTGAGGGTGGAGTGGGTTGCGGAGATGAAGATGAAGGGGGGAGGGGTAGAGTAGGTTGGGGTGGTGGTGGTCGTCGAAGGGGTTGGTAGTCGGCGAAGGGGGGAGGTGGGTGGGGGTAATTGGTTAAGAGAGTATTTTTTTGATGTACCAAATATACTCTTACAACTATTTCTTTTGACCCAATTAAAATTTTAAATTTACAATTGATTGACTATTTTTTGGACGGAAAGAACTTACATACAAAATGTAAATTGTTTGAGGATGATAATGTACATAATATATTAATTAGCTTATTTTTGTCAAATTAATTTAAAACTTGTGATTTCTGACTATTCTCATTACGTGTTATTCACGCATCTCCAATTTTAAGTATATTTTTATCAACTTAAGCTTTCATACTCCTTAAAACCAATTATATGTGTATAACACATAATTAAAAATGACGGAATACCATCAGTTTTAAATAAAATAAGCTAAAATAAAATTTTATTAATAAAAATAAAAAGAGAAAATAATTTATATATTTATAGCCCTTTAAAATGGTACCATAATTATTTAATAATGATTTATTTTGTAGTAAAGAAGCCACATGTCATTCTTTTCGACTTTAATTGACTCGTAGCTAAAATTTGTTGCAAATAAAAATATTTACCATCGTGGTTTTCAGTATGTACATTGGTTTAACGCATATGAAAATGTTTTCATGTGCAAAAAGAAGGGTAAATAATTGTCTACACTCTTATATTTATTTACTCAATTACTCACCATTCACAATTTGTATATATAATTAAAAAAAATATTTATATGACAAATTTTAATTGATTGACACAAAAATAGAAATATACACGCGTACAGACAATTTTCACCCAAAAACAACCACTTCAAATCATTTTCTTCCAAATAAAATGCGCAAGCCTTAAGAATATACATATTAACACTCCTAACTCTCTTCTTTTTTGGGCAAAATATCATATGTTCTCACGTATCTCCTCATTTCTATACCCAACCAATTACAATTCAGCATGTGTATATAAAATTGAAAAAAATGTTCATATAACGAATTCTAATTAGTTGGGTAAAAGAATAAGGATATACACACGGACACTTAGTTAATTTCTTAGTCAATACAATACAGTACACTTTAATTTTTTTGAACGCGAAACTCAATTAAGTTCAATTTCTTATTTAAGACTAATAATTCAATCGAACACTAGTACGTTATGTTTCATTAAAAAAAAGTACATTATGAATTTGATATTGGACCCTTGCATTTCCTTCCAACTACTCCTTTGCTCACCTTCTCCCCAAAAATATAAATAAATAAATAACACTTTTGACCATTGTTTTTTAATTTTTTAAGAAAATAGCCTCCAGGACCAGGACCAGGACCATTAACAGCTTTCTTCATCATCAAGTGCTTGGCCCGGGATCGAGAGGTCCCGGGTTCGATACCCTCCGCCAGCGTGCGGTATGCTTTAAAAAATTGGCTCCCTTCTAGGATTGATCTCTCCCCGCTCATGAGATTATTCTCTCCCCGTTCATGGGGTTCCGCCCTCGGGCGTTCAAAAAAAAAAAAAACAGCTTTCTTCCATTCCTCTTTTTGTCTTAGAAACTTCAAACAGCAAATAATGCTAATATGTTACCTCCTTTTCACACAACCTCTTCACTGTTTATTCCCAAGTTGTGGCTTTTAAGATACACACACAAACCCTTATTCATGGGATTTTTCGAAATTGGCCTACCATGAAATATTTAAATACTCCATTCAAAAAAAATACTACCAACATATAATGAGTTGAAATTTATATGGGACCAAAAAATATATATTTTGATTTAATTTAGTTGGACCCGTAGTAAAGAAGGGCAAAAAGGTCCCCTACACCTAATATTAATGCCCATTAGAGCGAGGAACCGTTCACACTGACCCCGCCATTGAAAGATAGAGCTACCAAACTGAGTTTGCTGATTAAATTTCCCAATAAAAATCACATTGTTTTCTCACCTAACTATAAAAGAAAAATTGTGATTTTACCATTTAATTAATATTTATATTTAGTTTATCTCTGTAAACATAAATTATCAAACCTACCACCAAGGATGTCCCTACCTCAAGTCATTTTTAGTCTTTATGATAAAATCTTCATTGCACATAATAATAAGCTTTGGGTTTTATTTGATTTTGATGTCATTATCCACACCACATGGGTTTGATGCTACCCTTGAAAGCTCCAAAAATACATCACTATTACCAGGCTGACGCCACATTTTTTATTATTAAGAAATTGAAAAAATCTTTAAGAATATACGTCGCGTTCTTTAAAAATTTTATAAACTTATTACGTTGTCTTGTCAATTTAATTTTTTTTTGAATCCGCCCTGCTTACGATACACCAATCTCCACATAAGACAAACTTACTTGAAGTCACATGTCTTAGTTTTCATTCATATTCTTGTATTTTTTATAAAATATATAGAAAATAAATAAAATATTATAACAACTCCAGATCTACAAAAATTCTAGGCCTACAAAATTGCACCAGCCAAAAAGAACAACCAAATAAAATATTGGATACTTTTGCACATGCAATTTTTATGACAGATGTTGAAAACGAGCATATAAATCATATTTGTAAACAATTATTCTTTTTTATAGGTGAAAAATGAGATGAAAATCGGCTGTCTCCATACATTATCGAATTCGTCATGTGAACATTTATTATAATTACATATACAATGACGAATTGTGAGTGATTGAGTGTATGAATGTGGACATACACGAGGACAACCGATTTTTTGCCCAAAAAATAGTTGAATTCTTAAGGAAACTTTATATATTCCGTTAAAAAAAAAGAAGGAAATTTTATACGTAAAGCAACATAATACAAAAATATAAGAGTAAAAACATTTTTTTCTTTCTTTTTTGGCATATAAGATTGGATTGTTGAACCCTGATTCACAATGTCTCTAGATGGGATGCATGGTATACAACTGAACTAAGCTCTCTCAACAATATTTTAAACTATATATAATTAAAGTATAATCTTATGTACGACTTAGAATTATTAGTGTCATATACATGCCAAGAAAATAATGTAAAATACTTCAAATATACATATGGATAGGGAAATCATTAAGAAATGTTAACATAGTTAGCATAGTATTTCTAGTCCAAAATAATACGTCATGCATTTGACACTCGCTCCTCAATTATTAAAAAAGAAAGAAAAGAAAAGAAAAAGAGTGAGATAATGAAAACCACCAAATTAAGTTTTTTGCTTTAATGTTTGAATTGTAATAACCAGCACACAACTTTAACCTACTTAATTATTTTAAGACAACATTACTTTATCTACATTAGCAGATCATATGTAGTGTGTCTTTGTCAAAAAACGTAATTATCTTGGTTTTAATTAGAAACATTGATTCTTATATATATATCAAAGAAGGCCGTAGCCCAGTGAGGGCTCCCTTTCACTCATGATCGAGAGGTCCTGAGTTCGACACCGGACTACAGCGCCCAGACTACTAACCCCTAAATCCAAAAAAAAAAAAAATTAAATAAATAAAGTTCGGCAAATAGAGACATGGGTTACAATAACATAATTAGATTTGTCGGTGCAAAACATAACCTGAAAATATTTTCATTTTTTCCATATGATTTGACATTCCATCTTTATCTATACCAACTTTTAACGACTATTTAAACATTGATAAAAAAAAATGGATCAAATTTCTCGTGATATTTTCTCATGTTTTATTCCAAATTAGGCAAATGCAACTACCAATTTAATTTGCATTAATCATTTATATATCTTTTTTTAGCACAAATCAATTTATATATCATTATCAAAGAATCAAAGTTTTTTTGTTCCTTTTGATTTTGATAGATCAATGATGGAATGGTTGTTTACGTAGTGAATTTTGATGAGTGTCTTTATCACTAATCAGCTATGTGAAATGTGTTCATTAATTAAACCCATGAAATATAAATGAACTTTGAAAGATAATGTTAACCATATTTTAAATTTCTTTTTTTCTTTTTTAAAATGAATGTTTAAAATGGAGTAACTTTTTAACACTGGTCTCTCAAAATCCTCGCGTAGGAGCGGTGAAAATCGTCGGTACCCATGTATATTCTCATTTATGTGTATAATCACTCAGAATTTACTTTATGGATATTTATTTTAATTATATATACACATTGTGAAATGTGAATGATTGTGCACTAGAGGAATGAGAATATACACAGTTACAGACGATTATTTACTGTGTAGAAGTCTCTCTACAATTTAAGGTGTAGAAATTTCATTTTGGTTTAGTAAAATTCTATCATCAATTGGAAATATTTACATCATTTAATTTGCACTAGAGGAATAGCTGCATTCGAGAGAAATCCAATTCTCTATTAACTAGGGGTAGAACTAGAAACTATACATTATGGGTAAACTATAAAAGAACATGTGATATAGTAAATTCTAAAAAAAGAAATTGAGGAGCAAAAATATAATATTTTAAAAAATATTTCTCTAAACAATATATTCTTTTTTTATTATTTTTTTTACGTATGTATGCATTATATTCGTTGGTCTTAAACTAATTTGTGGCGATAAGTAAGTTCTGAACTAAAATAAAAATTTCATTCTTGAGTTGAATTCTGTAACAATCAAAGTTTATATTATTAACCTTTTGTATATTCTCTTGTTCTTGGAAAGACACTATTTGTTCTTTGATGATGCTTTTCTTATACAATTCTTTTGTAATTTTTTTTACTACAAGTTATATTAACGCATTATTAAATTTTCTTTGCTTTCTTCAAGTTAAATAGTACGAATACTTGATCCCACACTAAGTCAGAGTACAAAGTCCCATCAAATTAAAAATTAAGGCATTTTTATCACGTTTATTACACCCTCCCCAAAATTATTCATCAAAAAAAAAAAAAAAAAATTTACACCCTCCCCAAACCCCACCCTGGGGCATTTCTCATCCACCAGAAAAAGGTTGAATAACACAAAGGTATATATATATAGGGGAAAAGGACACAATAGTTCTAAACAAAACACAAATTATCTTAATACATTTTCAGCTACGAATTGAATATTCACGGTCTATTTTATTTTAAATAATTAATAAAAAAAATTAATATTCAATTTAAAACGAAATAATAATATTTTTTACATAGTTTCAATTATAACATATATAATTGCATGAATTGATACCAATGCTACCTAAAACTCTGGAAGTCCGGATCGAGATGAATGACATTTGAGAGTAATGTTTAAATTATTTTATCAATATGAACTAATTTTTGCCCTGATTCTTCGGACACCAACGTTGGATGAGAGAAAATCACAATACCTTGACTTGACGACGACTTGCACATGGAATCTCCCCTGACCCTAACCAATTACTAGCAACCATCATTTCATGACAAACTTAAAAACGGGTGAAAATCGTATGTCTCGTGTATATCCATATTCATATACTCAATCATTTAGAATTAGATATATGAAAATTTCTTCCAATATATACATAATGTGAATTATAATTATTTGGGTACAAAAATAGGAATTTCTTCCAATATATACACAATGCGAATTATAATTATTTGGGTACAAAAATAAGAATATAAACGGAGACAAATGATTTTTTACTCTTAAAAACTATATTCTAAACTTAACTTATTAATTTAGAATTCACGTTTATCTTACAACTGTAGAAATTTATATAAGACAGAATCAATCGGTCAAGTTTAAAATAAAGTTTTTAATAAACACGTCATCAATTTCGGTTCAAGAGTTCCTCAATCATTTGCAATGCAATTCTTTCCTCTTCATCCATTAATGTTTTCCCCAACTCCACTGAATTATCGGCCGCCGCCACCGCCGGAGGCGGTGGTGGCATAATTTGCTTGAATGAAGCTTGCTCAATATCATCTTTCTTACCAAGATCAACAGTCATGACCCAATTGGAATCGGACCGTGGCCCGGCCCGCTTTTGCCAAACTCCAATGTGAGAATTCTCATTGTCGAGCCTTAAACAAGTGAGAGAAGGAGAAGGAGATTTACAACTCTTTCGAAGTTTTGCACCCAAAACAGAAGAAAGAGACGGGGAAGACGATGATGAAGATGCATTAATATCATTATTATTCTTGCCATCGGAATGGTTCATTTCAATTGGGAAGTTTGTTTTTGCATTTCTTCCACTCATCAGTATCGCCGCCTCATCATACGCTCTTGCTGCCTCTTCCGCCGTCTCAAACGTCCCTAGCCAAACCCTTCTCTTCCTATAAAACATCAAGAAAAACCCATCAAGATTTTTGCATGTAATAACCTAAAGAACGTACGAGCGAAATTTATTTTTTTATTTTTCTAATTTGTGATTATATATGTAAAAATCCATGAGTATCAAGAAATAATTATTTTTATTGTAACGACTCTGACCACGCGTCTCATTTGTTGTTAGCCAATATTATTTGCACTAACAAGATATAAACGGAACTCGTTATTTAAACAACTATTCAGATTTTTCATTTATTTATCGAAGTAAATAGAAATAGAGTGAAAGGTGCGAATGTAGCCAAGTGAATAGTGAATCTACCGTGCGCGATGAATATAAAAAAAGAAAAAGTAAAGACGTACAGGAGGGGGTGGCGAATCTCAGATACCCAAGAGCCCCAGTGGCGTTGCCTGACGCCTCTGAACTTCTTTGATTGTACCATAATTTTTTTGTTGTCAGAGAAACTGAAAATCCAGGAGTTTCTTTGTTTGGTTTTCACAATGATAATGAGAGTGAAAGAGAAAAAATGAAGGGTTAAAATGCACTACTATATAAGAAGGAAATTGGAAGGTACAAACAATAGTAAGAGTTTGCTAGCTTGCATTAATTTAATAACAAAAAGGACATGTTGTCGGCGAGCTCAAGTCTTTGCAGAGAGATGGATCATTAGCATCAATTCAGTGCGCAAACTATTATTTTTTTTATGTACTTATAAAATAATATTTTAGTCTTTAAATTTTAATTTAACTGATAAAAATATTTATTATCTTTACAATTATAAACAACATCTGCACGTACGAATATATGTTTATCTAACAAAAACTAATCATCTAGTAATTAAAATATATTATGCACATTTGGTCAAAACACTCATTTTGCATTGGGTTCAAGTTAGATTAGCATCGATCCTATGGTGAAGGACAGTGGTCCTTTCCATGGAGACCCACCACCATTGGAGGTCATGAAGATCTTCACACACACTCTCTCACACTTCTTTTTCTCTGTCTATCATATTATCCCTTTTAGTATGTAATTGCCCTGAAACACCATTTTGGGGTAGAGGTCATGTGCATTATTTCCTTTCATACATGAAGAATAAAAAAGATCAATTTAAGAAACCCTATTGAGTTCTTGTGTTTTATAGGAAAGGAAATTCCACTATTACGTGTGTGTGAAGTGGCTAATAAATTTCCCCAAAATGTGGAGGGCTCTCTTCCATGGCAAAAAATCATCTGTCTCCGTTTCTGTCCCCAACCAATCACAATTCATCCTGTATATATATAATTGAAAAAAATATTTATATAATAAATTCTGATTGGTTGAGGATAGGAATGGGGATAGAAAATTTTCACCCCCTTCCATATGTATATATCCCATCACCAAAATAGTTAATCAGGGTTTGGCTTCTTTTTAACGACTTAAGTCATGCCTTCTACGTTGAAAGTAATTGTTATAAAAAAGTTAATATTATATGAGGACTTTAATTGGCAATATAACTGATGAATTGCACTTAAAGGTCTATCACATAGAGAGAAGCCAAATTCGAACATACTTTTCACGTTCTAATTAGAATGGGCGTTTCTATTTGAAATTTTTGTGCTAAATTTTGCAAAGAATTAATTTGTGAGAAAATGATTTGATGTCAAAGTGAAAATTTTGGACTTGAATACTTGATCCTCGTGACAAAACCACGTGCAAATACTCATGGGCGAAGCCCCCGCCCCCAAGATTTTTAAAAATACTACTATTTATCGAAATTTTATGTGTATTTTAGAAAATTTTATTAGTTTTGCCCCCCAAGAATTTTTTTTTGCCTTTTTTATTACCCCTCCAAAAATTTTATCAGTTTCGCCCCCCAAAACCAAATTCCTGATTTCTTCCCTGCAAATACTTGTCCAAGTATTAATAAGAGATAGAAATAATATTCTTTAATAAAGAAGTGAACTCATTAACATGATATTTACATCAAATTTTATGTTAATTGTGTTTAATCTTTTTTTGAAGGAATTAATTGTGTTTAATCTATACTAGAATTACATGTATTTTATCATTATAATTTATTGTATCATGTATCCTAATTAATAGATCTTGTTTGTCTTCTTGGAGTTTAGTTGCTAAGAAAACGCATTTTTGGCCACACAAAACAACAATATAGGTGGGCATGCGCATATGCAAAAAGGTTCGTCAATAGACTTGAAAACTCTCAATGTCAAGTACAAGCTTGCTACTTAAAACTTTGAATTTAAAAAAAATAAATAAAAAAAATGCTACTTACAAGACGAAGGTAAAATAAGTTTGGGTCCATATTTCTTCACATCAAATAATATGTCTCATTTTTGTGTCTCATTCACTATTCCATATATAACAAATTGACAAATGTTATTTTTTTTTTTTTAAAAAAAGTCTAAAACTTAAAAATAAATGCATAACTCAACTAAGCCCAGAATTAATGAATTCTTGATATAGTAACATATAATAATGTTTGTACTGATTTGTGTTTCATTTCTTGTCCTCTCGAAGAAAAGGGACTTTCACGAAAAGGTGAGCAATGAGTAACGTGCATTATTCATTTCGTATGTTGAACGTTTATTATTATTTGTTTTTAGATTGAATGTTTTTTTTAAAGTTCCATCGATGCCTCATCTTCTCTCCCCCAACCTACCCGTAAAAAGGGGAGAATGTGAAAAAAGGGCAAAAAAAACTCTACAAGCATAAATTTAAATTCATTTTATTTTTTACAAATAATTCATTTTTTTTTAAGTTAATTGTGAAATATCTTAGTGATCAAGTGTCTGACTAAAATAATAACTTGAGGGTGAAAATACTCTGTCCCCATTCCTATCCCCATCCCTATCCCTATCCCCAACCAATAAGAATTTACTATATAAATATTTTTTTCAATTATATATACAAATGGTGAATTGTGATTGACTGGAGACATGAACGAGGACAGAGGATTTTTTGACATAACTTGGTGGGCATGTGCATGGGCTCCGGCTGGTTTGTAACAAGAAAAGGACGTTTCTGTCCTTTGGTCAAAATAACATATGGTCAATTCATTAATCTAACCCCCAAAAATAAACTCAAGTAAAAACCTCAAAACTGCAGACTTTTGATCCTCTTTTCATATTATTGAACCTAGGATAGAACCGAAAATAACACGCAGCTACAAAAGTAATTTTCAAAGAAGACATATAAGGATTAGTTCGATGTTATTACAAAAATATTCACATTGAATGAAAGCGGCATCAATAATCTTTTTATAATATGATCGTACACGTTTTTTTATATACAAATAATTAAGTATATGAGATAAATTTAAAACTTATATTATGATAAATAATCTACTCTAATATAAACTAGTACTCATTCCGTTTTAAATTGAATATATATTTCGTGCTGATGAACAAACAAATAAACATTTAATTTATGACGGAAACATTATTATTTTAGAGAGGTAATATTCACACGCCTCTTAGAGTTTTCCCTATTATATTAGTGAAAAGAATATATATCAATATCCAAACTCAATAAATCAAACTCAAAGTTAACATTCTAAGATAAGTATATCCAAGAATATTGAAGTCATGTCATTTATAAAATGAAATGAGAGGAAAGCAAGAAATTGATAGTGTAAATATTATTTTCTTTATTTTATTACTCATAAATGAATGTGAATTTAACGTTACTATTCAAGAGACAAAATAGAACTATCATAATTTACCGAACCTAACCATACTTAGTTACTTAGCAAAAAAAAAAACAACCATACTTAGCAAAAAAAAAAAAAAACATACGCGCTATGGGGTAAGTCTGGCATGGGGCGGACCCTCTCATATAAAATTAGACAGGACCCACTTACAGGGTAAGTCCCACAGGTCATTCAGCAGGTCATTCAGGTGAGTCCTCCCTCTTTTATGTAAGAAGGGAATGGGGCCGGACCCATTGGGACCGTTCCACCCCACATTTTTCCCGCGGTATGATGGACTGGATGTCTAATGTCTTACAAGAAGTTTGGCAGATTTTTTATTTTTATTTTTATTTTTATTGAATATCTTTACCACTTTCTTTTATTTTCAATTTATTTTTCTTCAATTTATATATTCTACTCCCTTCATTTCTAAATATAAGAATTTCATTACATATTGCGAAAATTAAAGAAACAAAAATTATTATACTTTTGTAATTAAAATACTAATATTACTCTCTTAAATATGACTTATATACCACTAATTCTATTTAAGAGAGTAATATAGATATTTTGATTGTAAAAATATTTTAATTTTTGCTTTCTTAATTTTCGCAACATGTAATGAAAGTCTTATATTTAGGAATGGAGATAGTATTTTTTTTTTCTTCAAATTGTCATGGTTTGATTCAGGGACGAAGACACCGCCCCCGAGATTTCTAAAAATATTGCTATATATAGTAAATTTTATATGTAGTTCGGAATATTTTATCAAATTCTCCCCCCAATATTTTTTTTTGCAGTTTTTATATGCAGTTCAGCATACTGTTGCAGTTTTCGCCCCCAATGCCAAATTTCTGGCTTCGTCCCTAATTTGATTCATGATTTTTTAAATTACCAGTTAAATATTTGATCACAACCTAAGTAATAATTTATATAATCTATTCGAATAAAATTAAATGAGAAACAAGAACCTCCTTCAAACTAGCGAAATCAGGGACGAATGTAGGAATTTGGCATTGGGGGGCGAAGCTGCAACAGTATGTCGAACTACATATAAAGACGGCAAAAAAATAATCTTGAGAGCGAAACTGATAAAATATTCCGAACTACATATAAAATTTACTATACATACATAGTACTCCTTCCATTCCCATTTAATTATCGTTTAGGAGATTTATAGGTATTCAAATTAATTGTCGTTTAAGGATCTTTTATTAGTTGTCAACAATTTATTCCAATTATATCCTCGACATTTCTTTTGTTTGCCGCCTCTGCCATCTCTATTTTTTCCTTTCTTTTCTTATGATATAGAAGAGAGAGAGAGAGAGAGAGGTAATATTGAAACTTTCGGTGAAAATGACAAGTTTTTTTAATTTTTTAAAATTGTCTAAAGAGTCTTATATTTAAAAATAGAGGGAGTAGTATTTTTAAAAATGTCGGGGCGGGTCGTTCCTGAGCCAAATAGATCCCACAGCTCATTCATTTTGACAGTTCCTACAGTTCATCCATATTGCTGTCTCTTAGCAAATTTCCTAAGAAATAAGGTTCATTTAGGAACTCTTATGAAATGAGTATAGTATCTAAGTTCCTACCTTCCCAAGATTGACGAAAAATTTAAAATTTTATATTAATTGTTTTCTTGATTTGTAAGTAAGTATTTAAACTGAATCTACATTTTTGTGAAATTGTTCATTTTTTCTATTATGAAACATTTAAACCTAACACGTCAGGAATCGGGTAGCCCAAGTGGTAAGGCTACCCGGCCACGGGGTCCCGTGGTTGATTCCTGTATCTTCCATTATGGGGCAATAAATTCTCCTCCTTGTGAGGCCAAGTTCCCTCCCCGGCTTGGAGCATGCTACAATCTCCCGATCTAGAGTATTCTTCGCTCTTCCCCTTCAGGGCAATCGCCTTCGGGCCTCAAAAAAAAAAAAACCTAACACGTTCAACATATTTTAAAACTTGTGACCTTTACTAGCAGAAAACTAAAACCATAAAAAAGAAACTTGTACGTCCTGTGTCTACTTGCTAGGGATTGGGTAGGGCAGTTCGAATTAAGTCCATTTATGACACATCTATTTGTAAGCACTACCTCAATTCCATAATATAAATAGTTTATAATAAGTAGCGAATATTAAAAAAGTAAAAAATAAAATATTTTTTAATCAAAATATCAATATTACTCTCTTAAATAGAATTAGTGGTATTTAAATCCTATTTTAAAAAGTAATATTGATATTCTGACTAATAAAATACCTTATTTTTTGCTTTTTTAATTTTCGCAAATACTCTAAACGACATATATTATGAAAATGAGGGAGTAATGTTTGTACAAAATCCTTAATTTTTAATTAATAATTCATAGTTTCCTTTTCTTGTCAACTCATGTAATCACAACCAGCTAAATGTTAGAGAAACCAAAACACAAATGTATTTCTTATTCAATTCTCATTGGCTAAGTACAATTGATTTCTTTTCTCATTGAAAATTTAATATAAATTTCTCAAAAAGTTATCCCAAGTTAAGTAGAAGAGTTAAATCGTAGGATGTGTCTCAGAGAATTTATTAAAGATGTCTATACTCCAACAACTCAACGGGATTGACTCCCCCCCACAATATCCTAGAATCATCACAATGAATCTTGTCTCATCTCTAACATTTAAATATTCAGCCCGATCCTACTTGCAAAAGTGGTCCCTCTTTTGCGTGTGAGGCCAAAACTAATTGTTTTTAGTGTGAGAGGTGTGCTAGAATCTATTAGAATAATTCTGGGAGAATATAATTTAATTAAATTTACCTGATACGTACTTATTATTTTTACACAAAATTATCACAACACTACTCGTGATAAAATTTCCCACCGACCTATGTCCGAGTACTCCTATTATAAATTGGATTAAAGATGGCTAAAGCAGGCACATTGTAAGACTGGTCTTGTAAACATATGTGTTTTTGCCTCAATTTTTTTGGTTCTTTTTTGTATTATCATATGATAGAAATTTGGAGAAAGAAAGACCCTCGATATTGGCACTGCAGTCAGCAAAAATTTCCACTTCAGTGTCTTTTCCTTTTTTTCTCCTTTTACAATTACATTAAATAAATCTTTTACATTGAACAAATATGTCATGCCATGAAAAGAAATAACAATGTCAGAAGGTTTATTTTTTTTTCCACAGGAAAATAAAAGGTGAATCAATTCCCCAATTGCTTTTCAAGTACGTTTACATTTTTCATTTCACTAATTCGTCACATAATGACAGCTGGTCATTAAATAGTTGAGTTTATTTAAGTACTGAGTGTTGAGTATTTAGCTCTAATACTACTAATTGGATATTAATTTTTACTATTACTTGTTGAGAAATTTATGTTACAAAACTCTTAAATATTTAATCACAAACAATGGAATATTCTTTCTCAAGCCACGTGAACACGCTTACATTTGTATATTGGAGCTTACACACACGAATCGCTATTGCTTACGGCTTATTCACTTTTCACTCTAAAGCTCTCAAGTTTACTGGTTACACTAATCTTACAACTTCAACTCCTATTAATACTAGTCTTAAATTAGCCTCTAACTATCTATAATATTCTACCAATTATGCTCCTAATAGAAGATTTTACAAGAGTTTTAGAATCACAATTTAATTTTACAAAAGTAAAATTATCTTGAACTTTCTAGAAGTTCTTGTTAGGAGTAAAATTCATCACTCTAGAAGCTTCTAGATATAGTCGTATTTCTTAAAACTCCCGCTCAATGACTACTCTCTTTCATTATGTTTGACCTTCTACCAAAATTTTTGAATCATCAATCGAGTCTTGTATTTGTCAATTGAGCTGTCGTGTTTGATTATCAACTTGTATACCCATTTTGGAATAACTTGTATACTCTTATGTCCTTTTAGCCCTTTGGTTCGTAGTAGAGAAATGGATACTTTTAAGTTAGAAATAAACATATTATGTTGTTGAATAATTCGACATTATAGTTTTTTTTATTTTCAGTAATTCGTACTTTAAAATTATTTTACCCGGTGTTGACGATTTTTAAAAATAATTATATTTGTTTATTGGTGGGCTATTCTGATAGATTCAGTACTTATATTGATTGTTCAGTTATTCTAATGTATTTGCTATTGAATTGGAAAACCCGAACATGAAATAATGGAGAGTGTTTGCTGCCTCACTCTTTCATTTTTTACTTTTTTTTAATCAAAATAAAATAATACTCCCTCCATTCTTAAATATAAGACTCTTTAGACAATTTGAGAAAATTAAGGAAGTTGTCATTTTCACCTAAACTTCCAATATTACCCCACATTCCCTCTCTCTCACTAATACATCATAAAGAAAAGAAAGGAAAATGTTGAGGGTATAATTGAAATAAATTGTTGACAACTAATAAAATAACCTTAAACGACAATTAATTTGGATACCTAGATATCTCCTGAACGACAATTAATAGGGAATGGAGGGAGTAATAAAATACTAGGGAGTCCGTCATTTTTTGTACGTCAAAAAGAGGAAGAAATTATTCAGAGCGCTCATAGTGGAAAAAAAAAATCACTTCTTCAAGAACCTTAATTCTTGAATTACCATAGTGGGAAAAAAAACTTCCTTTAAAATGAAAATACAAATTTTCCAAATAAATATCAGAGTTCTGTTAATTTTATTATTGCTCCCATACACTTTTTCCTCTTTTTTCATTTTGGTAAATTAGCTTTTTAATTTTTTTGTAAATAAACTGTAAGTGGCTTCGATTTCGAAGTCGGAAATTGAACAGGGTCAAATGGATCCCACTTTAGGATTTATGAACTAGGAGGATCCTAGAAGCCCCTGGACTTCAAGAGCAGTCTTAGACTCTGAAGTAAAGCCTCAGACAAACCAAAAAATGGAATCACTTGACCATTGGGCTTTGGATCATAACTATTTTCTACATTTTGGGCTTTTGTAACTTATAAGGTCGAAGTCCCTGGCCTATTGGACTTTAGGCTGATAGTTTGGGCCGGTATCCTTTTCAGGCCCACCCAATGTAATAAACGAAGAAAATTTAAAGAAACATTCATTGAGGGGCATTTCAGGAATGAAAAGGCACACGTGTTGCAAGTAGATTTCAAGAATGCCCTCGACACTTTATTCCACTCCACCCCCTCCTATGATATGATCAATGTTGTCAAGATCGTAATTTTGACTCGGAACGGAAGGGGTCTCAAGAATCGTAAACTCGAGGATCGTAACACGGATCGGAAGATCCGACAAAACAAGTAAAAAAAATATTTCATGCCAAATTTAAATTAGTAGAACTAAAAAGTTGAAATTAAAACACAAATTAACAAGTAATAAACTTCAAAACAAACCAACAATTCATAAAGTCTTTTAATCTAACAAGTTTCATAACAACAATTCTATCTTTCAAATTTTCTAATCTAGTAAAACCATTCAACCAATCAAATTTTCAAATTTTTAGGAATATTGGAAGAAGACGCGTAGACTTCAAAAATAAGAAGCACAGAATTTTGAAAGAAAAAGGAGTATCAGAAACAGAGCTTCTTTTTTTTTTTTTTTTTTTTCATTTCCTGATTTGTGGGAAATCGACAAAAATGAAACCATCCATTTAATTGTTTCGAATCAGTAGGAAGTTTCTTCGGACTTCTTATCTGGTCTTATCTAGTGGGGGTCCTAGGGAAATGTTTGTAGGGTATACAATTTGGGCCTTTTAATTTCTTTTCTTAGGTTATGGCATTATTTGGGCTAAATCCTAAACTTTCTTTTTGAGGAAGCCCGATGACTGAGAGACAAAGAAAGAAAATCTTGTAAAAAGGAGAAAATCTTGGATCGTTTTGGATCGTCCGATCCTACGATCTGGATCGACGATCCAGAACGATCCAACATTACAGCGATTTTTACACCGATCCAACTCGTTTTTGGGCCTTAGGATTTTACGATCCAACTCGCGATTTTAACAACATTGGATATGATATCTTTCAGGAATGAATAGGCACACGCAGGGATGAAGCCAGGAAGTTGGTGTTGGGGGCGATAAAAATGGCAAAAAAAATTCTTGGGGGGGCGAAACTGATAAAATTTTCCAAAATACACATAAAATTTCAATAAATAGTAGTATTTTTAAAAATCTTAGGGGGGCGCCGACCCCCTCCCGCCCCCTGTCTTCGTCATTGGGCACACGTGTTTCTTTTTTGGACTACTTCGCTTGTAATTTTTTTGACATCTTGATTTACTTGATAGGAATTCTTATGTAATATATTATTGATTTATCTGCACTTTACAGAATTTAAATTAGCACTGGATAGAATTTGAATGCTCAACTTTTAATTGAGAGATTTTAACTTGAACCATTTGGGGGAAGGTTCATATATCCTTCTTCAATTCTTCCCTTTGTTAATCAATTCTTATCTCAATCAATTGGAACCTGCCGAGAGGAGAAAAGGATATGTGAGCAAATGACACAACCAATATAATTGATATGCAACTTTATTTTCCTTGAGAAAAAATAAATGGTTTATAAAAGAATTTCTTTTTGAGTTGATAATGATAATAATTGTCCATAATTATTTATATTTGATATGAAACTTTACATTTTAGATGTGATTCGTAGTACCTTGTAAAATTATTATCTAATATCAGTTATGTACACATATTATATAATATTCCGTCCATATGTTGGATCGTCAGACTTGGCAGTGTAAAGCCTCTTTTTATTGGGTAGGGGATTTCTCGAATTTTTTCATTCTCTATGTAATTTATGATACAATTAATAATATTACATTTTTTTTGTTAAAAAAAACTATTGGAGTAAAGGTTTTATCCACACTACTAGTACTATATGACTTGTTTGTCTGAATTTGTCTTTTTGAAAATTGACTATATGTTCTCAATAAACTTATAAGATAGATTCATTAGCTCTCAAGCTATTTAATGCTATAATGAATTCTAAATTTCAAATTTACTCAAAAAATGTATTTAACAGACATTCGTTATCTCTCAATTATTTAATGATAAAATGAATTCTGAATCACAAATTTCGTTCAAAAATGTAATTGATAGAATTATTCTTTAAGTTATCATGTGACAATCCAAAAGGAAATTTAATGTATGATCCATTACCAAAAAGTCTAATGTACAGACAGTCCCTTTCATTTTTTTTTTGAAGTCCGATTGAATGGTTGCTCTATATAGAGGAGAGAAAATTGTCTCAAATGAGGAGGAGATAACCCTAAAAGGGGAGATTAAAGTTTGCCGCGCGCAGGCGGAGGGTATCGAACCCACCACGATCTCAAGGTAACCCACGACCTTGAGATCGTGGGTAGGCGCCTGTCCTATTGGGTTAGAACACCTTTGATATGACAATCCTTTAATTAATGGAGGTGAATACCACATCTAGAGAGTAAATGGCGCCAGAAATATAATAAATATAGAGATCCAGTCATCAACATTAAATAAAATAAAAATATCCCAACCGCGAAATATGAATTATTTTTAACGGCAGCCTCTTCATCGGATCACACTATAAAGTCTACTATATAAGCTCTTCTCCTTTTCCACTTTTCAACTTCTCTCACTCAAACATCGGATCGTGTTCTCATCTTCTCAAGTCTTCATTATCAGGTCAGTTCCTATTTCTTAGATCACTCGAATTCCATTTTCTATTCTGTTTTCTCTAAGCGGTTTTTTTATTATTGTTATAGCTTTTCATTTCATTCTTTGATTGTCAGTCTGATTTTGATTTGTAACTCCGAAGTGAGTGATTTTGTTGATTTTCATAAATTTATGTCATTCTGTTTTTTATTGTTGTAACTTTTTATTTTATATTGTGATCATCAGTCTGATTTGATTCGGAAGTTCGGAATGAGTGATTTGTGTATATTTAGTTGAACAATGACTCTGATTTTGATTTGTTATTAACTTTTTTTTACTTTGTAGCGTGATTATCAGTCTGATTTGATTCGGAAAAGTCTCTCGCGAGTGATTTTGCATAAATTTAGGTGAATAGTGGTTATGTTTTTTTATTGTTAGGACTTTTTAAAATTTTTAATGTGATTATCATATTTTGATTTTTTCCGGAAGTTTTAGAGTGAGTGATTTTGTTGATTTTACGTACATTTTTCAGGTGAACAATGGCTCAGAGATTGCTCCACGGGACTCTTCATGTCACGGTCTATGCTGTTGATAGGATTCACGATGGTGGCGGTGGCCCTAAGATTTTTCGGAAGGTATATATGTGATGTGACTCATATTGCTTTGGATAATTGGATCTCAATCAATTTAATGTTAGAAACCATTTTTCCGTTCAAAATAGTGATTATTTTACATTGCATAGTTTTGTTATATAATTCTAATTACTTTTTTGTTATTTAATTGTAATTATATTTGGTTGACATCATATTTATTTAATCATAATCATTTAGTAGAATGCTCTATTTTAATTTTAAAAATAAATGCAATTGATCTTTAAGTGAGGCGTTGGATGCCTAGGGTAGAAAGTATCTCCGTGTTTTGTAATCATTAGCTTGATGATTGGATGATTAGAGGCTTTCTCTTTGTCTGATTTAACTTTAGATATAGTTTTTACTCATGCGAAATGTATGAGGTATTATGCAATTTAACTGGCCGGAAGTGATCTCTAGTCTAACCAATTGTAGATCAAGTTCACTGTCTATACCAATAATAATCTCTTTCATAAAAAGAAGAAAAAAAAACCAATAATAATCTCATTCCGATGAGAGGCGTGATTTTACTTGATTTGATTCTTTTGCCTTTTGCACTTGCATCTGTTTCTTCGTTTTTTTAAAAAGAACTCTTGTTTTTCTTGAACATTTTGTTAAAGTCACGGTATTTTCACTGTTTTTCTGTTGGTGCAAGTTGGTACCAAATGGATAGTAGGTCAAGTAAGTTGATATGTTTCTGCACTGGAGCAGTTTTAATATGATCATGGATAACCATATTTATGGCAGTTGACACCATATTTTGTGATTTTCCTTTCATTATATTTAATCTGTTTGCTAAGGACGAACTCTTGACACATTGCAATTCAATTAGCTTGGAAAATTATCTCCCCCATCTCTCCAAAAACCTTTCTCCTTTGGTTGGTATTGTGTTTTACGAGATTTTTTTGGAGAGTTTATATTCCTGAGCAATAATTGGATTGACTAATCCTTCTCTGCTTACTTTGTCTTAACAAAAACAAAATGACGTTGGTTTTTCTCTTGATTGTCTTTCCACACATTACTTTTATGCCTATGTTTTCTCTAGTTGAACAATTAAGATGGTCCTCAACCACTATTATCAAATGAAGTTGTGTGAGAAAACATTTCGAGCAATTTCATTAAGGGTCTCTTACATAAACCTTTTTTTTAGATAGTTAAACCATTATCAGCCTTGATATATGCACTCATGGTTTTGTTTTGTCTCCTGACATGACGATGTTTGTAATTCTAACTCTTGGAAATCATTCTTGTAGCTTATGGAGAACATAGAGGAGACTGTCGGTTTTGGCAAAGGAACTCCTAAAATTTATGCAACTGTCGACCTCGAAAAGGCTAGAGTTGGAAGGACTAGAATAATTGAAAATCAAACCGAGAAGCTTGAGTGGAATGAGTCTTTTCACATTTACTGTGCACATATGGCTTCAAATGTCATATTTACTGTTAAAGATGATAATCCCATTGGTGCAACTTTAATTGGAAGAGCTTATCTTTCGGTTCATGAACTCATAGACGGTGAAGAGATAGAAAGAGAGTTAGAAATACTGGATGGAGATAAAAATCCCGTAAAAGGAGGTTCTACAATCCACGTGAGGCTTCATTTTTTTGAGGTTACCAGAGATCGTAGCTTCGCTCGTGGAATTAGAAGCTCCAGGTTTCCTGGGGTTCCATACACTTTCTTTCCTCAGAGAATAGGATGTCGAGTTTCTTTATACCAAGATGCTCATGTGCCTGATGGGTTCGTACCCAAAATCCCTCTTGTTGGGGGAAAGTATTATGAACCCCAGAGATGCTGGGAGGATATTTTTGATGCAATTACTAATGCAAAGCACTTGATTTACATTACTGGATGGTCTGTGTATACTGAAATCACTTTGATAAGGGATGATAGGAGGCAAAAACCAGGGGGTGACATTACACTTGGTGAGCTGCTTAAAAAGAAGGCTAGTGAAGGTGTTAAGGTTCTTATGCTTGTTTGGGATGACAGGACCTCAGTGGGCCTACTGAAGAAGG
This sequence comes from Vinca minor, assembly GCA_026122235.1. NCBI lineage: Eukaryota > Viridiplantae > Streptophyta > Magnoliopsida > Gentianales > Apocynaceae > Vinca > Vinca minor. The sequence continues at coordinate 6,625,456 of JAOCZM010000246.1, read as the reverse complement.
ATGGCCTCATGGCCACCCATGATCAAGAAACTGAACAATTCTTTCAAGGTACCGATGTTCATTGTGTATTATGCCCTCGCAATCCTGATGATGGTGGAAGCATCATTCAAGATTTACAGGTTTCAACCATGTTCACTCATCACCAGAAAATAGTGGTTGTGGACAGTGAGATGCCTAGCAGAGGATCACAACAAAGGAGGATTGTGAGTTTTGTCGGTGGTATTGATCTATGCGATGGGAGATATGATACACAATTTCATTCACTTTTCAGGACACTGGATAATGCACACCATGATGATTTTCATCAACCTAACTTCCCTGGTGCTGCAATTACCAAAGGTGGACCGAGGGAGCCTTGGCATGATATTCATTCCCGGGTAGAGGGCCCGATCGCTTGGGATGTCTTGCATAATTTTGAGCAAAGATGGAAAAAACAAGGGGGCAAGGATGTGCTTGTTCATTTGAGAGAGCTTGATGATATTATTATTTCCCCATCTCCAGTAATGTTCCCAGATGACCACGAGACGTGGAATGTACAATTATTCAGGTCCATTGATGGTGGTGCTGTTTTTGGCTTTCCTGATAGTCCTGAAGAAGCAAATAACGCTGGTCTTATTAGTGGGAAGGATAACATTATTGATAGAAGCATCCAAGATGCTTATATACATGCCATTCGTCGAGCAAAGGATTTTATTTATATTGAAAACCAGTATTTCCTTGGTAGTTGTTTTGACTGGAGACCGGATGATATCAAGGTTGAAGAGATTGGTGCTTTGCATCTCATTCCAAAGGAACTTTCTTTAAAGATTGTCAGTAAGATTGAGGCTGGTGAAAGATTCACTGCATATGTTGTGGTGCCGATGTGGCCGGAAGGAATCCCTGAGAGTGGATCTGTTCAGGCAATATTAGACTGGCAAAGGAGGACAATGGAGATGATGTATAGAGATGTCATTCAGGCACTCAGGGCCAAGGGCATAGAGGAGGACCCTAGGAATTATTTGACGTTCTTCTGCATTGGGAACCGGGAGGCAAAAAGGGGTGACGAGTATCAACCTTCAGAACAGCCAGAGCCCGACTCAGATTACTTAAAAGCTCAGGAGGCTCGTCGCTTTATGATCTATGTCCATTCCAAGATGATGATTGGTAAGTCGTTGAATTATCATTTTTTAATATGTAGAAGTTACGAATCTCTGAATGATGATGACTCTTTGACTGAATATATAGATTATACAATCTCTAAAACTTGTAAACTTTGTGGACAAATAAATAGATGAGAAAGATTTCCTGTAACATCTTTTCTTGAGACATTATGCAATTAGTATTTTATGCACACAAGCATATGATAATACTTTCTCTTACAATACAGATTCATGGTGCTAACTTTTTCTTTTACCAGTTGATGACGAGTACATAATAGTTGGATCTGCCAACATTAACCAGAGATCAATGGACGGTGCGAGAGATTCAGAAATAGCAATGGGAGCCTACCAACCATATCATTTGGCATCCAGGCAACCGGCAAGGGGTCAAGTTCATGGTTTCAGAATGGCACTGTGGTACGAACACCTTGGCATGCTGGATGATTCTTTTGCGAATCCAAACACCGAGGAATGTGTCAGGAAGGTGAATCAAATGGCCGACAAGTATTGGGATCTCTTTTCAAGTGAAAGGCTCGAAAGAGACCTTCCGGGTCACTTGCTCCGGTACCCTATTGCAGTTGCCAGTGAAGGGGATGTCACAGAGCTCCCAGGATTTGAGTTCTTCCCTGATACAAAGGCCCGGATTCTCGGTACAAAATCAGATTACCTTCCCCCTATCCTCACCACCTAATCAATAACCATATTTACATTTTTATGGTATTAATTTGCATGCTCTTATTCCCAGTTCTTGTAGTTTGGACAAATAAATTATGTTTTTTTAATGATCTCCTGATACACTATTTTATTTCCAGCTAATTCGTGTAAGGTTTTGACGATATGTGGGGTGAGCAAATTCGGTAAAAACCGATTTACCGACCGAATTCGATTTGAATTTGGTAAATCGAATTCGGTAATTCGGACCAATTCGGTAATTCGGTATGTACCGAATTCGAAAACTTCGAATTCGATTTGAATTCGGTATATGATTTTAGTGAATTCGGTATACCGAATTCGAATTCAATTTCGTATTATAATATTATTTAAATATATATATATATATATTACCTAATTATATATAAAATAATGTTCAATAGCCAATAATATTTAATATAAAGGAAAAAAACCTCCAAATCGGTCAAATCGGTAGAAACCGAATTCCGAATTCGCCAATTCGGTGAATTCGAATTCGAATTCGAAATAGGTCGGTATTTTCAAAAAAAAAATACCGAAAAAACCGATTTCAAACTACCTGATTTACCGATTTCGAAATCGATGCTCACCCCTAATATGTAGTGATATAATGTTTGGCTAAATTACTAGATGTGACTTGCGGTTAGCATACAAGTCATCCTTTATTCAGTCCGGCTCCTGTGCGGAACGCCCAAAGTTCCGCACCTGCGGAACCATCCTAGCCGTCGGATGGAATTTTGAACGGTCCAGATCTGGAGAGAGAAAAGTTGCGGCTGACAATAAAAAAAAACAATGTTATATAATGAAAGGGTACATATGTAATTTTATAAATAAATGATTGGGTTACCGAGGAGGAGAGAGAAAAGTTGCGGCTGAACAAAAACACATGTTCTTCTTTAGAGAACACATGTTTTTGGTTAGAAACTCTAACAAAAAAACATGTGTTCTCTAAAGAAGAACATGTGTTTTTGTCATGAACTTTTCTCTCTCTCAGAAACAAAAGTAACACGTAACCGTCACATCGATTGGGTTACGAGAAGGAGAGAAAAGTTGCAGTGACAAAAACACGTGTTCTTCGTTAGAGAACAAGAAGATATGTTCTCTAACGAAGAATATGTGTTTTTGTTCAGCATGACTTTTCTCTCCTCAGAACAAAAAAGTAACACACAAAGTTTATCCCTAAAATACCCCTATTTTGATACAGTCGTTGGATCAAAAAGTATAAAATCCAACGGTTGGGATCGTGGCCCGCACCGTACGGAATTTTCAGGGTCCTCATAGGAGTCGCGACGTCCTTTATTATGTCACTCCACACATGTTTATTTGTTGGGTTGGATGAACTTTTTTTTTCTTTTTTTGACGCCACGATGGGTGATTGCTCCACATTGGGGAGAGAGAACAGCCCCACATCAAGGAGAGAGAACACCCTAGATAAGGTAGTATAAAGCTTACCGCACGCAGGCGGAGGATATCGAACCCAGGACCTCTCGGTCACGGGCCGACCAATGCTCCACTGGATGAACTTGTAATAACATTTTCGCTGAATATCTGATGATATTTCATAATTTTCCAGGCAGTTGTTTATGTCGTACTTTCTATCTATTTTTTTAAGGACCTTACTAGGCTACTAGAATTATTGGCTAAAAGATTGACTAAAATAGTGTCTTTGAACCTTTTTGCCCTTATAGTTGGGTGAATCCCTTATACTGAGCGAGGGAGGTAAGATAGTCATTTAACACCCTCAATTTGGGGGTTTAGGGTTTCTATCCCCAAAATTCTAATAGTAAAAGCATTTTCCTTTTTTTAATTCATTTCTTTTAGTCACGTCTCAAAGGGGGTGAAGCAATGGGCCTCCCGTGAGTCCTACCTACCTAATATGGGGTTCCCATTTCCACATTGTTATGCTTTCTGGGGTCTGAACTCGTGTCAAGAAGCTTTATCTATTTTTTACTCAAACCCGCCTAATATGGTTTGGCTCCTTTACTCAAAAAAAAAAAATTTTGATTTTGACTCTTAATTGTATCACGTTGAATACCTTATTAATACAAGTCTTGTTATGGTTTAGACAATATATATATATATATATTACAAATAAATTTTAACTATCAAAATACTTGATCAGACTATTAAAATTAAAGTTATTTTAACTAATAATTTTGAAGAATCAATATGAAACAATTATAATCTAAACCATTTAATTAAACCATGAGGATTGAAATTTATCCACAACAATGTTTAGTTACATCATAGCCAGAAATGAATTAAATACATAGAGAGGGCCGCCTCGTGGTACCCAAACAAAAGCCAATTGGGACTCCAGTTCTGACCATTCCTTTCCCCTCCCCACTCCAAACCTTAACCCCCACTAGAAATTTTATTTTGATTAGTGAGTAAGTTTAAAATTTAAATTCTGATCAATAAATGCAATATAAGTAGGATAAAAAATCAAAAAATTTCCAGTGAATTGGCACTTTAGTTTACGTGTATTGAATTTATTAGTCTATAAGTCAATTTTAAACTTACTCCACTACTCAGGATAAAACTACTCCAACCCCACTCTTCCTTTTCCTTTCCTTGTATCCGTCTTTGCCATTTGATTCACTAATAAAAAGCAAACCCCAAAAAACCAAATAAAATTCTGATATACGAGTTTCGTAGTGGATCATATAATATAAAATTGTTCATATTAACACATAATTATTATTTTTTATAATAATGTGGATTAATATTAAACAATAATAAATCAAATCCACAAAAGAATTATCCAAAAACATGCAAATCCGAAATCGACAATATTATCTCCAATAAAACCACCAATTTCCAACCCCTTCTAGAAGTTTTTTACTTCCCACTAGAACCCCACCCCAACTTGCAAGTTGCAACCAGTAGTCCTTCAAGAAAAAGAAACCCATTATTGTACGTACCATATTCAAATACTTCTCCATCAATTGAATCTATATATACACATAAAGAAATCCCTTTTCGTTTCATTGTCAACTTGTTTTTGCATTGTAGACCCTTCTTCTTTTTCCTTCAACCACAATTATTATTATTATTATTATTCTTTATTATGTCTTCAATTCTTGGTTCACAAGGTCTGGTCTTGGCTACCGCCATGGCTGTTTCCGCTGCCACCATAATCCTCTTTGATCTTCTCAAGGACAAGTATTTTCCGGCACCAGCCCAGTTGTCGGAAAATCAAGAAGATTCTCTTTCTCAGAACCAAACTTTGCGTCTTTGTTTATCTTCAGGTAATTCTGCGATATTAGTTATTCCCGCGACTTTATTCTGAATAAGCCCTGAAGTGAATCTGCTAAGCTAGGATCGTTTGATAATTCTTGATTGTAATTAATTGTTTATTTTGATGTTTAATAGTGGCTAAAAAGAACGATAAGAAGAAAAAGAAAGTTCAATTTGCAGCTGATGTGAAGGATCCGACCCCGAAACGGCGAAGAATACAGACGAGAACATCGGGAAAAATCAACGGGGATTCGTCGGAGTTGTTGTGGAACGGAGGTGATTGGAACTCCGGCAATGCCGGCAAATCGGATGGCTTTGTATAGCGGGATTATGAGGAATCGTTTACAGCGGATGGAATACTCTTATTGATTAATGTTTTAGAGGTTTCATTTTGATGGTTTTTCTCTGTACAATTGGAAATATTGTTTTAGAGAATCTGGAAAAGGGGAAGAAGAAGTTTTCTCAAGTTTCCCAAACTGATTGTAAATATGATTTTCTCGTCTGTAAATTTATCTTTTTACTTTTTTACCCGTTGAGTTGTTTTTTATTTATTATTATTTTTTGTGATGACCTCTATCGGGTGAAAATCCTCCGTCCTCATTCCTATCGGGTGGAAATAGGAATGGGGACAGAGAATTTTTTGCCCTATCGAGGTAATTTGACCGTTAGAGGCACATTGTATGCAAATATAAAATCTTATAAATATTTGAAATTAATTTTTGTGAAAATTTTAAATGTTAAGCTTATTTTAGATGGAGAAGGTTGCTATTTTCAAAATGTATCAAATTTGCAAGCTTTGCTAACAAAGTTGGGTTGGTTGGTTATTTAATCGTTACCGGACTTGAAATTTTCTCCCTTTTTTTTGTAAATCGTTTTTGCACTTACTCGGCTTCTTGAGGTACCTATGAGGTTTGAAGTTAAATTCAAATTCAAATTTAATATTCTCTATTTTTTCTTTTTTCTTTTTCCCTTCAATTGTTTTAAAATTTAGGCAGAGCTTACTACTATTATTATTTTGCATAAGAATAGAGACTTAATCGCTATCTATGAGTCTTTTACTGTTTAAGATTAATTCGATTTGCTCTTACAATTTGACCATTTTTTAGAGCCAAACTCCTAACAATTTTTTCCATTCACAAAGTTTGAACTTATAGAACACTAAATTCTTTTCAATTGGACTAAATTCTTTAATATGCATATTCGCTTTCATCAAATTAAAATTTGTAAATCCACTCACAAACAATTCTCAAACAAATAATGGTAGCCCATACAATGTTAATTTATTTATTTTGACATAAATATAATGCTAATTTATTTATTTGACATCAATATACGTTAATTTTAGAAAAGGCAAAAAAGAGCAAAAATGATGGTAACAACATTTTTACTGTAATTACTAATTTAGCTAACCTTTTTCCACGTAGATAATCCTATATAAGAATACAAAAAAGTTAAAAAAACCAGCTTACCATTTTACCATTAGGAGAAGAGCTTTATCATCATCTTTATCGGCGCATTTCGTCTTTATCGTTCAGATAAATAATCGATCGATTCCAGGAAAAGGAGAATCTTCTTCCCTAGAGAGAGATTTTATTTGCAAAATTCCCCCCTTGCAAATTACTCTCTCAGGTATGTATTCTCTAATCACTTTTTTTATTTTATTTATTTTTTTGTGTATATATTTGATTTTTCTGATATGAGCTTCTGGATCGTACGTAGGGCTATTTGAGGAACTTCTTTTTTCTGGAATCGGTGTGTTTATGGTGGAAAATTTGCTTCGATTCGGATCGGATCTATTTCAATTTTCAGCTTCGATTTTGATTATTGCTGCATGCATGGGGTATGTGATTTCGATTTTCAAAATGTTTGTTTTTTTCTTCTGTATTTGGCTTTGGATTTTTGCTCTGTTTTTAATTTATTATTTCTGAAATTATTTTGTAATTAACGCGTTTGAATTACTGTGTATTGGAGATGTAATTAATTTGCGTTGTAATTGGAAGGTAATTGTAATTATTAATATAGGATGGTGCTATAATTATAATTGTTTTCTCTATTTGTAATTTTTTATTTCTAAAATTACTTTGATATTTAAAATTACTTTGTAATGGAGATATGATTGATGATTTCATACACACACATATCTGGATGCAGCTCTTGCAAACTTAGTCAAAATGAAGGTTTCTCTTCCATTTGTGTCCCTAGTCATTCAAATTTCTTGAACACATTATTTTTTAGTAAAAAGTTTCCTGTTGTATTCATGAAGCATGTTTTTATTGTGAGATTATGTTACGTGTGCTTGGATTGAGTCTGATTTGGGTTTGAGTTTGAGATTGACGTCCAAAATTGAGTCTGTAAATGAAATTTGAAGCATTAAATCATCTAGAATATAGTTTGAGTTTGAGACTGGTATGAGATTGAGACCAGAATCTCATATTGAGACCCAATACAAGCACCTAATTTGAGATGGAGTAGGGTAGTCACTTTGAAATTGCTGCAACCTTATCTCTCATAGACTTCCTGCAGTACCTGGGGGTTATGATGCATTGATAAGATTTTCTAAACCACGCGTTCTAATTCAAGCATCTCACTGAGGCTCTTTAACTAAATCAAATTAGAATGACCTGTTCCACCATTTATCTGTTTCCTCAGTCTTTTCTGCCTTTTCTTTTCATCGATGTGTTGAGCAGGCTAAATTTTGCATAAAATCTTTAGGACAACATTCTCTTACTCATGTAACATTCTTTTGGACACTTGTGTCCGTGCTCATTGTAAGAGTGCTTCTATTTTGGTGGCAGCGTTGATGTTTTTTAATGAATTTCTTGTAAGTGTACTTTTTTTTTTCTGGTCTTGCTGTGTTTGGGAAAAGGCTATGGATTGATTTCACTAAAATTTCTCTCTGCTGGGTAGTTTTGAGTCAAATTGCACAGCAGGTAATTGATTTCGTAGAAAATCAGATTATTGTCTTTTGTTGCAGAGCAGTGCTTGTCTTGGATGTGCTATCAAGCCCAAACTAATATCTTCAGTTGACCGTCCTCTAAAACGGCAGAAACCTCGAGCTCAAGCAGCTTCAAAAGTGTCGACTTCTAACATTTCTGAAAGATTTTGGACATCAAGTACTTGTCACATGGACATCAGTACTGTTCAATCACAGGGAAGTATGTCCTCAATTAGTACTCAGATGCATGATAGACATTGCAATAGCAGTTCAAATGCCCCTCCAGAATTTGAAAATCATAGTAAGATAATTTCTTTTTCCCTTGAAATTGTTAACAGCTATTCAGTTTCAAAGTTGTCTTTTACATGTGGAATCTTGGTTATAGGCCTTCTTCTTTGGAAACAAACTAGACAACAGTGGATGGGGACCAAAAAGCCTGACAACAGAGCACAACAGCTACCTGAGCCCAGATTAAGGTAAGATATATTTTACTTTTTAGGTCATCTTAGCTACTTTTATTTTTTTTTATCTTAGTATGGGTACTTCATTTCCTTCTAATTGGTTTCTGTTGAGGATTTTTTTCCCTCGGGTGAAATGAGAAAGTAAAAGTATTGCTTAGATTTTGACTTAGCAAAGACAGTAACTCAAGTTACTATAATCGTGTATGATCAGTTTTCCATTTAAGTAATAAAATTTAGCTATTACATACACATTATGTTGTCTAACATGCTTAGGATGGAAAATTTTGTTTCCACCTTTAACCCAGAAGTACAAGAGTCAATGTAGTTTCAGAAGTATTGGTTAAGCCGTTACATCTGCCATCTTGAATATGTGTGGCCACCACCAAAGCTAAGATCTGTACTGCATAAGATCTTCCGATATAACTAATTTACTTCTTTCATGCCTTGATGCCTGTTCTAAGATTCCTAATATTCTTCAGACACCAAAAATTCTTTAGTTGCATTCTTTTTTGCGTTATAAAGGTTGTCCATTCATGAGTTCTCGCCTTTTCGTTTGGCACTTAATTTTCCTGTTTGGCTAATTGTTTTGGGGTTTGCAGTTGGAATGCAACCTACGATAGTTTGCCTGGAAGTAGCAAGCCATTACCGAGGCCTATTCCTCTTGCTGTAAGTCTGGTTGTGTAACCTAGTTGTTTTAGCTAGTCCATTGCCTCTTGATCTTTTACTTTCATGTTTCCCTGACTTTCGTTGCCTATTTGAATCAAACAGGAAATGGTAGATTTTCTGGTCGACATTTGGGAGCAGGAAGGAATGTATGACTGAGTAGTTAGATCTTCGACTCTTGAGGCTGTCAATGAGTGCTGGGATTTTATTTAGATCTTTAGTGTTGTGAAGTGTAGGGCAATTTAATACAATGGACTGTAAATTACCGAACATTTGATTCATGTATGCCGGTCTTTTCAGACTGATTTATATATTGTAGTTGGAGCAAGTCTGTTCTTATGTTCCTGCGTTGCTGCTGCTGCTGCTGATGGTGGTTTACATACATTTCTAACGGCCTCACTCTTTCCTCGGCCAAAAACTTTTATACTAGGTGAATTTGGAAGAAATTGAATAATGTGCAGGCGAGAAAAATAAGTCAATGCAATAACACCATGAAATCGAATAATTCCGCAGAAATGTTTGACATGTCAATAAAAACGGATTCCTCATGACAGACGATTTTCATACCAAAAAAACTACTCTAAAAAAACATGATTATGTGATACCCATTTTTTTAAAGTATGATCATTCTGATAAAAAAATTCTGTCTATGACCATATTTTAATGAAAGATTTACCTTTGTATAATGCTAAACAGTACTTACATTTGGATTCTTCTTCATCTAACTTGTGTGTTCTTTTTCGGCTTTTGAGATGAGTGGTTAGTGAAAAGTGGTAAATAAAGCAAGTGGCCGTCATAGGGTGTGATTGAATTGAGTTTGAGTTTTAGATGTGTGACAATCGATCCTTCATGGGCGGGGGGGCCAAATATTAGAATGATGTACTTATGAGGGCTGTCCTCCTAAGGCAGTTCCTAGTAATTTTAGGGCTCCCTCATCCGTTATGAGTTGGAGAATATTTAATTTTAAGGTAGAAAATTTTAAATTTTGTAAAAATTAAATAATTTGCAAAATATAACTAGTTCAAAACATGAAATTTTATATTGTTTCTGAAAAGAACCCTAAGATTTTTCAAATAGGGAATGAAAGATTGAAAAGATAATTGCATATTACATTAACTTATTTATATTGTTTTAACTTTGTGAAATATTTTTTTTTGGGGGGTGGGGCAGCAGGGACGAAGCCAGGAAGAGTTTTCATTATCATGTCTATGTTCTTGATGATAATAGGCTTAGCAGTTGGTTCATTCTTAGGTTGTCTATGGAACATTTGATCTCTCATTTGTATCAGGTTTAGAAATATAAAAAGAAGATTTTCATGGGCTTCTTTTGTTATTAATTTCATAGAAATTGAATATCCAATCCCATATTTATTTTGTATAAAAAAATAATGATTTTAAAACAAATAAAATATTTTATTCTCGACGGAGGGAGCATTATGCTGCAGTCTGCAGAGATGCATTTCTCTCATCACTGCTTGATCAGACAATACTAATTATAGTTATCCCGGATCAATTGGTTTTGAACGAACAATCGTTCAGAATCACTGCCGTTCCAGAACAACTATAATCTCCGTGTTGCACGGTCTATCTGCACCATAACCGGACTCGATCCATCATAAAGTCCCCCTTTTAAGCCGTTTCTCCAATGTTTCACAAACTCGATAATCCCAAGAACTCTTCATCACATAAAAGAACACACACACACATACCCCCTCTCATTTATCCTTAAATACCTCTAGTTCATTCCATATGAATTATACAACAAAAATCTTAAACAAGAAACAAATAGATAACAAAGGCAAACATTAATTTATGTAATATCTTCAAATGCAAAAACAAACAGCCATTTATTTGGCAGACCATTATCTGGGTATAAACCCGACTAATCACATAAAAATTGATAATGCGACATAAAGTTTATTCCACAAATCCACCTTAATTAAACAAAACACAACTCCCAAATACTCACCAAACATTAAAAACACACGATCATTCATAATTCCTTAATAATTATTCGATACAACAACAATTTTATTCGATTTAATTAATGATTCCCAATTTTTCAATCAATCAGCAAGGGAAGCAACAACAGGATACTTAGCCACAAATTTGGTCTCCCAATCATTAAGGGTTTGCATCTCCTTTTCAGACAGTCCATCAAGAGATCCAATAACGTCATCATCGTTCTTGCTCATCTTGGCTAAAGCTCTACTGGCATCTTTTCCGGCGAACATAGAGTAAGAACCACCGGGACCATAGAAGGATTTGCCGGTGGTAACATCAAATACGCGGCCTTTAACAGCTACGTAAATTGGTTTTGATGAATCGCTGCCGTTGTATTGGCTTAGCTGCTGCAGAGTTAGCTCCATCTTGATGACTCCTGATCCTTTTCTTTCTTTTATTCGAATCGCAGTGGTGGAGAGTGAGTGTGAATGGTGGAGAGTAGGCGGTATACTTTATCCAAGGGTTGTATTTATTCGAATATTTTAACCCATTAGGTTCAGAGTCACTCAATCTTAGTATCGTCCGTGTGTAATTGACATCACAATTTTTCACATAAATTGAGTGAACCTTTATATTTGTCGGTAGGCATTTCTCAATTAATGTGAGGGACTATGTGGCCGAGTCTCATAATGACGGCAATATGATTGAATTTTCCCACAACTCACAATGTAGTATTCCCTCAATCAGTCCTCAGTTAAAATCAAACATAACTTTAGAGTAGAACATAAAAAATAGACGTTACATTTTAATCTATTAGATGCTATATTTTTTATACAAGTATTACATTTTATATATTAGGTGTTCTATCTTGATTTTTATTCTTCCTCTGAAAGTGTCTATTGCAAAAATTATTTATTCGGAATATATGAAGCATCTCTAATAGAAGTGATTTTTTATTAAAATATATTTGTACATGTTCTAGAACGATTTTTATGTTTCGGGAAGAATCATTAAAACATTCCATATTTTCCCATATTTTGATAATTTTCTTCAAAAAAGACAATAGAATATAATAATAAATAATAAAAAACTCCAAAAAAGAAGATCAATAATGACCATTTTTTCCTAACAAATGAAAACAGCACTTTAGGCGAAAACGTCGCAAGCTACACAGAATAAAGCAGGCCATATCTATCTAATAAAAGCCCAAAGTCTTGAACCCGTACATTGGACTAATAGCCCATTTAAGCCCTCGTACCCATATGGGCCATATGTTCAAACCCAAACTTCACATTCTCTCCCGATCTCACCCTTTCTATAGTTAGCTAGACATTGACCAAGAGCACGTGATTCCCCCGTGCTATACGATCCATCCCGCCGACTTTCTACAAAAAAATAAAATCGCGACTCTAAAGTAAGCGGCTGTTGTACTCCAAACCAAGGTTGTTAAAATCGGGATTCAACGTAGAATCGGTGAAGGGGTGAAAAATCGTAAAATCGGGATTTTCCTTCTGTAGAATCGTAAAATCGGGATTTTCTTTCCGTAAAATCGTAGAATCGGTGAAGGGGTGAAAAATCGTAAAATCGTAAAATCGTAGATTTAAATCGAGATTTTAACAACATTGCTCCAAACGACATCCACATGCTTAAAGACTTATCAGCTATAGCTACAAAAATCTTCGGTCTCATTTGATATTTTTCGTTCTAATAAATTAATAATAAGAAGTTATCACGTACTCCTTTAATTTCAAAATACTGACACTTTTTACATAAATAAGAAAATTTATAAAAATAATAGTAGTAATTTTTAAAGTTAAAAGATGAATATATCCTTGTTAATAACTTCTTAAAAATTAAAATAGTAGTTAGAAAACAATAAGAAGGGTAAAAGTAATAGAATTTTTTTTAATATTTGTTGATATTGTAAATATAACTCTTATTTTGAGAAAATATTGAAATTCAAAGGTTAACTATATTATGTGACGGAGAGTATCAAATTTTATTTTTTTTTAAAAAATTCAAATACTTAACTAAAGAGAGAATGTAATGCTAGACAATTATCTATAATTACGATAGACGATGTGGTAAAAAATGAGACAAGCAGGTTACTACACAACAAATTGATTGAATTTTTTTAGTACATCTCCTTGTACATAAATAATATTACTTTATGTGTATTAATATTATTGGTCGATTAGATAGTTACTAGAAGATTTATTAGAAGATTGAGAGTTAAATTCATTATAGCGTCAAGATCTTCTAGTATACTTCTCTAATACATCCCATGGTACACTATAATTTTTTTATACTTTTAAATAAAATTGTTCAATTCCACAACTTTTATTTTCATCCTTATCTAATTTACAACTAAAATCAACTGAAAAGCTAAAGAAAAAAACTCAAAATTTTAAATTTTTATGATTAAAAATTGAAAAATTAAAACTAAATCATAAGAAAATTCAAAGTTTGAGATTTTAGTGTTTTTTTTCAAAATTTCAATTAATTTTAATTGTAAAATAAATAAATTTGAGTATAAAAATTACGAGGTTGGATAATTTGGTACGAAATTATTAATTTTTTTGTTTTGTTTTGGTAAGTAACAAACGATGTGCTAAAAAATTCGCTGGACCCTTTATTATGTAGTCCGGCTCATATGCGGAACAGTAAATTTATTATGTGTCGGCACGGTCTCTCTACTTCTCGCATTCGGATCTCAAACCACCCACATTCCAATTCAGTTAATAAAACTATCTCAGATACGTTATCCAAAAGACCGCTCGCCTTCACTTCATTTCTCCTCACCACTCCCACCACAATTCTCGTGCACTCCAAAACCCTCATCCAACGGTCAGAATGATATATAGACACGTACGACATAGCTGAGATATAGGAGGCGGCGAAGATAAAATAACAGCAGAAATTATCACGAAATCCTAAAACCAGTTTCTAGGATTCGGACACGTAGGCAGCACAACGTAAACCGACTTTTTAACTGACAAATCATCACCGTTGAAAAAATGACGCTTGTCACTCATAGCCTATCTTTAGTACCTTTCAAGGTAGGTTTATCAAAAACTCCTAGTGATCCTTTTTTTTTTTCCTCATAATATTTCTTCACCAAAGTATTTTGGGATTTTTTTTGTTTGCATCAATTTTATTTTGTGAGAAAAAAGTCAAGGTAATATTGCTAAAAATCAAGCTTCAATAATTTTTATTTTTTTTTGGCTAAAGAGGGAGTTTGGGACAATCTATTGAAATTTTTATGTGTTTTTTTTTTGTTGGGAAGTTCTTGTTTTTTTAAGGTTGTTTTTGGTGATTTTAGTTGCAGGTGGAAAATGGAAAGTACAGTGAACAAGGATGAAGTTGTCTCAGTTGAGCTTCCAGCACCTGCTTCTTGGAAGAAACTGGTATATACTTGAGAGAATTTTTAATATTATTTTAGACTTTTGTTTTTTCCCTAAATTGTTTCTTATTTTTTGTTTGCAGTAATTCATTTTTTATTTTTTATTTTTATTTTTGCGTTCTTGTAGGTACCTGTTTAGGAAGAAATAGTATTTTTTGCTCATAATTGGTAAAAAGTTTTCCCTTTTCAAGGAGTTTTTTTTTGTCCTTGAAAAGAGAATTTTTTTTAAGTCAGTATGATACAGTTGATACTTTGGCTCCTTGTCCTAGTTGATAGAAGAATTTTTTATTTTTTAATTTGTTTTTATTTTTTGGGTTGGGAAGAATTTGCTTCAGGATGATAAATAAATAGTTTTGGATTTATTTTTTTTGGTGATAAATTTTCTACTTGTGACTGTTAAAGTTCAAGTCTTTGAGAGTTTATTATGTCTCCATTATTTAATACAAGACTTTCAGGGTATGTTGCGAAAATTAAGGAAGCAAAAATGGTAGATGGCCCTATGTTTGCTTTTCATGTCGTTAATTAAAGATTGTTATAACAGTTCATGTTTATCTCTAATTAACTGGGTTAATTAGAATTGACCTAAAGAAAAAGTTAGGCATTACGCCTGGTTGCTTCAAGGCTAGAAGAGTTTGTAATTTTTGCATAAATTTGATAAAGGTTCTAACAATTTAGTCGTGATCATCTGCTTCTTGCTTTGCAGTTCATGCCAAAAAAAGGTGGTACTCCCAGGAAAAGTGAGATTGTATTTATTTCTCCAACTGGAGAGGAATTCAATAACAGGAAACAGTTGGAGCAGTACCTGAAATCGAACCCAGGCAATCCGCCTATATCTGAATTTGATTGGACCACTGGTGAGACTCCAAGGAGATCAGCAAGAATCAGTGAGAAGACTAAGGCAACGCCTCCATCTAAAGAAAGCGAGCCACCAAAGAAAAAAGGACGGAGATCGTCACTTGTGAAGAAGGATAAGGAGATGGATGCTGTTAAAGAAGACACCGTGGAAAAGAAACATGTTGAGATGCAAGATGCACAGGCTGAGGAGAAGGAGAAGGATCAGGAAGGAGGGAAGGATGAAGCTAGCAAGGGAAATGAGCTTGCTGCCAAATTTGAAGCTAATGCACCTGAGGAAAGCCATCGCGAAAGAGGCTGATTTACACAATGGGACTCCCAGTGAGGGAGCTACTGTTAAAGCTGGGGGTGGCTGATGATGGAACTTCAAACACAGAAGCAAAAGCTGAAGAGAAGCAGGAAACCAAAGAGGTCGAGAAACCAGAGACCACTCTTGCAAAAGATGCCAGTATGCAAGATGGAAAACAAGAGCAGCCCGGTGATTCTGTTGAAGCAAACACGGGGACGGCTGTGCAGGTAATGGCCACTGGTGTGGTGGTTTCTTCTGAAGGAGAAACTACGGTCAAGGAAAATGACGGTAATCATATGCAGAAGGAGGAACAAGAAAACAGCATGAAGGGGATGGGTGGGCCAAGGGAGTCTCCATCTCCAGCTCCTATTGCTTGCTGAGTGATTTATTTTCCATCCTCTTTACTGTACTCATAATATCTATCTATATCCTTACATTCCGATCCTAACTCTTTTGGATGACCGTAGCCATGATGTTTATTAGTAGTCCTAGATTAGTTCATAGTTAGGAAGAAGAATAACATTCTGGTCTTTTGAGGTAATGTTAGCATGTTATCAACATCATATTTACATTGTGTGGAGAAGCTAACTTTGTGTTTGCCATTTGAATATAGCTCTCTTTCTTCTATATGCCATGTTTGATGTTCTGCCCTTCTTAATTTCCCCAATTTTCAAGGATCAGTTAGTATTTATTTATTTATTTTTTAAATATAGATATCTAGGCATTATTAAACCCGATTAATATGATTAGGATATGAAAACACTGTTGTAGGGCCTGTGTAGATATGTTATAATGATTGTTTCTCTGCATTATACAATAGTCGGACTCCCAATATGTAGTTTGAAGGCCTCAAAAACTTATTACTTGGGGGCGATTCTGAACAAGCAAACTCATTCGAAGCAAGACTTGAATTTGCATACAAAAGCTTGGAAGGGAGGAAGCATGGAATGATAGGAGGAATAAAGAGAATCACTGTACAAGGTAGGATTGAAAAGCCAAAAAGGTATAACTTTGAGAAGGAGAAAAAAGGGTAGATTGAGCTAAAAAGCTTGGAATCTTTTATTGCAGAAGCTAATAAAAACTGAAATTTATGTTCATCTTTGAGCCAAGCTTTGGATTTGGAATCTTTTCTCCTTCTCTTGCTTCTCCATGGCAATGCCAACCTTGGAAGCTTTCTTTCCTACATACCTCCACTTTCTTGGTTTCCATTTCTACAAATGGCATAGTTCTTCAGTTCCATTTCGCGTTCCAAGATTATGGGCTTCTCCTCTGCTTACTTCGTTTGCGTTCTTCTTCTCTTCCATTGTTTCTTGACCAATGGTATGATCATTCTACTCTTATGATGTTCTGAATTTTTAATGTCTACTTTCTATATAAATGATGAGGAAACTAACTTTTTACCTCGTATTGTTTTTGCATTTGCAGTTTCAGTGGTGGATGCTTTCACGGGTACTTTTGGAGTTAACTATGGAAGGATAGCAGATAATCTCCCACCACCTGAAAATGTAGCCATTCTTCTCAAGGCAGACAGGATTAAGAACATCAGAATCTATGATGCTGAGCCTAAAGTTCTCAACGCCTTCAGAGGGTCTGGAATTGAGATAATCGTGGGACTCGGGAACGAGTTCCTGAGAAATATTACCGCGTTTCCGAGTGCCGCAGTGGATTGGATAAAAGAACACGTACAACCTTACCTTCCTGGTACCAACATCCGAGGAATCGCAGTCGGAAATGAAATTCTTGGAAGTGGTGATCCAGAACTTTGGGAAGTTCTTGTTCCTGCAGTCAAGAATGTTCACAATGCTCTTAAAATGCTAAATCTGGCAAATCAAATCGAGGTTTCGAGTCCACATTCAGAGGGCGTTTTCGCTAGTACTTATCCTCCATCTGCAGGTGCATTCAAGGAGAGTCTCCTTCCTTACATGAAACCACTTCTGCAATTCTTTTCACACATTGGGACTCCTTTTTACATAAATGCCTACCCTTTTCTGGCCTATAAAAGTGATTCTGAACACATTGATCTTAATTATGCCCTTTTTCAACCAAATCCTGGGATCCATGATCCCAAAACAAGTTTGCACTATGATAATATGTTTGAGGCTCAAATAGATGCAGCCTATGCTGCTTTGGAAAAGGTTGGGTTCACTAAGATGCCGGTGATAGTTTCTGAAACTGGTTGGGCATCTAAGGGAGACGACGATGAAGCTGGAGCTAACATGAAGAATGCAAGAACTTATAACCATAATTTGCGAAAACGACTGTCTAAGAAGAAGGGGACACCCTATAGGCCAAAGATGCCAGTAAGAGCATATGTGTTTGCCTTGTTTAATGAAAATTTGAAGCCTGGACCAACCTCTGAGAGGAACTTTGGATTGTTCAAACCTGATGGTAGCATATCCTATGATGTTGGGTTCAAAGGACTTGTCTCTGGTTCGACAACCTCGTCTCGGTTCTCTCTATGGATTCACTTTGGTTTGTGCGGCAATTATGATTGTCTTTTGCGCTCTCATGAGCGCGACTAAAAAGTCTAACAGCATCTGAATCTTGTTAAAAATGCATAATTTCCATTTTGATTGGTGCACAATCAATTTCTGATAAAGCACAATTTGTTCCTGTTTGTAAAGAAATCTGAAACCCATTATTTGTAAATTGATCTTTTTATAAAAATACAGTGCTTCATTTAAATTAGTGCAGCCAATAATTATGATTCTCATTTCAGATAAATTCTGGGGATCTTTTTGTCATTTTTCTTTTTTTTTAGTATGTATTCTTTATACCAAATGACTATTCTCATTGAGAACTTGATGGTTAATTTGGAAATTATGACAAATAAATGTTACAGCAAGATCACAAAGAAGTGATTAACATCAACCTTCCACTATAATCTCAAGGAACACGATTCATGAACTTTGTAACACTAACAGTGAAAATGCGTGTGCATCTGCCTCATTGTTGAAAATTCTATAAGATGTGAGCCATATGAAGACAAAAAGTAATTGCTATATTTAATTTGATTTGCAAATTTCCACATTTTTTTTGGAAATCAAAATTAAATGTGGGTTTTGCAGAATTGCTATGCAACTTCTTATCTGATAAAAGGCAAAAGACTTTTCCCTTCATTCTACATCATCAAACATTGTTTCTATGAAAGCAACCTTTTTTGGCAGGTTAGTAGAAAACTTATTCTGCATGATTCTTTGGTTTGATGCTGAAAATTCAGTAGTAGCCTTAAAACACATCCATTATGCAGAAAGTTGCCATACTTGACCTCCATCTTCCATAGACCAGATTCATACCACCCGGATCCAGGAATAAAGAACACCGGAAGCACCCGACAATTTAAAAATTTGTGTGAGATCACTTATACATTTATCATCTAAATTGAGCAAAATATACCTTATATACTAATTTAATTTTTTTTCCTACCGGGATTATGTGACCCCGCTACCACTGGTTTCATACTTGGCCTTTACCTAATATAGCACATCAGAAACCGAACTGCTAATGCTAATGCGGAAAATTCAGTCCTAAGACCGTACTTGTAGGATTGGCTCCACACATCCCTCGTTAATTGGACGGGGCTTATCTCCAGACGTGGGTTCCGTTCAATTCATGTGAGGGGCTGTGGGGTCAGTCTCACTAAGATGGTTCTAGGATTGAGTGACCCTGTTAAAGAGAGATCACATATTTGTTTCTTGCTTGTCACACCATGTTTAATGAGCTCTGGGTCAGAGTTTTCTTCGAGTAAGAGTTAGACTCTACACGCACAACCCGGGCTGGGAACATAGATTAGTCATTTAGTCTCATCATATCTAATTTTATGCAGGAATAGTATATCATAACACCCTATCGGACTACGTGCGTCCTTATCATATCTAATTTTATGCAGGAATAGTATATCAAGCCAGAGAAGCATATGGTCAATGTGAATTCCAATCTTGACTTTAATTTTTTTTAATTATTCAAAGTTGATCACCTGTTATTTTTCAGGCACGGTTTAAAATTCTATGCAACATTCATACCAGTTACACTAAAATAGTTAAATTTTAATGGTAAATCAATAAACGTGTGAATATAGTTATAATAAAAATATGAAAGAGAATGTCCAGAGGATCCGTGCGAAATTAGGCAATATAGTTTGGCAAATATCAAATTCCGTACTCCCACGGATGATGAAAACATTTATCAATTCGTGTTAAATTGATAAAAACATTAATGATCAGTGGTGAATTCAGAGAGGCAAGTGGGAACAACCGCTCTCCCCCAATATTTTAAAATTTGACCAATATTTTATAAGATAATTTTATTTTTTATTAGATTTATTTATAAATATTATATTATACCCTTCTAAGAATTTTTCAGTGAAAATTCGTCTCCAGTAATAAATTCTTGGTTATGTCTATGTCCATGTCCATGTCAATGTTAATGGGGAAATTCACTATGGGACGGTCCATGTGGGTACCTGTGAGACATGAAGGCATGCGGTGGATCCTGTCTAAAATTATGTGAGAGGAGTGTGGGGCGGACCCAGACTTTCTAATGTTAATGATAACGGTGAAGTGTGTAAGACCGAAGAAGTATTCGATACAAGAAGCTTATATTTTTAACACAAAATGTTGCAGATTCTTTGAGCCAAGTTCTCCTCCACTTTTAAAAACTCTTTTCTACCCGAAAAATAATAAGAATAATAATAAAAGAACAAAGATGCAAAACCGACGCAGAAAGAAATGCTTAACTTTAATAAAGCAGAAAATTTGCGTCCTGGGTCCAAAAACAATTTATTTTTTTGAAGAATGGTCCAAAAACTATGTTTTTACCAAACACCATCCAAAAACAATTTATATTTGGTGAACTTCATCCTTCCGTCCAAAAAAGACTCAGTCAACTGTTAAATTCAAATTTCAAGTCAGTCAACTTTTAAAGTAAGAGGGGCATTTTAGGTACTTTCGTTTATACCCATTTCTAAGGACCCGACCCATCATTTATTGACCCGGCCCGACCCATCATTTATACCCATTTCTACTTCTTCTTGCTATTAACTTCACATTCGCCGGGACAACTGGAATAAAAAAACGCCAAAGGCAAGGCAGCAATATCTAGTTCCAGAGATCCTTTCGGGGCAGCTTTTTCTTCAGTGCCATTGATTCGATAATAGGGAATTCGATGTGAGAACCTAAACATTTCCCTTGTAGGTATTTGAAATGGGGCATTTCGAACACCACGCTGAAATAGGCTCATGTATCCGCTAATTCTATCCAAATAAACAACTATTATTCTCAACAAAATCTGAAAGAACCTCCACAATTTCATAATTGTACTGTTTACCATAATCTGGTTTTGAGCTACTACTCCCTTTATCCCAATCTTTGTAGAGAGCCCATGTTTCCCCTTTTCTTGGATATATCTCATAAAGACCTTCAAATCCACCACCATTATTTTGTTCATATTCAAATTGATGTGAAAACACCCCTTTCTTTCAGGGAAATTTCTTCAAATTTTCCATCTATAGATTTCTTAATACTCTCAAGTTTCATTCTTTCCTGTTCTATCTTTCCAAACAACCCTTCAATCACATTCTCTTTCATCTGCAATATTTCTCCGAATGCTCCAAAAGTAAAATGATTTCTTTCCTTTTTGTTTTTGACTCAACATCTCTAATAAGCTTTTCTTCAAGAAGAAAATGAAACTCTTTCAACTCTTTATCTTTCTTTACAGCCTGCTTATGCAACTCTTCAACTGATTCTCTGCTCAAATCAACTTCTTTCGAACTTTCGGTGACCGATTCTTGGACAGCCCTCAACTCAATTTATGTTGATATCCGAATCAGGTGAGAATTTGTTTTGATTACGACAAACAATCATTTCATAGCTTGTTACTACCTCTGTTCCGGAAAATTCTAATATAGGATCGCCCTTATGAGACTGGCCTCATAGCCATCTCACATGAGTTGTGGTAGGATCTACTTTGCAGGTAGACCCCATTTCAACTAATGTGAAAGTGCCGTGGGGCCAGTCCCACAAGGACGTCCCTATATTAGAATTTTCCGGAACGGGCCACTCTGGCATGAAGAGTGCCGTGGGGCCAGTCCCACAAGGGCCGTTCCATGTCAAAGTGACCTCTCTTTTCCTAATTAATTGATACATTTCACTTTTTCACACAGACCAAAAAGAAATTATTAGAAGTCAATAATTACAAAGGAAAAAATCTAAATTACCCCTGATTAAAGTATGGTTTAATGTGAAATTGTTGGAAACGCTAAAGTATTAAGTAAAGCTGACTAATGATAAAATTGGAAGAAAATGCCAAATATTTTTAAAATGTATAAATCAATTTGGAACATAAAAAAAAGTGAAATGTATCAATTAATTAGTAACGAATGTAATATAGGTTAATTAAGGTGTTGAAACATATTTTTTTATCATATAGTTATCTCCTTTTAAGACTGAAGTTTAAAAAATAGATTTATTTTCTTGAAGAAGAGAGACTAATTTTTATTTTATTTTAAAAATGGATTAAATCTATTTTCTTTTATAAATAATTACTTTTAACTACTAAATCAGTAATTATCGATATTAGATACTCCCTCCATTCCCTATTAATTGTCATTTAGGAGATATCTAGGTATCCAAATTAATTGTCATTTAATGTTCTTTTATTAGTTGTCAACAATTTATTTCAATTATACCCTCAACATTTTCCTTTCTTTTCTTTATGATGTATTAGTGAGAGAGAGGGAAGGTGGGATAATATTGAAAATTTAGGTGAAAATGACAACTTCCTTAATTTTCGCAAATTGTCTAAAAAGTCTTATATTTAGGAATGGAGGGAGTACTATACTGAGAAAAAACATGTCTCAATCAGCGTAAAAAAATGGTTACTTACCACTTGAGAAAAGCAAACTTTTCTTGAACTTTTTGGTATCAGAGATGAAGACGGTCCTCAATGCAAGCTATCCCTAATCTAGTAATCTGTCTGCAGAAGAATTATAAAGAAATATTGGCCATACATTATTTCTTGTTGTATGGCTTCTTTTTGCTCACCTTTAAATCAAAGTACATTTACAGATTTTTATTATTTTTTGGTTCTGAGTTTCTTATTTTGTTGTTTTCGTGTTTGCATTTTAAATTCCATATTCCTACTCATGCTAAAGTATAAAAGCATAGGACAACAACTAAAAAAACAAGTGATATACAATAAAAATTTAGGGGTCGATTATATTGGATTTCAGTGTGAGATTATTAGTCCCAGTCTCAAATTAGTCTAAAAAACAAAACAAATTCTTCATGAATTAGTGTTTAAGATTTCATTTCATACTCAATGCAAAAAGAATTTAAGTTTCAATTTGAATCTCAAATTCAATCCAAATACACCCCTAGTCTTTTTTTTTAAGCCCCCATATGAGGAGAGAGAATTACCTCAAACAAGGAGGAGATAGCCTAGAAAGGGAGATTAAAGTTTACCGCACGCAGACGGAGAGTATCAGGTAGAACACCTTTCACAAACACGAGACAAACACATCCCCTTATTGTTGATATTTTTTCCTGCTAATAATAATAATAATACATAATTAGATTTAATTAGTTGATGCATCCTCAGCCGTTGGATCCACACCCACTCTATCATCATCATCATCATCACCACCGTGGATTTGATCAAGTACAAGAACCAAGGCCATAGAAAAGGCTCCATCAAAACCAGGTTTTAGAGATAGCCAGAATACGTCTTTTCCAAGCACCACATGAACCGATGCGTCCGTTTTGCGTTTAATCTCAGCCACTGGTTTCTTTTCAGCATTTAGAATTGTACAATTTCTCTGTGCATAACATCCTTCTATCTGGTACTCCTCTCCGGAATTGTCGTACATGTCAACTGTCAATCCTGACCGCCCGATCATTGACGATCTCCGAACACTGAATATTGGCTTCTGTCCTTCACTTCTCTCCCCTACAAAACCTTCCCACCTATGATGGAGACTCGGCCACTGTTCCCAATTACCATTTAATTCCGTAAATTTCAGCAAATTATAAGTATTTGATAATGAAATTACATTACCAAAAATTCCAATTGCAAATGAAATTCAATGTCTGCTTTCTTTTATTTATTTAATTTAAAGTAATAATTGTTTAGATATCAATGACCGACGTCTATTTAACAAAAAAAAAGAGTGAGTTTAAGGCAGGCTATAATCACCATAGTTAAACTTAAATTTCAGTTTCTAAATCTCGATTGATTAAATCTGCTGCTTCAAGGTATTATATTGCTGCTTCAAGGTATTATATTGCGATAGTTTAGTTCATTATATAAGCCTCTCCAAACATGACTTATTGCTATTGATTCTATCATTCCTATAGGGCATGGCCAAAATGAGTATTGCATGATGCGAATTGGGTGGAAAAGGAACGGATTAAATAGACTTTAAGTTTAACACGTAATTCGTACAAGACAAATTATCTATAAAAAGAAAGATAGGTGATATAATTTTGAATTTTAATTTGAAATTTTATCCAATTTTGTTCTAAACTATCAATTCCGAACCAACGGATCTCTTCAATTTAGATAATCACAAAATCTTCTAGAGTGTTTAGTAACCTAATTGATCATACTTTCGAGTTTACACATCACAAGATCATGTATTCGAAATATTTTCTACCATTCTTTAGTACCAAGTTATAGTTCTTATTAAATTATAATCAGATCAGTTGGCTGAAATACTCAAATAATATAGTATTTATTAAATTTTAATAAGATTAAGTGGGTCAAAATAATTAATTAGTATAATGATTACAGGTCAAATAGTCGAATACCAATAAAACAATTTTATTGAGTTAATTCCAACAAAAAGGGGGAAAACGAAGAAGAAGAAAGACAAACGGGAGTGTTGATTCTTGAGGATTGAGGAAGAAGTAGATATTTTTTTTTTTTGTGTGGAGAAAAGGAGCGAACCTTCCGGCGAACAGTGAGAAGGCATTTGCCGTTGGGATCCATGAGAACGAGTTCAATTTTCTCATCATCGGGTCCATAGGAGTTGACGTGGAAGACGATCTGGCCATTGGAGTCATAAACGGTAAAACCATCGCCGGAGTAGAAAAAAGAGGTTTTCATAACAGTCAGAAGCCTTTCTTCTTTGTATACAAATCCTTCATCAACAACTACACAACTTTTGGACATGATCTTCTTATTCTTATTTTCACTTCTCTTTATTGAGGAAATTGTCAGAAGGGAAATGGGAGAAACGAGGAGGAGAAGGGTTATTGAGAGTGGTTAATTTACAGTGATTGGAGTAGTAAATGAATAACATGTCGTGTTGTGAGACAGAGGGTGGGGGATATTTGAAGGTGGTACGTAGAGCCATCAACACTACATGCTCTTCCTATGGTCTATAATTGTTTTATTTTATTTTAATAATATTGAAGCTGTGATGACGAATTCAAGACTTATAATAATATTCAGTAAGAATCGTCTATTTTAAAAGATATAGTGGGACTGTTAAAGAAAAAATTAACACATGATATTTTTTGATTGACTTATAAAATTATTTTTTAATTGTTAAAGAAAAAATTAACACATAATTGAGTCGGCAATTATTTTGCATATAACGTTTCACACTAAACTCTCTGTAACACACATTCCAATATTTTATGTGAAATAATTTTATATTGTTTTAGAAACAATTTTAAAAGTTATATCTAAAGTATTGAGTACAATCCACGTGAACCATGTTCTAATCACATTCATTTTCTGGTGTACATTCGTGTCGTGTAAAAGTGAAAATATGCACGTCGGTATTCATATTTATAGCAAGATTAGGCTGGACGTGGAGTACCAAAATTTTGCAAGTCCACCTCTTTTTATCATATTTATTTGGAGCTGGAATCCACCCTAATTTCACTTCTTTTTTTTTGACGCCACGATGGGTGATTACCCCACATTGGAGAGAGAGAACACCCTAAATAAGGGAGAATAAAGCTTACCGCACGTAGGCGGAGGGCATCGAACCCGGTATCTCTAAGTCAGGGGCCGGCAATATCCACTGGGTTATTGGCCTCTTCGATCCACCCTAATTTCACTATTTCATTTATTCTTAAGTAACAGTTTTTAGTTTTGTGGAACTATATAGTACTACCTCCATTCCTAAATATAAACTTTTATTTCCAATAAAAAAATATATAAAACTTTTATTAGTGAAAATTAAAAAAAGTAAAATTAAAATGTTTTTATAATCAAAATATGAACATTACTCTCTCAAATAAAATTATTGGTATATCATATTTAAGAGAGTAATATTAATATTTTAATTATAAAAACATATTAATTTTTACTTTATTATTTTTCGCAATATGTAATGAAAGTTTGATATTTAGAAATGGATGGAGTATTTTTTTAACTAATGTTTCATTTACGCAATGACACTATTATTAACTCAGCAAAAAAAAAAAAGGGAATAAATTAGTCAGACTATCTAGAATAATATTTGTATAATAAGAAACAATAATCTAATTCTCGATCTTGTTAATTTTAACATGTAAAATATATTCTTCTCAAGAATAGAAATTGACAGGGACCTAAATCTCAGAACCATTGATATAATCCAAATGCTATTTTCACAGTTAGGAACAAGATGATATTTCAAAGTCGAATAAAAACATGCGACCTAAATCTTAGAATCATTGATATAATCCAAATGCTGTTTTAACGTAGCTATGACTAGGATGATATTTCATAGTCTGAATAAAACTTTTGTTCTTCACCGACTCATTGCTCTGATGCAACCTGTCACGCTAGCTATGAGCCTGTGAGCCCAAGAACATAATACATGAGTCTGATAGTACACACGATCAACTAGTTAGTAACTGTACTCGCTATGCCGAAATAAATATGTTAATACACCGAAATGAATATGTTTTTTTTTTTTTTGA
The DNA here is from genome assembly GCA_026122235.1 of Vinca minor. Classification (NCBI taxonomy): domain Eukaryota; kingdom Viridiplantae; phylum Streptophyta; class Magnoliopsida; order Gentianales; family Apocynaceae; genus Vinca; species Vinca minor. Next base: position 6,598,925 of record JAOCZM010000246.1, on the reverse strand, counting down.
TGAAAAAAAAAAAAAAACATATTCATTTCGGTAAGGTGATAATAAATACTTAAACTCATGTTTATTTATTAGTTAGAACTTTCAGAATTATACACGTGCAATTGGGGTTCACAGGAACGATTACAAGAGAGGGGCGGGGCCCCCGAGATTTTTAAAAATACTACTATTTATCGAAATTTGATGTGTATTTTGAAAAATTTTATCAATTTCGCCCTCCCAAGAATTTTTTTTTGCCTTTTTTATTGCCCCCAAGAATTTTGGATTTTTTTTACCAATTTCGCCCCCCCACATCAAATTTCTGGCTTCGTCCTGGGTTCACATTAACCCTTTGTCCTAGCGTCCTCTATAGACACCCTAGAACAGATAACTAGTACCCACAACCGTTTTTATTTTTTATTTTAATCTTATCTAAGCGTTGATATTGTTGATGTTGACATATAATACGTGCAGTAATCTCATTCTATCATATAAATATTTCACACACTGCATGCAATAATGTTATTCCATTTATAGATATTTGTTATAATTTTTTTGCGAAAAGTCCATGTCAAGATACATACATAATAATGATAAGAGATAATCACTATTTATACCCACTATCTAACTTTGAAAAACAAGTTATACCCTTTATCTTTTTTGTGTGCCATAAATAGCCAGTATAATTTTTGAGGTGCCATTTATACCCAAACTAGGCGAAATCAGATGATAAGCTGACGAATTGGACAGCAGGATTCAGGGCGTGAGTAAGCACCTCGGTGAAATCCGATCTGCGTCTTCCTCAATTGGAATGATTTCATCTCCGGCAAACCAGAGAGACGATTTATTGCTTCTACGACACGACAAAATCCTCATTTTGGGTATAAATGGCACCTCAAAAATTATACTGGCTATTTATGGCACGCAAAAAAGATAAAGGGTATAACTTGCTTTTCAAAGTTAGATAATGGGTATAAATAGTGATTATCTCTAATGATAATATCCACCGGCTATTTTCTATTTTAATTCTGAAGGATTTTTATTAACTTTTATGTGTTGAAAAGGCGAGTTAGTAAATAATTAGGTGAATAATAAAATCCTTTAACTAATGACTTCTTAATTTTTACGGATAGTCCTTTTTACTCTCAGTTGAAAATTAATTATATTTTGAAAATTTTAACAAAGAGTATCTTGTCATAAGTTTAACTTGGACGACTAGTTTTTCATTTTAATTCTTGAATTGCCATTGCCAAGAAGGAGACATTAAGGGCAAGCATGAAAGATTAATTAGGTTAGTAAAATTCGTTCAACTTTATTTGTAAAGTCGTGGTTTAAATTCCACCGCCAACATTCTATTTTGGTGAATGATCTACAAGTTCAATACAATTCTCTTCGAGGCCCACTGCTTATTCTGGCCCAAGTTGTGGAAGCCCGGATCTCACCTAAACTTTTTTTTTATGGATAATACCTCAACTGTTATTAATATCAGAAAAATTGACATTAGAACTTGACAACAATCACATTCGGACCTTAGCCGAAGTAGTATTTGTACCAACACGGCAATCCATCTCTTAGGATTTTTTTATATGTAAATAGGGAGAAGGGGATTAAATATTGTGACATGCGGGTCAAATATCACAGCCCAAAGTCAGTTACTATGGCGGGTATTGACGTGCAAGTCTTAGGATTATATTGTAGCACACAAATTAAACTTGTTCAAATTTCATTAATAGGAATAATTTGGAACTAAGCTAATCATGCAATTAATTCGGTTGATTGTGATGGAGATATAGAACCCAAAAAAAAAAAAATCAGTGTCATTTGGTAAAATTACTATATACAGTATAATTATTAGAATACTGGAATTAGAAATAGTTCTAGTTTCAGATTTTTTTGGTGGGTAAAATGTATATTACTTGTAAAAATAAATGCATGGCTAAATAAAAAAATAAAAAAATATCCCTTTCAAATAAAGAGTAAAATTATTCTTAATTTGAAAATAAACTTAAAATTCTTTTTTTTTTTAAAAATATGTTTTATTCATAATGAAAAAAACAAAGGAAATAAATATAGGTGGCCAAATGGCCTTCCGAAAAAACTAAGGTCTCTCAGTAGACATCATCCTATTGAAATTCAGTTAAATCTTTTGAAGTACCCAGATTCTATAAATTTAATTTGACCCGAATCAGCCAAAAGATCAATTTATTTTTTTTGCTAAATTATTTTATGGCTCGAGACTGCCCTCACTTATTCTTTCTATATTTACATATTTTTCTCTTGATGAGGGAAATAAAGTTTTTATTTTATTTTAGTTCAAAAGACAATCTTGAAGTGTAACAATTAGTGTCGGCAAAAGCCAAAACCTAATCGTTAGGTCAAGGGCATAAAAGAACGATAGCTACCATTAAATTGCAAAATCTTCATCCTGATCCCTTTGTTTCTGATCTGATAATTAAACTGGTTATACTATATATTCTACCAAATTGGATTGATTGATGGACGCTCTCCATGCACATAAATGCATGATCCATTCATTATGAATACAATTGAGATTTATTTAGATTCTTTTGGAGTTTTGGGAGAATCTGCTTTGAATTTGATTTGGATCCAAACTTTTCAAGTGAGAGGATGTACGAGTCAAACAAATAAAAAATTCAATTAAACTCCTTCAAATTGAATCAAACCAAATTCAAATATACATTAGATATGCATTCAAGTTAACTATCACGTGTAATTTTCTTTGAGCATGAGGAAATTCTATTAATAGACTTAGTGGATTATAAGATAGAACGCTTTGCAGTCATCCCTATATATTTGGGATTAAATGTGTATGTCTATTTATTTTTTATTTGATTTTTTTTTTTTTTAATTTGAAAAAATAAAATATTTTGTGTTAGCGAATTTGCACCCTAAATTTTGTTGTTGTTGTTGTTGTAGCTGTTGGAGTTGTTGAAATCCCACATCGACTAGCTAGTGAGCAAATTTGTTCTTTATAAGGATTGGACAATCCTCCCCCTCTTGAGGTACCTTTTGAGGGAATGAGTTAGGCCCAAGTCCATTTTCTACCGGAGTTGTCTTTTTTTTTTTTGGTACAATAACCCTCGAAAGAAAAAGAAAAAGCAGTAAACGGACCCTGCGTTAGAATTTAAAGCTGAATCTTTAAAAGTACTTGAATTGATACTAGAATCAGAAGTGATCAGAATCTAAAGAAGAAGCTTCAAACTAAAAGAGTTGTTTTACAATAAATGCAGGTGAAGTTAAGTATCACCATCAACTCTTTTCCTCATGAGATCTACTATTAATACTACTGCTACTTCTATTTCAGATGCTCTTTTCCCAGGCATGCAGGTGGTGCTGCTACTACTAGTTTGTTTGATCAGTTCTGCTGCATTGGATACCTGACTCCAGCTGCCAGCATCCGCTGTTGCTCTATCTGTACATTTCGAAAATAATTCATAATCAACAAAAATCAGTAAGTACTACTTTGAATTTGAATTTGAATTATTGTTCGTGAAAAGAAATGTAAGATTGTATATCAGCGTTTGAGAGAGATGAGTAGTTTTACGTGGAAGAGTTCTTGCAGTTTGTTTTTAAGATAACAGTACTCGCATTCCAGGAGTTCTAATGCTCTCAAGCACCTGAAAAATATCCATATCAACCTGGCCCCGTTACCACGACTTTGACAAAAATGTAAATAATACTACATCCATTCCATAATGTAATTACGACACACACCGAAAATTAAGAAAACCAAAAAAAAAATAGTTTGTTAGTTAAAATATCAACATTACTCTCTTAAATAAAATTATTGGTATACAAGTCATATTTAATAAGTAATATCTTGTTTTTTATTTTTTTATTTTTCGTTAAATGTCTTAAACGACTTATATTATAAAATAAATGTAATATGTTTTTTATGTCAAGAAAGGGATCAATACAGTTGCCGTGAATTTCTGACTTGAAATCATAGGTCTGTGTTCGACACTTATCCTGGTCGGTTGAGAGAGATGGAAAGTAAACGTGGGGTTTAAGGCACGGATGCAGAGAAAAACAAGAAACAAGATGAATATTATAATGAGTACTAACCCAGGTCGGTTGTTGTGTTCAGAAGCAGCACGAAAGGCGACGCATACATTTCTGACTCTTTTAGCACCAATGCTTGAGCTGCTTCCTATAAATTGATTCAAATGTATTTCCATTTTCTTGTAGTCTGATAATTCTTTATCCATCCTGTTCCATATTCATCACACAAACACTCTCACTATTCATTATGGAATTCTAGTGAAAATGAGGAAGAATAAGAGTGGCAGTAAATTACAGCAAAGATCTGAGATATCTGAGGAGCTTCTCGGACTCGTGGAAATAAATGTTGACAACCTCGGATACAAAGTTTGGAGAGGACTCATCTTGAAGTTGCTGAAGCTGCAAGAACTGCTCATCTAGGACCCCCTATACAATACAACCACCACCATTTAACAATAATAATAATAATAATAATAATAATAATAATAATAATAATAATAATAATAAAAAAGAAGAAGAAGAAGAAGAAATTCAAATTAAGGGAAAGAAAAGACCAGACCTGGTGGAAGAGTAGAGAGAGCAAGCGGTTCATGTCGAATCGTAACCGGTCCGCAGCGAGACCAAGCATCCACACAGGAAGACCCGTCTTTGCTGTTTTACTAAAAGAGCACTGAAATCAATTAGAATGCTCTTCCTGCCTGTTTAGTAAACGTGGGAGGTTTAATAAGGGTTTTTGCCTTGCTGGATAATGAAGAAGCTGGATGGAGCAGCTATTTATAGGCAAACTCAAAAGTGAGGGAATAATATATCGTTTAATAAATTTTAAAAATTATATTACACTGAATATGTGTTCAAATTAGTAAGTATTTTAAAGGGACGGGTGGCACAAAAAAAATCATCTTTACTCAATTATTTGTCTCATTCTTGTCCTGCTAATGGATTATTGATATATGTTTCACTATTACTTTTAAGTTATAGATTTTTTAATTAAAAAAATGATATGTATTAACTTCTTATTAAAACGAGACAAAATATATTTATCGAAGTGGCATCTACAATTTTTTTTTTAAATAATTTAACTTCTAATATAATATATAGTTTTTAGTTTTTTTTCTCAACTAAAAAAATTTAACTGCTACAAAATATTTCTTTTATTATAACTTGTTAGACTAAATCTAGTTTGGTCACTACAATATTCAGCACACACAAAAAAAATAGTTTGGTCACTACAACCCTCTTAACACACCAATAAATTAAGTTATACTTCTTTTAGTAGGATTAGATTAAATATTTTAAACTGACAACTATTAGTATATAATACATCTCTATATAACAAATTCATTTTCAAAGTAAAATTTAATAATCCAACCACTTTATTACAGTATTGATTAAGACTTTAGTTAATTTAAATGTTCACACGAACGCAATGTTTCCTATCTATCAAGTTTTGGTTCGATTTGTAGAACCAAATTAATTTGCTAACTCAAATTTGACATTGGATTGAGAAAAAAAGAAGCAAAAAGAGATTATTATTATTTTTATTTTTTTGCACTCGCGTAATTAAGGAGAGTGTGGTGACTAGTAGTAGGACGTATAAGGGAGGAAGAAGAAATCGAGGTAAATGTGGGTCAGCAAGCGGACCAAGGAGGACTTGCGGCTGCTAACACCTGACTCTCTGACCCTCCTGCTAGGAAAAATACGGTCCGGTTATGTTGTTTAATTCTAAAAATTAATTTTTTTTGTAATCCAATAAAACAAATTGACAGTCTATTTTTTTTTTATCAAATTTGTATTTAATTTTTTAACACATGTTACGTAATATAAATGTTACATATCTTAGAATATGTGTAAATCAAGACAAAACACTTGTTACAGTGAATATAATACATGTAAAAAATGTTAGTAATTATTGATTTTTTAATGTTCTACACTATACCAATAACAAAAAAATTAAGAGACATATTATCTCTATTGGTTCCGACTTCACTCGCTACTCACATAGTTAGTTTTCCAAACATGTAGATCGAATGCCCGCTTCATATATCTTGTGAATGAAGAGTGAATATGAAACCAATAAAAATAATCTATACCACACATAAATCAAAGGCCTATTTGGTACATCTTGAAAGTGAAAAGTAAAGTCGAGACTAATGGAGATAATGAGTAAATGACTATTTGTGACACTAAACTATTTACTTATTTCTATTTATGATAGTAAACTTTTTTTTAGCTAATTATATCACTCATCTATTTGCGGGTGTCAAATAATATACAATCACCATTTTTTTAGTGTTTTCTAGTCATAGTTGCCACGTGAATTTCATGTGCAGATTATTTATGGGTAAAATTGGAACGTCGCAATAACATTCGTGAGTTAAAGATTTGACCTGATTTTAACTCTTTCACTCAAATCTTTAACTCATGGGCTAAAATCGGGTAAAATCTTTAACTAACAGATCACTGAGTTATTGCGAAGTTCCAATTTTGCCCTTCAATAATTTGTACGTGACTTTTTTAGCTGAAAAACACTAAAAAAAATGATGTTTGTATATATTATTTGACACTCGCAAATAGATGAGTGATATAATTAGTTAAAAAAAATAATTTTACCATAAATAAAATACGTAAATAGTTTAGTGACACAAATAGCCATTTACAGATAATTCATACCCCAACTTCTTTTTCTGCTGACCGGACTAAAGTAGTGGAGTCCACTGTGGAGGAGAGGGGGCGGTTACTTCCTCCGCATGCTCTCTCTACTTTTGCTGCCAAATGCGGCGTTTCTCTCTTCCTCTACTCCGACATTTCCCTGCCACCGCTCACACTTTCACTTTTTTTTACTACACAGAAGCAGCCCCTGAAACTGAAAAAGAAAGTAGAAACAACACGCATACGCCTTTTACTACTCCACATGCATAACAACACGACTCCTATGCGGAACGAGTATTTATTCCGCATGTGAAGAAAAGAATTCTCAGACGTTGAATTAAATTTTTTACGGCTGAGATTGATTTTAAAAAAATACTTTTTCTGTTTTTTAGAACAGCTGTTCTGCGAACACCTGTTTTTAGAGAAATTTTATTTTGGTAGGTGAGTAAGTTTAAAAGTTACATCAAAACCAATGAATACAATACACCTATGCCAAAAAATCAATTCTCTTAATGTAATTTTTAAACTTACTAATCTACTAAGATAAAACTTCTTCTATTTTTAACCTAAAAAAACGCATGCATTTATCTTGAAAAATTATTCTGCATGTGCGGAAAATAACTGTTCCGCATAGGATCGGGACTGCATACATACATCCATGTTGCCAAAACCACACTTCACTACTTTTCTTTCACTTTTTTCACTGACTAACCCTCCTTCACCTTTTCACCTCAAAATCATCATCCACTTACCAACAAAATTGGTGTATTCGCAATTTGGATTGAGCTTTTGTATGAATATTTATTTATTTTTTAATCATAAAAAAAATGAGAGAAAATATGATATTTAAAGGAGTATTTTGTTTTGAGGTGTGTAATCGAATGCACATAAAATTTTAAACGGCAACTCCATTCAATCCTCCTATTGAATAAAAAAAAATACTATTTGAGAAGTGTTTTTGTTTTCTAATAAAAATCTTTTTTAAATTACGGAAAAATTAAAATCATCAACTTTGTTTTCTCTTTATTTGTGTGGAGTGTTCTGCGTCCTTATTTTGAAACTAATTCAAACTCAATCATTGAAATGTCTGCCGAGTTTAATTCTTACTTAGAAATAGAATCTGAACTAAAGAGCTTTTTGTACTTCGCTCACAATCAGGACATTTGACGACTAAAATCCTACTAAAAAGATTCGAAACATCATCACAGTATAACAGTGACATACTGTAACCAACTGTCTCAAAGCTCGGAGGTAAAAAAAAAAATATTTGAATATTTTTCTCTTTATATGATGAAATTGTTAATTTTATATAAGAAAATTCATGACGTAACTATTATCGCCTCCAATGTAACTGTTAACATCAATCGAGTATATTGGATGAGGGCTTCTTTTTCATTAAAAAATGATCGGGGTTCAAAATGCAACCCTAACATTTGTATGAAACAATTTATATTTCGAAAATCGCTCATTTATTGTAACTTTGCAGTACCGGTTCATACTAGTCAGGTTTATCAAACCTAATACTAGTGGTATAAAACAAAAACAAAAAAACTATTCTCGCAATTGCCAAATTTGCAACAGAGAGCTATGGGCTATGACAGCGTCCAACCAGGGAAGTATCAACTCATGGCCGGTTTTGCAGTATAGACCTCATCTCCATGGCCATGCTAGGGTTGCTTAAAGTTTGGGCCTCCTGAAAAAGGTTAGGAATTCTCTATCCCCATTCAATGTCTCCTTTTCTTTCTCACAAATAAAAAAAAAAACTTTTATTAAATTTTTAATTAAAAAATTATAACCTAAAAGAAATAGTGAAACCCACATGAGAAAAATATACACATAGTAAATATTTATTCGTGGGGATATAAAACGGGGACAGACAATTTTTTGCCCTAAAAAGGGGATTGAATTTTGAACTCCCGGCAAACATGGTGTAGTGACAACTCCTTACACTTCCACTGTCCATATAATGTACTCCCTATATTGCTTCATAGTTACGGGGTTTTGATGGACACTTGGCCTAATGCCACTAATAGTTAGGGGTGTTAATAAAAAAACGAAATCGACCAAATCAAATTGATCAAAGTCAATTCAAATCTAAAAATCGTTTTGAAATGTGTATTGGACTGATTTCGATTTGAACTAAATTAAAATCAAACCAAATCGAATATATATATATATATATATATATATATATATATATATATATATATATATATATAAAGAATTCTTTTTTGTAATAAAACATATTGAACTTCTTATTTATACCATGTCAAGCAAGCTTTTCAAGTGCTATAAAGCAAGAGATTGAAGAATAATATGTTGTATGTGGTTTTAGATTCACCTGAAGTTTTTGTTTTACTTTGAAACTAATAATGGTGTAATTTTTTATTTTTTATTTGCTTTTTTTCTCGTATGATAATTTTCCAGTAATTTGTTTGTAGTTCAAGAATCAAGATCAAGATTTTATGTTTCATTAATTTTGTTTTTTGTTGTGTTTAACTTGTAAAAAACAATGGACATATTTCTTTATATTTTTAGTAGCTAGGTAATTATATAAAAAATAGTTTTATTTTTACTTTATATTGAAGTTCGAGAATCATGAATTTATTTTTCATTATTTTGTTTTTTATTGTGTTTAACTTTGAAAATAATAGTATTATTTATTTATATTTTTAGCTGCTAAGTAATTATATAAAAAAATTTGTTTTATTTTTACTTTATAATTAATATATTTTGTATCTTCCGAACAACCAAACCAAATAAAACCGATACAAACTGAATGCATCGGTTTTAGATTTTGAATGGCTTGGATTGGCTTTAAATTTCTCAAACTAAATATTTCGATTTAATTTAAAAAATGTGTAAAATCGAATCAACCCGAACCACCCCTACTAATAGTATAGGACTGCGAAAGTTTGAAGAAGAAATGATGAGACTTTTCAAGAGGCACTGTTTTGAATTGGGCATTGTGTTAAGGGAGTATGAGCTCAACATTATTAGCCCTAATTATCACCTTTTTTTAATTATTATTTATAGAATTATTGGAAATTATCATTACCTTAACAAATTCAGGTTATAAATCTTCTTATTTTATAATAATAGTCTTTACTTGCAAAAGTCGAGTAAGTACTAGCTAGTGAGAATACTTGTAATTTTTAATTCTTTACTTTGTCGACAAAAACAAGAATTACAACTTCAGTTTCACCCTGGTTGGGAGGATCTTCTTTCCTCATTTTTATCTTATCTTTCGTCTTATTTTATGTGATTATTGTATATTTACTAATTTCTTAGAATTTTAGTAATTTTCTAAATTATAGACACGTGATAATTTCTTAATAATAAAATTGAAAACAAAATATATTATTAAATCATGAAACAAAAAACAAAATACATAATGACAGAGAAAATGCGTGATAACGAAGGGTATCGAGAGGGGGTGGGTTAACCGGTTAAGGGAAGGGATATATAACCGGTAAATACACACCAATCAGCCAATTTTCCCAAATCATAAGCATCTTCATTATAGCTTCTAATTCTTCATTCAAAATGTCATAAAGTTGGACTTATTTTTTCGTTTTGAGAGGATTCTTTTATCACCTGTCAACGCAATTAGTGAATATTATTTTTGGTTACAATATGGGAAAATTGTCAAGAAAATATGAAGCATATATTGTGAACCCTAATCCCATATCGATAACTCGATAACTCTGAAAGTTCTGATAAATATATAAACATGAATATAAGTTTTTACAAACACAACAGGATATTCATTTTAGAATAGCAAGTTCAGTTACCAAATAAGTGTTTGTGAGTGTTGTTAGATTCATGAGTCGCGCTTCGACCCAAATACTTACTTATTACCAATACTATTTACAAATACAAAGAGGGAGGCAGTGGGGGGTGTTTGAAACATAGGTCACGTAACGTTTAATCAAGCATGCAGGAGTGACTCCATGGCAGAACAAAACCAGGAAAAAAACAGCCCACGCATGGCAGAAAGTTACTCCATGGACCATAGTCACAGAGGATGGGTGTAACCATTTTACATAGTTGGGTGAAGAATTACCCACATTATCATTACTTTTATGATTAATTAATGAAACCTCGAGTTACTAACACTAGCAAAGCATGCTTGATATTGACGTAAGCAGATGATCATATTATAATAATTAAGAGTATTTTATTTTCAATAAGAATTAAATAATTATATTGTGCCCTTACCACTGGACATATTTGCAGACTTCCCAAGTTATTTTATTTTATGATCTCGTGCTCACTTACTCTACTCATTTTTATATTCCTTCAATTTGTCAATGTTTGTTTTTGTTTTTAGCTTTGAAATTCTAAATGTTGGGAAAAACATGTAATATTCTGTCTTTTCTTTCGACTCTGAAACGTATGCCATTTTTGTCAATGGATGTTGCGGAATGTTGCACCTTACAAGGTTAGTGGAGTCCATGGCTCATTGCTCAAGACTCTTAAATTATCCACTCATCTACTTAGTGGCGGAACTAAGAATTTATCATAGGGGGCGATTTTCTTACTGAAATTTTTTAAGGGGGCGAAATACAACATTTATAAGAAAATATCACGAAAATAATTTTTTTCTATAGAAAATTCGTCGTTTCTGAAAATGTTGGGGGCCGGAGAACCTCCTGCATCCATGAAGCTCCACCACTGCATATACTCATATTGCTCATCTACTCGTATTGTCCCGACTAATCTAGTTAGAATATATGTAGGATAATCCTGATAATATGACTTCTCCAATAATTCAAATTCACGACCTTATTATGGATAAACTATTAAAAATTAAAATTAAAATCAATTGAACTGGGTTTATTTATCATAGGGAAGGGCTTCAGTTTGGGAGGAAGATGTAATGCCAATTTAGTAAGGCAGTCAAACTCGAGTTTTTACGTAGGATCAGAATGGGGTAGAAGGATCGTAGAATCGTAACTCGGATCGTAGATCCTAATTAATTTTAAAAATATTAATTAATTCATTACTCTCCTAATTTTGCTAGATGAAATTTGAAAATTTTCATAATCTTATAATATTTGCTAGTATTAAACAAATATTAATCACTTTCATAAATACAAAAATCACATGAAGAGCCATATGAAAAATGATATTATGTTCTGTGTCTCAGAATTATGAAACTTAATATCTACTATCAAAATTTTTACCGTAAAAAAATAGAAATATAATCTACTCGGGCCTCAACAAATTGGAGCAATCTAAATTGAATAACATTGATGCTAACATTGATTATTTGACTAAATAACTTAATTTATCAAATTAGAGTTTAGGGTTTCGAATTACCTTTCGTTGTTCTAGGCGATAACATAGGAAGAGCTCGGAGACAAAAAAAATAGAGGCAAAAGAGAAAATTGGTATTGATCGGGAAGACAAGAAATTGGTCGGCAGTTAAAGATTGGTTAGTCTTGGGAAGATTGAATAAGCCACTGAGTTTAACATATATATATATATATATATATATATATATATATATATATATATATATATATATATATATATATTTATAAAGAACATTCGGGTCGGGTTGAATAAAAATCCGAACCGAAAGAGAAAATAGTTAACTCGAAGTTGATTTGTAGGATCCTACGTTCCCGAGTCCGATCCTACGAGTTTACCCCAATCCTACATAGGATCTAACACATAATGTACCTTAAAACTCATAGAATCGTACGATCCTACGAGTCAACTCGCGAGTTTGACTGTCGTGTAATTTAGGGTGACTTTGTTATCTTGGCCTAATAGCTTTGACCAAAATATTCGTTGTTTGCTTTTAGAGGACTAGGAATCCTCTGTCCCTATTCGGTGTCCACTTTTCTGTCCCACCAATAAGAAAATAACATATATTAAATTTTTAATTAAAAAATTATAACTTAAAAAAAATAGTGGAGCTCACGAAAAAAAAATATACATGTAATAAATATCTATTCATGGGGACACAAAAGGTAACAGACGATTTTTTTGCCCCTTTTAGAGGGGTTTGAAACTAATTCATTTTAGATGGGTTTGAAACCAATTTACTTTGGGCTTGGCCGAACCAAATAAACTGTAATCAAGAGCATAGGATAGGATGCCATTGTATTTGAGAGGATTTGGGCCTCAGTATTGCTTGAGAGCTCGAACGCATTCTTTGATTGGGGAAAGTCTCAAAAGCAAAACTCCGCCTGTATTAGAGGTTCCTTAATCAGGCTGGTTAAATCAAGAAATGTGCACAAATGGTAGAAAAATAGGAGGGGGCCAAAAGAAAAACGTCCTACATTAAACCAAAAAAAAGAGGAAAAACGTCGAAAACACTTGCACCAAAAAACTAACAAGCATTGCATTCATCTACCTTAACACCTGAGATTTCTACACTGGTGTACTACTGCATTTCACATTAGCAAAAAACGTCGTACACAAAAGTGAGCGAGCAAAGCGGTCAACTTCTATTTGAGAATCCTAGTATCCTACTACTCTAAAATATCAGTAAGCAACCACATCCTAATAACTCTAATCATATCAGTAAGAGAAACAAGTCCATTAAGCAAACCATTCTCATTTACCACCCAGACACGATGAACAGAATAAGTAATAGCTTTGTCAATTGCTTCACCCATAATCGATTCGCCTCGACAAACTATTGGATCCCTTATTGAACTTCTTAGCCCAGATGCTTCATGTAATGGAGTTGTTGCAAGTTTCTCAAGAAATTCCACTACTCCCATCTTCAAGCAAGATTTCATGTGAGAAATTGGACAACACCTTAAATCTGTGGCCGAAAATGTTCCCACGAGTTTTCTTTCTTTTCCCTGCAATCACATAGTACAGTTTTTCTTTGGCAGATTAGGGGGAAAAAATCAAATTTTAATGCTTTCACAAGGGAATTACAAGAAGTACATATGATGCATTGTGGGTAAGTAAATGATTATGATTTATAAAGATCAAGAAAGCTAGTTAGGTAAAGTATTAAAGAGGACTGGCCATATATTCGCCTAAGACGGAATATCAATCAAGAATTTTTTTTCATTGTTCAGGAGAATTTTGATGCATCGGAGAGATGGCAATATAATTTGAATTTAAAACCCGTCGCTTTCATATGATAATTAATTATGATTACTTCTAACTAATGCGACTATTTCCCATCACAAAATTTGTTCATTATTTAGAATGCAGACTAAAGGGTAAATATGCTCCCCTTTTTTACCCATATAAATAGAACACGAGACCTGTGGCTTTATCTTTATTTTTTCTTTTTGGTAATCGAACTACAACATTTCCAAACAATTTGCTCGTTATTAAGAAGGCAATAAAAGGGAAAATATGCACCTCCTTTTCGTAGAAAGAATTCGAACTCATGATCTATCACTTTTGTCCACTGATTAATAAGTTTTTTGACTGAGAAGTTTGAACAGCCACATTTATCACAAAATTTGTTCACTACTAAGAAAGCATAGTTAAAAGGGAAAATATGCATCATTTTTCTCAATATAATTCAAACTCAACCTATCGTTTGTCTTGTAACTAATAAGACTTCTAACTAACTGAACTACCACATCTTCACAAAAAATTTCCACTTACGTAGGCATTGTTAAAAGGGAAAATAAGCACCCCTTTTTAGTACTCAGCAAATTAAAAGGCATAGTAAGATAAATTTCGAAAAAATTGATCAAGATTCAATTCTCTCGTAAAAGTATATATAAGGGAAACACTACCTTTAGAGTAATAAAGACTACCTTTAGAGTAATAAAGACGTCTGTCTCCAGGGGTAAAGACGCTTCTTATTAAATAGAATAATAAGGTGAGACACACATCTTATTTATTAAAACAAGAAGTCAATCCTATTTATTACCCTAAAAAAAAAATCAATCAAATAAACACACATAAAAATGACAAATATGGAATGCTTATTCCGGGGTGATCAATGGATTCGTGTAAACTTGAAAGATTTGTTTAAAAGTGATAAAGAGCGTGAGAATGTTGTTCAATTCTGGAAGGAATTTTATGAGAACAAACGAACTATTTTTTTTCCAAAAAAATAATTTTAATTGGGACCGAGCATACAAGTGCAAACCTAAGATCTCTTGTTCAATGTCAAAAGCGTTGTGTCAAGTATACTAGTTTGCCTTAACATTATAGCTAGAAATTAAATTGATGACGGGAACTTACATTAGCGAGTTGGGTATGATCCTCTTGAATGTCATTTGAAGATTTAACAATTGGAACAGCTACAAGCGAAGCTGCCCTCATGCATTTGATGGCATCGATAACTCTAGCCTTATCAGTAATACCAAAGATGGTATCTGTGAGTGCTCCAGCTTCTTTAACATTGCGGGAGAGGATGCCTCTGAGCTCGCGATCATGTCCCTTCAAGAACTTGACAAGATCCGTTTGAGTTAGCATACGGTAGCTAGATGCAGATTCCACGAGTTCAACTCCAGCTACATTATCCAGTGTGCTGTCCACTGGTACTAATGCTCGGTGTATCCCTTTGCTAAACACTTCCATACAATCCAATATGCTACGAAAACAACACAAGGACTGTAATTAAAGCTGGACAAACAACGATACATTGTACTTGCATACATGATGATTAGTGTCCATGCAAAGAATAACTAGTAAATCTCACTCGTATCTACAAACTAAATAGGAGCATGAATTGGATAGTGTTTAATTTTGAAAATCTCGTCTAAATTGTGTAATAGTCAAATTGTCAATGTGGAAGATGTTGATCAAAATTCGATATTTGGATTCAGTATTGAATGGAATTGTACACAAATTCTACAAAATGTATACTACTTCCGTTTCAAAATACTTGTGAACCTAAAAATTAATTTAGTGAAGAATTTGATAAATTTCAAAATACTTATCAATGTAATTTTCCAGAATTTGCTAAATTTCATAAAAAGATGGTATATATAGTGACCAAATTAGTGCTATTTGAATGTGGTACTTACAAGTAATAACATTATTTAACAGATATCCATCCCGTTTAACAAATATCCATCCCGTTTAGCTGTCCACAACTAATCCGGTTTAGCTGTTCACAACTAATTAATCCGATGCGCTCCTACAATCGGACTCTTTCGGGACCGATTTCGCAACAAAGCTTTTTTCATTAAAAAAGTTCTCGAATTCGAGATTTGCTTAAAGAACATCAAGCTCCTTCCACTTGGGCCAACTCATGCATGTTGGCAAATATATATTATGCTGTACCATAAATGAACATAAATCAATGCAATATTTCATTCTTATCCAATATGGGACTGGGGTTTCACAAATATATTTTTCCATATAAAGACTAAAAAGATCAGAGACATACTTGGTATTAGGGTTCAATGTCCACAAGCTAAGACTTTCAAGACAATGCCCTATAATAGAGGACACGGGAACAGCCATCTTCATATCAAAATCCTCCTTTTCTTTACCAGCTGCTTCATCTTCATCTCCAGCTATATGTGCTAAAATGTCCAACATAGTAACCATACCTACAAAGAAGCAGTTAGAAACTCTATACTGGCCGGTGCGGATCCAACATTTTTATTTTTATCTCAAGGGACGACATACATAATCAAAGTACCATACAAAAAATTATTTTTGGGGAGTCGCGAAAGCTATAGTTTCTTTGTAATTTTTTTATTTCTTTAAAAAAGTTTATTTTCCAACGGTAAATATTCAATCTTTCAAAATATTAGACATTAGACGAAGCTACGATAGAGCGGGATGTCGCCCCTCAAATTTCATTTTTTTGTTGTTTTTGTTAGGGACTGAACTATGAGTCAAGAGTGTAATCAGACACTTGACCACTAAGCTGCTACTTTCATTCCTAAATATAAGAATTTTAAGACATGTAGTGAAAAGGAAGGAAGTAAAAATTAACATGTTTTTTTAATCAAAATATCAACATTATTCAGTTAAAAAAAAATAGAATTAGTGCTATACATCTCATATTTACGAGATTGTATTTTGACTAACAAAATAACTTTCTTTTTCCTTCCTTAATTTTCGCTACATGTACGAAAAGTAAAAGAATCATTAATTTTTCATGCATGTCCTGAATGTCTTATATTAAAGAATTGAGTGAGTATTATCTAGGTGGCGCGTCAAATTTCAAAAATGATTTTTTTACCAAATAAAAATATAAAATACCTTCCTAATATGCAGCATACCTATATAATGCTTCCTAACGGTACCAGTATGCTTATCAGCCTCAACGATCATTGAGCCACCTGCTCCAATCCACTGTCCCGGCGGCGCAGCCACCGGAACCGCCAGAATACGGTTAACCATTAGAGTATTCATGGTATCAGCTAGGGATGCGGTGTAGGGAATCTCCAATAATCTTCTCTTGTCAACTATTAGATCCTTCACTTTCTTGTCTGCTAGCTTTTGTGGTTTTTGTACTTCTGTTCTTTGCATTTTCCTACTATCATCCTTCTTCTCCCCTCTCTGTATCTGCATGCTTAATTATTGCTTTTTCTTGATTCTTTTTTTCTTTTTTTCTACTTTGGGGTTTTTTATTAGATTCCCTGAGGAAGATCAAAGAATGAATTAAGATAAGCCATTGCAAACGTACAACTGGGGAATTATGTATACGTGTCGAGAGTAGACAATGCATGATTGTCTTACGTGTTTGCCACGTGGTTCGTTCTGCTTTAACTTCTGGATAATCCATTTTTTTCCTTTTAGGGTAAGGTTTGAATTGATATTTTGTTTTTTTAAAAGATAAATTAAAAAAGTATTTCGTGAAAGTGAAATATAACTAAAAATAATTATTTTGTATTGAAAAATGTGAAATAATTTTACACGATGCGTTGAAAATATTAATTTGCAAAAGTTAGTACTATTTCTACGTACAAGTATGATCACAAAAAATATGTATGAAATACATAAACTTAGGATATTTAAATAGATCATACAAATAATAGATTTTCAAATGTTCCATCTCTTAATTAGAGTGCATTTTTTTTTAGGTTTCTATTTTTTTCAAAAAAAAAATTAATATTAAAAAGGAAAATGATGTTTGGTTAAAAAAAATTGGCTAAAAATCCAAATTAAACATTATTCACCCCTTTTTAGTATAAGAAATTCACTCAATTATTTACCATTTTACTATCAATTTAGTCAATTAATTGAATACGACTTAACCATATAGCATTGTCATATTAAAAATATGATAAAAATATCTAAATCGTAACTACAGTGTATGTTGTACTCTTTTCCCCTTCAAAATCGTTTTTTTTTTCCTTTTCCTTCAAAGAAGCTCGTATTAACCTTTACCCACAGATTTCGAAAGAGATGATAAATCATTAGCTTCGTTTTTATCACTTCAGGGTTGACAAGTCCATCAGCTGGTAAAACCAGCTCCATTTTGGTTCCACTGCTGAAGGATATGCTAAATCAATATTAGTTGTTTCAGTGATTTAATCCGACAGTAGATAGCTAGCTGTTCAGAAACATCAATGCATTTTTAAGTGTGATTTATTAGAAAGAAGCCGAATTGGCTTGGATGTTACAAGGGGAGGAGCTGCTTGAGCTCATTACATAGGAACTGCACTTCCTATTTTTATCTAATCCTGAGGGAGGGAATTCCCTGTTTGTCTAGAATTACAAAGCCTCGGATGTCCGTAGGTAGTTGCGAGATGCCTACAAAAGGGAAAATTCTGATATAGACCTGGGCTATATGTGGGGTTGTGGACCACTTGGTCCAGAATTAACCACATCACCTCTTTTGATTAAAAAAAAAAAATTCTTATAAAGCCCCATCTGTTTTTATTATTTTAATCAAAACTGTGATGTGGCTGAATGTGGACCAAGTGGTCCATGGCCACCTTGTGGCCCAGGTCCACGACAGAATCTGCCCTACAAAAGTATAGGTTTTCCTCATGTCACAGGCAAGATTTGCAAGCGCATCAGCCACGATATTAGCCTCACGATAAACGTGTTCGACTGTTGCGCTGCCTAGCTGATCCATTGCAAAGCTGAAAGGCTGATCAAGTGCCCAGGATGATACTCGTTGACGCTGCACGGATTGCGCCAAAAACAAAGAATCGGTTTGAATGCTCATGTCTGTGAATCCAAGTGATTGTGCCAATCGCAATCCCTCAGTCAATGCATCAATTTCAGCACTTGAATTACTCAAATTATCTCCCAGAAAAACTGATGTCGCTCCAATGAAAGTGCCATCTGATAGCCGAAGCACACAGCCAGTTCCAGAGAGTCCCGAATTTCCCCTCGAAGCCCCATCAATGTTCAGAATTACTCTCGGCGATGGATCTCGTTTCCACCGAACAATTGTTATCTTTCGATTTCTCTTTCGGCTCGGGCCGAGATTGAGTTTCTTTGCCAAACACAGTTGATGGAGAAAAGAGTCCATTTCATGCAATGCTCCCCGAATTGTTGTGATGTGACCCTCGTAGACGAAACGACATCTGAATTTCCATAACATCCAACACACAGTACTAGAGAGTATGAGACCTACCTGAGGTTGATTACTCGAACCAGAATTCCACCAAGCCTTGAGCAAAAGTTGCGAGCTGTGATGTCGAGATGTACTTGGTGGATCAGTCATCTGTGATGCAACATGAGACCACAATCTTTGAGCTATCATACATTCCATAAAAATATGTTGAAAAGAGTCTCCACCAGCCTTACATGAACACCAAGTGACCGTATCAAAACCTTGTCTTCTTAATACCTCTTCCAAAGGCAGGAACATGTTCATAAATCGCCAAAGGAAAACCGATAAAGTGGGGGTCAGGACCTTAGACCAGATATACCGCCGAGATTGTAATTGCACTCGCGACATCATGGATGACATCACTGATGTTAGAGTGAAGCTGCCATGTTGTCCTAGTAGCCAAACAAACCTATCAACTCCGTCTCGTAGCTTGACTTGTGGTAGAGTACTCAAGACTGACCCCAGGAAGTATCTCGCCTAGTTCCTCTAGTTTCCATCCGTTTGGACCAATAAAATGGCTAACCGATTTCTCTAAACAAAAAGCGGGTAGATTAAGGTTAGTAAAGTTACCTTTCAATGTAAAATTCTCAAAAGAGAATGCCGAATTCCCCCCTCTTATAAGAACTCCAATGTTTGATTCCGCTTCCTCCTTGATTTGTATCATACGACGCCACGTCCCCGTGCAACCCGGATGAAACGTAGCCAATGATTCATGCGCAAGACCATAGCAGTATCGAGATTTAAGATAACAAGACCATAGTGAGTCACTTGTTCTAAATCGCCACCAGAGTTTCATAGCAAAAGCCTTGCGATACTGAAGCATGGAATTAAAACCAAGACCATTACTCTCCTTGGTATTGCATAGCGCGTTCCAATTCATCCATTGACACCGTTTGATGCCATCGGAGCTACCCCAAAAAAATCGTGAAAAAAGCCTCTCGATTTTCCCAAGTACAAGAAGAGGTGGAGTAGTAGCTGCCAAAATATGAAGGGTCATGGAGTTTAGTACATGTTTCAAAAGCACTATCCGTCCTACCATATCTAAAATTTTATTTTGCCAACCCTCAATGCGTTCCGTTAACTTATCGATCAGGCTTTGATAATAAAGTACCCGACTACGCCCGGGATACATGGGGCATTCGAGGTATGTGAAAGGAAAATCCCCTTGGACAAAACCCGTTACTTCTTGAATCATCTCAGCATGTGCATTACCCGTTTTTGACGATATAAAATAGGAACTCTTTCCTACATTAATACTCTGGCCAGATAGAGATTCATAATCTTTTAGAAAAGCCATTAACCTGTCAACATTACGCTTTTCTCCATTCAGAAAAATAACAATATCGTCTGCGAAACTGAGATGAGAGATAGGCAAACTATGTCGCGAAACTTTGTAAGGCAACAATTCCCCTGAAGCGAGCATGCGGTTAAGACCCCGGGATAAGACTTCGGCCGATAATATAAAGAGTAGTGGCGATAGTGGATCGCCCTGCTTGACGCCCCTGCTTGCTTTAAAAAACCCGTGTGGTTGACCAATGATGAGAACCGAAAACCAGTTTGATGACAAACAATTGCGGATGAGATTGAGAATATGCGAACTAAAGCCGAAATAGGCAAGGACCGAAAGGAGATAAGTGTGAGAAACTCTGTCAAAAGCTTTGGCCATATCCAACTTCAAAATGAGATTGCCCCCGCGAACTTTCCGATTAATATTGTAAACCAATTCCTGAGCCAGCAAAATATTATCAGTTATTAAACGGCCTTGAACGAAACCTAATTGATTTTGGGATACCAGTCGAGGGAGGAACTTAGATAAACGGAGAGCGAGAACTTTCGTAATGACTTTGCTTGCAAATGTACATAAAGATATAGGCCGAAAATCTCCGAAGCAATTCGGATTTTGCAATTTCGGGATGAGGACTATAAAGGCACTAGACATGGATTTAGGGAAAGGGACCCCGGACCAGAAATCCCGAACCGCCTGCAAGACATCAGAGGCAATAATATCCCAGCAACATTGAAAAAAGATACCTGAGTAACCGTCTGAGCCAGCAGCACTGTTCTTATCAAGAGAAAAGACCGCTTCCTTCACTTCCTGTAGACTCGGCAATGTGGATAGCATGGTATTATCTTCGAGTCCTAATAATTTAGGAATGTCCGCCAACAAAGCGGGGTCAGGTTGACCGGCGCCACTTTCGGTGAAGAGCTCTTCAAAGAAAAGTGAACCTGCAGCTCCAATCTCGGCAGGAGTTGATAGCCAAACGCTTTGTCCGTCCATGATACGAGAGATACACATATTTTTCCTGCGATTACTACAAATTGAATGGAAATCTTTAGTGTTGGAATTGCCTTCAGAAAGCCATCGGACTCTTGATTTTTGCTTCCAAAATATTTCTTCCATTAAAAGAGAATCCGCATAAGCTTGACGGGCATGGCCAAGGGACAGCCGATTTGCCTCAGTTGGATTAGAGTCAAAAAGTGACTCCGCATTTTTCACCTCTTGTTCAGCCGTAACCAAGTTTGAGTGTACATTACCAAATACTTCAGAGTTCCATTTAGCAAGGGTGCCTTTTAGTCGTTTCAGTTTACGCATTAAAATGTCCATTCCATTGCCATATACTTCCACTCCTCAACAATCCGCAACCACCTGATGGAAAGTGTGATGTTTCGGCCACATTGCTTGGAAACGAAAAGCTGAAGGATTTGAGGGACCTGAGAGCCGTATAGTAATCTTGAGAGGGCAGTGATCAGATAGAGCGCGGTGCATGTGAATTACCGATGTTGAGAAAAATTGAGAATTCCATCGTGTGTTAACCAGAATACGGTCTAATCTGCGAAGTAAAGGAGGCGGTGAACTTCTACACCAAGTAAATGGGCTGCCCGTGAAAGGAGTTTCCAATAGTCCACAATCTGATATGGCGTCTGAGAATTCTGAGATTGGCAAAGAGGGTGGAATGGAACCAAGACTCTCAGAGTTTCGCAAAACCACGTTGAAATCACCTCCTACCAACCATGGAACATCATAACGACCTGCAAAATTTATAAGATCGTTCCACAAAGCATGGCGTTGTGTGTAGGAGCAGCGAGCATAAACAAAGGAATAGTAAACTAGGTTTCCCGAAAAACTGTTGATTTTAACATGAACAACCTGTTCCAAGTCTTCCAAAATAGACAAATCAACATTTCCATCCCAAAAAATCCAGATTTTACTTACATGATTACTAAAACCAAAGTCAAAGCCAAGTTTCGAAATGTACAAGGGCAAGTCCTCCAAAGGAAGTAACGGTTCAAGTAGAACAATAACAGACAGTCGATGCTCCCTACGCAAATGCTTAACGCGGGCAATGGATTCATCATTTGCTATTCCTCTAACATTCCAAATCATCATATCCATAAATCAAATATGTAAAGAACGTAAAAGCGTGAAAGTTACCAATCACAAGTGATAATGTTTGCGACCTTTCAAGGCAAGACGAGTGGATGTCCGAATGTCCCCATCAGGAACTATCTTCTTTTTTGTGCTTTTCGGCAACTGCTGTGAAAGTGGTTCAGGTGGCTGCCAAATGGTTAGGGCCAAAGGGCCTACAATCTCTTGGGATAATGCGATTGAGTGATCCCTCTCATTTGTTGAGCTAACTGGTTGTATACCCAATCCGTCCGAGAATTTTCTGAAATCTGCCCAACCTGCTCTATCCACTGGCTGAGCCTGAATGTTTGGCGATGTGGTGCGAATTCTCCTTTCTGTATTCTCTAATACCTGGGTGGCCATTAAAATCTTAGAGTCATCTTTGGAATTCTTCCGACTCGGCAGTGGGGTGAGTTCTGATTCCCCTAGCTTTATAGATATATCATCCGTGACTTCCATGGCCGGTGGCAATTCGCGTTCAGGAAACCCTTCATCTTGAATGACTAGTTCCTGATCAAGAGCATCTTCAATTAATCTTTCCACTGAAGCCGACTCCGTCACCTTTTGATCCTCCGTTACCAATATGGGTGGTAGCTGATCTCCCACAAGTAACCCTAACTCGGGTTCAGTAGTACCAGAGACGACAGTTGGTTTCCCCGATGTGCCCGCTCCGTCACCGGCTTGACGGAATGATACCTTTTTACCCGATTTGAGAATCCAAACATTGTCGCCACACGGTTCAGCAGCAACCGCCTTTCCCCGATCTGTTCTTTGTAGAATCTTGATGGGAGGGGCAGTGACGTCAGCCCTCGGCTTGATGACGTCAGCCCGTGTTGATGAAGTATTGTTGTTGGTGGTGAATTTTCCACACTTTTCATTAGAATGACCAATCTTCCAGCAAGAAGAGCAATAGTCAGGTAAATCCTCATATTCTATGGACTGCCAGAATCCTTTCCCAGTCCGAGCATGAGCAATCCATACCCGTCGACATAACGGAGCCAGTAAATCCACCTCCACGCATATTCTAGCAATGCTTGGGCGGGTAACCCTAGATGTTGGTTCATCAAGCACGAGGGGCTCTCCAGCGGCTTTGGCCAACAAAAAGAGACAAGCTTTGTTGAATAAGTGAATTGGAAGCCCTTCCAATCGGATCCATATCGGTACTATAGACGATTCCACTAATGGATCAAAGTCGAAAGTCCATTTGAAAACCCTCATGCGATTTCCCCCGAAAGTCCATAATCCTTTTCGCCAAAAGCGACAGAAATCCTCTTCCAGATCAAATCTAATCAAGATGTGTTTCGGGTCCAAAGATCCAATCCAATAGGATCCCTTGAATTGCAAGCGTTGAAAATCTTTGCGTAGCGATTCCAGAGGTTGTCCCCGCCGTGCAAACTTTCCTACAAGAGATAGTTTCCAAGGAGCCTCTAGGGCAGAGAGTTCATTATCATTAATTGTAAGACTGGGTTCTCCTTTGTAAGAGCCTAATGGCTTGATTGGGAGAGATCCCGTTGATGAAGCAGCCGAGACCAATTCCTTAAAGGATTTCCGCGGCCACTCACCCTTAGGTGGCGGTGCCGCCGCAGCGGCTATCATATTTAGTGTCCAAGGTTTTACGCAGCTGTCATAGGCAGGGAGGGTTGAGAGCGTTTTACATATAAATAGCTATGTTGGAGCAACTATAACAATATTAATGCATTGGACACTAAATATTAATGCATTGTTATAGTTGCTCCAACATAGCTATCTCATTCGTCATATTGAACAACTAGACAGCTAAGATTTGATTCAACACAATGCTAACATAATAATATGCGTCAGCATTGAAATTTTCCAAAAAACAAATATTAAGGTAACTGCAAAAAAATGCAATATGTCCAAAGCCAAGATAGATAACATAACATTATTTGGTCCTCAGGACATGAATGAAATTAAGCACAGAATCCTTAAAAGTTTGATTTAGGTTTCTATATCTATAATCCCCTCTCCTCCTATCTGTAATTGTATATATCATATGTAAATGATCTATCAAGATATCATATAGCTAAAATCTGCAATTCCATATTCACAGGTGAACGGGGAGATCTGAAGGGTTGACAATCTATCGGGAGGCATGGTCCGCGCCACCAGGTGCGAGGGGGGTAATGCTGGTAGACGCTGCATCACTTTCATCAACCGGTGGTGCAATGCCCCACTTGCCTTCTGCTTCCAGTGGCTCAAGAACATGAACGCCCCCATCGGTTAATCCTATTGCAAATTGATTTGGTTCTGATGGATGAGCAGCAACCGCGAGTGGGTGCACCTTTGACCTGGAAAAAGAATGATAAGATTGTTAGTTAAGAGAAAAATAAAAAACTAAACACAAATCATTATACATTTATTTATTTATTTATTTTTTAGCTGCTGAGTTATCGGTCATACATTGGGATAGAAAGAAAATAAGCTTTGGGAGTGATCCGGCATTTCAAATTGAGTCCTGAAGCAGTGAGGATACAGATGCTCCCGTCATCAAGGGTTGCATACACCGACTGGCCATCACATGAATACGTAGCATCTGTAATTGTAGCACCAGATTCTTGAGGAACCCACTGCCACAAAAAAACAAAAACCACAAGATTGTTAAAAAATTTACTTTGTAGATGATGTGTAGTATTAGTTTTGTAAAATCTCAAATGTAAAAATTACTACGCACCTGTTTAATGCAGTCTAGTTTTGATGCCTCGTAGATGGCGAGCTGCGTCTCATGAACCACCAAAATGTGAGACTGATCCAGATGGAAGTGCACACGAGTTTGTGCCTGAGGACTTATCACACGTCCGGATGGAATTTGCAAGAACCTATTAGCCTTTTTCTCCCAACCATCAGTGCTCCAAACACAAATCTGAAATTCCAAAGCACAATAGTAACTAATATAAAACAGTAGTTTACTGGGGGGGGACCGTTAGTCCGAGTATTACTTACATGTTGTGTGTATGAGGAACTTACCTGCGAATCAGCACCTGTTGATACCCAGACATTCAGAAGATTCGAGAAGGCGAGTCCAGTAACTCTCTTTAGATGACCTCTAAGCTTGCTTATAACCTGAAAAGAGGGCAGTCCAATATTTGTCATCATTCAGAATTTTCCGAATATAGAAAAAACATGATCCTGAAATTTAAAGTAAGAGACCTCATCAGTTCGAACGCTGTATATCTGGATTGTATTGTCCTCCATACCGATAGCAATAAAGTTATTATCCTGAGGGTCAAAGGCAAGAAAAGTTGCAGAAGGTGGAGGCGTCATGAACATTGTCATTCTCTGCAAATAAAAAAATGTCAGGATTTATTATTACAAAGATACTTGATTTATTTTTAGGCAACAAAATCGATATATGTATACCGATTAAGTGACACACGCACGCGCGTTAAATATGCTTACCTTAAAAGACATCATGTTAAACAGAGAAATTTTTCCGCCTGATGCAGACATAATATAAGAATCGTTCTTTGAGAGTGAAAAACATGGAAAAACTTCTTCATCATTTGTTGTTGCACTTGTATCATTAATCATTATGATTCCACTGTTAGGTCGCCAGACTTGCGGTTGCACTTCAGATGTTGCCTGTGGAGCAAATCAATTATACACCGTTAAGGAGGAACAGTTTCGAAAGAAAAAAAAAGCTTTTTGATACTTAAGTTACCTTTCCCGGATGGTTCTGCCCATTATTTTGCCATTTCCAGACTCTGTGTTCTGCATTACTTGCTAATGCCAGTATGGAAGTTCCTGAGTTGGTATAAACTAACCTAACAACCTAAGGAGAAAAAATAAGAGCATTAGATGCTACAACTAACCATAATCTATTGAGCGGAAACAGACACCTTACCCTTACTGCCAATAAACTATCAGAAAGTCGCAAGGAACGAATCTGACTTGGTTCATTCATTTCAGACAACTTCCAAACCTTCGAGTTCTCTAACTCAATAATTCTTGGTTTTACGTCTGGCAAACTTTGATTATCTCCATTCTGCAAAAATAACCACAAAGATAGTCAGTCATTCACGGTGAATTGCTAAAATTACTGCTTCACCAAAGAGCTCTTACAATGCAACCGAATGCAAATGAGTACTAATAATAGCACAACCCTGAAGTGATACAACTCCTACGACAAAAAGAATCTTCTCGAGTATATAGATGAACTATCTGTACTTACAAGTTCAACAAGAGGAGTGACCGGAGCATTTCTATCTGGATCACTAATGCTTAATCCAGCATTTGAACTTGAAGCACCAAAGGCGGCAACTAAACCCTGCATAATAAATTGTGTGATGCATGATATCTAGAAGAATCTTAAAAATCTCCGTAAAAAACATACCTGTAATGCACTGCTTGATGCAGCAACGAGTGCATGATTTTCCATGGCACGTAACATCCGAGCGCCTTCAGCATTGGCTAGAATTTTAATACCATTCTCACTAGTGGATACAGCTAATAACATTCCTTCCTTATTAAACCGAATACAAGGGGACGCCTGAACATAATTAAGACAGTGATTATTACCTTATCCAAACAGGAAAAATGTTTACTCGGTTGTGAAAAGATAAGATTTGGCTCTTACCGGTAACCCACCATTGGCATCAATAGTTTTTATTACATTTTCCTCATCCACGTCCCATATTTTTACAGAAAACTCATCACCAACGGCTAAAAACCTGTTCTTTACAGTGTCGAATTGAACAACGCCTACTGCACATTTTCCAAGACCAGCATATGAGCGCTTGACTGTCCCTTCAGTTTCATTCCATTCTACAAGGAATGAGTCGCCTTCTTTATTCGTACCACATGAGAAAATTCTGAAATTCACCACAAGAAAATTTTAGGCAAAAAAAAAGGCAACTTTATTGGTTATCTGAATCGAATTTTTAGAAAGCAACCGCAAGCGAAGAAGAATACCTAGTTCCATCAGCAGTATAGGCCATATTCGTACAAGAACGACCCGGTGCCACATAGTCGGCTCTTGAACCCAAATTATCATATAACCAAGCTTTAATTATCCCATCAGTAGCATTTGAAAAAAAGAACTGAAACAAGAATTTAAGAGCATTAACGGAAAGGAGCATATTGATGCAGCAATTTTTTTATAAACTACTTACTCTTGCAACCATTATCACAAAATAGCCTAAAAGAAGCAAGTACCTGTAGATGTTCCTTAAAATGAGGGCGGACGGAATAGACAGCTGCATTATGACCCTCGAAAATCAATAGCCTAGAACCGGTAGCTGCATCCCAAACCTGCATAGACACACACAAGCTTTAACTACTGCACCGTGTAAACTTACTTACATACATCTTATTTCATTTAGTTAAGTATACAAACCTTAATTGTTTTGTCATCTCCACATGTTAAGATACATAATTTCTTAGTTGGAACAGAGAA
The DNA here is from genome assembly GCA_026122235.1 of Vinca minor. Lineage (NCBI taxonomy): Eukaryota > Viridiplantae > Streptophyta > Magnoliopsida > Gentianales > Apocynaceae > Vinca > Vinca minor. The sequence goes on along the minus strand of JAOCZM010000246.1, from coordinate 6,570,983 downwards.
AGCAACGTCGTTCACATTACCAGTATGGGCATCAATCTAGTGAAAGAAAATGACAACAAAAGACAATCCGTCATCCTCATTTCAATGCAAGGAAGGAAATATAACATTGCAAATAGGAGAGGCCTTCCCATAAGCCAAATGGATGGTTGAAGAAATTTAAACAAACCTCGCGGTGGTTTCTTAAATCATTGCCACCATGATAAGAGTATAGTTGAACAATGTGCTTGGAATAGGCCACACCTACGCCAAATGAAAGGCAGAACCGTTTACATTGTTATAACAGCAAGATGATATTTAGTGGATTATCAAATTCTTATTAAGTTAGCATTAAAGATCATTACCAAAAAGAGATCCATCAGGACTCCACGTAACACGATTTACTGATGCAGTATACTCATCTGCTAGAGCAGCCTGTGATCAGAACAAAGTCGAAGAAGTCATGACTATTATTTAATCAAATGAAAACCTGCAAGGAATTATATCTTCATGAAGTATCCCGAAAAGGTTAGAACATACCTGTAGAGCAATTGAACATGAACCAATGTCCCAAACCTTGAAGTTCCGATGAGCAACCCTTTCCCGAGTACCCACATCCCATAGAGAAACATCACCAATACTTGTACCGACTTGATATAGAAGGAAAACAAATAAGCAATAAGTAATAAGCATAATCCTTAAATAAAAACAATGAATAAACTATGCAGACACTATAAGCTAACCAAGAAGTAGCGTTTGCTGCGAAGGATGGAACTCCATCCCCTTAATGGCAGATCCCTGAGTTAGATTCAAGACAACGTGCTTAGGTAAATCATCAAAAGAATATCCAGAAGGGACATGGCTCGGTCCAGGATTAGTGATGGGCGATATATTAACAGACAGATTGTTGACCTGCAGAAGTTCAAAGATCAGGAAAAAAAAAGCCAAGTAAAAAGATTAGGAAATCATGTAAGTTTGAGTAACACAAAATTAGTAAGTACCTCCTCTACTATCCCAAAAGGTCTTGTTCTCCTCAACACGGGGTTGGATTCAGCAGTGAAGTCCATTGCAGAAATGTTAGCAGGAGGAGACCTTGGCCTCTTCGACGTGGATGCTAGGACGAGAGCCAGACCCATTTGTTAGAAAGATATATTGGACATCAAAATAACAAGATAAATAGGAACAAAAAAAAGTCTTAAGACATTTAGGAAATATTTACACATAAAAAAAAAATAAAAAAATAAAAAAAAATCCTTACCAGCATTACTAAGATTAGCCAGACCCATTAGTCCTCCAGGACCAGACTGGTGCGGAGCTGCAGATGCATTGACCGCAGCAGCCATCCATCCGCCTAGAGCTGCCATGGGTGCAGCAGATGCCGGCATAGGCTGGAATGGCTAAAATGGACAACAACAAAGGAAACGCATGAATAGAGAACAGTAATAAGAGAGGACATTGACATGAGAAAAAATTGATGGACACTTACATTATGAGCACCGATTGCAGGAAAGCCCCCTAGTCTAGGCAAAGAAGCCATTATCGGGATAGTAGGTGAAGATGAACTTGCACCACTTGGCTGGCCACAAGTATGATCAACGAAGAGGGTTTTTACATCAGGGTTAGTCTTCGGATTCTTGCATAACTTATGCTGCCAATTTAAACTGCACTCCACAACAAAAAAGGCAAAGTTAATATTCAGGTAGCAAGTACACTACAAGAAACTTCTATTTAGACCGAAATATTCAGTCTCATGTCTAGAATGCATTGGTATATCTTCTGGTTGCTCTTTTTTTGTCGTATAATCGTGATTCTTTAAAATGCATCGCTGTACCTTTTGGATATGCTATTTTTGGTTGTATAATCGTTATTGTTTAAAATGCATTGGTATTTATTTTCGAATGTTATTTTCTGTATTGTATAATCGTGATTTATTCATACTATTTCTGTTTTATATTGTTTTTGTGGCAATGAGCTATTGAATTTTTTTTTTTTTTTTTGAATAAATTCATTTTAGAGGCCGACTAGAAACATAAAATTTAAAAAATAATCCTAAATCGATATCAAATCAATCGCTAATTAGAAATCGCTAATTTTTCACCTCCAATAAGTCACTAAATTGAAACCGAATATTCGGTCTCTATATAGCTGTTGAAAATCCAGTCTCTAATTTGAGACCGTATTTACTGTCGGTATTTAGTAACTGAAGTCTGATAATTTTGTTGTTGACTTATCCGTCACTAATTAGAGACCGAATTTTCGGTCTCTATTTAAAGACCAGAATGACATTTTGCTATTTAGAGACAAATTTTTCATCGCTAACTGGAGACCGAAATTTCAGTCTCTAACTAGAGATCAAATCTTTCGTCGCAAATTAGAGCCTGGAATTTCGGTCTCTAATTAGTTGTTACCCTTCAATTGGTTGTTAAGATTCGTTCGCTAAATAGTTGCTAAGATTCGGTCGCTATGTGTCTTAGCGACGAAAATTATCGGACCAATTAGAGACCGAACGGTTGGTCTCTAACCGAGTGGTTTCTTGTAGTGGAATACAGCAAAAACAATACCTCTGGTTGATCAGTGTGCGCAGTCTTGCCGTCTGCATGGTTGGAAAGTGAAGCTTATCGTGAAATTGTGGATTCGCTTCAATCAATTTTTTCAACTCGACCAGCATGATCGCCCTAGCTGCCTTTGTATCACCATACCTGGAGAGCTGTTTGTTCTCCCTGACATTCATAAGTTTATCCAAATGTAAAAAAAAAACACATAAATATGAATTTTAAGGATTACTCGCACTTGAGATTTGGGTTTATAATTATGTTTTGAACTTTTATAATTTATAAATTTTTTTAAAATTTAAGCGTCTAACTTTAATAAGTAGCACATGGCCTCAATATTATTTTAGACGGGTCTGGCAAGACAACAAAAAATCCGCACATATCGCATGAGGACAGGTGTCCCATTCTGCACCGGAGCCACAACCCGATATGCATACCTATGTCAGATTTTTATTCTTCTTTTTTTTCTTTATTTAAGAAGGATCCATAGGGTTCCCCAAGTTCCCTCCAGCATGACTCGAACTCCTGACTTCATTGTGGAAGTGAAGCGTCTTACCACCTGAGCTGCGCTTCATTGTCTATGGCATATTTTTTATATGAACAGCAAGTAATCTGATGGCAGACATGAAATAGAATTAAAAATGCATAACTAGGCCCTATTTTCTACATTTTTCTGCCTAGATATGAACTTCTCAACTACATAGAATTGGTAAGGCATTTAATCACAATAATCTCACTAGATATCATCCTACCAATGCATCAAAAAATTGTATTTATTTACCTAAAATTGTCCAATGTCAACAGACATGCAATCTCCCTATAAAGAGACTCGTTGAAGCTGGCAAAAACTTTCAACTCATCTTGGAGAATATTAACCGCCTTCGCTACCTCTTTCCTGCAAAAGTGAAAAAATAAAATAAGAAAAATTTAAAAGAAAAAAATAAAACACTTTAAAAATTAAAAATGCATTGGTTATAATTCAGAGAAAAAAATTAAACAAAATCTCAAAAATTAATATATATATATATATATATATAATATATTAATTATCAAGTGCATGTAAATCAAAGATTGAGATTTTTACTTTTCAAGTGTTTCAAGATACTTCTGTTTACGTATCTCAAAGAAAATCTTCATAGAAAATCTGTTATCGTCAATTTTAATAAAGCCGGACAAATACTTTTCAACCTCCTCCCAATCACCATTGTTCACCATATCTTCAAAGTATTTCATGTTGAAGAGAAATCCAGATTCCTTCTCCAACCTTCAATCAAAATCAAAATCACAAAACAAAGTTCAAAAAATCACCCCATAAATTAGATCCATTTCGAAAAAATAATTAAAACGAAATATTCTTACTTGTGCACGGTATCCTTATACTTCTCCTCATTCAAGAACTGAAGAATCAAAACCACCAACTCCCTGTTTAAAGAACTCATCTTTCCTTCACTTCACTTCACAAATCTTTTAACCTCTCCAAGAACAATCAGATCCAACCGAATTCTACCACTTTTCCACCACTGAAAAACAAAACAATCAAGAAATGGGGTAAAGTTTATGGCTTTAAAACAACAACCAAACCAAATTCACATGAAATTCAACCAAAAAAAGAAACACCCTCACAAACATAAAAATTTGGAAAATTTTGATACGGACTAGGTTCATGTGAACTTTGTGGCTCAAAACTGACCATATCATCACAAAATTGTATCTCTTATCCTTATGTGGTGATGTGGTTAATTCTGGATCGAAAGGTTCAATGGACCTGGTACATATCCAAATTATCCCATAAATTCAACTTCTTTTTTCTACAGAAATTCACATGCCCACCTCGAAATGAGTGAAGAAGAGATCAAGATTTGAAGAAAGATCAAAGCTTTTTTTCTGGGCTCGGTGGAAAGAAGAAGAAAAAATAGTCTTTGATACTTCTAACTAGACTATTTTCAAATTTTCTTTTCGAATGATTTTCTTCAGTCTTTCTCAAGCCCTCTATTTATACACAAAACTGACTTTAAGAAGAAGAAGATATACTCGTAGGACAGTGAGAGCGCTTTCAGACAGAGAGAGTACGATTTTGCAGTGTTAGACTTATACGCACGCGCATTTAGGGAGGTGTATTACACGAAATTTTTAATACGTCATTTTTACTAACGTGTCATGTCTGAAAGTTACTTCTGGAACTCTCTATCCAAGATTGACTTCCACGTCAGAGAGTCCTAGGTTTCTCGCGCGCGAGTAGATTTGTGGTCCAAAGATGAGTTGAAACGTATGATAAGAGTGTTGATTTTCAATGATAAGGAATTTGGTTGTGGAGTGGTAAGTGATAAGTAAGTGTGCTTATCATGGGCAATATTTTTTTTGCATCGAGAAGGAGAAAGTAATCGGTGGGGTTGGTGTGGGGATGCGGTGCGATGTGTTTTTTGTCCCTAATTTCTGTTCTAATGGACAAACTTTTTTAAAAGCGACGTTTATCCCACCACAAAAATTAAACCGACTTCACTGAGGATGACCACAAAGGAGAAGAGAAATTCGGGTTTTTTTAATGGATAATTTTAAGGCCGGCTTGGGACTTCTGGTGTTATTCTCTGTTCTGTGACACTTTAATTGTAAAAATATTCGTCCATACAATTCAAATTAAAATAGATAAAATTTAATTACGAATATAATTATAATTAAAAATGTTAAATAGAGTATCATAGAGAATTTGGTAGGTACTAAGGTACACCCAATTTCTTATGCCACTTTTTTCTTATAAATAATTTATTTTTTACATACAAGTCAGGGTGTTGAAGTCTATTTTTTTTAGTAATCGCTAACATTGTTAATTGTTGGATAGATTAATGGGATCCTATAGTTAAGTATTTATATAAATGAATAATATTCAAACATTTAATAAAATTATATTTATATTTAAAAAGAAGTATTCAAACAAAATGAATAATTATTTCAACCGTTAAATAAAAATTAACTATCAAAATTATATTAATTATTAATTGACTTCAAATCTTTAATACATTTTTTAAAATATATTTAATGGCGGATCTAAGGAGAGTGGGTGCCTCCCACCCTCCATAAAGAATGAAAGTTTGAGTATGTAATTTGCCCTGAATGCTTTAAAAAATTATCTGTCCCTAAATGCATTATCTAATACAATAATTAAATTATAATATATTTAGAGTAATGTAATTAATTCAAATCTATAAACTCACTTTTATCTAATAATATTATTACATGTTAAGAAATTTTTTATTAGTATATTAGATAATTCAGAAACAGTCTCTTTATAAAAAATATATATATAGAGCAAATAGCTTTTTTTGCCACAAAACAAGTTACGAGTGCTATATCTATCACAAATCATGTTTTGTGTTTTTTCTGCCACAAAACTAGTTACAAGTGCTATATTTGCCACAAATTATTTTTCGTGCCTTTTCTTCCATGAAACATTTTATGAGTGCTAAAAATACCACAAAACGAGGGAGGGTGAAGGGAAAAATATTTAAGAGATAAAATTAATTTCAAATAGAGCCTAAAATCACATTTTTATATTTAATTGGGTACACAATTTATTTTTTAAATAATTGACCCCTTCTTCCCAAATTTATCAATGCCTCCACCACCTTCTTCTTCCTTCTCCTCCCACCTCAAGCCGCCGCCGCCACCTCCCATCCCGCCACCCAATCCCTAACCCCCACCCATACCTCCTGAAAAATAACCAAGAATAGCAATCCATATGATGAAAGCACTTCTAGGTCTATATTTCAGACACATATAACAAGTTTCACAATGCTTTGCTGCTCTAACCTTTAGAAACTGTTTTACAAAATACATATAAGTCAAAGCAATAAGCAAAATGCTAATCAATTTGCACTACATGATTAACCAAGTGCTTTGCTGCTAAAACCATCAAAAAAATTTAAACAAAATATATACCAGTCAAAGTACTAAACAAAATGTATATTAGTTTGCAGTACATAATTAACCTAATAGAGATGCTTTGCATCTGAAACCATCAGAATTCTTGAACAAAAAGGACTCTCGCAAAGCAATTTGCAAAATGCAGACCAATTTCCTAAGAATATCTAATTGTTCTTAGGTATTTTTGGGCAAAAAATCCTCTGTCCCCGTCAGTGTATGTCCCCGTGTCCCCAGCCAATCACAATTCACCATTTGTATATATAATTAAAACAAATATTTATATAGTAAATTCTTATTGGTTAGGGACACGGGGACATATACAAACGGGGAAAGAGGATTTTCACCCGTATTTTTGCTAGGCTATCACCTTCACCACGCCTCTCCATATCTTCAAGCAGTCATTTTTTTGGCAGATTTGGTACTCTTTGGTATGGGTGGGGGCAGGGATTGGGTAACGAGATGGGAGGTGGTGGTGGCTCGATGTGGGAAGAGAAGAAAGAAGAAGGTAGCGGTGAGGGTTTTGGTAAATTTGGGAAGAAGGGCCAAGTATTAAAAATAAAATAAAATTAGGTACCCAATATAATATAAAATTTTGATTTTAGGGTCTATTTGAAATTAATTTGATCTCTTACCTATTTTTCCTTTCACCCTCCCTCTTTTCGTGACAATTTTAGCACTCATAAAATGTTTCATGGCCAAAAAGGCAGGGGAAAAAACGATTTGTGGCAGATATAGCACTTGTAACTAGTTTTGTGGCAGATATAGCACGAAAACGTGATGTGACAAATATAGCACTCGTAACTAGTTTTGTGGCAAAAAAAAGTTATTTGCTCAAATATATATATATATATATATATATATATATATATATATATATATATATATATATATATATAAGACTACATACATTAAAAAAAATTACAAACTCTATTAATATGAGAGTTTTATACACTGTGTACGACTTTTTTTAACATATTAGATAATAGGAAAATGATTTACTCCTAGAATTTTGGGGTAAGAAACCCTAAACCCCCAAATTGAGGGTGTTAAATGACTATCTCACCCCCTGCTGGTATAAGGGATTCACCCAACTATAAAGGCAAAACGGTCCAAAAAAAAATTTTAGTCAATCTTTTAGCTAATAATTCTAGTAGCCTAGCAAGGTCCTAGATAATATACTAAAATATTCTCATTGAGTGAGAAAAACAAATTTCAGTACGTAACTGAACCAACCTAATCCCAGCATCATTCATGATGAACGTTCGGCCGTTCGTGGAGAGTTATGAAGTTTTTTTGACATCTTGTCAATGAGGAAATGGGTCCCACGTCCCTTTGCAATAAAGAGGAGGTTTTGAGGATGTTATGGTAATCTTCTTTTTTACCAAGAGGATGTTATGGTAATATAGGATTTTTTTAACCAACTAACTAACTTACTATGGCCATAAGATGTAAAAGGGAGAATTAATGGTTGTTTTCTTTGAGAAAACAAAGAAAGAAAAATATATTTCTCACAATTAATCTTTTTTCTAGAAGTTTATTGTATCGATTTTCAATTTTTTTTATATAATTTTTTTTCCTTTTCTACTATGAATTACTATTTTCTAAGATACAATTAATGGTTTTACCTAATTCACTACATTGGACGGATTCTTGATGTTAAAATAATTAAATTTTTAGTTTTAGTTTTGAAATAATTTTCTATTTTAGAAAAAGAAATTTTGCCATAAGTTTCACAATATCTCAATGATAATATTCATACTAAGAGACTAGGTTAATCCCCCTACTATATTGTCATTTGTAAAATGTTAGTATCAATGGTAATACTCATACTAGCAGATTTAATCCCCTATACTATCATTTTATAAAATTTTAGTGATGTCATTATGGGATTATCCAATTCAAATTTAATTTGAGGTTCTAGAACGAGTATCTTTAAAAGAAGTAGGAAAAAGAGTGAGTTTGAAACTAAATTTTTTTTACCAACCCCCAACTACTTTTGTTTGTCTTTCCTATTTTTTTTTTTTTTTTTTACCGGGGGAGGGGGATACGGGAATCGACCCTGGGCCGATACCCAGGGTCACGTCTACCTTTTCCACTGGGCAGGTCATTTCCCATGTTTGTCTTTCCTATTAAATGTTATTGAAGATTTTTAAGAATATATGAATATTACAATTTTTGAATGTTCAGTATTTAATTTGAAAATCACACTGTCTATTTTTAATAAGTAATAAGTATATTTAATATGTTACCAAATAGTATTACTCAGTAATGGTAATATTTAGTCTCAATGTTGAGGTTTTAAGGCGTAGATGTTTTGAGCTTAAATCACACTTCTACCTTCTTATGTTTCCATCATTTCTAATAAAAAATTATGTATATAGTTGAAAATACATGTATCTTATGCTAAATCTTTATTCTTATTGAAATGCAACATTGACACTAAACTTTATTGGTATTTTAGTAAAATTCAAAAGTTTACAGCACTCAGATACATTATCACTGGACACAAAATCATTATCTTATATTCTCACTTCAAAGCTAATCAAGATTATACAAAAATGGTCAAGAAGGTCGTAACTCAGTGGGGCAAGCCTTTACTCGTGAAGGTCTCGGGTTCGACACCCTCCTCCTACGTGAGGCAATAAAAATTCTTCTCCTCTGATGAGGGAGAATTTAAGGTTGCTGACAAAAAAAAAAAGTTTATACAAAAATGTGACATACACCATGGCCATCCTTTTTTCCTTTTTTGAATATGTTAAATTATGTAAAGCATTAAGTACATAAGAAGATGCACTATTGAAATATTACTAAAAATGGCTCATATTTTTGCCAATTCTAGAATAAATTTTACATGACAAATTTTCAAAGTGAGTTGGAAGAGAGAGATAGATTTTGGTGACTAAAATGGTACTCCCTCCATTCCTAAATATAAGACTCTTTAGACAAACAACAAACAACAACCAAGCCTTAATCCCAACAGATTGGGGTCGGCTACATGAACCAAAGTAAGAATCACGTAAGGTCATCCACATAGATGCATTCTCTCCATTTCTTTCGATCCCAAACACAACTCTCATCTAGTTCTAGCAGATTCATATCCCCTTTTATCACCTCCGTCCAAGTCTTCCTCGGTCTCCCTCTACCTCTTACGCCATCTATATTACACAATCCTTCAATTCTCATAAAGAAAGGAAAATGTTTAGGGTATAATTGGAATAAATTGTTGACAACTAATAAAACAACCTTAAACGACAATTAATTTGGATACCTAGATATCTCCTAAACGACAATTAATAGGGAATGGAGGGAGTATTATTTGTTATTCTTGAAAAATATCCATATTTGGAGATCGCTCACTTTGGTATATAGGGCTCAATTTCTGTTTAATTACCATCTTTGTCCTCTATTTTTCCTAATTTATATGTGACACAATTTCCATTCAATTCAAACAAGTCCACTGTCAACGGTAGAAACAAAGTCAACATACTCTCCAACCTCTTTCACAAATTAAACATCTACTTTTCTTGTCAATTTACTTTCCTATTATTGAATTAAAAACTAAATATTTTCCTTCGTCCACAATTAAATATAAAAAAAAATTATATGAACAATGGTCTAATGTACCATGTGGTCCATATTTATCAACATCAACAAGAAAACTATATTTCTCTTAACATGGATGAATTTGGATCACATAGTCCATATCAAAATTAATCATTAAATATTTATTTTTCTAATCAATTGACTTTTCTGTGATTAAATAGAATTAACATTTGATTTTGAGATGGAGAGAAATAAATATCTACTTTTCTAAAAAAGAAAAAGAAAAGGATTACATATAACTAGTTGGACTGTGATGATGTAAACGGCCCAAGGTTTCACTAAGACCCAATAGAAACAGGCTATGAAGCCCACATCTAAAATGTATAGTCTTGGGCTCACTCTGGGGACAGTAGGGAAGGGTTTTTATCCATATAACACTTCCCATTTCTCAAACACACCTCATTTCCACTTCTCAACATGGACCTATTTTTCTCATTCCAAACTCTTATTCAACTAATTCTAGTATTCATTCCGTTAGGTCAGACTTTCACTGTTATTATGTTCGATTCTGACACTCCCTCAGCCCTAGTCGATGGCCCACAAACTGCTTTCATAATGAACAACAACGAAGTTCGAACTGATGTCCAAGAACAAGAAGCTGTCTAAGACATCATGAAAACTACCAAAAATGACTGGGCGACCGAAATATCGAATGTTTGTCGAGGCCGATGGCACGGGATCTAGTGTATACCGGATAAGGACAATGTGTACCGTGTAGTTTCACTATCTTTTGGTGCATTATCTTATGATACTGCATTTCCAACTTGTGATCCAACTAAGTCTTTCATTTCACCATCAATAACAAAGCTCCCGCATCTTAGGAATTTATTCTTCTACCAATGTTTCACTAACAATCCTCAGCCCATACCAAAAATTTTGGGCCACTTGGGGCCCACCTTGCAGAGCCTAGTTCTTAGGGACAACGGTCATATTGGGCCAATCCCTAATGAAATAGGAAACCTGACTCGTTTAAAAGTTTCGGATCTTCACAAAAACAATCTAAACGGTTCCATACCCGGTTTATCGGTCTAAGGTCGTTGGATTTGAGGTGAACCAACTAATCGGTTCAATTCCCGGTCTGACCTTCCCGGAATTGAACATTCTCATTCTCAACCAAAATCACCGAATTCCGGCGAATTTAATGAGCTGTCAATCTCTAAAAAAGCTAGATGTAAGCCGGAATCGTCTCTCCGGCCAAATACCAGACTCAATCGGCAGTCTTAAAACCCTAATTCTCTTGGATTTGAGCTACAACAGTTTAATCGGACCGATTCCAGAATCTCTCAACGATTTGAATTTCCTTCAAGCTTTGATCCTCAATGGAAACCCTAAAATCGCCACAAAAATCCCCAATTTCGAAAATTTGAAGGATTGAACGATTCTAATTCTCTCGGAAATGAATTTGGCGGGAACAATACCAGATTCACTAGGAAAGTTGAGGAATCTGCGAGTTGTTCATTTGGATGGAAACAAATTGAATGGCTCAATCCCCGTAAGTTTCGGGGATCTGAAGAATCTAAGTGAGCTGAGATTGGATACTAATAAATTAATGGGGCGTGTGGCGTTTAAGAGAGAGATGGTTTGGAGAATGAGAAGAAAATTGAGGCTTCATAATAATTCAGGGCTTTGTTATGATGCGAAAAGTGGGTTGGGGAATGATTATTTGGATGCTCTGTTTGATTCGGGAATCGGCCGATGCGGAACTGAAAAAACGACCGGAACGGTGAAGACTGTGCAGCATCTTTCTTCCGGGGATGGAAGGAAGTTAGGATTGAGGGCAAAATCGTCCGCCAATGGAGTTCGGAAGCATTCAGTTCTTTGGTTATAGGTTGCTGCTGCCATTGAGTATGATCTACCTTCTGTTTACTGTTTACTGGGTCTGATAGACCAACGACTATAAATCTTCTAGTACCAAAGTCGCGAAGAGATTTTATTGATATATTAAAAAATGTACTAATCCGAAATCGACAAAAATTGATGTAAATGAGAAAGCTTAGGAGGTTTTCCATAGTGTAAAAGCATGAGTATATTTATCTAAGTAGCAGTGGAATTGAAAATGATGCATACCTAGATCGATAGCCATTATTGTTTAACTTACACTTTAATTTAGAAGAGATATCGAGTGATCCTATCTTAACAATCTGCCTGTTAAATTCATGACACTGGAATGTAAATTCTTACAAGATCATTTTTTGCCAAATTCAATGATGTCCCCTTGTTTCTTATCGAAAAGGATGAAATATGAATCGAAACATTACCTTTGGCTAATAATAAAAACTGCAGCTTGATCAATTGAAATCAAATTTAGAGAATGAAAAAACTACTGAAATCAATTCTTATTATAAATCCCACATCGTGCATTTATCAAAAGAGGGGCGCTTCGAAGCTATATAAAATATCCAGCCCAGTAGCCAATAAAACTCATACCTTTATCGGCCTTTTGGCTAAGATCAAGTGTAGTATCTGTTCTTATCAGTTTAATATTTGATATATGGCCTATTGGGTCACATGATATTAATTTTATTTTTATAGGGTGAGAGTCCATTGGGTAGCTTGCTACTCAGGCTTTTGTGGGTCGCTTGGGCTTTGGACTATATCCCTTGTCAGGCCCAGCCCACAAAATCTAGTTCAACTTTATAATTGCCCCTTTCTCTGTCAAGGAGCCCATAAACTACAATGTTATTGGTACGACAATTAATTAATTAAATAGATTATAAGTATCGTGGCGGAACAGAAGTCTTTTGGTGGTAGTAGTAGAAGCGAATCGACGCACGGAGTACTGAGTCACTGGGCGAGTTGTACTGTGAGGGTTCTTTCTTGGCCGTCCCCACTACTACTGTTCAGAAGTCCGGTGATATCTTTCACCTTCCCTTTTTTCTTTATTCTGGTAATTTTTTAATGGTGAAAAAAGATTTCAGCTTTTTTAATTTTTTATGTTTTTTGTGTTTGCCAATAGGAAAATCAAGATGGGAATCCCTTGTTGCTTTTAGGATTCATGATTGATATGGCTTTGTGTTTGGGTTATATGGTATTGATTTTAAGTAGCAGATTATTAAGAATCATTGGTCTCATGAGCAATTTGTTAATGAGATGTATCAGTTCATAGAGTTATAAAGAAGTAATTTGACTTTCTGGATTACAATTTAAGTGATTTGGCTTGTGATTTTTTTTTCCTTTCTATTTTGGAGGTTGAGGATAACTTAAGATGATAGCCCATATAACTGGAATTTGTAGAACTTTGATTAATATGGAAGCTTGAGGATGCTCCTTCCCTATCGACTTTTAGTATCAAGATTTTTTTTTCTGTGTTTCTCTTTCTTTTCCATTTTATTAATATCTGGGTAGGGGTGTTTAATACGTGAATTATTGTCACGAGTCAGAAGTGGTGAGCCGATTAAGTTAGTAAAAATCAGAAAGTGTCTCTCAATTTTGTTTCCTGTTATAACCAGAAGGGTACTGGTGTGTAAATCATGATTTTTCTCTCTTTTTTCTTTGTCTGTTTTGTTTCAGTAACAAAAATGCAAGAACAGATCAAAGCTACTCCAGTTGTAACTCCATTTGATTATGAACTTTACGAAGGAGATCCTGACCATCTTAGGACAGTTGTTGCTACGCCGATGCCTCCTAGCTCCTATATTGATTCTGCATCAATAAAGTTGAAGTATAGGATTGGGCGTGGCTCACTTGGTGACGTTTGGTCAGCTACACATCACCGGTCAGGGGATGATTATGACGAATATCATGAAGTAGCTGTAAAGATGTTGCATCCTGTTAAGGAGGACTTTCTAAAGAAGTTTATGAGCAAGTTTGAGGATTTCTGGATTAATTTACATTCTCGTCCACAACTACAAGGTGTTTGTTGGTTGCATGGCATCTCAGTTATATCTGGAAAGGTGGATCTTCTAGTTTGATTTTTCTTTCTTTGTTTATAGAAATCTTTAATTTGATAAATGTAATAACTTTGGAGTTTCTTGATAGATCTGTATAGTTGTCAAACCTTACAAGGGATCTGTTGGTGACGTAATGGCTCGGGTCAAAGGGGGAAAGCTTCTGTTACCTGACGTTTTGAGGTGATGAACGTGCATTCTAGAAATTCAAAGTTGTCTTGCTATTTGTTATATATTTTCCTTTTTTGATAATTATTAATTAGCCATCCTGCTATATGATAATTGCTGACGGGATAATCTATTTACAGGTTTGGAATTCAATTGATCAAAGGCATCGAAGAGTTGCACTCGTTAGGGATGTTGGTGCTGAACCTTAAGCCAACGAATTTTTTCCTGGACGAGCACGGACAAGTTGTAATTGGAGATTTCGGGCTGCCTTATCTGCTTCTTGGAATTCCATTAGCCGATCCAGCTTTGGCTTCTAGACTTGGAACTCCGAACTATATGGCTCCTGAACAGTGGCAACCTGAAGTAAAAGGCCCAATAACCTACGAGACCGATTCTTGGGGATTTGGATGCAGCATAGTGGAAATGTTGACTGGTATTCAACCCTGGTTTGGGAGATCAAATAAGGAAATGTATGAGTCAGTCGTGATGAAGGGAGAAAAGCCGCAAATCCCTGGTGGCCTTCCTTCCACAGTTCATAATATTCTTTACAGTTGCTTTGAGTATGATTTCCGTAATCGACCACTCATGATGGATATTCTACAAGTGTTTGAAAGGTTTGTTTTTTCTTTTTCAACTTTTGCAGCCCTTGAATTTCCTTGTAAAAAGATACAAAAACAAACAAGCGTTCATCAGGTTTACGTGTTAGATTGGAAAATTTCCCTTATAGTTTATACTGATTTAGATGAGGATATATGTTTGCAGGTCACTAAATTCTGTTTCTGATGACGGGGAATGGATTGGTCTCGAGAGCACACTGCTTGCAGAGAAATCACTTTGTAGTACCTGTAACTCGTGGTCCCTCTCAAAAGATCACCTTCAAGTGGGTGACTCTGTACGATCAAGGAAGTCTGTTGATTCTTTCAATCCCCAAAAATTGGCTGTGACAGAAGGAACTGTAGTTGGTTTGGAGAAGGACACTGATCAAGATGGATGTGTTCTTGTTCGTATAGCTACTTCTGCAAATCCTCTTAGGTTGAATGTTTCAACTTTAGAGAGGGTCACAAACGGTTTTTCAGCCGGGGATTGGGTGCGCTTGGTCAAAGAAAATGATAAGCACTCGCCGGTGGGTATTCTGCACTCTATCCATCGAGATGGAAGTGTTGCTGTCGGTTTCTTGGGGCTAGAAACTTTGTGGAAAGGCCATAGTTCTGATATTGAATTAGCAGAGCCTTATTATGTGGGGAACTTTATAAGGTTAAAAGCAAATGTTACTAATCCCCGTTTCGAGTGGCCTCATAAAAGGGGAGTATCATGGTCAAGTGGAAGAATATCACAAATACTTCCAAATGGTTGCCTCGTTGTTACTTTCCCAGCAATGTTCACTATTGGAGGAGAATCCAACTGTTTCTTGGCCGATCCATCTCAAGTAGATCGCGTTTCTCTTGATAAATGTACTGGAATGGTGGAGAAGTATCAGCATATTGAGGATTTCCATTGGTCTGTGAGGCCTTTAGCAATTGCATTTGGCGTTTTTACTGCAGGAAAGGTTGGTATCTTTATTGGAAGGAATGTCGGTGCAAAATTGGCGGGAAAGGGGTGTCGGAATCAGAAAAAGAATGATGGCCAGGGTGGTGGAAGTTCACCACGCCGCCGATCCTTAGTCGCCAAAATGCTCTTCAAAGACGGTGCTGCTGCTGCAGCTAGGTAATCAATCGCAGTGCATTCCACATCTCCCCTTATCCTGCTCTGTAAATTTGACTGAACAAGTGTTGTTTAAGTTCTTGAATTTCTTGAACTAAAATGCCTCTGATGGCTTATTGTGTATATTTTATAGTTTGGCTGTAAATAGTTTGACCACCATTTGTACAAATTAAAACTTTGATGGTCTTATCTGCTATGCTATACTATGTTTCCATAAGATGAATTTGGGAAAATTTTATGGTAGAGACGTTTTTGTGGAATTGATTTCATAGTCCTCTCACATGAATTGGAGAGAGGGACCTACCTTGTAAGTAGGCTCTGTCCCAACTCATGTGAGAGGGACTTGGTGTCAGTCCCACAAGACGGCTATGCCAGAGTGACCCATGAATTTGGAATGTGGTGGATGAAAAGAATGTAGGTGGAAAAAACCGTCTTCAATTGCTTGCTTTTTTCTTCATACCTTAGGTGACGGTGAGTGGGCGACTCCTATGACCCTATGACATGGTAAGAAGTGTTTCTAACCGATTGAGGTGACAATACCATCTTTATTGGTAGTTTGGGTCAAGGCACTAGCGTGATATTGTTAGGGAGATAAAATTTAGTCAATTAATTGGTTAAATTTGTGGCAAAATAGTAATTAGTTAGGTGAATCTCTTATATCAATATGAGTGAATAATATTTAATTTGAATTTTAACCAATTATTGTTAGAGCTGTCAAAATGGGTATATGCCTCGCAGGCATGCCCGCTCCGTGAGATTAATGGGCGGATATGAGTTATGAATTTCATGCCCATTTAAATGCGGGTATCAACTGCATACCCCTGCGGGTAACGGGCCATGCGGTATGGGCGGGTTGCAACCGTGCATGCCCGCATTATTATTATTTTTTATTAATTTTGGATAGGAATTAATAAGATCTTCAGTTTTCTCCAAACTGACCAAGAGTCATATATCTTCATTATCTTCTTTTACGTATTCTTACCAAATATATGACTCATCTTCTTCCTAGAAATGTATAAGCTCAAATATGTGTACACAATTGGATTCACGGTTTCATCTCCGAAGGTAACTAAATTATGTTATAACATATCATTTATCATTTATATTGTTTTAACTTATTAAGGTGTGTGTTTTATATGTAAAGATGAGGAGGAATAAACATGATCTAAAATGGATTCAAATAATACTTCTAGTGTTCATTATCTAAATCAATAAATGGAGGATATTTAAAAAACAATATCTATTTTTTGTTGCTTTAACTTCAACAATATGTTTGTTAATTTTGGACAATTGATCTTGAATTATTTTTGAAAGTGTGGACTTTGATTTGATTTTTTTTTTTTAACTATTTTGAATATTGTGAATTTTGATTTGATTATTCTTGAACTATTTTGGATTTTGTTGTTTTTTTTTTGGATTTCATATTTTTTCTTTCAAAAAAAAATATATATATATATAATAAGGGTTGCGGGCATGCCCATCTGCCCACAGGAATTCGGCGAGCGGGTACGGACATCTTTTTTTATGGTCCGTTAAAAAAGCAGGCATGCCCACCCATCTTCATTTAAGGTATGCCCATGACAAAGCGGGGCGAGACATACTTATTTTGACAGTACTAATTATAGTTAATTTTCCTTAACCGTCAAGCTTTTTCCAATAGTTTATAGTCATCATGGGGAGGCGTTATAATTCAGGCAATGTTAAAATGAATTGACCATTTAGCCCCCAAAGTTATATTGCACTTTGTCGTTATTTCTGGGGTCATGTCCGTATGATCGTGAAGGGAGGTCTATATAGAGGAGAATTGCATTTTTGGACACCAACAGAATGATTGTCAAGTGATTACAATTTTACTCTCAAGTGGTTTGATAAATTCGAGATTATGAGTTTGAATCTTGCTAGTGCTGTCGTTTCTAGAAATTATATTTGCCCCTTATTGGTGTTACTTTGTCGAGGAGAGTGTTTATTGGTTGTTCAGTTGAGTCTAATATATTCACTGATGAACACGAAAATTCGAACATAAGTTAGCGGGAGGTGTTGGTCACCATCACTTGCACATTCATTTTTATTCACAAAAAAAAAAATGCTTTTTGGACGTACCACTTTATCATGCATAAGCTCTGGCTGCATTCAGAATTATCTTAGTAGCGAATTAGGGAAAGACTATTCTTTCTCAAGATTAGCGAGACAAAGCTCGAAAACCTGAGTTTAAAATTTAAAAAAAAAAAAAGACTGACCATAATTCAAAATTTGAATTAGAGTTCTGTAAACGCAGGCACAAGAAACCAATAAAACTGCAGTCAAATAAGAGTGAACATAAGCAAAGTTTCCCTCCTTTGGAATCCCAGATTTTGATTTTCTTTGGGTTTTAGAAACCCGAAAACAACATCCAAGTTTCATCAGTTCTTGTGATTTCAAGATTTCTAATATTCATTAGTTCAGAAGAAAATCCCGAATCAACCTACAAGAAAAAATGAAGAAGATTTCGTCACAACCCACACTGTAAAAAATTCTTCATCTTTTGATTCTTTCCCCTGTTTTAGTTTTCATTAACCTATGCAATTTCTTTTTTTTTAACCCTTTTTGTTTCTTTTCAGGAGATCCTTTCTTGAAGAAAATGATGATAAAGATAGCACGGACGACATTGCCAAGCAAGTTGCCCATCTATCAATCCAGAAACCAGAGCCCTGCAGAAAATGTAATTTTTTCCAATTATTTCTATCTTCTTTGTTTTAAATTTGACAGATATTTAACAGATTCCTTCAAGAAAAACGTAAAAATACAATCTTTTTCTTGTTTTAAGTTTGTGAATTACTTGTTTCTTGGCCATTAGGATCAGTTCTTTTCCTATATGCCACTTCCCCTGAAATGAAAACAATGGAAATTCTTGAATTTCTTGGGAAAATGAAAATATGGGATGTTCTTGCTAGATAAATATCAATTCTTGCATTCAATTTGGATTAGTCCATGATTTTAGTCTGTCTAGTGCCATTCTCTTGAATCTTGAATTTTATTTTATTTTATATTAATATCGGGGCCTATTGTTACGAGCCAGAAGTGTGGCGCCAATTTCCCTAGCCTTCTTTGACCTGGTGAATCTTGAATTTCATTTTATGTGATCTTCTCCTCTATTTTGGCCTAGAGGTGGAAAATGTTACATAATTGAGTAAATGGAATACAAGAACTTGAGGCAACTTAATTTGGTTATAAATTCAGGTGAAGAGTTCTGTTGTGAAAGGCATGGACTTTTCAGGGCTCATTTGCAGAAAGCAAATGCAGCCAGATTTGAACAACAGCTGAGAGCAAGTTGGGAACTTGAGGACATGATTGAGGAGCAACTGAACTCATTTCAAGGCCAACACAGTAAATCCATGACTCCCACTAGACTAAAAGATGTTGCTCAATTACTAATGCCCAAAGGAACTCCAGCTCCTGAATTAGCTGCCTCAACTTGGCTTGGTGGTTGGCGGCCCTCCGCCATTTTAGACCTCCTCAGATCACTTTCATCTTCTTTATCTGACTCAAAAGGGGTGGAACAAGTTTTGCCTCAGTTGCTTAACGAGACACGAATCGAAGAGGCCATCATTGATGAAGAAATGGCTGAAATCCAAGCTAATTGTATTCTCCATCTCCCATTTGGTCCAAAGAAGAAAGAGGGTAGTTTTAATAGGCCTGCCCTGGATTCAATCCAGTCTGAATTCGAAAAAATCCACCGGGTTATCATAAAGGCTCAAAATCTCAGGTTCTTGTCATCATGATCTATCTACCCTTGAGCTGTTGATTTGTGATATTGATAAAGGATGATGAAACAATGACTGATTATCCTTGTTTGATTCTTGAAACAGGTTAAAAGTACTCGAAACGGTGGTTAAGAATGTGCTTGGAGAAGCTGATGCTGCTGAGTTCTTGTCTACATTTGGTAGAATACAAAACTTTATCCATCAAGTTTCTACACAAACCAGATTGCAGAAGACTTCAGTTCCTCAATCTTTGAAGCTCTTGGCTCCTTTTGAGGCCTGAAACATGGTGATCCAGAGAAGAACATAAAAAAAAAATGTATAGCATTCTTAGGCATACAAAAGTATTACTCTCCTAGTACAATATTTTACATTCTTTTCTTGTGCTGCTGCAAAATTCAGTCTTTAATGGACGAGTCAAAGCGCAAATGGTTATCTTGGAATGTCTATTTTTGACATAATAATGATAGTTGTTAAGTAATTGATTATGGGTACTTTCCGAACTTAAATCGCACTCTCTGACATGTGGGCCCAGAATGTAAAAATTATTTGTGGTCCTAATTACAGGTCTCAAGTATAATTACATAACTTAATAAAACCAAAATGGCCCTAATTATCTAAACCAGTTATTCTTTCATCACATTGGATTCCCATTAATTGAAAGGACATGGCATGGCAGTTGGTCCTTTCACCATCAAGACCTTCACATGAATAACTATAAACTTTACATTAATGCAAAAATAGCATGTACTCCCTCCATTCCTTAATATAGGTCGTTTATGACACTTTAAAAAAAATAAGAAACCCAAACAAATAATAATATTTCCGCAACAATTTCAATAATACCCTTCCTTCCTCCTTCTCTTTCATTTTTTCAATAAAGGATATGTTGATGGTATAATTGGAATAAATTATTAACACCTAATTAAAGACATGTAAATGACAGTTAATTTGGATACATATATATCTCTTAAACGACAATTAAATGGGAATGAAAGGAGTATTAATTAGCAGATTAATGATAGCATATCCTTGGATACTGCAAGATCTTGTCGAAAACCTTGTCTTATCTGGTTCTTGCTATTGTATGAAAACGTCAAAACGATTTTTTTTTTTTTTTTTTGCCTTAATCTCGTTTATTAAGAGTCGATGCATCAATTAAATCCATAAATAAATAAACCATACAAATTTGCAAGATTTAGGAGGCTGATCATGTGTCCTAACGACCATAAGATGATAAAATTGCCACCACATCCATTTTGTCCTGTTTTTCAACAAAGTACATGAAGAAAAACAAAAATAATACTGGCTAAATCTTAAAAAGTGATAAGGACATTGTTTTTTTTAAATAACACGCCGAAATATATTAAGCAAAAGATGGAGTTGATTCAAGATCAGCTACATTACAGATAACTTTGTGAAAGAAGTTCGACAGGCCTCCTCTACCATTAATTGGCTAACAAAAGGAGAATAGACTGGAAAATAATCAAATCAATCACAGATTCTCCAGCTTGAGCGGGTGCATCCTCGCAGATAAGGATGTTGTTTGATTTTGGCTAATTACGTCCATATATGAGCTTGTTTATCATGCAAAAATTAAATAAATAATCAAACTCGGGCGTGCTGGAAATAATTACTACTATAAATCATTGAGCAGCCATTGCAAGGAAGAAGATTTTGAACATTAGAAATTCAGACCAATTACATGTTTGAAAAGATCGTTGAAGATAAGGGCTGTTAAAATAGATGCCATGCTCGCATCTTTATGCTCATCTTTTAAGTCACAAAAATCATAATACTCGAAAAAATAAATGTAAAATCGTAGATTTCGTCCTTAAACATTTTACGACTTTCAAGTTGGGTCTTTTTTCTATTTTTTTTCCTTGTTGGGTACAAGAACATTTTACAACTAGCAAATTGGGTCTTTCCGTGTGTTTTTTGGCTAGTCAACATAAATCCCAAATTTAATCAAGGGTATTTTTTGGTACTTCAAATACCCCATCCTCCCCTACCCATCTTTAAAAACCCACGAACCATGTTGTTATGGAAAAAACTGTACATGGAATCTGATTTGAGGAAGGAGTAACCCTGGCACCAATACCAGAATGTTCGTAGATTTTTAAAGATGGGTAGGGGAGGATGGGGTATTTGAAGTACCAAAAATACCCTTGATTAAATTTGGGATTTATGTTGACTAACTGTTGACTAGACGAAAAACACACGGAAAGACCCAACTTGCAAGTCGTAAAATGTTCTTGTACCCAACAAGGAAAAAAATAGAAAAAGGACCCAACTTGCAAGTCGTAAAATGTTTAAGGACGAAATCTACGATTTTGCCAAAAATAAATCAGAAGACAAATTTAGTATATTATATTTGTTTTTAAAATGATATATTGGCTCAACTTGGTTTGGGTTTGATTTTTGGCGGGAGAAGCAAAAAAAATTGGCGGGAGAAATTGAAATTGAAATTTTTTTCTTCGAATAATCGTTCAAATTCAAATTTTGGCCTTTTAAATTTGGGGGGGAGAGATTCAAATTCCAAATTGCCAAAATTTGGACTTGAACGATTATTTGAAAAAAACAATTTCAATTTCAATTTTTCCCGCCAATTTTTAACTTCTCCCGCCAAAATTCAAACTCAATCTAAAATCAAAATTCAATTCAAGTTGAGCCATTATACTATTAGACGTCTTTTTGAGTAGTATTTTTAGACTGCTAGATCTTTGAATACCTTATTCCTAATCGATGTGAAAATAGTGGATTCGATCCTTGATACGGAACTAGAAAACGAAGCTGTGCTAGATTTGATCAACTCAAGCAGGGACGATTCTGCCTCCGAAATTTTTAAAAATACTACTAGATATAGTAATTTTTATATGTAGTTCAAAATATTTTATCAAGTTCGCCTCCTAAATTTTTTTTTTTTTTTTTTTTTTTTGTAGTTTTTATAGGTAGTTTAATATACTGTTGCAGTTTTTCACCCCCAATAAATAATTCCTGTCTTCGTCCCTGAACTCAAGGTTTAAGCTTATCAACTCAACTTAAAGAAGTAATTAGGTCTGGTTCCATGGGACTTTGTTCAAACCTTATGTTTGGCTAGAAAAATGAAGAATTGAACAAGAACCAATCAATTAAAGGTCCACAAAAAACAAAAAGGGTAAAAGTTAGATTGGATCAAATTAAAGTTGTTTTACAAATAATACTATATCAGCATTGGCTTCCAAGTGAAAAGGCAAAAGGTATTGGCTACAATATCTTTCCTAGATTAATACTTCATGTGAATAAAAGTTAATCTCATAATTTGAAAAAATAATAATAATAATTTGAAATTGAATATCTATTTGTTTATTTAAAACGAGTAGAAAACTAAATGTTCAATTTCATACTAAAAAATAATTAGTGAATAAATTACTTTAGATAATGCACATAATAAATATTATATTACTAAATGACTACTTAAAATATGAACATTTGTTATCCTTATGCTATAATAGATATTTTAATAAATTGACAATGAAAACTTAGGTGTATGTTCATATATCATTCAACAACCTCACATATTTTAGATGTGGAAGAGCATTAAAGAAAATTAGCATTGTTGATAAACATTTATTTTCGAAATAGTAGATTTTTAGTTCGATATCATATCTAGTTAATAATAATAATAAAAAAAAAAAAAAAAAAAAAAGTGGAGGGGTCTATCCACAAGTTAATAATCAGGTGATCATGCTTGACAGTACACTAGGCAGGCGTGCATATAAACAGTGATCCACTGAATTTTACTCTGTGGACCCTTCAATCATAAGCCAACTGGCCTATCATAAAAAACTCTTTTCTATATGCATTCATTCGTAACCCACCTCGTTGAAATTTCTTTTCTTCAAATAGAAAAAGACGGATATGGTGTTGAATATAAAAAAATTAATATATATTATATTTTTTGCAGTCGTCGAATAAATAATTTGAAGGTTCAACTTTTTTTTAAAAATTTTTTTAACATATTTTGTGATATTTTAACACCTGTTGCGTAAAACATATATTAAAAATCTTAGGACATATATTAAAATCAAGAGTGAACATATAATACCTATTGAAAAATATTCAGTATGTATCATATTTTTTAATGTATAATATATGTAGAACACCAATTCTAGATGCATGTATTTGTAATTCAAACTTTGATACTAATCAACAGGGGCGGCTCAAACGTTTTGGGGGCCTGTGCCAAATTTTAAATTAAGGCCCTATATAACTTTAAAAAAAAAAAAAAAATTGGGACCCTGAATTTTTGGCTATATATATATACTTAGCAAAAAATTAGGGGCCCAAGTTTTTTTTTTTTTTTGGTATATATATATATACAAAATTTGAGGTCCCGAATTTTTGGAGACCCTGTTCGGTCGATCACTTTGAACTCCATGTTAGCCGCCACTGATAATCAATTATCATGCGAAATTTGGATAAATGACTATTGGAAATGTTTGCTAATGTAAAAATATTTTTGAGACATTTTAAGGTAAGGTTGAATCAAGCCATGGGTCTATGAGCAGGTCGATAATGAAAAAATTGAGGTTTGACGAGTCCTGATTCAACTTTTACTCACGGTGATAGCAATCTTAAAATTTTATGTAAGTTCGCTAAATAATGTAAATGACAGTATTAGGCCATGTTTAATAAATTTAGATTGCTTTTCATTAAATATTAAAATATAAAATTTTCATTTTGAATCTCACAACACCCCTAAAAAATAATTTATTTTTACAAAATATATATATATATATATATATATATATATATATATATATATATATATATATATATATATATATATATATTGAGACAGAAAGGATAAATTAATCTCATCTAAGACTGTCTATCATCAAGTTGGCCGTTGGTTAAATCTAATAATAAAATTGTATAGAGTTTGGGTTTTATATTTTATAAAAATTAACTTAATTATAAGTTTGGAGTTGAGATTAGAACTCAATCCAAAGCCATCCTGTAATAGAATGGATGAGAAGGAATCTGAAAATTATCCTATTTAAGAAATAATTTAACATTAAATTTACGAATAAAACGCTTGTAATTCAGAAAGTCATAAATCAAATTTAGCAACTACAAAATGAAAAGGGAAAAAAAATTGGGATGTTGGTTTTAGTTACTGTGTGCGGTTTTCACCTGAGCAGAGCTGGAATGGACGCCAGTGACAGGGCATTACTGTATTGTCTCAACACGGCTCTAGTACGTTGGATTAAATTTTTTATAGCTGATATTGATATGAAAAAAAACACATGTCCTCTAAACACTAAATTTTTTACAAAAAAAACTTGTTCCGCATAAGAGTCGAACTGGTATTGTCTGGACCTTTGAGTTGGTAAAAGTAATTTCCATCACGAAATCTGGGCCGATCTTTTAAAAAATGGTCCGGTTAAAGTATGTTGAATATAAAAATTTAAATACATACTGAATATTTTTTACTAACAAAAAAACAAATTTGAAGGTTAATTTTTTTTGGAGCAAATAGATATTTTTATTTTTTGGAGCAAATAGATATTTTGGGTGTGCTTGGATTGTGTCTGGTTTGAGACTCAAACTCATACCCAAATCAGCTTTGGATTGAGTATGAGATTTGGTCTGAAGATGATTTAACACTTCAGATTTCATTCACAGACTCAATCCAAAGCTGGTTTGGGTCTGAGTTTGAGTTTCAAATCAGACCAAACCCAAATCAAACTCAATCCAAACACACCCAAAATAAGTGTAACATATTTAGAATGTGTTAATCATGAAAAAAACGTATCATATAAAATATAATACATATCTAAAAGTCTTTCACATTTGTAAAAAGAAATTCTCATTATATATTAATACTTTTTTTTTGTTATTCATATTATATTTTTTTTTTTGGCTGAATTATTCATATTATATATTGATAACTTTAAAAACTGACAAAGATGTTGACCCTTCACTGAGTGGGTCCTACCGAAAATCTATAAAAAATGATCTTGTATACTTTTACTTTTGATAAAAAACACTGCCACGTCATTTGACTAGGTAGACTCAAGATCACGCCAAAATCCTCACCTCCTTACTTCAAAAAAATAAAATAAATAATAAATAAAAAGAGAAAGAAATCCTCACCTCCTGCAACCCAGTTCGCTTCCTGTGCAGAACACTACGGATTTCGCACGTACGGAACACTTTTTTGGCCTTAAGAACAACTGTTCATTTTTTAATCAATCTCAGCGGCCAAAACTTTAATCTAACGGACGAGATTTTGTCCCGCACCTGCAAAATCCGTACTGTTCCGCATATAAACCGTGAGCCCTGCGACCGGGCCCTCCGCCAAATAAGCCGTAGCCCATAGTTCTTCATTTCCGAGTATTTTTTATGGATAATTCTGATATGGATAAGGTACATTGAAATTTGTATTTCAGAATTGGCCACATCACTAAAGAATGAGAAGAGAGACAAATTTGTGATGATGTTGTCAGTTCTGAATCACAAGGTCCAAATGGATAAAAAATATTAAATATATACTAAAATGTTGGCATTCTAAATCACGCTAGGAACGGTAATTTGCACTGTGGACAGAATCATCCCAAATGGATCCCTATAGATTAGAGTACTCAACTTAGGTCAGTCAGTCTGCAAAAATGCATACGGAATACCAATGTCCGAGACAAAAAAAAAAATAAAAAAAAATTAAATGAATAAAAATAAAACAAAAGATAGTGTATAAATAATGGGTATGAGTGAGCAGTTGGATCCTCATTCTCAGTGGTAGTTTGGACAACAGAGAAATTACTACTCCCACCATAGTCCCATACACCCATTCTCTCTTTCTTTACTCCCTCACTCTCTTTGCTTGAGAGATATAAACACAAAGGGATTTATTTTTTTATACATAAAAATTCTGCAGATAAAAGAAGAAGAAAGATGTTTGCATCAGAAAATGGTTTATGTGGAGACCCAAGATTACTGGCCATCTCTGAAGCCATTAGAGTTATTCCTCACTTTCCTAAACCAGGTATATATGAACTGATAAAGACAGGATTTTTTTTATTATTTATTCTTAGTGCTAATGTTGTATAGTCTGTTGTTGTTGTTACAAGGAATAATGTTTCAAGATATAACAACGCTGTTATCAAATCATGAGGCCTTCAAAGATACTATTGATATATTTGTTGAGCGTTACCAAGACATGGATATCTCTGTTGTTGCTGGTAATTTATTCTGTTCAATTTTCTCGATTCTCTAAGCTCATAAACCAAAGATAAATTAATGTTCTTACAATG
Organism: Vinca minor; assembly: GCA_026122235.1. Classification (NCBI taxonomy): domain Eukaryota; kingdom Viridiplantae; phylum Streptophyta; class Magnoliopsida; order Gentianales; family Apocynaceae; genus Vinca; species Vinca minor. Next base: position 6,544,143 of record JAOCZM010000246.1, on the reverse strand, counting down.
TGATTAAAAGTAGTCTCTTTAGTTTTGAGTATATTTTAACTTATCATGTGAAAGTTGTCCACGGCTAAGTGAAGTGAAAAGGGTTAAAAGTTGAATTCAATGATTGATGGGGAAAAAGGAATTTTCCCCTTTTGATTGTTTTCAAATTTTGGTAGATAGAATTAGACTGCAGGTTCTAGTTTGCACTATTTGCATTGCTCAATTTCTTTTTAGTTCTAGTAAACAAGTGTTTTGCTACTCATAGACGGAACTAGAACTTCGCCTTTTGGGGCGAGATCCTCAAGAGTTTTTGGGACTGAATTTAGAGAAACAAGTGACTAAAAGCCTAGAAAATGAATACATATAAAGGTAATTTTGGAAAATGTTGGTCCGCCGTCTTCGGTCCCCTTGGTTCTGTCTATGCTGCTACTCTTGTTTTATGCCTCCTCATAGTGTTTAAATATATGACAGGAGTTGAAGCTAGAGGATTCATGTTTGGTCCTCCAATTGCATTGGCAATTGGTGCAAAGTTTGTTCCTTTACGCAAACCCAGAAAATTGCCAGGTGCTTTTCTTATGTCAATCTTGATTTTGTCTTTTAGTACATTCTTGACCTCAATGATCTTGATGAGCCTGACAATTAACCATCCCTCTTATGTTCAGCTAGAGGTCTCCTCTTGGCATTTTTTACTTTTGAGTTATTCATCAATTCCAGGTCAGCCTAAAAGGTGTGATATATGTTCAGTTGAAATACACTATAGAGGGAACCTTCCATAGTACAGTTCAACTTTAAGGATGCTATCAAAGTGCCCGCCAACACGAGTTGGGCCAAGTGGAAGAGCTTAGGTGTATTTAAGCAAGGTCTCGGGTTTGAACATTGTGTAGGATCTGACCGTAGGAGAGGCTGTAAATGAACACGGATATTGGTCGAGTCTTAGATATTGTAAAATGTAAACAATCAAAGAGGCCTCTAATGGTATGGGTGCATGCGATGGTTCAAATCTATCATGTACCTGCCACCTAGGAATCCCTTGTGAGAGTGATATGTCAGAAACTTTTTGAATCTACCTTAAGATTTTTGTGGCGTATTAATCATTAAAAAGCCCGAGTTCAGTTGTTCTAGGATTTTGAACATTTTTCTCGTCACTGTTTCCTGATAAGTATGCTGATAAAACTTTAATCTTTCAATCTCCAGGAGAAGTTATCTGTGAATCCTATGAGCTTGAATACGGTAATGATTGTATAGAGATGCATGTCGGAGCTGTTCAACCTGGAGAACGTGTATTAATAATTGATGACTTGGTGGCTACTGGAGGGACTTTATCTGCAGCCATAAGACTCTTAGGTAAGGTCCTTATTTGATTCTTGATTTTCTATTCCTATATACAATATGATACTGAGTTTTTACTTGCATCTTTCACCAGAACGCGTCGGGGCAGACGTGGTTGAATGTGCATGTGTTATAGGGGTGCCTGCTTTTAAGGTAACTCATTTCTGATATTGCTATATTTGCTACATGAAAAACTGAGGGAGTAATTTCAAAGAACTTTTCCGTACCATTTAGCACGTGGCTAGCTCATATTAAGACATACTTCATGTATTGTCAAGAATTTAACGTTCACCAATTCTGTAATAATCTCTTTGATCGTTATTTGGAGTTGCTATTGTACCACATAAAATCAATAGCTTGCTTTAAAGTGTAGTTGACAGTTTAAATGAGAGCACTTGCTTTCCTGCATTGCACCATTACCATAGATGCAAATGGGAAGGGTTGAGTTTAGGGATGAGGGTATTTTTCAAGAGAGAACCCAAAGAATAGACCTAGTTATTATTCTCACATATGATTCTATGTTCTTAATCAACACTATTTTAAAAAAATATTATTATTATTATTTTAGGCGATGCATAAAGCCTAGACAGATGTGCCCTCGACCTAATGACTGCTTCTTGGACAACTATTCTCCCATACATATTATATTCTTATTCAACTTACTTATTATTGTTTTCCCCATGTATGCTTACCGACATTTCCGGAGTTTATGGCTATGCATAGACCGATCGCTACATCCTTGTCTCTTGGACTCTGTTGATAACTTTGTGTGCTAATGCCTAATGTATGATACAAAAGTATGATGCTTCATGGATTTGATTGTTGTATATTATAGACTATTCATAAAATGATTCTTTCTTTTTTGTTGTCTAGTGGGTAAAACTAGAGAATAAACAAAAAGCAATGCACTTTGTAGTCATATCATAGTGGTTCTGTCATTCTGGACTTCCAAAATCGTGACACTGTTGGATAAGAAATACACTTTACAGTCGGAATAATGTTGTCATGGTCGCATTTACAATCACTATATAGGAGGAAATTAGATTAAAAAACGAAACTGATAAAAAAAACAGCATTTCTCTAACTAGTAATGCCAACGTGTGCAAATGGGTGTATTATCGTCACCTACTTCGCTGATAAGCTTGATTAGGCCCAGAGAATAGTGGAGGAAACGTCTAAAGAACTTTTTTCTTGTTTGAAACTCCTTGGATTTCAGTTTCATGCTTTGCTAATAACCCAAGACTTCACAAAGGATGATATTGCAGTGACTATATTAATTCAAAACGAGTATGGCACAAGAACCACGTTTGAGTTTAGATGGCTTATATCCGTTTCTGATGTTCTCCCTCCTTCCCAAATTGAATAGCCACTTCCCTATTCATTTTGTATATGGAAGTGGACATTCAAGTTGGAACAGGAGGAGTATCTAATTATCTTGGCATTTTAAAGCTACAATGTGCTGGTGTTACGTTGAAATGGTTTCATATTTTTTTGACTGATTGTTTGTGATCAGTTTTTATTTGACTCAATTTGCAGGGGCGATGCAAGCTGAATGGTAAACCACTGTATATCCTCGTGGAACCTCGACAATAGATGATTGGATTTTGGCTTTTCAGGTCCTTATCACCAGCCATAATTTCAAGAATGTAGTTTTGACATGTTACTTGAGATTCTCATGTTTCATTCTTTTAAATGTCTATCTATGTTGCTCAAGAATACACGAACAATTAAATTTTCTGCATTTTTATGAGAAAACTTGTCGCTTGTGTGTGTGTGTGTGTGTATCAACAACATAGTATTTTGTCATATCTTATGAGATTATCCAAGTCAAGTAAATGCTAAGCGTAAATATGAATTATCTTTGGGTCAAGAGTAATCTGTTATTTCTTCCTCTATTCAGCATTTTACGAGCTTTACTTCTGGCTGCTGTTACAATTCAACCAAACGAAGTTCATTTTATATCGCGTAATAACAATATATAGGTGTGTGTTTCAGCAGGGCTGCTTGTTGCTTTGGCAAAGGTATTTCATGGACATCTATTGCCTCTTTGGTTGAATTGTTACAAACATCAGATTTCTGGAGCGCGAATCCCGGGATGCAGAGCTGCTGAAACTATAGAGGAATCCTGGTGAATGCAAAACTTGCCCACATTTTTCATATGATGATAAAAAGGATATGCTACCCTTGGTCCCTCCCATGTGAAGGTGGACAGGTTGATTGAACAAAGGATGTAATAGGGCTTTGAGTTTGATTTCTGCTAGTGTTGTTATTATTATTATTATTATTTTTCATTTGTAAATGTAATAAGTTCTAATCTTGATTGTTGTTACTACTGCTCCTATTGGATTATTCTTGAGAAGATCTCATGTTAAGTGTTAACACTACATGTATGATATGAGGTTCAACTTTCCAAGTAATTGCATGTTTTGGGAGAGTGTATCTCCGTCTTCTTCTCCTATCATCTTATAAACAATTAACTTTTCACAAGATTTGTGCGAAAAAAATAGAACAAATAATTTCAAACTGAAGAGTCTCCTAGCACACTTAATTTCGATAAGGTAATAGTTCAATTTATTATTTATTACGAGGAAAAACGTATTATTTACCTGAGATATGGTCACATCACATGGATCAAATACTCCATCAAAGTGTTGTAATAGCTTTTACCCCAAAAAAGAATCTTGTATTTTAATTTGTTTAAATTCAATATATCTGTTATACTTGAACAAAGTCTATTATTACTTTAGCTAAATAATGAAGAAAATCGGTACATTCTGATAACTAAATTATTTAAACACAACCGTATGCAGAATATTTTTGGCTTGACGAATAAAAAAAATTAAAATTCTAATTTTTTCGAGCGAATACCTAATGTGATTTTTAGAATATTTTTGTGTTACATATGTGTTCATAAAAAAACACACATGTTGCATAAGATATATCATCTGTTAAAAAATATAATACTTATTTATAGAAATATAACATTCAAAAGTGATGCAAAATTTATTACACCATGTTTTGTATATGCAGATTTTTTTTGATTGTTCAATGTATAAAAGTAATTGTTTTTAAATTAATCTAGAAAAAAATAAACATTGATGGCAATAATAATATGGAAATATCTGATATGGACCGGATGCATGTGGATCATGTGGTCCAGATTTGGCCACATCTCTGCAGAATGAGGAGAGAGAAGGAAATGCAGTGATGTGGCCAAATCTGGACCGCATGTTCCAATGGGCTGCAGTTACGTAGCATAATAGGCCTAATAATATTTTTCCAATATATATGATGTTGGGGGATAATTTTCATACCTCGCAATACATCACAAATTAAGGAACACTGTTAGCTCACGCGCCTAGTAATGCGTTTTGTTAAAAAGACTTCTTTGCCCATAATCTACCGCTTCAACATCATCGTCAGCGATGAATATTTAATTCTCCACTATAAAAGCAACAGAAAATCCCATCCACATCCCATCCCATCCCAAAAAGCTAAACCATACCTCAAGAAAAGGTTTCGAATCTCAAAATCCCCAAACTCTTTCAACCCCCTCTATAAACCCTAATAAATCCTATAATCTCCAATCGATCCAAAACCAATAACTTTCCTTTTCTTAAATTGAATTAATTTGAATAATCCGAAAAAATAGATTGCAGACGGAGGATTGAACGATGTCTGCGATAGTGTGTGGAAAGAGATCGTTTTTTGAAGATTTACAATCTCCATCGCCGACTTCATCTTCGCCACCGGGTTCGAAGAGGATCAGGCGCTCTTCCTCCTCGTCTCCAGTGCGGTTCTCGCCGTTACACCTTCCTAATGTCATTAGCCAGCTCAGAGCTGCTTTTCCCGACATGAACGATCAGGTATTGTTTCGAAATTTTGGATTTATTTCAATTTTTTTTACATTTCTTGGGGGCTTATTTCTTTGGGATTGTATTTCCTTAATCGTAATATCATTTTTTTGCATTAAATTAAAATTAACTTTAAAATATTTAATCTTGAACGATAATCCTGAGATTTTCGATCATAAATTAACTCAATAAGGCGGGAATTTGACCAATGACTATTCCTTGAGGAAATTATTACAACTAAATTTACTTGAAAAGGTAGAGAAATAAGAAAAATAACATCTGCCAATCGAAAGCCCTGATTGTACCCTCTTGATTGAGGCCTGTCAAGAAAAGATGCGTCCATACCCAATTACCTACTCATAATTTGAGCCATCATTATATAGTTTGAGTCATTTCAAAATGACCGCCACTTTACAGCAGCCTTCTACTGAATGGTCTTAATTAATTTTATAATTTAGTTGAATATCCCTTTACTCCGTTCCTATCTAACAATATGTTGAAGATTGCCAGTGGCATTTTGGCTACAAAAAGTTGTTTTGCCATGACATACAAATAGTTTATGTTTGTATTTTAAAATCTGTTACCTCTGTATGGTTGCTATTGCTTTCTACTTTGCATTGTCCGTTTGCTCAAAATTTGAATATCTGATTATTTTGAACATAATTAGGGCAAGTTATCTTTTAATTGATATGCTAATACTTTTTTTTATCCTTCTATCCCCTTTACGTGTAACGATATAGTATCAATTTTCTTTCAGCTTCTTGAGAAAGCATTGGAAGAATGTGGCAAAGACTTGGATTCCGCCATTAAAAGGTTGCATGAGATTCGTCTGGGATTTGCAGATGGAAACTTGGATACTGTTGCGGAAGCACATGAAAATACAAAGAATGGTACCTACAATCTAGAACTTCACACTTGCATGATCAATTATTCATTCTTGTATGAATATTTTTTTTCCTACTACTAAATATTTTAAAGTTGATTTACTACCCAGAAAAATCTTAATTCTTCATGCATCTTTTAGTATATTCACTTCTCCCTAAAATAATAGAGGTGCTAGTGCTTGATGTTTTGCATATCATGTGAAAGTGGGACTAATAGCTGAGTACTTAATTGCTGAATTGGACTTGCTACTGCTGTCCAGGAAGGTATGTACTTTATGCTGTGATGAGATCATGTCATTGTCAGCCTGTCTTTGTAATTCTAAATATTACCAGATTGCATATTTACAAAATCTGATTTTCTGCCACTAATTTGAAGGATCGCTTGAGTTGTTATGCATCAAGTTAGGTATTTCACATTAGCAATAGCTCTCTCTTTTCCCCATGTTCCAACTTTCCTTCCAAAGGAAATAAGTCTAAAAGTTGTTTTTATTAGTTAGAGGTTCTCCTAGTAGATGATATGTTGTTTATAGCTCAAAACTTCTCAATGAGATTCAATCATAAATTGTATCATTAAATATCTTTATGACTTTAGACAAGAACTAACAATTTACATGTAACATTGGAAGCTGCTGCCACCACTGGTGAAGAAGAAGTAAAGCCTTCCCAAGTCGCGTCTGACCAGGGCAACCTCCCTGTTGATGGTGCTGAATGGGTGGAACTGATTGTGAGGGAGATGGTAAGTGCTACAAGTGTAGATGATGCACGATGTCGTGCCACCAGAGTGTTGGAGAGTCTAGAGAAATCCATCAGTGCTCGTGTTGGTGCTGAAGCAGCTCAAAGTTTTCTCAAGGTTGGGATGTTGTCTAAGCTCACTGTTTTATTTGCTTTAAACATCTCACTCAAATTTTTTTACTCCATCATTAGTCTATGACTTTAGTTATGATTGTGATAATTGTTTCTCAGGAGAACATGATTTTGAAGGGGCAAATTGAAGTGCTTATCCGTGAGAATGCAATTCTTAAACGAGCTGTAACTATTCAGCACGAGCGTCAAAAGGAGTTTGATGAGAGGAACCAGGAAGTGCAGCAATTGAAGCAGTTGGTTGCTCAATATCAAGAGCAGCTGAGAACTCTTGAGGTGAGAATCAGTTATTCATGAGATAAGTCTTGCATTTAAATGAATTTTTGGTTAGCTAGTTTGAAAAGTATGCTAATTTGCACAAGGAGTATATATATATGAAGCACGGTCGGTTTACATGTTGAGTAATCACGAGAGATCTTGGTCATTTTCTATAGACATACTTGAAGAGTTCATGTACTTCCCATTTCTGAATACTAATAAAATCTGTAATTCTTGCTTTCAGGTGAATAACTACGCCTTGACCATGCATTTGCGACAGGCTCAGCAAGGCAACTCCATACCTGGGCGTTTTCATCCAGATATATTCTAATTAGATATATGTAATAGCCCAACTATGTATCAAGTCATGAAAGCTCCATTACCCTTCCCCTACAAAGTGGTTTTCTTATATAACAATAGAGATATCATCTACGTTTCCTGCCATATAAAGTTCTCTTGTATTAGGCTTGCCTGAATACATCTGGGTTCTCAGCCTTCTTGATAAGCCTTTAATCAGATTGATCAGTATGTTTTAGCTTTGAAGCGATTTACACTGTATCGATTGGTAAGATATATATTTCTGCCAAGTTTTGAAGCGAGTCTTGTAGATGTAGCAAGGTTGCTACATTTGTCAAGTGAGTCTGTTGTGGAATTGAGATGATAGGCCACAAATTTACTTATTAGTGGCCTTTTCTAGATACTCTCTCCATTCCTAAATATAATTCCTAAATATAAGATTTTCATTACATTTTACGAAAATTAATGAAGCAAAAAATTAAAATGTCAATATTACTCTCTTAAATGTGACTTGTATACTACTAATTTTATTTAAGAGAGTAATATTAATATTTTGATTGGGTCTATCTTATATTCGGAAATTCTACCGTTAACCTAATTTAGACTTAAACTAATGAAAATGAGTAGACTGAATTAGAAGTTTCTTAGTCCATCCATTTAATATATTTTTATCTTAATATAAATTGCATAGTTATTTTATTTTAATAGTTATTCATTATTAGTTTTAATTAATTAATTCATCTTTATTTTGATTTAAGTTGGGTTATAAGTAAAATAATTTTCTAGTTAGATAAACCATCTTCGTTGAGACGATCTTCTACTTATCACTCTATGGTATTTGTACACTTGCAAATTTTACACATCATTCTTTGATTTTTTTTTTCTCTTTTCCAATTTTCCAGCATGTAAATTCTAGTATCATTTACAATTTAGTTCTTTCAATTGATTATATTATACATTTGTATCCAGGCAGACACAGTTTGGTACCAACTGCTTGATATTATTATGTAATCAATTCATAATATACGTATAAGAATTTTGCAAGATTTGCCAACGTTTTTCAAGATTTTGCCAAACGTTACAATCATATCCATGATCAATAAGTATTATTGACAGAGTACATGTTTACAGCTCAAATGAGTTCAAACTGGAAATACTTTCTGTTGTATTTTTTTTCGAATTCTAAATACAGATGTCGAGACATTATTAATCTTATTAATGGGTCAATTATCGCCCCGGGTTTCAAATGGGAAACGCATGGTCCTGGTCAAATTGCTTCCTTATTGACATAGACATCTGGAAATTTCAACGTCCACAAAGTGTCTGGTGGTGACAATTTATCCGTCAACATCTTAAGCAAAATTCTAAATCCTAAACATACACAAAGTGTCTAATGGTGGCAATTTATCCTTCAACGTCTTAATCAAAATCCTGAATCCTATGAAAAACAAAAGACTTCAAGCCCTGATAGAAAATCTAGCTTAAAAGTTTGTGTCCAAATATTATTTTTGAGCTTTCAATTTAGACTTGAGCCTTGAGAGTTTATATCGAGCTCGAATTCGAGCGCTGTTAGAAAATCTCAAACTGCACTCGATTAGTTTAAAATTTAACTCGGCTTGACTTATTACATCATTGGTCCCGATTCGATACTGGGAGTGTAATTTTTATATATTTTCAAACATTCTTGTCGCGTCGGTCAAATTACTTTCTAAATTCTCAAGTCGGTTAAGGTGTTGAGGGTTAAATTCTCAGCATCCTGTGAATGTTTTTAACTACTGAATAAGATCTGACATTTATAATGGAAAAAAAAAATTATTTTGAAACTCAAACAAACTATTTTACATCACAGCCATCGAATCTTCAAATTCAGCGATCCACAAAGTGTGTTGGTGAAGATTTACCTCTCTAACACCTTAACTTGAATAAAATCCTGAATCCCAAGGGGAAAAGAAGAAGGAATTGGACATTTTTACATTGAAAACCCATAATCTTCTAAGATAAATAAAGCCCAATTCAAGGCCCAGTATATACTCCAAAGGAATTCTGGTCTTCCAATTTCAACCCCGAAAAGTTCGTCTTCTCCTACATCCTAATCGGATTCTGCAAACCTTCACCGCCGGGAAGAGAATCCTTCATCTCAGAAAGCCCTTGATAATTTCAGAAACCTCTGAAACCCTAATTTTCAATCGGAATTTAGATCAATCAAAAGTCAGTAAAGATGGTGTTAGCAGAATTAGGTACGAGCATATCGCGTGCTCTTCAGCAGATGAGCAATGCGACAATCATTGATGAGAAGGTTTTGAATGAGTGCCTCAAGGAAATCACCAGAGCTCTCCTTCAATCTGATGTTCAATTCAACCTTGTTCGTGATATGCAAATTAATATTAAGAAGATTGTTAATCTTGATGACCTTGCCGCTGGACACAACAAGCGTAAAATCATCCAACAGGTCTAAAATTCAATTAAGTTCTCTTTTAACACTCCGTTATTGTTTTTTCTTTTAACTATTAATGCCAAAGTTGGTGTCTTTTGCTTGTTTTAGTATGATGTTGATCGGTGGTTGTTTTGAAATTTGATGTTTTTCGTTGGGGGTGGGGGGTGAGTTTAGGATGAAATTTTTACTCATAAACACTTTAATTGGGTGAAAGTTCTCTAAAATTTTCAATCAAAACAGAGAAATTTTTATTGGACTTATCGATAGGGTGTTTTTAAGTTATTGCTGGATGTAGCTGACATGGTAGGAGTCAGATACGTGATATTGTTTTGGATGTTCTGAGATATAATTAGTCAAAAAAGGGAATCTGGGGTTAAAGGCTTTCCTTTGAAGTCTGGACTCCGGTTTCTGCTACATTCCAGCGTGGAGGTGTTCTTTCATTTACTGCCATATAAATGAGTGAGAATGGAGAAGAAATATTAACTAACACTTTTTATTTTTTTGGGTAGAACTTTAACTAACACAATATGAGTGTTTGGAAATAGAAATAGAGAGGCTTGTTGCAATGGTAGACTCTTTGGATGATTGGTCAGCTATACCCGTTTCTTTTCTCTTCTGATTTACCTAATGTTTCTATTGCTTGCAGGCTATCTTTAATGAGCTATGCAAAATGTTGGACCCTGGAAAACCTTCATTCACCCTGAAGAAGGGAAAACCAAGTATTGTCATGTTTGTGGGGTTGCAAGGTATTCTGATTTCTTAATTGTTATTCTTTCTCTGGTCTAAGTTTTGTTGGCTACAGCGACTTGTGTTGCTTTGAGAGCCTACGTGTTTGGCTTGATGAGGGGACTGAATCATACACTTGATCGAGTTTAACATCAAGCTAAATTAACATGCTGAGGTTATGCTGATCGTTTTTGAAGATTTGATTAATTATGGTTCATCATCTTTCTGTTTGCTTATATGATGGACAATTACAGGTTCTGGAAAAACTACTACATGTACAAAATATGCATATTATCACCAGAAGAAAGGATGGAAACCTGCTTTGGTTTGTGCTGATACATTTAGAGCCGGTGCTTTTGATCAGTTGAAGCAGAATGCTACCAAAGCTAAAATCCCTTTTTACGGAAGGTAGCTTCCTCCTGAAATACTCATATTTACTTTTGTTAGTTGATTTGATTTGATTTATGGAAGGTGCCCGTCTTACTCTCTGCAATCAGTAATTAGTTGGGGGGGAAATGAAAGTCGGGGAGGGTTCATTTCTCTCTAGATATGGAGATTCTCTTTAGGTTTAAACAGAAAGAAAGAATTCGAGTTTATGCTGATCAAGTGTTTGAGATTATTAATATATCCATTACCATTATGTTAGAGAGTTCATTTTTCTGATAAATTCATCTACTTATCCCTTTCTTGGGTCCAGATTTGTGATTGTAAGTCCATTGTGATTGTGTATGAATCCTTTATTTGTCTTCTGATTTGTAGTAATGATTTATTTTTTACAGCTACATGGAATCAGATCCTGTTAAAATTGCAGTTGAAGGTGTTGAAAGATTTAAGAAGGAAAACTGTGATCTCATAATAGTTGACACTAGTGGGCGCCACAAACAGGAAGTAGCTCTTTTTGAAGAGATGCGACAAGTTTCTGAAGCAACGGTATGTTTCTGTATACTCACTCAGTTTATTTATATTCCAGATCACTGATACCTCCATTTGGATGTTCTAGAAACCAGATCTTGTCATATTTGTCATGGACAGCAGTATTGGGCAAGCAGCTTTTGATCAAGCTCAAGCATTCAGGCAAAGTGTTGCAGTTGGAGCCGTGATTGTTACTAAGATGGATGGTCATGCAAAGGGAGGTGGTGCCTTGAGTGCGTAAGTGCTAATTCTGTGGTCGTGCTATTCTCTTGTCCCTTGCTTTGTTAAGACTGGACTTTTGGCCATCTTCATTTAATGTATTAATTGTGCTCTCCACACGATGTGGGCGTTGGAACAGTAGAATTTGAATGACAGGATAGAGTAGCCAAACCATAACTCAGACAAGCCTGGAAGAAATTTTTGGTTATTTCAGGGAAAACAAAAATTAATGAAATTTGATCTTTGAAGTGTATTTTCTCCATAGATGGCCTTCATTTCTGTGTCAGAACCTTAATAATTTCAAGTAATACAAATTGATCCCTCCACCTTTCTTGTGCAGAGTTGCAGCCACGAAAAGTCCTGTCATATTTATTGGGACTGGTGAACATATGGATGAGTTTGAAGTTTTTGATGTAAAACCATTTGTTAGCCGGCTTTTAGGTTTGGGACTTTAATTTCAGTTAGCTATCGATGCATTTGGCTTTATAGTCTTGCTCTCATTAACAATCATCTTCAAAATTTTAATGTATTCAGGAATGGGTGACTGGACTGGTTTAATGGACAAAATTCATGAAGTTGTTCCAATGGATCAACAGCCTGAGCTTCTGGAAAAGCTGTCACAAGGAAATTTCACATTGAGGATCATGTACGAACAATTCCAGAACATACTTAAAATGGGTCCTATTGGGCAGGTATTTATTCTAATAACTCTTTAAAGTATTCATTAAGAAAAGGCTTTGAGCTACTAACTGGAATTTTTACTGCTAGATTGCTTACATTACTACATGGATTAGTATTTATATGAGATTGGTTTTCTCCTCCTCTCCTCTCTTAGGTTGCCATACCCTTTATAACGAGGGGAAAGTAGAATGAAGCATACATATTTAACTTTTGAGTTTGTGTTAATTGCTTAATTTCTTGTAGGTTTTCTCGATGCTACCTGGATTTAGTGCAGAATTAATGCCTAAAGGACATGAAAAGGAAAGTCAGGCAAAGATTAAACGTTACATGACAATGATGGATTCAATGACTAATGAAGGCAAGTTTATTCTCTACTGGAATTGACAATTTTAATCAGTTGACCGTATTTACTTGGACTTCCTGAGATTTTTTTTTCTTTCTGTTACCGCTCTAATTATATGGTAATGCATTGCAGAGTTGGATAGTTCCAATCCGAAGCTAATTAATGACTCGCGTATAATGCGGATAGCAAGGGGGTCTGGTCGTCTCATAAAGGAAGTGATGGAAATGTTCGAAGAGTACAAGCGTCTAGCCAAAATCTGGAGCAAGATGAAGGGACTCAAAATCCCAAAGAAGGGAGAAATGAATGCATTATCACGAAATATGAACGCCCAACATATGAGCAAAGTACTTCCGCCTCAGATGTTGAAGCAGATTGGTGGTATGGGAGGCTTGCAGAACTTGATGAAGCAAATGGGAGGCGCTAAGGATATGATGGGAATGTTTGGAGGCGGTGATAAGTAAAGCCCCCTCTGGTTCCCAGGAATCTGGGTCTCTGTTTACTTTTTTGACTGATGCAGTTTTTGTTAGGTTGTAATATGCATGATTCTTTTCACTAACAACGAATTACCTCTTGTACAAATCAAAATCTTGCATAGATAATTTGTTTCCAGTTTGCTCCTGTATGTATTATTAATAGAAGAAAATTCCTCAGTAAAAGTTTCAAGGCTTATGCATTAGCTGTCTTTAAGGTTCTTCAAGTGTCTTCTCTTTATGGCAAATGGGGTGTGTAGATTCAAATATATTACTGTATCAGGGCAGATTGGGTCTTTTTGATCTTTCTATGTTCTATGAGTATAGACGTGATTTCCGAGTTATGCTGGTTTAAACTTCCTCTTGTCTCATATTGAATGTTCACTTTCTTATTCATATGTACAAGTGAAGATTCGATTGGAGATGAAAAGAATAATTAAAATCTTGTACCGTACATGGCGATGCTTCGGTTGACTATTAATCCAAGTCTTACTTTTACTGCCAATTGAATCAGCTGCAACTTTGTTCAACGTAACATCATCAACAAAGATGATGCTACTTTTATAATTTGAGGGAGGATTATTATAGAGAGATTTTATGCAAGTAGGGTCGGTTGAGTGAGTAATGAGCAAAGATGTAAGAAGTAAGACAGTAGTACAAGGTAAGCTTATAACATAAGTACATAACCATTTTAGGTACACAATTTTCAGGTCAAAATTTCAAGAATGTGTCCGTTCGGCTCTCTTTGCATACAACCAAACAGAAAAGTCCCCCTTCATCTTTCAATATAATAATGTAACTATAACATCTCATTACTGCCAATTACCCTATGATATCTTTTGAGCATCAGATCATAAGACAGTAGCTCCGTTGACCAAATTCGTCCTTATGTTCTTTGCCAATTCAACTGCAACTCCAACGTAAGAATGAGGTGTAAGATTCAATAGATTCTTCTTAGCATCTTCTGGTACATCCAGGCCTTCGATAAATTCTCTTATGCTCTCCTTGGTCACTGCTCTTCCTCTGGTTAGCTCCTTAAGTTTCTCGTAAGGTTCTGGGACACCAAATCTACGCATGACCTAGAAAGGGACGAATAAAAGAGATAAATAACACTACTAGCAGAAGAGAGCATCCTATACTGGCCTCTCACAAACGGAAAACTGATTAGTACAACACAGCATAATTCACATTTTGCATAAATGATATCATCATTCTTCATATGAAAGGAACGCAAGATATAAAGCCGCTTACAGTTTGTATTGGTTCTGCAAGAACCTCCCATGACTGATTCAAGTCTTCACTCATGGAAATTGCATTTACCTATAGAACATGACAAAAAAAAAGGTCATGTTTTAGTCAAGACAAAGATGTATAAGTTATCCATTCACCATCGATTATGAAAGATTTCAACCTGGAATTTCATTTCGGATATGCAGTTTGAGTTAAGAATACTTGTAGGGAGTCATTACATGTCAGAAGATTCCATCATAATTACAGTTTCATATTTTCTTATTCTTTTTCGGAAAACATGGAGTTGTCATGTTTATTCAACTTAGACCTTCTGCAAGAGGAGTGTCATTGCATACCTGAAGCTTTGAAATACCCTGTAATGCATTCTTGTAAGCAAGCAGCGAATGCCCTAATCCTACACCCATGTTTCTCAGAACTGTAGAATCAGTCAAGTCCCTCTGCAAACACAAAACATATAAACAAACCATGTAATCTATAACTCAATAAAGAAGTGGCTTGAGCAAAGAAAATAAAGTCTCGGTCCATAAAATAGCATGACCAACCACTATAAAATGATTTTACTGCCCTACATATATCTTCGGAAGCCTAGCTAAAGTAGTTCCCAATGTGCTTGAAATGTTATACTGTCCTATTTGATACAATAAATTAGTCAACTAATGGGGGCAAATGAATATGTTTGGGATACTGTGAAATCAACATATTTACCTGCCAGCGTGAAATAGGTAACTTCATACTCAAATGGGACAATCCCCCATTAGCTATTCCAAGATTTCCTTCACTGTTTTCAAAATCAATTGGATTTACTTTGTGGGGCATTGTTGAAGATCCAATCTCCCCTGCTTTGGTTGTCTGCTTGATAATGGACATCAAATAAATTTACTTCTATGTATTAAAAAATTTAAATTTTTTTAAAATTAATAAATAAAAAAGAAAAGAGAGCAAAATAGCAGATATGTAAAAGAAAACCTGCCTGCTTAAAATACCCCAATGAGATATATCCCCATACATCTCTATCAAAATCAATCAGAATGTTGTTAAAATGGACCATAGAATGGAAAAGCTTGGCCATATAATCATGAGGTTCAATCTGCATAACAAAGATACATGGGGTTCCATGTCACAAAATCAAGGAACTTAAGTAATGTAGTACACAATAAAAACATTCTTTTCCATTCCTAACAAGTATCAGAAAATACTGTGCAGGGTGGAATAACCACTCTAATGTAAAACATCAAGCAAGGGCTTACAGATGCTAGAAAAAGAAGGATAATAAGATGCAAGTGGAGAATACACTCAAGACATAGTAAGGTATAATTTTATGAAGATGCAAAAGACTGTGAATTGAAGGAATATAATTGAGAAGAAAGTTTCAGATACGGGACATGCCTGAGGCACATAGGGATTGAAACTAATCCCAAGCGATGTCACGAACTCCTCTGCAACTTGTGGCCAATTGATATCAGGATACGCAACTAGATGAGCATTGTAGTTCCCTACTGCCCCAGCAAATTTTCCGAGCATCTTAATTCTCGAAAATTTCATGCCTTTCCCCAATTAATCTGTAAGCAAAAATTGCCATCTCCTTCCCCAACGTTGTAGGTGATGCTGGCTACAAATTAGAAAAGATGTGATCAACTGATTGAACATTAAAAGCCGTTCCAAGTGCTAAAGAATATGTTGTTCCCACCAAACAAGAGACCACCAGCATATATTGGAGATTAGATGTTTGCCAAGAAATGTTTCTAAACATAAATACAATTTTCAAATCCTAGCAGTTCAAATCCCAATATGGTTAATGAAACACCTAGTATTTCCTTCCCTCCCTTTTGTAAATGTCTAAACAAATCCCCATAATCCCCCACCAAAAACAAACAAAAAGAACACAAAAGCAAACAACTAGACCAATGTACGAAAGCCTTCACCTGACCATGAGTGCGAGAAAGCATAGGAACTCTTGCATTTTCCACAGCCATGTTACTTATTGCTGAAATAAGTTCATCCATGACAGGTAAAATAACAGTATTCACAGCTTCTTTTAGCATGAGTGCATGCGCAAGATTGTTAATGTCCTCAGACGTACAGGCGAAATGGAAAAATTCAAGAACCTGCATAAGAAACAAATCATACACAATAAAAACACATTTTAGAAAGAGATTATTGAGGGATAAATGAAGATTCATTTTATAACATCATTAATAAAGCCGTTATGATTTACAAGTCCCCATTATTCCATTATGCTATGTACAAAGAATATTAGTTATTTCCACAACCATGAGATACGCTGATACCTCTGCTATCTCTGGATGTGGCTGGCATTTTTGCTTCAAAAAGTATTCCACTGCTTTTACATCATGGTTAGTTACTCTCTCGATTTTCTTGACTTCCAGAGCATCATCCATGCCAAATCCATCAATCAATTCTTGCAGATAAGTCTGAGCCTCGTTAGAAAAGCTTGGGACCTCAGTGATTTCAGGAATTTGAGAAAGCTTTAACAGCCACTTAATCTGAAAAATAAACAGAGAAAGAAAAGAGTTACTGCATCAAGTTCTGTTGCAATTTTGAAAGGCATAGATGAGATGAGGGAAAACGTAGATGGAATCAGAAATTATTCCACGCACCAAGTCTTGTTCTTTCTCTTTCATTTATTTATTTCTAGGGGAAATTCACGAAAAATTCAACATGAGATCATATTCCCATCAGTTCTGCTACAAAATTCATTTCGAATTGTTCCTTTCCTTTACCCTTTTGATTATTTTCCTTCCAAAGTAAATTGTGATCACCAGAATCTACTACTTTTACATTATATATTATCTTTAACTAAAATTCAGTAGTTTCACTGCTAAAACAGATAACATGGCTACTTCATCACAGGTCAGAGAAGCCTAAGGCATCATTACCATTCCCTAAGCAAATTTTCGGGATTAAGAATCAGACCTCAACTAAAACCCGGAAGCGAATTAAGCCATATTCGCTCGTAAATGGAGCCAGCTCTTTAACCTTTGCCCAGTACCGACCATCCAATGGGCACAGCGCAGTCAAACTTGAGAGCTCAAAATCATACAAACCATCAGCAGATAATGTCTTTGCCTGAGAAAACAAGAACAGTGCATTACAAATTCAATTAGAAAAAGAAAAAAAAAACCAAGCAAATTTAATAACCCAAACCCAATCCACCACAAAATAAGACCATCTCAAACCTCAAAAGAATCAAAATTTCAACTAATCATACGAATTCCATATCCAATGCTTGACCCAAAAAATAAAGAAAAGGCATCACTTTAGCTTAATTTTCGATAAATAAATTCTCACTGTAGGTCCCACTTTGCCTTCTCACAAACAATCTACTTCTACTATTTCCCAACAACGATTCGCCAAAAAAAAAAAACTAATTCAAAAACATTATTAGAATGTTGTCTAGAAATGCTATAGGAAACCATTTTAAGAACAAAAAAAAATGAAATTGACAAGATAAAACAACTTCGATCAATCAAAAAAATCAAGAAAAGGCATCACTTTTGCTCAATTTTCTATACAAAATTCTCGCTTTAGGTCCCACATCGGCCTATCACAAACAATTTACTTATATGATTTCCTCGACAAATAATCACAAATAAAAACTAATCAAAATACACCATATTTTTAAATGTTGTGTAGAAATGCTTCAGGAAATCATTTTATAACACACACAAAAAAAAGTGAAATTAAAAAGATAGAACAACTTGGAACAAGAAAAGGAAATCATTTAACCTTTTCTACAGCTTCAATGTTGCTACTGCTGCTCTCTTTAACATTTGTTTTGCAAGAACAATCTCTTTGAGATTGAAATGAAGCATTCGAGAAACGAAGAGGGTGATGAGGAATTCGGTAGTTTCGTTGGTTGGTGAGAGATGCAAAATACGGCGTCGTCGATTTCCGATTAACGTTTGAAACCCTAAAATCAGCACCCAACTCCATTGAAAGAGCTTCTCTCGACAGTGTTGATGTTCGCGGTCTTTTCTCTTCCTTTGGGGTTCTCTGTCTGCTTCCCAGGTGAATTTTAGGGTTTATGCTTTTTACCACGTGTCACACTCTCATTGAATGGATTTTTTTTGGGCTAAAGTACATCCTCACCTCTTAAATATAAAACTTTCATTATATGTTTTTTAAAATTAACATATTTTTATAATTATAATACAAATATTACATTTCATAAATATGATTTATATTCCACTAATTCTATTTAAAAGAGTAATATTAATATTTTAATTATAAAAATATCTTAAATTAAAGTCTTACATGGAGGTAGTATTGAATGGAGTTGGATATACAATTTTGTCCCCTTTTCTCCTTTAGAATTGTTATAAAAAGTTATACAATATCCGAACCATTTTTGTTATATAATTCAGTATCTGGCTAAATAATTCAGAATCTATTTTTCATCATACATTTATTATAGTTTTTAAAAAGATATTATATTATATTTATAGCTATTGAATCAAATTCAATATAAAGAAATAAATTGTGATGTTCGCTTTTAACATTTTTTTAAATGAAATTTTTTTTTATAGAATTTTTTTATTTTTTAATAAATATTATGTTTAGTCTTCTAAGGTTTTTCTGTAAAACATTTGTCCCAAACGCTTAAACAAAGGAATTCAAACTTATATAAAATGGAAATGTATGAAGGAAGATTGTTGTAAAAAAATTATAATATATGGAAGGTTAAAAAGTAGGAATGAGAACCGCTGTAATTAGGGTAAAGAATTACATGACTAGTAACTGTCCACATGTCGTTCCATAATATGTGAAAGTTAAAGGTATTAATAAAATTTAATTGTCGAATAATTTGATCCGAAAATTAAAACTAAATACGAATAAATAATTATTTTTTATAAAAATATAAACATAATTTTTTTCAATACGAATAAACTTTATTTTATAGTAATCACTGTAACCATAGCAGTCAAACTCGCGATCCTACGAGTTTTAAAGGGTCTTCCGAGTTAGATCCTACGTAGGATCGGTAATCCGGTAGGATCGGAGTAAACTCGGTAGGATTGAAGTAAACTCAGTAGGATCGGTACGATCCTACGAGTCCACTCAAAATTAAAGTCTTTAATTTTTTTTTGTTGCTAAAACACTTTATATTTTTTATATCATTTCTTATACTCAAAACTGATACTTTAACATGTATACAAATTTATATATCTCAGGATATATTTGAAACTTAATTAAAAATAGAAATTACGCACATTTTACCATTTAAATTAACCCCGGTTGACTTGTTTGCTTAATACTTAGTCATTAAAAATGAAGTTTCGCCATTTGAATCATGTTTCAGCAACAGGTAAATTTTTTGCTTTCAAATTATATCTCGCTTCTTATTATTGCTAGATTTTTTTAATTAATTAATTAATTAATTTTTATTATTATTATTTTGGCTAGACTGAAACACTAATTTCAATTGGTATATTGCTATCCCAACTTTCAATAAATATCTCCTCATTCCTTCTCCTCTTTCATTCTGTGAATTGATACGGAAAGTATTCGGCGATTGACTGTTTCAATTCTCACATTTTCTTTGAAAAATTTAGTTATTTCACAATAATCTCAACTAATTTTACAGAATCTTTTTACATTGCCTTTATTTAATTTTGTTAACTTCAAATTAAATTTAATAAACATGTTTAATTTTAGTATATGATATTTGTATTTGATTATCTTTTTTTTGTTTAAAACACTTTAAATTTGTGATTGAAATGTTTTTCTAAAAGTACATAAATATTTTCAAATAATTTTTTAAATTAAGTAGGATCTACGATCCGAGTTACGATTCTACGATCCTACGTAGGCTCGCGAATTTGACTGCCTTGACTGTAACTTCTCCTCTCCAAAATTCATAATATATCACATAAAATAAATAAATTGAGAAAAGTTTGTATAGAAATGTCTAAATCCACCTAAAATACATCTTTTTTTTTTTTTGCTAAGTAAAATTTAAACATTAATTGAATCCAAAAATCAGGATTAAATTTACAAAGTGCCTCCCCTATCATATATAAGACCACCGGGTGTAGGGCTGTTAACGAGCCGAATCGATCCGATTTTGGGCAAAATCGGTTCGGATTGTTAAGAAAACCGAATCGATCGTTAATCGGTTCAGTTGTTCAATTCGTAATCGGTTCGAAATAAAATCGTACAAAACCGGTTCGTTAATCGAACCGTATCAAATCGCTCAAAACCGGTTCGCTAATCGGATCGAAAATCGTAATTCGCATTAAATCGTAATTCGGTTCGTTAATCGGATCATACTATTACAAAACAGTGAAAACACTCCCAAATAACTTAATTCAAAAAAGCAACAGAAGCTTGCTACAGAGCTTATCATTTCTACCAAAAGAGGAGTATCAAGTATTTGAAACACAACCATATTATCATATTTCTAGCAAAAGCGATGATCAAGTTAACAATGACCACCAGCAACTAAATCCAAATATTCTCCCTTCTCATATTCTCCAATGGTCTCATCATCATCATCCATTTGCATAAATGAGTCTTGTGAAGTCATAGGAGTCACTGAAGAATCTTCAAATGACATAACTCAAGAATTGTTTTCTAATAAACTATTATTAATGAAATATGAATAAAATACATGAAAATATATAATCAATAATTTATTACAACATATTTACAGATTTATTGAGTCTAAAATAGGTATTAAATATAAGCCTTTAATTATCAAATTGCATATATAATACCATTTTGAACCTAACAAAAACACTAATATAATATGAATTAACTACATCATTAAACAATTACCCATTCAATCAAAAAAAGGCAATAAATAAAAAATGCAATAAACATGTACTATGGCTTTTCTTATCAACTGCAAAAAAATGTATACAAAGCTACAAAACCCATCTTTGATAGGTTCAAGATTCTAAATTTATCAACAACTAACTAAGATAAATGAAATAAAAATAGCAAAATTCATTTCTTATTAGAAAAGAAAAAGAGAAATTCGTGCAAGGATGATGAGATGAACCATACAAATCTTTGGGATATGTGATGAGAAGCAAACGGAAGGAATTAGAGGCAAACTCTCTGAGCAAACGGCGGAGAAACCTCTCTAAAAGACTAAGAGACTTAGGCAGATTAGGTCTTTTGAGTTTTGAGTGTTAGTGTATTAAAGTAGACTTAGGAACTTAAGGATCTGTTTGGTACCAATGGTAATTGGTAGGTAGAGAATATTATTAACCGGTTTAACGAGCGATTTAAAACGATTTACGAGCCATTTTACCGAATCGTAACCGGTTCGTTAACGAGCCGATTTTAACGAACCGATTAACGAGCGATTTGCGAGTTAATCGGCTCGCTAACAGCCCTAACCGGGTGGGATGGCATCATACTCAATATACTCAGTTACATCATTTGACTTAGCCCAAGTCACTAGATTATGAGCATGGTAGTTAGCTATCTTATTTACATAGTGAATATCACACAACTTAAATTTTGACAGGATAGTTCTACCAAAATTAACTAAGTCAATCCCAGTCAATGAATATCTAAAGAGGGGCGTCTCAATTATTTTGGAGGCCCTGTGCTAAATTCTAAAATGAAACCCTACATAAGCGGAGCAAAGTGACTTTTATGTAAATATAACAACAAAAATCATTACAACTGTATCATTATTTTTCTTCTCGTACAAACAAAATTTAAACATAATTTTAAAAATATAAATACTGACAACTTTCTTCACTTGAAAATAGCGTTCCTTCTATCTTTCTTTGAAGCAAAATCATCATATTTGATTTGCTCCAATAGATCATTCTCAAATGCTATCGTCGTTAATCCATTAAGTTTTTCCTAAGACATTGTAGAACGCAAATATGACTTCAACCACTTCAATTTTTAAAAGCTTTTTTTTTTTTGCAGATACGATAGTAACTGGAATAGTCAACAAAATTCTGTATGCAATTATTGCGTTAGAAAAACAATCTACATGCTTTAAGAACATAAAAATATCAATAGATCCCATCTTTTCAATAGGCGAAATTTTTTCTAAGCAACTTAAGCTTCACATTCAAATTATTTTTTTTCGATATCAAGAAGAAAGATAACACATTTCACGTTTTTGGGCTTTTACCTATAAATAGTGTGTGTTAGTTTGTCTAAAAAAAATTAACAATATTTACCGATAGTTGTCAACATAAAAAATCCCAAGTAATTACAATTTTATTATTCTTCAACAAAATACAAACACACACCCTAAACATTAACAATAACAATATATATAACATAAAATTGTGCGGTCGATCACCCTCTTAACCACCCCTATAAAGAATGCCCTTTAATACCTCTAAGCACGTTAAGGCAAGCACCTTCAACAATACATATTACCTTTATAATAAATTGTCGAAAAGGGTCAAGAAGGCTTTGGCCCGGTGGGCAAGGCCTTGACTTGTGTCCATGAGGGCACAAGTTCGACACCCGCCTCCAACGTTGAGGCAAATAAAATCCGCTAGAATTAGGGTCTTGATAAAAATTGTCGAAAAGGAAAAGGAAAGGAGAAAACCTTACCATATTACTATTTCTTTTCCCTCACGGAGAATTAGGAAAACCAAAATAGCTCCTCAAGGAATGACCGGTGGGGGTTCGAAATCCAACGGCTGAGAAATTTAAAAAAAAAAACAAACAAACAAACAGTGGACAAATAAGTAGTGAGGCGGCTTAAAACTCGGCCCTATAACTATCAGAAGAGGTCCATTTAGGGTTTATGAACTTCTCCAACTCAATAAAAAAAAGCTTCAAGCTTTTCTAAACGGCTCAGCCCATATCATCATCGTCTTCTTCCCTCTTTAACCGTTTTTTTCTAAATATTCAAATATTCACAGAGTTTATAATCCCCAAAAAAATCCAAAACCCTTGCAGAATTTTTTGATTTTCACCACCGGAGTTCCAAGGTAAAAGCTCTCCTATATTCTTGTTTTTTTTACTTTGCAATTATAAATTTTCCGACGGAATTTTTTCGTTGATTCATGTAGCTGATACCAATTACTGGCTGTTGTAATTCTAAATTTTCGGAACGGCTATCTAGTGTTACGGTTATTTTTATTTTTTGGCGCCTTCTTTTTCCTCCCTAGTGTTTTTATTTTCTTATGTTGATTAGGGGTTTGGGTTTTACTGTGTGATTGAATGGATTTGGCGGTCTTTTTAAACCATTAATCTGGACATGTGGCCCGATTCTAGGGTTTAAGGAATCAGAGATTCTAGTGGTGTTAGTATTGGAGAGTAGAGTTTTGCCCTTTTTTTTAGAAGTTTTTGGAATCTTAAATTTGTTTTTGATGTCAAAGATAGAATGTTGAGTTGGGACTGCAATTTTAGAAGTTAAAGGGATGGGATGAATCCTTTTTTTGCTGCCCTTAATTTATTTATATTTACCCTGCCGATGCGGTAGCCTTGTGCACTGGGAAGGGAGTTGATTATGAGTGGAAAGACTTCTCCTTTCCAATGTTGGTTGTTTTCTTTGCTGCTCTGGGCGGCTTAATTCAGGTTCTGTATTCAGTAATTAGCTCATGTTGGATGTTGGTACCTTGCGCCAATGGTGATCTTCTCATTATTAAGTTTCACGAGAATATTGATCTAAATGCTACAAGATCCTTCCTTGCACGCCCATATGGTTGAACATATGTAGCATCTTCCTTGATCATAACATTGTTTTAGAAAGAGTGTCGTTAGATCAAAATGCTTGCGATTGGCGCTTCTTGTTTTCAATGATGTTATATATTGTGAATGTTAATTATTTGTTCGAGTTGATTTTTTCTGTCGCATTTGCTTTTCCGTTTGTTTCTGCACATGGAGTTACTAATGAATTTTGTCCTGCAACACTCTCTGGTTCCTAAGCCCCAGAAAATTGAACTATATCAGTGTAATTCTTATCTTGTTTGTTGGGTAAATCCTAGTATTAATTGTATATATATATTGTTAATGTATCCTTTACTTTGAGCTCTTTCTGCTTATTTGTTTGCTTGTACTTTTGAGACAATTCTTGAGTCTGTTTTATCATTTTCCAAAAGGGTTGTACGTTATAGGATTGTATTGGATATTAACCTAGGTGCATCTATATGATAATTAATACATCCCAATTAATCACTTCTTTAATCTAAGTTCTGCCATTTGGAAATATACCTTTAGTGTTAATTATTCTTTTGCCTTTCTCAGACTCCTGTTGTAGAATTAATCTATGGGTTCCCTTACCGAGGATAATGGAGCACCTAATTCAGATGCACAACCTAATAAGCGCAGGCGCAAGAAGTCCATTGTATGGGATCATTTCACCATTGAAACTGTTGATGCTGATTCTACCAGGGCCTCCTGTAACCAGTGCAAAAAATCATTTGCATACATAAGTGGATCAAAGTTGGCTGGTACCAGCCACCTCAGACGACATATTACATTAGGAATTTGTCCGGTAAACAAGCAGAATCAGGATAAGAATCAACTAGTGCCAATCACAAATGCCAAAACTAATGGCTCCTCTGAGGCTACTGTTCGACCAAGAAAGCGTTTTAGGGCTACACCTGGATATGCAACCATGTCCTTTGATCAGGAGCATTGCAGCCATGATATTGCTAAAATGATAATCCAACATGATTATTCTCTTCTCATGGTGGAAGACCCTGGTTTTATTAAATTTGCAAGGGCTCTTCAACCCGAGTATAATTCAGTGAACAGTAACACCATCCAAGATCACATTGTAAGAATTTGGTCAAGAGAGAAGCAAAATATTTTGAGCCTTCTTACTGGCTGTCTTGGTCGCATTAGCCTCAGTCTAGATCTATGGAGCTCAGATCAAAGCCTAGGCTATGTAATCCTGACTGGACAGTTTGCTGATTGTGACTTGAAATTGCACCGAAGAATCCTTAACGTTATCATGCTACCATATCCTGATTCAGAAGTGGCCTTCAATCATGCTGTGGCTGCTTGTTTAACAGATTGGAGTTTAGATGCTAAGTTGTTTACTCTCACTCTTGGTGAATCCTTCAGCACCGAGAATGTTAGAGAGAATCTTAGAGGTCTCTTATCCGTCAACAACAATCGTATTTTTAATGGTAAGCTAATAATTGGCAGTTGCTATGCTCAGGCATTGGGTGGTGTTGCACTAGAGGCCCTGGCATTAATGGGGGAAACAGTTAAAAAAGTTCGTCAAAGTGTGAAATATGTGGTTACTTCAAGAATTCACCAAGAAAAGTTCAATGACATAAAGCAAAAGCTCCAGGTGCCAACATCAAGGAGCTTAGCCATTGATGATCTAACAAACTGGAACACTACCTATGAGATGCTGATATCTGCTTTTGAATTAAGGGAAGTGTTTTCTTGCTTAGAGGTCTCAGATCCAGAATATAAAGTTACGCCATCAATTAGTGAGTGGTACCAGGTAGCAACTTTATGCAGATATTTGAAGCTCTTATACAATGCTGCTAGTATGTTAACTGCGGCAACTTATCCTACGGCTAATATGTTCTTTCAAGAAGCGTCGAAAATTCAGCTGGAGTTGAGGAATGCAGCTTGGAGCCCAGATGCCTTTTTGAGCAACCTGACAAAACCTTTGTGGGAGATATTTGACAGGTATTGGATTGACTGCAACGTTATTTTAGCAGCAGCTGCTGTGATGGATCCCAGATACAAGATGAAGTTTGTAGAATTCAGCTTCCCAAAGGTGCATGACGAGGAGGATGCCAAGACTTTGATCAAGGTTGTTGATGAAGGATTACATGACCTGTTTCTTGAGTACGTTGTACAGATGCTTCCAGCACCAATATTTATGGAAGAATCTAGCGAATCTATTCCACAATCAGAGATATCTTTTGAAGATGGTTTGCTTTCAACTATTGATGATTTTTCAGATTTTGACATCTATGTCTCTGGAATCGAAACTGACCTACAAACCAAGTCACATCTAGAATTGGATACGTATTTGGCAGAGCCCACTTTGCCTCGTGTACAGGACTTCGATGCCTTGGGATGGTGGAGAGTGAACAGATCGAAGTACCCAACTCTATCGAAGATGGCAGTCGATATTCTGAGTATTCCTTTCTCGACTGTTGCTCCAGATCGCGTGTTTGATACATCAGACAGAAAGATGGATAGCTATCGAAGTAATTTAAGACCAGACACACTCGAGGCCCTCATCTGTGCCAAGGATTGGATGCAGTATGGATCCCTGGAATTTACACCAGAACTTTCATCTGCAATTGTCAATGTCAAAGTGGAATTCTAGGTATTTATAGGATCAGAATGTTTCATAGATATCTTAACTCTGCATAGACTCCAATGGGTAATAGTATTCAATTCTTTTGTTATTTCAAATTGTCTATTCCTTTCTCTTCTTACCGTCATTTTTGTTTTTGTAGAAATCATAAAGGGAAAGTAGATATTGCTTGGAAAACTATTTTACCGGTATAAATCATAATAATCGGTTTATTTCCTGACTGAATGCGAATCAGTATGAATGTATTGCCTTTGAAGTTCTTAATAACATGAGCACAAAGCACTGACTATAAAGATTCATACAAGTATTGGCATTCCCTCATTGTAAATAGGAATCGAACCCTTTCATTTAAACAAAGGTAGAACAGAAGCAGAGCAAGAAAGCACAACTCCAAGACCCGTAGAAAAGTTAACAAGGATGATTTGTTCTAGGAAAATTACAAGAGTAAGCTTGAGTTTTGATATCTAGATAACGGGTCGGATCTTCATTCATATATTCTAAACTCTAAACTGTAGAAGATGAACCAAAAAATGGTTCTTCAATTGGAGCCAGGATCAAGAACAGGAAGCCTACAATGAAGGCTAATTGACTTATCAGTTTGATGAGTACCAGGAAGAAAGAACTGAAAGATCACAGTCAAAGAAGCACCTCCAGGAGCAATTCCATAAAAAGCACAATCAGGTTTAGCCAAATGACATTGAAGACTTTTGAAAAAATGCTTCACACTCACTTGCACCATCTCTGCATCTCCTCTTTGAACCGCCCTTTGATACCTTGTCTGTGCACTCAAATCCCTATCCCCACCCGGAGGTTCCTCAGCTTGCTCTCCTAAAACCAATAATTTTCTAAACTCAGCTCCTAATGTAATCAAAGACGTCGAAATTTTCAAATGCAAATCTCCGTATTTACTTATGGAAACATTAATCACATCCCCAACATGCTTCATCCTATCCGCAAAGTGCTCCAATCGATTCATATCCGGAACCCTAACTAAAGTCTTGGGCATTTCTTGAGATGCATCCAGAGCTGCTTGAAGTTCAGCCATATCAGCCCTAGATAAAGGTTTCGAAATAGGCACATCTTGAATCACAGCAGATTTATACCCCTTAGTCTCAAATGTCAGAAACGGCATCGGCTGCATCGAATGAGGCGGCAATTTCTTAACCAACTTAATCTGAAGTCGATTCACCCCCGGAGGACCACCACCGCTGGCGTGGCTACTAAATTCGGTATAAATGTTCAAAATGCTACGCAGAGCGCGGTGGAGGAGGGATAGATCAATGGCGAAGGCGATTTTATCGTCGTTTTGGCTAGAAATTCGGTAATCATCAAAGAGAGCTTCTTTACGGAACTGAGCTATGGATTGAACGCCGTCGCCATTGAGGAGGTTGTGGAGGAAAAGAGTGTGGTCTCTGGTGAAATAGAGATGGCAGATTTTGCCCATTTTGTCTAGTGCTGGTAAAATCCGCTTCTCCAGTAAATTTACTCCGTTGTCTGTAATAAATGCCTTGAATTTCATCTTCTTGTAGCTGAATTTGGTGGGTGAATTTTGGGGATTTGGGGATTAGGGTTTATATCAGTGGCTATGGAGTTTCAGCAATGGCGGGAAAGACTGCCGGGTATATAATGAGAAGGGTATTGTCAATTTCG
The DNA here is from genome assembly GCA_026122235.1 of Vinca minor. Taxonomy (NCBI): domain Eukaryota; kingdom Viridiplantae; phylum Streptophyta; class Magnoliopsida; order Gentianales; family Apocynaceae; genus Vinca; species Vinca minor. Next base: position 6,515,745 of record JAOCZM010000246.1, on the reverse strand, counting down.
TCCCTCACACTTTTTGTCGTGTTGTATGATGCTTCTCATGTCTGAATAATTTCATTTTTCTCCCCTAAAACTTTTCTGGCCAAATCTTTTTTTTTTTTTTTTAATTTTTATTATTATTATCGAGAGACAAGAGGTGTAGAATTCAAGACCTATCGTTCCGAGTCGAGTAAAAAATGCTAACCAATTATGCTAGTCTACTTTAATTTTTCTGGCCAATTCATGAAGAAATGAAAATAAACAGACAAGAAATTCACACACATAATTATCTGCTTATGAAATTGCTAGGAAACTATAAATATTTTAGTCTCAAAAGATTATATCAAAATAATACTTCTTCTCTTTAATAATATAAGGCCTTCTAACACCTTTTTATTTTATTTTATATTATTATATATAGATTAAGGAAGAAGAAAATAAGAGATAATTTTTTTATTATATCATCAACTATACCTACTAACATAATGAATTATCAAAGGAGAAGCAAAGTTATTATCTAGACCAGTGAATTACATGAGTAAATGAATAATCAGAGTCAATGTTGAAACTAGCGAAGTTACATCGACTATATTGAGATGTGAGTACAAGTTAGTATCAACACGTTCTTTCTACAACAATAGTTTACAACAATAATATTGCACAAATTACGCTTCCCTTTCTTACAATAATTTACAAATATAAACTGCTGTCTCTGGCTCCATGAGAATGGAGAAACAGATTAGACATACAAATTAAACCTAATGATCACCACCTTCAAGGTGAACCTTATTCAGTATCTCATCCAATGCTTCAACTGTAAATGTATATCGATCATTTGATTTCCTTCCTTCTTCCACAGCTTTGAAAATACATTTGTACAAATTATCATACCTGTGAATTGGATTCTTGATATCAATATCATCGCAACTTTGATCGAAAATATAGCTTCGATTAACATCCTTTCTCCACCTCGAGAGAATGTACTGAGGCGGGATGTCCTCCAAACCATTCTGGTTTAAAACACAGAGTGCATGCCTGCATAAATAACCTTTCAAGTTGAACAAACCACACAAACAGATCATTTCTGCATCAGCTGTATTCAATATGACCTCATAATCTCTAGTATGCTCTTTAATTAGGTAACTTATGACTCTCCCATCCTCCATGCCTATCTGCCTGGTGCTAAAACAAGAGTACATTCCTTCCACTTCTTCTTGGAACTTGATGAATATGTTATTTGTGTACAATTTCGAAAGCTGCAATTCCAAATAAAATGTTGATTTCAACAACCCACTAGGATTTCTTGATTCCATGTCGGCCAAAGCTTCTCTTTGATCGATATCTTGGAGAACTTGATTGTAACTTCCAAAGAAATCTTTCAAACTGGTGCATTTGGACAAATATCCGTTAAAGGGAGAGATAACTCTTTCTCTTTCGTTTATGGGAAACATACCTGCCAAGAAGGTCTCCTTTGTATAGGCTGGCACCCAACCTCGACGGTCTTCATATAATGTTTGAAGCCATTGATGGTGCTTAATTGAATATTGATGCATCATATCCTCCCAAGCTGCTTCAAATTCATCTACCCTCAATGAATCACTAACTGACTGAACAAATGAGACTCTAATTGCTTCATATTCATCCAACCCTCCTACTTCTACAGGAAGTTTCTCTAATATACTTGTCAAAGGAAGAAAATGAGAAGCTCTAGGGAAGACTTCAGCAAGAGCAGTTTGTAAGGATTTACATTGCTCACTAATAATAGCTTGTGGAGAACGTCCTACCATATATGTTAACCATGCTCTAAACAACCATACATATGACACTACAGACTCACCTGCTACCAAACCACAGTCTAGGGAAAAAGATTGACCATGGTGATTCAACCCAACGAATACCACCAAAGGCACCACGTGCTTTCTGATTAAGCATGAAGTGTCAATTGTGATAACATCACCGAAATAACCATATGCAGCCCTAGACTTTGAATCAGCCCAAAACACAGTTTGTAAGCTTCCTTTCTCGTTGAGATCCATGACATAAAAGAAATTTGGATTCATCAATTGCATATTAGTGAAAAATTTATGCATTGCTTGAGAATCACCTTGTCATCAATTAATTTTCTGCTATCCTCGGCATCAATAATCACTGTTCTAAACAACCTGATCTTTTGAACTTCCTCAGGACGATCAACCTGCAAAGGCCTTTTGCTCCCGGAGCCCAAGTTCTTATGAGATTTATAAAATTTTCCACTAGTTTGACTTATTAGATGATTGTGTTCGAGTTCAACTTCAATGATCCTCCATCTTTTGTTTTCCATCAACCTGAACTTTATCATTGCAGGGCAACCAGTTCTTGTTTCTGGCCTCGGACGATTTGCTTCACTTTTCTTTTTGAATCCAGCACTGCTGCAGCTTAACTTTGCCCTATATCTTTCACGGCTCTTTCTATACCAAGTATTACTCACTCTGACACCGAATCCCGTTGCTTGGCATAACAATTATAGAAGTAATAAACATTTTCATAGGTTTCGAACTCCATCCCAACAGCAGGTGGCAGAGGATTTTCTCCTTCAAGAACACCTCTGTGACCAACAAATTCAGTCATGGCACAATTTCCATCAATCTCAAATTCTTCAGCTTCATCATCACAAACAGATTCACTATTGGGGGACACTTCTTCCATCTGAAACACTCAAAAGAAAAGAATTTGAGAAAAATAGACAACTGAAGAAAGAAAAAGGGATATCCATGTAATTAAGTGACAAAAAAGAAGTAGATTTTTAAAGAATTGAAAATTATTTCTTTGTTGTACAGAAACAAGGAGATGAAGAACCATTCATAAGGGCCAGTGAAAGATGTTAGTTGACAGGAGCCTTGCGAAGCACTATCACCTCCCAACGGCTCCTAAAATTAAAATCCTACCACAAAATCCATACAGTTACTTTAGCATTTGAACTATATTCTCAACAATCAATATGAATGATAAGAATTGCTCCATTCAACACAGTTTTAAGAAAAGTTACCAGCATGCTAGTATAAAGCATTTCCAACGATTTTTAAAAAGTTCTATATTGCTCTTTCCTTCTAGACATATCACCAGCCTACTGTGGCAAAATAGCAATCTACTTCATAAGAAGCATGAGGTAAGATTGAAGTCTACAAATTGCAGCAATCATATTATGAATGTTACAAATGTTTGATCAGTAGTAGTTAGGAGGACGAAAAAAGGAATCTGAAAGACAATGCCTACGTCAATAGGAGAATAAGGAAATATCCTCCTCCCCCACGCGTGCATAGAAAGCATTTATTAATTATGGAGGCAAATATCTTCAAAATGAAATGTTTGATCAGTAGTAGTTAGGAAGACGACAACAGCAATTCGAAAGACAGATGTTTACGCCAATAGGAGAATAAGGAAATATCCTCCTCTCCCACTCACGTGTAGAAATCATTTATTAGTTATGATTGCAAATATTTTCAGGATGAAAGGATTCAAGTATCAGTGACCCTAAAACTCATGTTTTACTAAGTAGTGTATCTCTTACAGTAAAAAAAAATCCCGGAATTCTTACAGTAATTCATTCATTTAATTTTTTTTTATGAAATTCATTCATTTAAAATTATTGCATCTAACTTGTAATTTCTAATTTAATTATCAATCACAAGGAAAACTTTCTGAATTTGGCTCAATTAAGCAGTTATTTAAGATAATAAAGGCAAATTATTCACCGAAAAGAATAATTCACATTAATTAAACAGTAGAAGCTAGAATTGTCATTTATCAATGATTTCCAGTAAAAGCTGGAAGCATAAAGAAAAATAAGCTACAATCAATTACTATAACTTAGTACTATAATGTAGACAGAAACTACCTTGTAAATTGAAGAAAGAGACGAAGTGGTACAGGCGGGCGACGGGATTTATACGGCGGAAGATCTCGCCGGAGACGATATCCGGAAATGAGTAGGTGAGTGCACAGAAGGATGTGTACCTCTTTTGGTACCTTTAACAAATCGTCCACCTCATAAGATATAAGAAAATAAATTACCAGATATGAACGTCGTCGTTTGCAGGAGAAAATCGCTATATATATGCATCACTTATTTCTACTTTTCTTTAAATAGCATAAACTTTAAATTAAACTCTAAATAGCACAATCTTTTTTACGTGCCTTCTCTGTTTGTCAAATTATTATTTCAGGTGAAAATTTCGATAAAAAAAGTCACGTGCCTCCGATGTTAGGGGTATAATAGTCAGGTTCTACAGTTCAAAATTGAAAAAAGAGAAAATCGCTATATATATACATTAATTATTTCTACTTTTCTTTAAATAGCACAAATTTTAATTTAAGTCATATATGGCATAACAATTTTACGCGGCTATTCTGTTAGTCAAATTAGTGTTTCAGGCAAATTTTAGGTAAAAAATTCACATGTGCACGACACATGCCTTCGAAATTGGATACAATTGTCAGAATTATTTCTCTTTCTCCCCTAATGTTAAAAAATACCCTAATTCTCTCTTTTTCATCTTCCTCGCTCAATTTCTTCATCTCTTTAATGTCGAAATCGTACATTTCTTCCCAATTGATCTTCCAATCCATTATTATATAGCTCTATTGTTTTTCTAGGTAAAAATTTTAAATTGGGTTTCTCCTTTACACTAGTTTAGTAGAGTTTTTTGTGGAAAATGTTAGACGCCTATAATGATTCTTGTTGTTTGCTTTTCAGCTAAACTTATAGTTTCGAGCTTCAAAAGAAATCTTGGCTAGTCGGGGCTTTCGACGAATTAACTGATTAAATTAGATGAATTTTTGCTGAAGTGTTATAGAGCTAAAGTTATTATGAGTTTGGATCCCTATCAGCTTTGTAGAATGACTTTTGCATTCTGACTTTGACATTAGATTTACTTATAGCAGTTTGGATATATGTGACATGTATTCTTGAGAGTTACTTTACTTTTGTGGATTCAGACATCTTACATGTCATTACTTATTTTCTATTACTGGAAGATGTAGAAGATCAAAGGGCAATCATTCCCTTGATCTCTGTTTATAATTTTTTTTTTTAAACCTTAAACATGAAAAAATTACATGAATTTTTACATTTACTGCCAAAAATTATTTAATTTCTTGAAGATATAAGGCATGTGGATATACCAATGTATTGGAAGACCAATTAGGAAAAATGTATGATTTGGACATTAAAGAAGAAATTAGGGCAAATGTGCGAGGAAGATGAAGAATAGAGAATTTGAGTCTTTTTAAACATTGGAGAGAAAGAGAAATAATTCTGACCATTTTACTCTAATTTCGGAAGCATGTGCCGTGCACATGTGATTTTTTTCCTAAAATTTGCTCGAAAACACTAATTTGACAAACAGAGCACCCCGTGTAAAATTGTTGTGCCATATAGGGTTTAAATGAAAGTTTATGCTATTTAGAGAAAATTAGCAATAATTGATGTATATATATAGCGCTTTCTCATGGAAAAAAAGGTATATAATTGAATCCGACTATTCATTATTAAACTAATTTGAAATAGGAAAATGATTAACTCCTCAAAAATACCGGGTAAAAATCCTAAATCCCCAAATTGAGCATGTAAAATGACTATCATACCCTTTTGGGGTTTTTTTTTAAGATTAAGTTTAGTTTTCATTTATTTTTAAAGGCTATACTCTACATATACCTATACTACCTATTATACTACATCATTCAATATCAAAAAAAATATTTATTACTCCCTTCTGCCAACTTCAATCTCTGCAAATTCTAAAGGAGTTGCCCATATTATTTTAGAGAAGACGATGAACAGTAACTCCTGTTAAACAGCTCCGGTGAACAGTATTTTTTTTAGGGGACGTTGGGACTTTTGAGTTGTTAGATCTAGTGCGGAATATTAATTGCTCTGCACCGGGCGACACCATTACGGGCCGTTGGATCTAAAATCTAGCGACTGAGATCATTTGGTTTAACACATTCTTTATAATATTTATTGATACCCAAATGATCTCAGACGTCAAATTTTTTATCCGACGGTCTCTAATTATTCCGCACGATACAGAATACTTTTTTCGCACTGTACAATATTATTGTTAACAAATTTAAGTAGTATTAGAAAAAATTAATTAATAGTATAAGTCATTCAAATCTTACTTAAGTAATATTATAATGTTAATAGTTAAATTATATAATATTATCAATACTATGAAATCGTTGTAAATATATTATTACATTTGTTTAAGTAACTCTACATTATTTAGTATATTAAGTATCATTGTTATCGTAATTATATTCATTTTCCTTTTAAGCGGTATTTTATAAGAGTATATGTTCTAATACTTTGTGTTCTAACAAACACTAATTATAATTTTATATTAATAAATAATCTAGTAATTAGTATAGTATTTAGATTCGTTCTTCCTTTAACATGTGTTATAAGTTAACAAATAATTGAATATACATAATGTTTAATTAACTCTATGAGTGACTATGTGTTACTTCGTGTTCTAACAAAAACTAATCCACATATTAGGATCCGTCATTGTATTGAACAAACCTAACAAAGATTTATCAAAAGGAATTTTTTTTATCAAATATATGGAATGTTTTCCTTTTTTGAAGAAAATGTATGTTATGATTAGGCAGTAGGCTGTAGGCATATTGAAGTTTAACTTTTTACTTAGTAAAAAAAAAAAAAAAAAAACTTGAAATGCGAGCCGGTTAAGTTGCGGATAAACTATAAATAACATTAATTGTATTAGAGTGAATGAATTTTTTATTCCTTAAGAATGATTTGAGTTCGAACCGCAATCATAACATTCGTATAAAGTTATTGATATTGAGAGAATCGCCCATTTATTGAGCCTCTGCATCATTTGATCCAAATTGTTCAGACATGTCGAATTTGAATAATGATAATTTAAAACAAAAAAAACACTACTTTGTTGACCACATATTATGGTACCATTTCACGTAATATTATCAACATCAGAAAAGCAAAGTGGTGCAGACCCTGTGCTCAACGTGCACCACGAATTTTCATTATTTACCTTTTGCATACCAAAAATTTTCATTTTTCATCAAAAAAGAAAACCCATTTTTTTTTAAAATATTAGTGGTGATAATGAGTATGCAGACTAGCAATCTTTGGACAAATTTGACCCAATAATTTGCAGAATTTTCCATTTTTCTTTGTAATTAAAAAATGATCTGCTATTTTCCTTCTTCGTCTTTGAAGCGGGTGTATTTGGATTTATTTTTCGTTGAATTTTTTTGTCTTTGAATTTGAAAAGATGAATTGTACTAGTTTGAAAAAGTGAATTTTATTTGACTTTTTGAATTTTTTATTAAAAAAAAAAAAGAATGAAAATTCTCTGTCCCCAACCAATCAGAATTTACTATATAAACTTTTTTTCAATTATATATACACATTGTGAATTGTAATTGGTTGAGGACAGGTATGGGGACAAAAACGGGGACAGAGAATTTTTTGACCAAAAAAAAAGCAGCATCCCCCTCTTTCTCATATCTGTTTGGTGCTGATGAAAATTGAAAAACATGATTCTCACCACAACACAACTCATATAATTCATGTATTCGGGATTATGTATAGAAAATATATCTGAAAATAAAAGATTAACATCAATATCTTAATTATAACATTATGTACTTGGTATGCATCTCATCAAACAAAATAATAATGAAATGTTTTAAAAATTTAATTTAATATTAATGTAAGCTATCTACCAAGGTTTATTATTTTTATTCCTATAGTAAAAGTATACCCGTCTCTATTGAAAGTTCTTCAAAACAGTCTATCATCCCTTGATGAGAGTCCGAGAACACCTTTTTGGTTCTTTTAATCTTAGTTTAACATACTCCAAATACAAATCGGAGTTCTTGTACTCCAATATGAAGTGGAGGAAGTTTTAAAATATATATTGGAGATCCCGAATCTTTTAAGTTTTAATACAATACGTGCATTCGAATGAGATAAACTAGAATGGCTGTTTTGCTGACATGACGCAGGCTTCAAAGTAGCTTACTATTGTGGGCTAATGCTCTGCCTTAGGCATAGCCCGATTGTAGTCGCATCCAATTCATGCCATGTCCGTTTTTTACATTTTTATATTGTTATAATATTTTAAGGTGGTCATTCATCATTTTTTTTTTAAATTCAATTTAAGGTTGTGTTGTTAATAGAATATATGAACGGCTTTGTTTAAAAATATGATATGGCATTTTAGGTCTAAAAAAGTACTACAAACAAACGATATAATTGTCAATGTTATAATAAAAATTTCTAAATTTTAACCAGATTTATCGTTATACTTTATTTTTAAAAAGTGTTGTCATTCATCGAAAATGATGAAAACAAAGCACTAATTAACATGAAAAGTGTGACAAAAACTTGGATTCATCTATAACCAAAAATATTCAAAATAAATCAAATAAAATATATAAAAGCCTGTAAAAATTGAGTTACAAAAATGACAAATTTGTGGTCTTAGAAACATCTCCAACTGGTTGGAGAAATTGAAGTCCCAACACTTGAAAAAACAAGAAACAACGATCCTTACTAATTTCCAGCACTGCCCCAACCCATATTCCCCGCCACGTGGCACCAATCCATCCGTTACCTTACCCGTCCAGCCCCACAAAACCCACACCCTGAGCCCGCCCTTAGCCCCACAAAACCCCACCATCTTTGTTTTTGTCTTAATGCATGAATAAAAATTAGGAACTAAAACCGTTTCAATGAATATGATTTTAATTTTTTTCGTACCAAAATTTATTCTCGATTTTAGGGGTGAGTCTCACTTTTATAAATAGAACAAAAAATATATTTTTGTGTATCGGTCTGTCCAAGCATGCATTATTTCTTCTCTTTAAAAAAATACTGGAATTGATATAATGAATTTGATCATATTTTTCACATACAAGAATACAGAGGAGTCGGTTATAGTGTCGTGGCAGAACTCATCAAGGTCCGTCAAATCAACTATTTTGATTCGATGACCCATTTTAAATAATTTAAAATATATATTTTAAATTTAATATCGAATGTTGAATAATTGATTCAACAAATCATGATGAGTTCCGCATGTGCATATGATTTCACCACCTCCGCACCATAACCGAAATTCAAAATTACATTGTTGGCTTTGCGGGTAAAAATAAATCTCAGTTTTATAAATAAAACCAATAAAATATTTTTGTGTATAAGAGGTAAAGATTACCCATGCGAGCATAATTTCTTCTCCTTAAAAATTACTACTTCACATTTAACTTGGGGAGTGAGGATCAACTGTTTGTGTTTTTGTCTGAAAGAAAAAAAGAAAAGAAAAAGAAAGATAGCGAGAAGGGGGGCAATCAAAGCAAAGCAAGAAGGAGAGGTCAGGATTTCCTATAAATCCACCAAGAGGTGAACCTAAAACCCACCCCTTATCCTATCTTCTTCTAATTTGAAAATCCTTCACAAGATTTCCATATCTCATCAAAGAAAAAAGTTAGCTCATAAAAAAACACCCCCCCCTTTCTCCATCTATTCCAAATTTGCTTCCCAATTTTGATTATTGTTGTAGTTTATATAGGAACCGTTGGCCTTTTTATTCCAAAAGGGATATGGCCCCAAGGTCTGGTAGAGGCAAAGGGAACAAAGCTAAAACAGAGAAGAAGAAGAAAGAAGAGAAAGGTAATTAATCTTGAATGCCCCTTGTTTTGTTTATTTATTTATTTCCATTTTTGGGACTGGTAAATAAGTGGCGAATTTGAGATGAATGGTTCTGGTCAGAGGTGCTGTATCAACTGCGTGGTTCTTTTAAATTGTACTCTCATTGAGATTGGCCATTGATTCACATTTCTTATGTTTTTTTTTTTCCAGTTGTGCCCAGTGTACTTGACATAACTGTCATCACTCCATATGAAACTCAAGTCATTCTCAAGGTAGGACATCCAAAAATTCAGAGGTTTTCTTTGGAATTCTTGATGATGAAACGAAAATTCTTGATTCTGGGATTTTCTCATTAATGTTTTTTTAGTTAAAAAAAAAATTATTATCAGAGAAGAGGTATGGAACCCAGGATCTATTCTGATTTATGTTTTTTTGAAAATGAAGGGAATCTCAACTGATAAGATACTGGATGTGAAGAAGTTAATTGCATCCAATGTTGAAACATGCCACCTTACAAACTATTCTCTTTCTCATGAGGTGATTAATCTTTTAAATTCCAAATTAAATTTCTGTGATAAGAAAGTTTTGTTTTTTTGTTTATCTTTTAGTTTAAATATCTAATTTTTTTTAAAAATCTCAATTATAATTAGGTAAAAGGACAAAAATTGAATGACAAGTTGGAGATAGTCACTCTAAAGCCATGTTTGCTGAAGATGATTGAAGGTAGGTGATATTTTCCTTAAATTAATGGGTTTTCAATTTTTTTTTTCAATTTTTGTATCTATTAACTAATTAAATTTCATTACGGAATGATTTTATTTTTATTCGTTCATACTTACTAATTTTAGAACAACTCCGTTCATCAGCATCTACCGTTTTTATGCGATATGGTGCATCATTGACTTATAATTATTTAATTGGCGTCATATCAGACAATTTTTTGGAATATTTTTATACTTATTATTCTCATTAATATCAAATGATCCTTTTTGATAGATTAAATGGTATATTATTAGGTTACCATTGGTAGATTCAATGATGCACCTCGACATATTCTCCCCACAGTTCAATTAGACATTATATAAAACTCCTCATTTTTTTACGTGAAAAGAAACGTATATTTTAAAATTACTACTGCTATAAATTATTGTTTTTGGTTTAATCCTCCTGAAAATTCAATTAGCATAGATCGATTATGATAGTGACAATATTTTTATCAGCATCATACTAAAAATGGTATAATCGTTCAAATAATTATCAAGTTAGAAATTGTTAGGCATATCATTGATGATTGCACAGTAAAGATGCTCATGTGCAGATTTTGAGGTATTCCTATTTCTGGCTTTTTGAATGGATACTACAAGTAAGATTTGTCCTTTTCTTTTATTCCTTTTATAAACCAACAAAGGCAATTTCTCCAAAAGGTTTTTCGGGATTATACTTTTCTGGTGTTTCTTGGAAGCAGTCCTGGGGACTGGCACAGATATAGTGTAGAATACAAAAAAATTTAGTAAATATTAATTTTTTTTTGGCAAGTATTATATATTTTTAGAGAAATGTTATATTATATGTAATAGGTGTTCTCTCATGATTAACAACTGTCTAAGTCATGTAACTTTTATTTTACGCAATAAATGTTAAAAAATCACAACACCTATTCGATTAAAAAAATATGGACCGTCAAATTTTTTATTCAACAAAAAAAATCCAATATATACTATATTTTTTGTATTCGTCATCATAATTGGACCTAGAAGTTTTATCTTGGTAGGTGAGTAAGTTTAAAACTTATATTCAAACCCGATGAATACAATACACGTAGCCAAAAGTGTAAATTTATAGGAAAGATAATTAACTTTTTGACCTACGTATATTGTATTCATCTATTTGAGTGTAATAAAATTTGTCAATCGGACCGCCCCGGGGATACATGGTTTGGCTAACATGGTACTATATTATGGAGTGCTTCGGTCTCTCCCTCATTGTACCGAACCAAACCTCAATCATTTACAAATTGCCCTTTTCCTAAACTTGATGCCTTTTATTTTATAAATTATAATTACAAGAACTCATAATTTGCACTCATAGTAATTTTTTACATCATCATTGAAGTATGCATTACCTTTGCATTTTGATTCACTTTCAATCCAATTTTTTCCTCACGTATTTAAAAAATAAAATTTTATAATTTTCAATACAAAAAATCAATCCAAATTACATTCTTTTTGCAAAATTGATATAATATTACTAATATATATATTTTATTGCAATTTGTAAGCATGACATCAACAAAAATACTAAAAATAAAATAAAATAGACCAAAATCTCATTCCGTGGAGAAGTTTTATATAGGTGAGTAAGTCAGCTTATGTGTCTCACATGTGAGGCACTTTTTAAGGGTATTTCAGACATTTCAACCCAATTCTCACAAAAAAAAACTTGGGTACTCAATTGTTAAAAAAATTAATTATGAATACGCAATTCATAAACTCATCTTCTACTCCTTCATCTTCATCAATCACCCCCCACAATTCTCCATCACCACCACCACTATCTCCTACAAGAAAAACTATGGATAGCCAATTTTAATTAACCATCATGGGAACTCAATTTAAATCAACCAAAAGAAATTCCTTAAACCCATTCATTTCTCTCCATCTTTTTAAATTCAAGTATGAATTTATAAAATTCATAAACTTATCTTCTACCCTTCCATCTCCATCTTCATCTTCATCCACCACCCCCGCCATTCTCAATCACCACCTGCAACCACCACATTCAACACCTACAAGAAAAACCATGGATAGCCATTTTTAATTAACCACAACAAAAATTATGAATACCCAAATTTAATTAAAAAAAAAAAATTTAAACCCAACCACATAAGCTAAATTGAAACCCACTGTAATCGGCTGGCTCATGAAGTTAATGGGTTTATAATTTTTTTAATTATGCTTTTCTTTGAATCTTATGAAGCTTTTTTTAGTGGTTCATGAAGTTAATGAGTTTTTAATTTTTTTTTTGTTTAACTTAAAAAAAAACCCACTGTAATCCATAATTATTCTAATTATGCATAATATGATTTTCTTTGAATCTTAAGAAGCTTTTTTGGGTGGTTCATGAAGTTAATGGGTTTTTAATTTTAATTTTTTTTGTTTAACTTAAGGTGAAATTAGCACTAGGAAATGGTGGTTGTTGTAGGTGGTGAGGGGTCAGAAGAAGATGAAGGGGAGATGAATGGTTTAGGGATTTACTTTTTTGGATAAATTAAATTAGATATCCATTGTTATTTTATTTAATTGAGTACATGAATTTTTCTTTTAGAAAGTATGTTGAAAAGACTAAAATGCCCCTGTGTAAAAAGATATCGTGTGACCAGATTAGCTTTTTGACGAGACTTTCGCAGAAAATGGGATGAAAAGACAATAACGGTAGGTCGTAAATACATACTGAATTTAAAAAAATAAAATTAAACATACTTGATAAAAATCTCAAACTCAAAATATTTATAGGACCAAATCTGCGTTTTTGCCCACATAGGCTAAAAGTGCAAATTAATAGGAAATATAATTAACTTTTTAACCTACGCATATTGTATTGATTGACTTAGATGTAAGTTTTAAACTAACTAAACTATCAAAATAAAAGTTCTCCATTCCGTGGGCCCTTACAACCCGTTTATATACCTATACGTTTGACCAATATTTAATTATATCAACGCGAAATATGCCACGCTGGCCTGTCTTTCTCAGATGACTATACGGAGGAGTCACAGGCGAAGGCCCACGTGCGGAGACTACTCGACATTGTCGCGTGTACGACACGCTTTGGCAAGTCCAAGGGCGGGTGGAGATCAGTAACTGCCTCGCCGACGGCCACTGCCGCCTCCACAGCATCTGAATCTCGTGCTGCTAAGAAGAAGAATAATAATAAGGCTCAGTTATCGAGTAGTAGCCGGCCATCCTCGCCGGGAAATGGAGAACTCATATCACCTGGAACGCCAACGCCGTCGCCAGTGGTCGGGGAAGGTTACGATATGGTGGCCATTCACCCGATTCCGAAGCTCTCTGACTTCTATGGATTCTTCAATTTCTCTCACCTCACTCCTCCAATTTTGAGTAGGTTCACTCTCTACGGTTTCCTTAATTTTAAGTTTGCCAAAATGCTTTGTCTTATTGGAATTTAACGTTTTTTTTCTTGAGTAAATATTGCAGGTTTGAAGAGGATGAATCGTAAGGATGGAGAAACGGCGCGTGAAGGAGATCATTTTGAAATGCAGGTATAATTCTGGAGATTCATAGACTTTGTTATCCATTGCGTATAAGCAGCTGTTTATAACTTTACTATTATAAAACTTGGCTTAAAATAAGTTTAAAATAGCCGATTGAAAAAGCTCAAAATTTATGCTAGAACTAATTTTTTCTAACTAAAAAGCTTTCGACGACTTGTTTAAGGGAGGTATTCAATTAGAATTTTTAAAGATTATTTATGGATAAATAAGTCCAATGAATTTTAAAAGATTATCTAAGATTTAAAAGAATGTAATGACTTAATTTTGTATACTCAGGATTCTTATATTCGGATTTTAAATATTTATATCATAAGAATTTATAAGATTTGAAAGGATTACAAGTACTTTTTATTTGTACGATGCTAACGAACCAACTTAGTTGGATGATGAACAATGTCTAATTCAATGATGCACAAATTCTTCAGGAATAACCTTTACAACCCAAACTTTTCAAATAATGGTGAAATTTATACTTCCCAAAGGTTTTATGATAGGTATAAGGTTACTAGGTTGCGGACACTTGATTCAAATAATGGAATAAAACCATAAACATAAAGCCAATAAAAGTCAATTGGTTAAAGTTGTGGGCACTTGCATCTACGGGTGAGCAAATTCACTTTTACCGAATTACGGACCGAATTCAAATTCAATTCACAATTCGAATTCGATAATTTAGTGTAAATTCGGTAATTCGGTTACATCCCTAATTCGATTTGGTAAAAAAATGGGACGAAATCGGTTTGACTATAATTGAATTCGGCCTGACCGAATTCGAATTCATTTTTTAATATTTTTTAATTTTATTATATAGTTAATATATATAAAGTAAATAGACCCTACAAATTGTTATTTTGGCGATTTTGCTATTAATTTTCAGTGTAAATATGGTTGAATTAAACGATGACTAATTTATTATTTCGATTATTTTTTTTCTAAATTTAATGTTTGTTTTGATTTTGGTTTTTTCTTGATGTTCAATTAGAGTTTTCTTGTGAAATCGGTCAATTCGGCAAAAAACGAATTCCGAATTCGGTAATTCTGAATTCGAATCCAAATTGGGTCCCTTTTTTAGGTTCTAAAAAAGTTAAAAACCCCGAATTCAAATGACCGAATTGGCGAATTCGAATTCGAATTCGGTGCTCACCACTACTTGCATTAGCAATAACATAAACGGGATCATGAAATGGAACAATAAATAAAAGCAAACATTCAAAGTGAGAAGAGTCAATGAAAAAAGATAACAAATAAACAAATCATGAAAATCTCACTAAAAAGTCTTATGAGTTAGGGTGGGATTTTTTAGAGTGTTTGGTATTTATACTTTTCACTACAAAATCCCACAAATTCCTAATTAAAAAAAACTCCATCGAAATTTGAAAGTTTTTTAATACCAAAAGACTTTTTGTTACTTGTTTAAAGTCCTGATTGAATACCACTTGATTTGAAAATCATTTTTAAAAAATCCTAATAGTTCTGATTGAATACCACATGACTTATTTAGATTACTTAAAAATCTTAATTGAATACCACAAGATTTATTTATCTCAAAATAGTCTGTTAAAATCCCAATTGAATACACCCGTAAGATTGTCGAAATTAATGAAAGTAATAATGCATGTGCATGCAGATTAAGATATGTAATGGAAAATTGATACGAGTGGTTGCATCAACAAAAGGCTTCTACACTCTGGGAAAGCAATTTTTACAAAGCCATTCCTTGGTTGATCTTCTTCAACAGCTTAGCCAAGCCTTCGTGAATGTAAGCAGTTTCTCTTGAATTTCAGAAATTGTTAATGGAAAGTAATTCTATGCATTCACAAGTTAAAATAATGTTTTTGTCATGCACAATATTGAATAAATGCTTGTAGTATTAAAAGAACCAATTGGTTTTCCTTTTTGGCTTCAAGCATTGATTTTTGAAAGATTGTGTGTAATTTTTAAAGCAAGGGGTAATATTTTTAGAGATCTTAGATTGTTATTTGGTTAGCAGATTATTTTCCTTCGTTCTGGCTGTAGTTAATTTGGTAGCCGGTAGTTAATTACTTTCTTGAAACAACATGCTGTTCTAAGCTTAAATTGGTTTGCTTATAAGGAATATATTTGATGTTCATGCAGGCATATGAATCGTTAATGAAGGCATTTACGGAACATAACAAGGTGAGACATTATTCAAACTCTGCCATTTCCTAATTGCAATTCAAAACCAGCAAATGACCGTTTTTTGCCACTTCGGCGCTCAATTTCAGTTTGGCAATCTTCCATATGGTTTCCGTGCAAATACATGGCTTGTCCCTCCATCTGTCTCTGAACCTGCATCAGACTTTGTGCCCCTGCCAACAGAAGATGAGAACTGGGGTGGCAATGGTGGAGGCCAGGGGAGGCATGGAGAGTACGATCGAAGACCATGGGCTACTGATTTTGAAATATTAGACAATCTTCCATGTAAAACTGAAGAGGAGAGGGGGGTTCGAGATAGGAAAGTTTTTTTGGTTCACAACCTTTTTGTTGAGGTCTCAACCCTAAAAGCCGTTTCAGCCATAGGCAAAGTTATGGATTCCATTGCGAAAGGTCAAGGAAATTATCCTCCAGGTTCACTAATGCATGAAGATCGCATTGGGGACTTGTCTATTATAGTGAAAAGAGATGATGCAGATGCTAGCTCGAAAACAGTTGTAAAAATTATCGGCTGTGGAACTTCTGATGAATCTTCCATTGAAGTAGCACAAAGGAATTTACTCAAAGGGGTGACTGCGGTTGAAAGTGTAGTTGTACATGTGGGTAACTTTTGTTTCTACGGTGCACATTTACAAATATAGCTTAGAGTTACGATTTTTTGTAAATTTTCAAATAGTGTATAAGCCCTCAGCTGATATGCTTGGAATAGAAGGGGATAATTATCTTAAAATATACGTTCCTTCCTTATCTTATTGTATTTTCCTTTTGATATTTTTTGGAGAGGTGTAATGGTAGATTTGACAATTGCAGGATACCTCCTCTCTGGGAATTGTTGTTGTGAGGCACTGCGGATATACTGCAACTGTAAAAGTTGTCGGTGAGGTTATGAAGCAAAAGAGTTATAGGCAAGATATAGAAATCAATGACCAACCTGAAGGAGGGGCAAATGCACTTAATGTTAACAGGTATCCATTAGCATTTCATCTCCACTGGTCTGTGGTTTCAATTCTCTCCATGAATACCAAACCTCATGTTAAGACTTATCTGATCTGATCTTGTGCAGCTTGAGAGTTCTTCTTCACAAGTCATTCTCTTTTGTAGCATCTGGGGAAGGTCAATCGCCCAACTCCAATTCAACTAATCGTGAGAGATCCCATGCTTTGGTGCAGAAAGTAGTTAGAGATAGTTTGGGCAAGTTACGTAATGAAGCTAGGTCTGAGAGAAGTATCAGGTGGGAACTTGGTTCTTGTTGGGTGCAGCATCTACAAAAGCAGGAAAAACCAGCAGAAAGCAGTTCGAAAAGTTCAGTTGATGATAAGAAGTCTGAACCGGCGGTTAAAGGGCTAGGAAAGCAATTTAAATTGTTAAAGAAGAGGGAAAAACCAAATAGTTCAAGCTCCATAGACGACAATGGCGAAGACATTAGCAAGGTCAGCAGCACAGATGCTGAGAGCAGTGCAGCAGAGCTAAATAATACTGAGTCCGAATCTGAAACAGAATTGAGGAAAATTATTCCTGAAGAAGCATATCTGCGCCTGAGAGAAAGTGGGACTGGTCTTCATACAAAGGTATTCTATGCTTAACAAGATAAACAATTTGGACTCGAAAGTTTGTATTCTTCAGTCATTGATAAACAATTTGTGGGACAATACTCAACGCAATTACCATATTGAGTAGACAAAAGTTATACTGTTATTTAAATAGAGCTTCCAACATTCAAGTAGAGTGTGACTAGGTGTGAAGGGGAAAAGCAGAAGATTTAATTTTTTTTTGCAATGACTCAGTCCCTAAGTTAAACATTTTTCTCCTGTTTTAATTATGATTGCCAATAACTATGCATTTTATGGTATTTCTTCTCTGAATTAATGCCATGCTTATCATAACAGTCCGTTGATGAGCTTGTCAACCTGGCCCACAAGTACTATGATGAAGTTGCTTTGCTCAAGTTGGTAAGATTTTAGTTTAATGCTAAAGCCAGTGATAATTAAGAACTCTATCTGTTCTTTTATCTATGGTATTACAAGATTGATGTCTTGTCTTTTGCAGGTAACGGACTTTGCATCTCTTGAACTCTCCCCAGTTGATGGGCGTACGATGACTGACTTCATGCATCTAAGGGGACTACAAATGCGTTCCTTGGGTCGTGTGGTATGAAGCTGACCGCTCTCTCTACAGAAGTCAAGAGTTATATTTCCTTTTCATGTCAATGTCGATTCTTGTATTCTTTCTACCGACTCTTCAAACAAAATTAATCTGCATCAGTATTGAGCTATACATAATACATAATCAAAAGGATCAGATGGGATGCTGAACAGATATGGTTGTTATTTAATGAACCAGGTTGAACTTGCAGAGAAGCTTCCCCATATACAGTCGCTTTGCGTTCATGAGATGGTTACTCGAGCTTTTAAGCACATACTTAAAGCAGTCATTGCATCCATCGACAATAAGGTTGACTTACCAGCTACGATTGCCTCGGCATTGAATTTTTTGCTGGGCTCCTGTGCTACCCGAGACAATCAGAACTATGGTGATGATCAGATACTTAATTTGGAATGGTTGCGAACATTTTTAGAAAAAAGATTTGGCTGGAAAATGAATGATGAATTTCCAAAGTTGAGGAATTTAACAATCCTTCGTGGTCTTTGTCACAAGGTATTGCATTCATCAATTGCTTGAATTCTTGTTTTCCATGAACTATCTACTAATTTCTTCCTATTTAGGTGGGATTGGAGTTGGCTCCACGTGACTATGACATGGGAAACCCAAACCCATTCAGCCCATCTGATATTATCAGTTTGGTTCCTGTCTGCAAAGTATGATTCTACATCTACTTATGTTTCTCTTGCACGATACAGAGATTGCATACAATTTTTGGTTCCATCAATAGTTCGCATCTTAGAAGCTTCTGTCTGGCCTTACCCTCGTTCATGGTTGCTATGCAGCATGTAGGTTGCTCTTCAGCTGATGGGAGAAATATGTTGGAGTCATCTAAGGTTGCATTAGATAAAGGAAAACTTGAAGATGCTGTTAATTATGGAACGAAGGTAGCAGACTTGAATAATATATACTTCATAAAATCTATGTCAAGATAGTATTTTAAATGGGTTCTAATTGTCGTGGCTTGAACTGAAGGCTCTAGCAAAGATGATAGCTGTATGTGGTCCCTACCATCGAACAACTGCTAGTGCATACAGTCTCCTGGCAGTTGTTCTCTACCACACTGGAGATTTTAATCAGGTGAGACAGTTCTTATATTTCCTAATTTGTTGACTATGCTTTGTCATTGTGATTTCCTAGACCCTCTTTATGACCTTATCCTTATTGTCACTCTACTTTGGTCCCGTCTTTAACGAGATTTATTCCTAGTGTTGAAAGAAAATGTGCAAGGGGAACTGACTCTTAAGAACTCTGAATTATAAGATTACTTAGTCAGCAACTCTTTATCCTTATTAGCTACTTCCAAATAAGAATATAATGATTGAACTAGTACAACTCTAAGATTACTCAAATGGAAAATTGATGTTATAGCAGCATAGATGCATGTAGATGTCCACGTGTTATGGCATTATCAAATTTAATTGTGCCTAAATCTCTGGCTTCCTTGTTAGGCAACTATATATCAACAGAAGGCATTGGATATCAACGAGAGGGAGCTGGGGCTTGACCATCCTGATACGATGAAAAGTTACGGGGATCTTTCTGTCTTCTACTACCGTCTTCAACACATTGAATTGGCTCTCAAGTGCGTAAACTTTTATTTAGTTTTTCTTAAAAAAGATGCTTCAGTTTTTATTATCTGCTTGGTACTTCTGTCGAATGATTGACTTGTTTCTAAATTATGCAACTCCTCTCTTGCATTAACGCTAAGAGGTCTAAAGTTCTCGTATTTTGACCTAGTTTCTTGCATGGTATGGTGTTAATTGACAGATATGTCAATCGTGCTTTATTCCTTCTGCATTTTACTTGCGGCCTCTCTCATCCAAACACTGCAGCTACTTATATAAATGTGGCTATGATGGAAGAGGGCATGGGCAACGCTCATGTTGCTCTCCGCTATCTGCATGAAGCCCTTAAATGCAACAAAAGATTATTGGGAGTGGATCATATACAGGTAATTCTCTCCATCTTGCAGCACACTCCTACATCCTTAAAATCCGCTCGTGCACTACACAAATTTCTGAAAATATTTATCTACTAGTGTAGCTTGATTGGTTGCTAGTGAATTTTAGAAGATAAGTGACCATGGTTATTCTGAATCTTGCAGACTGCTGCTAGCTATCACGCCATAGCCATAGCTCTTTCGCTGATGGAAGCATATTCTCTTAGTGTGCAACATGAACAAACTACTCTGCAGATTCTTCAGGCTAAGCTGGGATTGGAAGATCTTCGTACTCAGGTGATCCAAGAAAACTCTGACGCATGATTTACTTGAATTTCAGTATCACCTGCAGTTTTGTTTCTTAGTCATTTTATTGTCCCCACGTTCATTTGTAACATGATGATGCCTCTTGGCATGTTCATGATATGAAACAGTAGCTTTTCTTGCTAGAAATTTCTGAATAGATGATCATGATATTAACATGCTGTTGTTCTGCACTACTCCTTCGCACTGCTAGCCCGCATGTATGATCCTGCTATACTGGACAGAAAGAACCTATGAAGTGCTTTTGATCACTGTGAGAACATGTTAGGCATTTTGAAAGTTTAGAACTAACTAGTAACGAATCTACAGGATGCTGCTGCATGGCTCGAATATTTTGAATCAAAAGCACTAGAGCAGCAAGAAGCTGCAAGAAACGGAACTCCAAAACCAGATGCAACTATTGCTAGCAAAGGCCACCTTAGGTACTGATGTGGTGTTTGCAGATTACTTGGCTAGAGTTCAAGTGCACGTTTCTGATGAACAAATCCCTTTAATCTCCTGTTACAGTGTATCAGATCTCCTCGATTACATAAGTCCTGATCATGATTCGAGAGCCATGGATGCACAGAGGAAACGACGTGCTAAGGTGGTTCTCTAATATTCTTTAGTTCTACACAAGTATGCTTCTACTTTCAAGTATCCCTAGAAAGAAGCACGGCGACTGGTAGATAGGTCTGTCTAGATATTTGCGACTGAGATTTTTGTTACTAACTGTAGGCTATAGATTATGCATTCAAAATCCAGTTACTATTTCTGCATACTTGTATCACTAAACATTTGTCTCCACGCTGTCCATCAGGTAATGACGGTATCTGATAAATCCCAACAAGGACAGCCGGCTGAAAAAAGCAATGACTCTACAACTAGAGATGAGACAGAAATCAGTGTGACTAAAGTAGAAAGCAACAGAGCTGAAATTAAGGTAGACAATGTCCTAGTTGAGAAGCCCAAGGTCAAAGACACTGGCATAAAGGATCCTCCAGTTATAGAAGAAGCTTCCCTAGAGCTTAACTCTGACGAAGGTTGGCAAGAAGCTAATTCAAAATGGAGATCAGGGAATGGTGTTGGCAGGAAGTTCAATCGAAGGCGGCCAAATCTTGCTAAGATAAAAATAAACTCCGAGTTCAATAACCTTGGGGACAGAAGTTACGGACCACAGGGACATAAAGCAATGCTTAAAACAATTCCAGCTGAAGTGTCTCCGCAGAAGCACCGAAAGGCTGCTGGCTTGGGTACCATAGAGGATTCTGGCAAACTGCATGCGAAGGCTTCGGATCCTAGAGTATCTCCAACATCAATTGCCAAAGTA
Organism: Vinca minor; assembly: GCA_026122235.1. Lineage (NCBI taxonomy): Eukaryota > Viridiplantae > Streptophyta > Magnoliopsida > Gentianales > Apocynaceae > Vinca > Vinca minor. The sequence continues at coordinate 6,493,889 of JAOCZM010000246.1, read as the reverse complement.
TCCTCCAACCCTGCCACTCTTACAGCTATAGCTTCGAAGTCTTTATCATACAAAGACGTTGCTGTGGCAGCACCAGGTACGGTTCTAAAGCCCTTATTGGAGAAAGTAGAAGAAGTAAACGAGGCAAAAACTGATATCCCATTCTCCACTAGTACACTTGAGCCATCAGATAATGAAACAGAAAGTGGTGCTGTAGATGATCCATCACCCGACCATGAAGACACAGGACGAGTAGATGAAGGTGAAGTTCATGAAAGTGATACTAAGGAAGATAATTCATTCGTGGAGTTTGAGGATGAATCATCTTCAAATGATCAGGAAAAATGTGCAGAAACATGTGGGAGCAAACTCTCCGCTGCAGCTCAACCTTTCAGTCCAGTTGCCTACCCTTTGATCCACTCATCTGTTGCTCCAACCAGTGTATATGATGTAATAGCTAGTCAAGGCGCGCTTACAGAGGCAGTCGGTTTCCCATCAGTTGCTGCAAGAGTTCCATGTGGTCCTAGATCACCTATATACTACAGAGCGAGCCAAACCTTTCGCGTGAAACATGGATTCGTAAACTACCAATTCCCTGCACTAGAACAAAGTGCATTTTGTTCCCAGAGAATCATGAACCCTCATGCACCTGAATTTGTTCCCAGAAGAGCTTGGAACCATAGTGCACGAACAGAAGGTTCGAAAGTTGATACTTCTTCCGATTCTTCTGTAGATTCTAATCCCTCGGATCCTGACATGTCTTCAGAAGAGAAGCTTGGTAAGAAGGAAATCATCGACGTTAAAGTTGACAGGCCTAAGAAAAGTAGTTCAGATGCCGAGAAGGCAGAACTGGCAAGGCAGATCCTTCTTAGCTTTATTGTTAAGTCAGTTCAGCATTCTTCAGACACCCCAGGAGACTCCCGAGTTGCTATGAAGAAATCTGAGTTTTCCGGGAACTCAGCTGAAGCAGTTGCAAAGGACAGTGCAATCATAAAGATTCTATATGGAAATGAAGGAAAACCAGAACCGATTTCTGAAGCAGCCAAAAACAACAACCCGACAAAACCAGGGGACGCGAACAAGAATAAGCATGAAGATAGTGAAGGATTCGTAGTTGTTACGAAACGAAGAAGAAACAGGCAGCATTTCACCAATGGAGTTGGATTGTATAATCAACAATCTATTTGCGCTTCAGTGCGTTGAAGAGAGCAGACTGCAGATTATTTTCGCCGGTTCAAGATCAACATGGAAAGATGTCATGCACCAGTTAACAACAAGAACCAATATGGTAAGAGCTTTTGAAAATAAAGGACTCTGGAAATGTTTTTGGTTGAGAAGCCTTATTAGGGATGTCTTAATAATTGTTGCAGAGTTAGTTTATTTCCTGCTCTGAAATTTTGTTTCCTTAGTCTGTAAATTCTGCAGTATTTAAGTAAATCTTTATTTGCTCAACATTTTCGATTAATATCTTCTAAATGAGTTTCGTTGAGCATTGTCATTGTCTTCTAAAACAGTCTATCAACTCGTGTAGATCCAAGTGTTTAACGCGTCCAGATCAAATATTTGACTATTCGACTATTAATTATTACCTTAATGGAATTAAACAACAGAATTTGTATGCTTTCATAATCAAATTTGGTCGTCGAACATATCCATATAAAATATCAAATATTTGACCTTTAAATTATTTTCTTAATGGACTAAAAGACCGCATTTACATGCGTTGAGGAGTAAATTTGGAAGTTCAACACGTACAGAAATCAAATATTTAATTATTAAACTATTACAGATTGAAATAAATATTTGACTGTTAAACTATTATTTTAACAAATTGGAAAAGCCAAATTGTGTGAACGTATGACCAAACTCAATCTGGTCAATTTGGTTAGAAATGATTAGCCCGTAATTGGCAAGCGATTAAGACTTCCCACTCGGTTAAGAAACAGAAGAATAATTGTGGAAGCAAAAACAGAAAACTATGACTTTTTTAATGACGCGGAGAGCATGATAGACAAAGTAGTTCATATCACGCAAAGCTAAAAACAACTAATTTCATTAAGAAAACAACTAAAAGCAAATTTTCTCCAAAAATTGAAAAGAAATGAAGCCAAAAAATCGAGAGAAGGGCATAGAAAAGGTTGGTGGGTTGATTCTTATATGGATCATGTACAATAGATCATTTGGTTTAGATATCTAAATCAAGAAAAAGAAAAGTTTTTTTTTGTTGATATGGATAAATCTGAACCACATAATTAATTAGATTAGTCTTATCTTGGCAGGTGAGTAAGTTTAAAACTTACATCCGAACCAATGAATACAATACACACAGAAAAAATCGGGTGCTGGTGGTGCCGAGAATGAGTAGTGATGATTTTCTCTGTCGTAATCTAACGCGGAATTTAAAGACCTCTTTGTCCTTTTTCTTGCAAGACTTTCTTCAAAGGCATGGAACTTTCAAAACCTTAAAACTCTTTTTCAATGATAAATAATTCCAACCCCTTTAAGTCAGCAAATTTCACTATATTCATCAAAGTGACTTCCAAGAAACTTAACAGAATTTCTTCCTCTTTTCCTATTACAATTCACATACCCTGTTATTTTCATGCTTATCATAGTCCTATGTTAGAAGATTAAGACATAATGATAAAATGTAGTACAAGTCTCTCTCTCCTTCCACATACATTCCCACACTTTAGGTTAGGACCGAAATAGCCAATTTTTTGTGTTAAATATCGTAAAAAAAAAAATTGAATTATTCGTAAAAGAAGAATTCATACGGGAATGAAATATTTTCTTAAGTTTTAAGTAGAAATAGTGTCCAAATGTATCATTGATTTTGAAAAATAGATGTAAATTGTCTATATTTCATATCTAGTTATATGGCTGAGACATGTTTTTCTCGGCAAATTCAAACGCAATCTCGACCGATCTAATGGTAAACAAAATAACTATTCACCTGTTTAGTCATTAAATTGAATTAATATGAGAATTAAAAAAATATCAACACGGAGATGGAGAGCTTATGAACATGCAACTTTTTTTGGTTTTATTTGAAAAAATTGAACAATTTATTGTGAAACAGGCTTGGCAGGCTGGATCTGACAATAACAAACATATACTTATGATCTCACTAGTAGCAGCCTGCTAAGAATTCATAATAATTTTGAATTTGAACTTCCATATAACTTCGTACGTCCTTTAAAGATCATAGATAGAATTTAAGGAGGTGGCTGGTGACAACAATAATGTCACATCCCTGGAGAGAGTACTACACTACAGACCCGTCCCTTCTCGAAAAAAAGTTAGCATACATATGCATATTTTTTTCTAGCATGTATTTATATATTTATTATTATCATTTTAATTCGATTTCACAACCATTATATATTAAAATATTGATTAGTGTCATTTTAATTCGTACTGACAGAACATTCATTCTGCATTGGATTTGAAACTGGTTAAGTTATAGAATTTCAAAGCTCAAAAGCGAAAGCCAAAGAGAAACCATTTGCATTAAGTACAACAGATAATATCTAGATCTTCAATGCACTTTATGTTTCTTTTAGATTTCTATTTCTGCCACATTTATAAAGTTAAAGATATAAGGTAGAATTGTGTACTAAAACAAAAAAAGAGTAAAATTAACCCCCAAAAACATTTGAAATTAACTAAAAATAGAAACTATCTAATAAGAACAACTAAACTAATCATCTCTTGGTGAATGCAGGGGAAACAATGGCAAAAGCTCTGGTGGGTCGGATCCTCTTCGGGTACTCACTGGACTCGGTTGCACATAAAAACCCTTCTCCCAAATTCCCCTCACCATCATTTCTTGATGATTCTCCGACATCATCATCGGTGAACCAGGTGTCCTTGGACTAGTCCCACGCGCCAACCACTCGAGTGGCGACACCGGTGACGGCATCACCATCTCGCCGCCGCCGCCGCCAACATACCCCAAAAAGCTATTTGGCCTGGGCGAGTGAGGCCCAACTCCGATCTCGAGCTTTCTACTTAAAGTTTGTAGCCTTCGTTCATGGAGCTTGAAAGAGGGTCTACGTGGACCCATTTCACCGGAGTTTAGTTTTCCGGCAGCCGCCAAGCGTGATGATGATAAAACCACTTTCTCTTGGGAAGGTGGTGGAGCACCGGTGAGTCTTTGGACAATCTCTTTGAATCTGGAAGGTTCCGCTTGAACATACGTCGTGTTGGAGGGATCAAATGCCGCCTGGTACGAGGTGGAATTCTTCTTGTTGTTAGCAGCCATGGGAGAAAAAAAAAGAACCAAAGATTTTAAGGTTGATGGGGGTGTGGTGGGGATTTTATATAGAGATCAAAGGTTGTAATAAAAAAATTTTAAAAAAAATGTTGTCAGATTCTTTCAAGAAAGAGACTTTTGGAGAAGAAAAGGAAGGAAGGAAAGAGGAATTGAGATTAGAGAGGGTAAGAAGTCAAAAACATTGAGATACTGTTGAGTTTGTTTCTGTATGTTAAAGATACCTATACTAATCACAAGGTTCTTAATCCATGGGGAACAGGTAGTGGGTTCGATACTCTTCTCGCGTATGAAGCATACTCTATTTGGATTGGGTTTGGGTTTGGGTTTGGATTTGGATTTGGATTTGGATTTGAGATTGAGATTGGGTTTGAATTTTAGCGGGAGAGACTAAAAAGTGGGCGGGAAATATTCAAATTCAAAATTTTTTCTTCAAATAATCGTAAAAATTCAAATTTTGGCCTCTAAAATTGGCGGGAGATGTTTTCAAATTCCAAATTTTTGAGAAAAAAATTTGGAATTGAACGATTATTTGAAAAAAAAAAAATTGAATTTGAATATTTCCCGTCCACTTTTTAGCCTCTCCCACCAAAACCCAAACCCAAACCCAAACCCAATCCAAATAAAGCATTTAAATTGTCTTCATTTTTAGGGTTATCTCTTCCTCCTCTTATGAAGTGCTCTCCTCTTATGGGGAATTCGCACAGCTGGGCTTCAAAAAAGAAAGAAAATACCTATACTACTTATTTATACTGTTTAACAAACTTCAAATTAGAGTGTGGTGAAAAATAGTTTATTTTGATTGGTGTGTAAGTTTAAAACTTATATTCATATTAATATGTGCGATACATGTAGGTCAAAAGTGTCAATTCACATGAAAAATAATTCATTTTTTATCTTACGTGTATTACACTTATTGATTTGTATATAAATTTTAAATTTAATCACTAACCAAAATAAAACTACTCTTGGCCAAAGGAGTAAATGGCATTTTACCATCTTTGTTTTGAATTAATTTCTAACCATCTTTGGTTTTTCACTATATGGTTTCATTATCCCATGGATATACATAGTGTGAGACCAGGTATTTGTCAACACATGTGAGTTCTATTTTAAATACATATTTATCACGAGAATGAATAGCTATTTATGTAATATAGCAATTCATTGTGAATACAAAATTTAAATTTTTGAAGATTGAACTATATATATACTTTTATAAATAATTCAATATTTGCAAAATTTAAAATATTTGGTTTAAAGTTAAAACAAACCGAAGCCGACAGCATAAGTGTTCCACTAATGCATGCTCAGTCACTAATCAATTTTCTTTGATTTTAAACCGGACAAACTATGTTAATATTGGTTGAAGGGTAGTGATTATTGGATAAAAATTTTGAGATCAAAAAAGTATAATGTCACATTAAATTCTAACAATCATTTTTACTTTATACTGTTTGATCCAATAATCATTATTAATTGGTTGAATCTCAAACTTTACTAAGGAAACTATAAGAATTAAATGATGGTTTTATTTTCTAAGACCAATTTCGCTTTCTCCAAATCCAATCGATATTTATATGTTCATTTTATTATTCGTAAATATTTTATAGTAAAACGTCTAAAATATATGAGATGTAGGATGTTAATGAAAAATCGAAACCGATCAAACTAAATCGATCCAAATCAAACTAAATCGATTTTTCGGTTTGAGCGATGCATTGGATTAGTTTCGGTTTGATTTAAATTTTTTTATAATCCAAACCGAATATATATATATATATATATATATATATATATATATATATATATATATATATATATAAACTCTTTTGTAATAAAATATATTGAACTTCTTATTTATATACCATGACAAGCAAATTTTTTAAGTGTTAAAGTAAGAGATTGATGAGCCATCTGTTGTATATAGTTTTAGATTCACCTAAACTTTTTGTTTTACTTTCAAACTATTAATGAGGTATTTTTTGTTTTTTTTCTCGTAGGATAATTTTTCAGTAATTTGTTTAAAGTTCAATAATCAAAATCAATAAATTTTTTTCTTTAATTTTTTTTTTTTGTGTTTAACTTGTGAAAAATAATAGACATATTTCTTTATATTTTTAGTAGATATGTAATTATATAAAAAATAATTATTTTATTTTTACTTTATATTGAAGTTTAAGAATCAAGAATTTATTTTTCATTATTTTGTTTCTTATTGTGTTTAACTTGTGAAAACAATAGTCTTATTTCTTTATCTTTTTAGCAGATAAGTAATTATATATAAAATAATTGTTTTTTTTAAAAACCAAACCGATACAAACCGAATGCATATGTTTGAGATTTGGAATGGTTTAGATTGGTTTCAAAATTTTCAAACTGAATATTTTGTTTTGGTTAAAAAATTTGCAAAATCGAACCAACCCGAACCATGAACACCCCTAATGAGATGGAGTGTTTCTTTTTTAACGAATAATATTAAACCGAATGGTTTCACACTGAAATGAAATACAAGAACATGACTTAATGAGAAAATGAACTACACATAACTACATAAGTAAACTACAAAATTTAACCAACACAAGTTGGTTCAGTTGGTAAGAATTTGACATGTCCTTATAAAAGTCAAGTGTTCAACTCCCGCTACTGTCGTGATGGCTGTGTTGGTGGGTGATCTGTAAGTATCCTTGTAAGCGACTTATGGTTCCCAGGACCTGCCCTAACCAGTAGTGGTGACCGGAGCCGAACTCACCCAATTTTTTTTCTACCAAAAAAAAAATACAAAATTTCACATATTCGTAAAAAAAAAAAAAAAAAAAAAAAAAAGACTGTAACTTACATGGTTACACGTGTTTATAGTTATTCATGCAATAGCTATGAATAATCTTTCATTGTCAATACAAAATTGAAGGTCTGGAACTCGTGTATACTTTCATAAATAATTCAACATTTACCAAACTCAAAATATTTTGGTTTAAAATCAAACACTATCCAACTACACTTTTATTAATGCATGTTTAGCTGCTAATCTAATTTCCTTTGATTTTAGTTAAATTTCTTGATTTTGAGATTTAACAAAACTGATTCTTCAACCTCAACCTCTTTCACGATCACGTCCTGTCGATGTCCTACAAAAGAAAAAAACAGACAAATCCGATCCAATTTATCGTAATTGTTTAGTTAACATATTGGTTACTTATATTTTGAAACACAATAACAATAACAATTATATAACTCATTAAATCTCAAATAATTGGAGGTATGAGCAGGGGATATATATAAGACATACCTAACATTTGGCAATACATGCACAAACTGACTACTCCAGAAATACTACTCAAACAGATGGATTAGAGATTGACATAACCTTTAACAATAAATGCACAAACTGAATACTATCAAAACAGTAATCTCTCTATTCCGTCATGCTTACTACAAAATCATACTACCAAATCAAAACCAACCGATCAATTTGCATCATGGACTGAGCCTGCAGTGGGGGACATAGATCACTTGGTCCCACATTCAGCACATCACGCTTTTGATTAAAATAATAAAAATATTCCCCCACTTTAGTGCATTGTTTGAGCGTTCTTATTGTTTTTTAATCAAAAGAGGGATGTGGGTGATTGTGACTGCAGTTAGTCATGTCCCCCACTTCAGAAGCTAGAGTCTATATCGAAATTTTTCAAACCAAAAAGCTTATAGTCTGAAACACGAAAAGATAAATCATTGACTTATAAAATTATCTATCAAGTAGTGAACAATATTCAACAAAAGAAAAAAATAAATCTACTCATTTTACGTCCAGCTATACATGGAATAACTTCCTATATAAAAGTAAAAGCAAGGTGAGTAGGGGCAAAAAATCCTTTGTCCCATCCATATCCCATTTAATCATAATTCAGCATGTGTATATATAATTAAAAAAATATTTATATAGTAAATTCTGATTAGTTAAGGACGGGAACAAGGATGAGATAGGAATGGGGACAAAAAAAATTCACCCGTGAGCAGGTGTATCGACTCATCAAGTTTCCGTTAAATTAGGATCCACAAAAAAAAACACTTATCATTCGTCGGTTATTAACGGTGCATTGAAAATGTCCATGTCGAAATTACGACATTTGAAGGTACTTGCATGCTATTCGTAACGTCCTAAAATGACACTAAATAGAATCTTCATTCTGACGTAATGTATTCTTGAATTATATTAGCAAATAAAATTAATCGTGAACTGCAAAGTCAACTAACTATATGAATACTAGTTGAATTTTAAACTTTACTGATGAAAACTATATGAATTACAAGTATTTAAGCGTAAAACGGCTAGAACGGTTAACAATGTGAAGGTTTTATTTTTCAAGACCAATTTCATTTTTTTTTTTCAAATTCAATCAATATTTATATGTATTCACAACTGAGTTATAGTAAAACGTTTGAAGAAAAGAAATGGTGCGTTTTTTTTTCAATGAATAATATTAAATCGGAAAATTTCACATTAAAAGGCAAATACAACAACATGACCTACTGAAAGAATGAATTAGAACACAAGAAAACTTTACAAATTTAACCTTATTCCTCAATTAATTCTGACTTGATTGGTAACACCGTCAACCCTTCTAAATTTATGTAAAACAAAATTACAAATTCGAAACATCTTAGAAACAATTAATATAACAGAATTGCAAAACTTGTTGCCAAAAAACCACAACTATGATCACCAATTTTCCTACTTAGATAATTGTTAACTAAAACGGTGGTAAAAACTTTTAAAAAACGGATGGGTAGTAGGGGAGGAGGTGTCTGGGGTGGGGCGGCCCTATGGGACATGGCCCACCTCTCCTCTCACATAAATTCATATAGGACCCGCCTAAAAATATCTTACAGGTGGATCCTGCAGGAAATTATGTGAGAGGGGAGGTGGGTCATGTCCCATAGGACCGGTCCACCATGAATTTTTCCGGAGAGGAGGGGTTGAATAAAAAAGTGGTGGGCCGTTAAGAGTTGAAATGTTTGAAATTTAAAGGAAAAGTGGCAATAACTGGGAAAAGAGGAGGGATGAAGGCTAAGAATCCTATATATTCATTCGGTGTCCCTTTCCCTATCCCACCAATAAAAAAATAACATGTATTAAATTTTTAATTAAAAAATTATAATTTAAAAATAATAATATAACTCACAAGGAGAAAAATATATTCGTAAGGACACAGAACGGGACAGATGATTTTTTTGTCAGGGAAGAAGAGGTTAGGATGAATGATGGCGGAGTCAGCGCAGAGACATTGAAACGGGAAACGAGGAAGACAGATTGAGTCATGTAACCTCACCTCCTTCTTGAATCTTGACTATAATGCAGAATAATCAATTTTTTATACGCACAAAATATTGTAAATTATTGAATTAACACATATTTGAAATTAAAATCGCTTTTTAATTATTTTAACAAGTGTTGTAAAAAATATTTTCAATTGTTAACTTTTCTTTTCAATAATTAACATGTCTAAAATTTTGAGTATTCCGCACAGTAACTAAATTGTTCTCTCTTTATGAAATCTTATTCGCTTTTCCTCTCCTTTTTTTTCCTTCTTCAGTCTTTTCTCTGGCTCTTACTATTCCATTTTAATTACATTGGTGTCGTGGAAAACACTCAATTCTCTTTAGATTGAACTTGAGTATAAAATTTTAAGTATTAAATATTATTTTAATTTGAGACTAGTTTGAAACGAAATTAAATTTTTTATCAGACACGACTTTCGAATTTTGTAAAAATTGAATTCTCTATAAAAAAAAATTAAAGTCAAATCTAAAATTCGATATTTAAAAGTTTGTCCATATGCAATCATGTTTGATTTAATTGATCTAATAATTGATAATGTACTTATAACCCTTGCACGCGTCAGAATTCAAACTTTCTCGTCTCTTCCTTTACAAGAAAGTTAAGGTGTGGATGAGTATTTTTCTTAGTACCTACTGATATATTTTAGTTCGATTTGATGTCGGAATTAAATAAAATATCTATTTTTACGAGAAAAAAAATGATTTTACATCAAAATAGGCATTTCAAAGGAAAAGAAAAAACTGTTTTCACTGTTAAATCGAATATCGACGATTAGTGTTAAAAAAAAAAATAAAAAAAAAACTCAACACCGTAACCGCATTGCTTTCCGTTGAGAGTTCCTCTCATTTCCTCCTGGTTTTGTTTGTTTGTTTGTTTGCAAATTTCTTTGCTTTACGCTTCTCTAGTTCTCTTGCTTTATCATATGCCTTCTTCACGGGACATATCCATTCTTTTGTTTTCTTCTTAAAATTCTAACATCATATATATATATATATATATAATACTACCTCCATTCCTTAATATAAAACTTTCATTATATGTTGCAAAAATTAAGATCTTTTTTAATCAAAATATATATTACTCTCTTAAATAAAATTAGTGATATACAAGTCATATTTAAGATAATAATATTTATATTTTCGCAATATGTAATGAAAGTCTTATATTAAGGAATACAGGGAGTATTACACAACCCAATCATTAGCTCATTCTTCTCTATTACTCCATCCGTTTAATAATATAAGCTATTTAATACATTTAGCAAAAATTAAGAAAATAAAAATAAAATACTTTGTTCGTCAAAATATCAATATTATTCTCTTAAATAGAACTTGTATAGTATGTATATAACTAATTATATTTAAAATAGTAATATTAATATTTTGATTAACAAAGTACATTGTTGTTTGTATCATTAGTTCATTACTCATGGAATAGAGGTAGTATTTTGTTAACTTGCATTTACATTTCTACTCTTCTTTCTTTCTTCGTTCCCTTCTAATCAAAAGATTGCTCAATATCCATTGAAGATCAAATTATTCGTCAAGTATGGGAAACACAATAGTCACGTTTTTATATATTTTTGAATTCTTGATACGTCTTTACTATTATATTATATCAACTTATTCAAAGTCTTTTCAAATAGCTGTATAAATATCGTCAAATATGTACACATTTGTAATTTTAAAATATAAATATCCCGAATAATTATTAATCATTTAGTTTAAAAAATAATCTAAACATACCTTATAATATATTTTTCACGCATGATACCTCACGTATAATAGTCAAGTTTTTATATATTTCTTAATTCTTGATACGTTTTTTATTATTCCATTACGCCATTTTAGTCACGTCTATTTAAATATTTGAATTTCATCAATACATATACTTCTGTAATATAAAACAAAAGGGGATTTTTTTATTTTATTTTAGTATTTATAGTATATTTTATTCCATTTAGATGATAAATGTATATGTGACTCATACACAGATTTTTTAGTGACCCCACTAATAAAAACAAAAACTCTCTAAAACCTTTAAAAGTGTCGTGTGCCCCCATTATTCTATAATTCTGGATCCATCATTAACATTTGTCATAGTGGACCGATAATTTAGGACGGAGAGAGTACACAATAAAAACGGTCAAAATGAAGACATATAAAAATGGTTGAAATCGTAAAATGTAGAAACTCTAAACCAACAAGTCAAGAAGAACAATGTTTGCCAAGACCTTTGATATATAAGCCAAAAGAATAAGGGAACACTCAATCATAAGAGTACTCTTGTGGACGACCAAATGATTCCACACTAGACTATTTTTGTCGAGCAATTTCAAGGGGGCAACGTTAACTAACTAAAAATATTAATCTTAAATTTTAAATTAATGAATTTATGTTTACATATAAATTTGACTTTTGAGCACTTTTTTAATATGTTTACACTTTTAAGTCTTTAACCAACTCTTTTGCACTAAAAAGAGGTTTTAACTGAAAATTAGAAAGAGTTTCTATTAATATTTAAATTGGAGAAAAAAAACACGATTCAAATGACATTTCTTTTTCTTTAATAATAAGTTTTTTTAGTAGAAATGTTTAAAACGTGCATTGGATCGGTTTTAGGGCATTTTTAGAGTCTCTCTCTCTCTCTCTCTCTTAATTTTTTATTTATTTATTGGGTAGGGGACCTATCTATTGCAAAGAAATGAGGATTCAAGAAGCGGTGAGGGGATTCGAACTCATAACCTCTACGTCATCATGTGGCCTCAGCCTTGACCACTAGACTAATATCTCATTGACAATGTCGTTCTCTTTAATATTTGATTTAACAGTAGAAAAAGTCTATTTTCATAATATAAAAAAAATTATTTTTAATTTTAATATCAATCGTCAAATTATTTAGTCCAACAATAATAATAAAAACCGTTCCTCATCACCTTAACTTTCTTGCCTTTAGAGGTAGAAGATAACAAAACAAACCTACAACCACCAAAGCATAAGAGAACTTCTCCTTCAAGCCACGTCAATTATTGACCATGACAACATATATATTTTCATATTCCAAGCCTTAAGCGCAGATAAGACGATAAGACGGTTCACTTTCAACTAGTAGGTCGGGAGCTCGAATCATTCTGAAGGGGAAGTGGAGAACTACTATCAATCCTCTTTTAAAAAATAAAAAAAAATATTCCAAGCCTTCAAACTCTCGTGTTTTTCCAATTATTTCCCCTTTTTTATTATCACTAAACAATTTCAGTAGCATCACAAGGCCCAAGCCCAAATATTAGGCTGATGTCATTAACCCTTTGAATCAGATTGGCCCAATTGGACATCCATTATACAAGTGAAATAGACTTGATAATGATCAATTAAATTTGGATCAATTGGGTTCATTTAATAGGGCTGAAGCCCAAACAAAATCCAAACGCGGACCCCTCAATTATATATTTGGGCGTTGGCTTAAATAAAAAAACCAACGCCAACTGAACTTTTCTTTCCGACTCAATTTATTCGATATTTTTATTTATTCAATTTAATTTAAAAAATAAATAAATAATTCAATTTGAAATTTAATTTTCAATATTATTTTAACTTAGAGCTTTGATTTTTGTCTATCCTATTATGAGTTTTCCGAAGGCACTCGACAACCAAACTACTAGTGAGTGGAATTTTTTTTAGGGTAAAAAGTGCTCACTCCCCTTAAACTATTTCGTTTTTTGATTTTTGACCCTCAACTAAAAACGGTCAAGTTTTACCCCCTAAACTATTCTATTTTTTAGTTTGTGACCTTCCATCCATATTCTCCGTTACATCATAACGGAAATCCAAAAATTCAAGAACACTAAGCTATACTCCAACCAAAAAACCCAATTCTACAGAGAACCAACCCGAAATCCGAGCACATATTCTTACTCACAATGAAGAGACGAACCAGAGTATAAATTTTGAGCATCAAATTCTTCAAGAATCATCCAAAAAAGCCTAAAACTAATTAACTACAAATCTGCCAGAAAAAATAGTCCTAGAAACATAAATTTTCCAAAGAAAAGCCCAGTCATATGAGACCATTACACTAAAATCCAGTTATAAACACTTGTTCACAGTTAAAAGACGCAGCTATTTGTGAAGTTTGAGGTTCAAACTCATCAAGAATCAACCAGAAATCGCAAAAGAAGAACGAACAAAAATTTTGCCAGAAAATAATCACGAATAACATATTTTTCCAAGGAAAAGCCCAATCTTTGAGACCATTACTCCTAAATCCAAATATAAGATCTTATTCTCAGTTAAAAGAAGAAGATTTCTGTAAAGTTTGAGCTCCTAATTCATAAAGCATAAATCAAAAAACGTAAAATAGTAAAAGTACCATAATTCTGCCAGAAACCCCAATTTCAGTTATAAACTTTTAATTTAAGAAGATTACCTGCCAAGAACTCCAAAATCTGTCAAAGTAGACCTTTATACATCTTCCTAAAGAAGAATAATCCAAGGGAAAAGCGTCCAAATTTTCAAGAACATCCCAAAATGCCCCCATTATTTGGACTTCCGTTATGATGTAACGGAGAATATGGATGGAAGGTCACAAACCAAAAAACAGAATAGTTTAGGGGGTAAAACTTAACCGTTTTTAGTTGAGGGTCAGAAACCAAAAAAGGGAATAGTTTAAGGGGCGTGAGAACTTTTTACCCTTTTTTTTATCTATCTGAATAATTTAATTTAGTTTTAAATTCTTAATTGGATAAGTCTAAAAAATCTATTTTCGATACATTTCTATTTCTAACCCTACAGAAACGATCTTAGTATTCGGTATTTCTAACCAAAATAATAATTGTAGAAGAAATGAACATGTTATCAAACTCCCAAAAGAAGTATCAAAATCCAAAGACATTTCTCTCACCAAATGAGAAACTAATTTGACTGTATTTATTTAGAGATTGTTTTGTTAACATTAAAAAGGCAAAAGAGACCACCAACAACACAATCTCAAAAGTACCTTAAAAAGACCAAAAGAGACATTCAAGAAGCAAGAACACAAGTGAAAGTACTTATTAATTTACAGGGATAAATCAGCCAAGTCGAAAGTTCGAGAAACAGCTTTGCACCATGACTCCACCTTCTTCTTCCTCAATTCTTCGTTTAAAACTGGACTGAAAAGGGTGCCTTTCTTCTTCTTTGCCTCTGAAGTGAATATTTCTTGCTCTTTCCAAACACCGACGGCTAATCCAGCTGCATAGGCTGCTCCAATAGCTGTGGTCTCTATGTCAGCTGGTCTTAGCACCCGATGACCCAATATATCAGCCTGCATATTATTATAACACCATTATCTCTCAGAATATTCACATTCACTTGACAATGTACTTCGGATTATCCAATGATATTGCTACATGGAGCAATTTTTATTAGTATACTAGACAATGTACTAGAAAATCTGGAGTCGTGTTGAAATAACTGAAAGTTTAAGTTAAATGTGTTCAATTTGAATAAGCAGAGACAACTCAATACAAGAATCTCTCGGAATAGTTATGTTTATTTAAACCTTTAAAACAGATAATTAACCATCCAATGGACTAAGCCCCCCACCCCCCAAAAAAAGGCTCATATATAGGGTGCATGTATTAGATGAATGTGTTAATATGATGCGCAATTGATCATAAATTAGTGATGAGAGCCAGACCTGAATTTGCATCAGAAGGCCGTTAACAGTAGCGCCTCCATCTACTCTAAGTAAGAAAACCTCCTTCTCCTTCTCACCTTTTTCTATATTCTCCCCAACATCCTTTTGCATTGAATCCAACACATCTTTCACTTGGAAGCACATGCTCTCAAGCACAGCCCGAGCAATATGAGACTTGTTTGTAAACCTTGTGATACCAATGCACACCCCTCGAGCATCATCCCGCCACCATGGAGCGAACAATCCGTTAAATGCCGGCACGAAATAAACCCCTCCTGTTGTTGTCACCTTTGAAGCCAAGGCTTCAATCTCACTTGCATTGTTGATAATGCCAAGGCTATCTCTAAGCCACTGCACAGCAGCACCAGCAATAGCAATCGACCCTTCTAGTGCATAATTCGTAGGAGCTTCTGGTCCGAGCTTAAAAGCTACTGTACTTAAAAGTCCATGTTTGGACTTATAAATCTCATCGCCCGTATTCAGTAGTATAAAAGCCCCAGTGCCATACGTGCTTTTGGCCTCACCTTTCCGACAAGCATGCCCCAACATTGCTGCATGTTGATCACCAAGACATCCAGCCAATGGAACCCCAGTAATTGGCCACCCTTTCGTAATTTCTCCTATAACCTCCGCATTGCTGACAATTTTCGGTAAAATACTCTCGGGGATTCCTAGTGTATCCAATGTAGGCTTATCCCATTCAAGTGTTTTAAGATTCATTAACATAGTTCTCGACGCATTAGAAACATCAGTAACATGCAAACCATCTTTTACCCCTCCAGTTAAGTTCCATATTAACCAAGAATCTACAGTTCCAAACAACGCATCGCCTTTCTTCATAGCCACCTTGACAGCATCAACATTCTCCATCAACCATAACAGCTTCAATGCACTAAAATATGTGCTTATTGGCAATCCACAGGTCTCAACGAAATGGTTTTTTCCTCCTGATAACTCATTCTCCAATTTTCTGAATAGGAACAAATAATTGCACCAAGAGTAAAAAAAATGGTTGATTTGATTAGTTGAACAATAGCACACAAAGACCAAAAATGCAAAAGTCCAAAAGTCCTATCTTTCATAAATGAAGTCAAGCAGAATATATAGACAGCAGAAATGACCACTACGAACATTCCTCATACTCCCAAATTAGTTGCACCAAAACATAATATAATTTTATGTTCCAAATTAGTTGTCCTCGAATGATTTTAATGCCGAATTTATTCTTTTTTCCCAACAAGTATCCTTATAATTTATTAGTTCAACAAACATAACATTTATTCTATACAAAGTTTCGACATGATGTTTGGTTATTCGACTAAAAAAACCAACATAACTAGCATTTTTCTTAATTTGTGTAAAATTTGATTTAGAACTACAACTACAAATTATGGATCTAATCATGAAAAAAATACAAACCCAATTCAAAGAAGTACAATTCAAGAAAAGGGTAATGAACATAATCAATAAACACAAATTAAAAATTGAATCTTTTAAGGTTACAATCAGAAAAAATGCAAAATAAAAATAAATAATACCTGCAAATAGAACTAGTACGAACATCCATCCAAACAATGGCGTTATAGAGAGGAAGACCAGTGGATTTGCTCCAAACCACAGTTGTCTCTCTCTGATTTGTTAAACCAATACCTTTCAATCCATTATCAACATTATGTCCATCCGCAGTTGCCTTATCAAGAGCCTTCGTAATACACAATCTAACACTCTCGATAATCTCCATCGGATCATGTTCAACCCATCTATTAAAATACAAAACCCAAATCAAGAAACATTAAAAATCCAAAAACCCATCTGGAAAAGATTCATACTTTGAAAAAATATCTAAAAACCCATCTAAAAAAATCTTAATTTGAAAAGAAATGAAGCGAAAAAATATATATACCCTGCTTCTGGGTAGAATTGAGTGAACTCTACTTGGTGAGATCCAATAGGATTGGCATGGCGATCATAGATGAAGAATCTGGTACTGGTGGTACCTTGATCAATGGAACCAATGAAAATTTCTTCCTCGGACATTTTTTTGTTTTTGTTTGTGTTCTTTCTTCTTTTTGTTTTGGTTTATGTTTTTTTTCCTTTCTTTTTGCTGAAATGGCGTCTTATGAAACAGGGGAAAAACAGAGTCCTTTATTTCATGATCAATTCTGTAATGGATCAGGCCTACCAAGTGGATATGGACCACTTGGTTCACATTCAGTCACATCACAATTTTGATTAAAATAATAAAAATATTCCCCCTTTTGCAGTCATTGTTTGGCGATTTTTATTATTTTTTAATTAAAAGATGGATGTAGTTGATCGTGATCGTTTTGACTACGCCTCACTTCAGAAAGCTAGTGCCTATATCGAAATTTTTCCATAAATATTCTCTGGTTACAGAGCAAAAAAGTCAAAATCTTGTTTATAGATAGAGCTCACGGCTCCTATGCGGGATATCATCCCAGATGTCGGATGAGATTTTTTAACGGTCTAGATTTGGAGAGAGAATTTTTTTTTTTTAAGTCAGCCGCAACTTTTCTCTCTCTAAATCTAACCCGTTCAAAATCTCATCCGACGGCTCCAGTTATTCCGTAGGTGCGAAAAAAGTACTGTTCTGCATAGGAACCGGACTGATAGATAGATAGTGATGCGCGATGAAATCAATCAATGGACGTGTGAATAATTTAGTGGGCAGTTTATTGGGAATGCTGACGGTATTATCCCATTCTATATCCAATTAAAACAAAAATAAAAAAAATATTAAAGTAAGATTCTAAATTTCTAATGGTCGAATAGCTTTTTAACAGAAACGCTGGATATTTATTTAATATCAGAAAAAAGTTGTGGTAGGAGGAAATTCGGAGGATTTCCAAACCATTAAGATGAGGTTCTGGATCTCATAACATATTTAGCCAATACATCAGTAGATGAATTACACAATCTATGAACATATGATATATCGGCTAACCTAATTCCCTGGACTTCCTTAATTAGACTAATAAAAAGACCAATGGGCGACAAATCTTCGTCTTCATTGTGTATGCGGGTGACCAGCGCTTTGCAATCAATTTCTATAAGATGTATTTGATAACCATTGGAAGCAGCAAACTTAATTCCCTCGAAGAGAGTCATAGCTTCTGAATGTTCGGGACTAGGCGTAATGCTGAGGTGATTGGCAAAACCAGCTATGAATGCTCCTTCCTAATGGTCGAATAGCTAGTAATTCTTTTTTTTTTTATGAATAAGAAATTTTTCATTAATCACAATGTAGCCGAGACCATTACAATCAAAGAAAAATCTGAAATTACAAGAAAATAAAAGTTATACAATGATTTAAAAAACCATGATAACATACAAAATTCACAACCAATAAAACTTGGGTGGTTAGGATATACTAAATTAAAAACTAGTAAGATAAACAAATACATAATCTACTTTTTTTCGCAGCATCTCCATCGCAATCCTTGAACCACAGAGTCAGGAGAAAATCAATTTCAACATCTTCCTTCGAGATCGACAATTTATAGGACCATTGGCGTATCAACCGTCCTACAAATTGCCTTGGGAAGATGTAGAAAGTTGATAAAAGCCCAGATCAAGTCCGGGTTGAAAGATTTCTCCTAGGGATTGAGCCAACAAGTCTAGATCTGTGAAAATCTGAGACATATGTAACCTCCATGTCTTGAATCTTGAAAAAAACACTTTGAAAGAAATATCATATGATTTGTGGTACAAAATAAATATATAAAAAGTAAATAAAAGTAAATAAGTGGCCAAGATTTGACCATTGGCTGGCCAGAGGCAGAGGAGAAAGGAGCAGCTGGAACGCCAAGGGAGGGGGGAGAGAGAGAGAAAAAAAAGGGAGAAAAATGAGCTTTTATCCGTAGGAATAGCTAGTAATTCAGAATATTGATATCAGTATCTGACAACTTAAAAAATATTATTTTATAAAAATACTAAATTAATTAATTTGCTAACCATGGGTTTTCGAGGCATCTTTTAGTTTTTTTTTCTAGTTAAGTTGCGAATGTTGATTTTAATTAACTGAATTACAAGTAAGAAACAACATTTAAGATATTACATGATGCAAAAATTGTTTGGGATTCAAAGTGAAATTTTTTGTTATTCTAGGGCAAAATGACTATAGAAGCAAATAATAAGGTAAGACCAATACAATCATTTGAAATTCATTATCTTTTTATTATTATTATTATTATTATTATTATTATTAATACTATAGTAAATGCACAATTATCATTTTCCTATTATTATATCAACTTGCAATATCTTTTATATCCAAATTATAATGCCAACTATTAGTATGTATAAGAAGATGAAGATACATTTAGAGATCATAAATTATTGTAAATTACATATTGTTTTTTAATGCGCAATAATACTTCCTTCATTCCTAAATATAAGGCTTTCATTATATGTTGCGAAAATTAATGAAGAAAAAATTACGATATTTTTATAATCAATATATTAATATTACTCTCTTAAAGAATACTTGTATACCATTTAGTTATATTTAAGAGAGTAGTATTAATATTTTAATTACAAAAATATCTTAATTTTTACTTCCTTAATTTTCTTAATATGTCTTGAAAGTATTATATTTAGGATTGGAGGTAGTATATGTTTATTCCCTTGATAAATGAGTGTTACTCGCCGATAACGAAAATTAATCTTAGGTTGTGATGAGGTAAAAGGACAGTTCCGAATCTTCAAATATATTTTCTAATACACTCCTAGTACATTAATGATATTAATGAGTTTAAACTAATTGTGTAATTCTATATATTATATTACTTTTACCTGTATATTAGAAAGTATATTAAAAGATTCAGAATCAATAAAGAATTCCCCCCTTATAAAAAGTGGTCTCAATTCTTGACTTATAAACATTATTTTTGGATGGAAGGGATAATAGTTTTTTTTTTTGTGAAAATGAAAAACAGAATTGAGAATAATAAAAGGAATTAATAAGATAAAACCAAAAGGTGTCACGGGGTAAATTCTGCACGTGCGAAATTTTTCTCGTTCGTTAAATTAAAATTTTGACTTTTAAGATTGATTTAAAACGAAAATATGTTCTGAGTTTCAAAACATCTATCATGATTTTATCGAGCGAAACACCTCTTCTAAGTCTTAAAATACCTATACTGAATCGTTCCGTATATACTGAAAAAATTATTTCGCATAGGATTCGGACTGCCAAAAGGATTATCCATTTGCCATTGGGAATGCAGTCCGGCTCCTGTGCGGAACAACCTAAGTTCTGCAAGTGCGGGACACAACCAGGGCCGTTGATTTCATTTTAAAAGAGGATCGATGGTTGAGATTTAAAAGAGGGTTAAAAAGATACATATGTAATTTCACAAATAAATAATAATAATAACAGCAAAAAGTAACACGCAACCGTCACATCGGTTGGGTTACCGAGGTGAGAGAAAACGGCAGAAAAGTAAAAAAAGTACATTTCTACAAGAACACATATTTTTGTGCAATGAACACATTTCTTGTATATTGAGAACACATGCTTTCTGTCAGAGAACACATGTTCTTATATATTTGCGATTAATGAACATGTGTTTTTGTGCGGTGAACACATGTTCTTATATATTTGTGATTAATGAACATGTGTTTTTGTGCAGTGAACACATGTTCTTGATTATGAACACATGTTTTTGTTTTGCGAACACAAATTTTTTACTCCCTCCATTCCTAAATATAAGACTCTTTAGATAATTTGAGAAAATTAAAGAAGTTGTCTTTTTCACTCAAATTTACAATATTACCCCCACCCTCCCTCCTTCACTCCTACGCCATAAAGAAAACAAAGGAAAAAAATCATTCATAAATTTCTTTCAAGTCAGGATTACAATTTGTTCAAATCAGCAGCAAATTTCTTCAAATCAGTAGCAAATCAGCCGCAAATTTCTTCAAATCAGCAGCAAAAATCAACATTGCAATTTGAAACGAGTACCAAATCAACATCTCTTATCAAGAACTGTAGAAGGCATAAGGTGGGATGGCAGAGGAGGTAAAAAAAAATTTGTTGATGGTATAATTGGAATAAATTGTTGACAATTATTAAAAAACCTTAAACGACAATTAATTTTGACACCTAGATATCTCCTAAACGACAATTAATAGGGAATGGAGGGAGTATTAGTGAACACATGTTCTTGTTTATTGAACACATGTTTTTCAAAATTTTATTTTCCCGCCAAAAAAATCTTCTCCCAGTTAAAAGTAAGAAAGAGAAAAAAGAGCTCAAAGTTTATCCCTAAATACCCCTATTTTGATACATCCGTTGGATAAAAAAATACAAAATCCAATGGCTAACAGTTTAACCCGTATATACTGAATTTTCTTGTTCAGCATATGAGCCGTGGTGTTGGGAATGGGTGCACGCAATTCAATACAAAATCTGATGTAAAAAACCGAAAAATTCTGATATAGACCTGGGCTATATGTGGGGTTGTGGACCACTTGGTCCACAATCAACCACATCAATTCTTTTGATTAAAAAAATAAATTTCATAAGCGCCACACTTTGCTTTTTATTATTTTAATCAAAACTGTGATGCTACTGAACGTGACTAGCCAGAGTGCTAGCAGCCCATATCGAATTGTTCTAAAAACCGTTGGAGTTGGTTCCAAAATTGCACTTTTTATCATAATTAACCGCTCACCTACACTCGCTTCTAACGTGTTTGTTCCTCACACCACCGTTGGAAGGATTATTTTGCTAATGTGAAGGGAACAAATTTTCTCTTAATTCACTTTCATTCATTTCGACATTAATAGACGAAGTAAATAAGTTATTTATCTCACAATTCACATTTCTTTCTCATCTTCTTTCACTTTACATTCTCTTTCACTATACATCCCAACCACATATAGACTGAGGAAATATTCCTTAAAAAAATTGTTTACCAAAAAAAGGAAAATTCAATTCTAATCAAATCTAACACAACATATGTAAAATTTACAAGCACTATTACAAAACACTTTAATTTTCAAGTTTTGTATGGTATAGGACAAATTTGACTATCGAATATAAAATTAAAAATTTGAGATTAAATAATATTCATCTTTTTCAAGTGTTCAATGTATGAGAATAAATATTCATAAAAATGTATTCTCATGTGATAAAGATTTATTTTATTTAATAGAAGTTCACAAAACTAAAAAAATATTATAAACTTTCTATCATTAAATGTGCGAGAGAGCCTGGCCGAAAGTTTATATGTTTCATATTCCCGCTCTAGATTTCCATTTCCCAACAAACTTATGTATAAATGTCCCCAAAACATCACTCGCTCCACATCATCCACCTCTCACACCGTCAGATCATCCCAATTTCTCCATCCCCAAAAATCCAACGTCCCATAACCGATCAATTATCAACAAAGTTGTACAATCTCGAAGCAGCATATTCCCTCACACATCATCCTCGTATTTTTCCCTTCCCTCCTTATTACAAAATATAAACCTTTACTCCCTCCACC
This sequence comes from Vinca minor, assembly GCA_026122235.1. NCBI lineage: Eukaryota > Viridiplantae > Streptophyta > Magnoliopsida > Gentianales > Apocynaceae > Vinca > Vinca minor. The sequence goes on along the minus strand of JAOCZM010000246.1, from coordinate 6,471,103 downwards.
CCACTAGCAAACCTCTCTTCACATTTCTCCTCTTCGTCTCCCCCATTTTTTTAGGCTTCCGGTGGTGAAGGATGACGTCAGCAGTGTTAATGCCAGATCTTGGCACTCAGATAGTGATTCCAGTGTGTGCTGTTATCCAGGACGAAGGCAGGAATTTGGTGTTTGTGGGCGAAACTAATAAAAAATTTTGGGCAATAAAAAAGGCAAAAAAAAAATTTTAGGGCGCGAAATTGATAAAATTTTTCAAAATACATATAAAATTTCGATAAATAGTAGTATTTTTAAAAATCTTACTGGTCTTCGCCCATGCTGTTATCGGAATCGTCTTCTCGTTAATCCAGTGGGTCATAGTTTCCCGCGTTAAAGTCTCGCCGGAACGAAATTCTTCGAGTAATAATAATAAGACGAAGAATGGTTTTTTTTTTTTTGCTAAGTAAGAAGAAGAATGGTTACAATGATTACTTAATTGAGGAAGAAGAAGGCATCAATGACCACAACGTCGTCGTTAAGTGTGCTGAGATTCAAAACGCCATCTCTGAAGGTGATTTTGTGTTTCAATTTTTATATCTGTTTGCATTTAGTTGATTTGAAAGGAAAATTAATGTTAAATTTGTAATCTTTTTAAGTTTAATTTAGAAAAAAATATCGTCTTTATTTATATACTTTCAGAAATTAAATTTGAATCCTACGAATCATTCAGCTGATTGTTTATTTATTCTGATTTATATGTGTAGTTTCATTTTGTATTTCCATGGCGGCGAAGGTGATTTAGGGTTTTTGATTAAGATGGAGGTGAAGCAATATTGAGTCTTTGTCGTGTCTGTATAATTTGTCATGCTGCTCTGGAGATCAGATCTGCCTTAGACGCATTTAATTTTGTTATTTTGAAGTGCGGGTTCTATATATAGAAATAATATTTGTTTAGACTGAGATTTTCGGTAGATTTTAGTTTTAATATTATATTGTTAATGCTCTTAAAAGATTCTAGTTGTATCTGGGGTAGTTGTCTTTTAGATATCAACAATTCGAGTATGGACTAGAGCTATAGAGTAGGGCTCAGACCACTTTACCCTGAATTACGCACGTCGCCCTTACATTTTAAAAAAAAAGAGAAAAATCCTCCCCGGTCAGTCACTCACTCCCCTCCTGCTCTTCTTGTATGCTCCACCCCCAAATTCACCAAACTCTTCCTCCCCGGAACGTCGATTTTGAAATCGGAAACCGGAAGAGGAACAACGGCATCGGAGCGTTTTGCATCGGTGAAGAAGAAATCCATAAAGTTGGAAAACGAGAGCCTTGAATCCAGGCCGGGATAAAATCCCCACCTCCTCCCATCTGCAAATACTAGCCCAGAGAACTCACTTCGGGCAGTTCTATCATCATCTGCTTATCGGTGGTGGGTCCACCGCTGCTCTCGTCCCGGAGGGAGGAAGAAGATCCGCCGGCCGGGAAATCCTGTTGGAGTTTTCTCTTTGATTATTATTATTACGATCTTCCTGATCGGCCGGGAGAAATTTGGACATACGGTAAAGAGGTGTGCCGGAGCATACAAGAAGAGGAGGGAGGGGAGTGAGTGACCGACCGGGGAGGATTTTTCTCTTTTTTTTTTAAATGTAAGGGCGACGTGGCCAATTCAAGGCCAAGTGGTCTAGGACCCTACCTATGGCCCTGGTTCATATCAGAATTTTCCTTTAGATATCGCATCTGGGTAAAGTTTTATGACTTTTTTGCCCCTGATTGGTAATGATATATACATATAAGAGTATTTTTAAGCACTCCGGCTCCTATGCTGAATATTTGCCCTTGATTGTTCAGTATATGCAGGTGTTCACTATATCGCGGCATAGTTCGTCACTTTATTGAATTTTCAGATCTTTTAATTCAACAAATTTGACTTAAAGCAGGTATTTAGGGATAAACTTTGAACTCTTTTTTTTTGCGGGAAACGAATTTTTAAATTCCCCTTTTCTCTTTCTTACTTTTAATTGAAAGAAGATAAATGAGGATCCCTAAAATATCTCTCATTTCAAATTGAAGTGTTTAGAATAACAGAACATGCGTTCACAAAACAAAAACATGTGTTCACTGCACAAAAACACATGTTCATTAATGATAAATATACAAGAACTTGTGTTCACTGTGCAAAAATACATGTTCATTAATCACAAATATACAAGAACATTTATTTATTGCACAAAAATATGTGTTCATAATATACAAGAACATGTATTCATTGCACAAAAATATGTGTTCTTGTAGAAAGATGCCTTTTTGCCTTTTCTACTGTTTTCTCTCACCTCGGTAACCCAACCGATGTGACGGTTGCGTGTTCCCTTTTTTCTTATTTGTGAAATTACATATGTATCATTTTAACCCTCTTTTAAATTGCAGTCGTTGATCCATCTGAAAAATGAAATCAACGGCCCTCGGCGTGGCTCGCACGTGCGGAACTTTGGCTGTTCCGCACAGGAGCCGGACTGATTTTTAAGGTATCTCGAGTACCACCATGTGGGCAATGCACATGTGCTGTGTTTGGCCTGTAGTTCACATTGTTGTATTTCTTTGATTACGTTCTTGTATGATTATGTAATACTTATAAAGAAGTTGTATTTCCCCTTTATATTTTCAAGTTTTATTTTAATTTTTTTTTTAAAAATAGTTTATTTACAAGAAATAATAATAATACTTGGATTAAATTTGGTCCGGCTAGAAACTTAGACTGAGGCCCACAATCTATTAGGATTGAGTCTGAGTATGAAACTTCAAGCATTATCCCCTAGAAAAACTGGTTTTGGTCCGAGACTAGTCTGAGACTAGAACCCCGATTTATTGTTAATATTACTTTTGGATCTATTGTATAAATCCTTTTGTGTTTTCATATATGGTGTATTCTGATTATTGGACAAGAAGGTAGAACTTATGAATTTGCTTAAAAGAAGACTGCTAATCATCTTCAAGTAGGAGTGGATTTGTTGGTTTGTAAGTCATGTTGCACTTATCAAGGGGGACTAATGGTGTCTTCTTGTTACAGGTGCTACATCATTTTTGTTTACGGAATACAAATATGTTGGCCTTTTCATGGCTGCTTTTGCGATCCTTATCTTCCTCTTCCTGGGATCCGTCGAGGGATTCAGCACAAAGAGACAGCCTTGCACGTATAACAAGGAGAATACGTGCAAACCTGCCCTTGCAACTTCCGTATTTAGCACTCTATCCTTCTTGCTCGGTGCTGTTACCTCAGTTGTTTCTGGTTTCCTCGGGATGAAAATTGCTACCTATGCCAATGCAAGGACCACTCTGGAGGCTAGAAAAGGTGTTGGCAAGACTTTTATCATCGCATTCAGGTCTGGTGCAGCAATGGGATTTCTCCTTGCAGCAAATGGGCTTTTGGTGCTCTACATTGCAATCAACCTCTTTAAGCTGTACTATGGTAGTGACTGGGAGGGGCTTTTCGAGGCCATTACTGGCTATGGTCTTGGTGGATCTTCCATGGCTCTCTTCGGCAGAGTCGGTGGAGGTATCTATACCAAGGCTGCTGATGTTGGTGCTGATCTTGTCGGGAAGGTCAAACGGAACATTCCTGAGGATGATCCGAGAAATCCCTCTGTAAGCCAGCATTGCCTTTCTGAAGTTACCTACTTTTGATATCTTTTAAATGTAAGAGAAATCTTAATAATTTTGCTTCTTTTTGTTGTTCGTTACAGGTGATTGCTGACAATGTGGGGGATAATGTTGGTGATATTGCTGGAATGGGGTCTGATCTTTTCGGTTCTTATGCTGAATCATCATGTGCTGCCCTTGTTGTGGCTTCTATTTCCTCTTTTGGAATCGATCATGACTTCACTGCAATGTTATATCCATTGCTGATTAGTTCCATGGGAATTATTGTCTGCTTGATTACAACCCTTTTTGCAACCGTCAAAGAAATTGAGCCTGCACTTAAGAAGCAGCTTATTATCTCCACTGTTCTTATGACTGTTGGAGTTGCAATAGTTACATGGGCTTGCTTGCCGTCTTCGTTTACAATTTTTCAACTTCGGTACTCAGAAGGTTGTCAAGAACTGGTAAGACAAGTCTTTGTTTAAGGGGAGTACATATACAGGCATAGCATTGTCTCTAATCTTTCATTGTTTCCCCCCCTAGAAAACTTGTCAGGTTACGGTTCTCTGCCGCATTATTTTTCTTGGCCCTCTCTGTGTATGTTATGTTGGTTTGTACCTGAGATGTCTCTTGATTCCATCATAGTCTATTTTTTTTCTCTAATTCTGTGCATATTTTTTTGCCAACTTTTCTCTTGGGTCTCTTAGTTATTGAATTTGCATGCAGCTAGATTCTCTATTATTCAATGCTTATGTATATCACTTCAAATTACTTCTATTACTGACAAGTTCTGCGCTTTCGGGGGTCTTCTTCAAATTTTATTTGTCTCAGCTATAAAATTGGAACTTCCATTTCTGTTTTTGTGCCTTCCGCAGGCAGCTATTCTTGTGTGTTGGTGTGGGTCTCTGGGCCGGGCTTATTATTGGATTTGTAACAGAGTATTATACCAGCAATGCTTACAGGTAGGAAGAAAACTTTACTTTTGAGTTTTATTAAGGTGTACATATACTAGTACTCCCTAGAATTTTACTTTTTGAGTTTTTATCATGGTCTACATATACTAATACTCCCTATTGTTTTGCTGGAATTTTACAGTCCTGTGCAAGATGTTGCTGATTCCTGCAGGACTGGAGCTGCAACAAATGTTATTTTTGGACTTGCCTTGGGCTACAAATCAGTGATCATTCCTATTTTTGCTATCACTATAAGTATTTTTGTTAGTTTTAGTTTTGCTGCAATGTACGGAATTGCTATGGCTGCCCTTGGAATGCTGAGCACAATTGCTACTGGGTTGGCTATTGATGCTTATGGACCCATCAGTGATAATGCTGGAGGCATTTCTGAGACGGCAGGAATGAGTCACAGAATTCGTGAGAGAACTGATGCTCTTGATGCCGCTGGAAACACCACTGCTGCCATTGGAAAGGTATTATAATTTTGTTCTGTGGCTTAATACCGTCAGCCATTCACTTCTCTTGATGTTCTCATCTTATCATTCTTTTAATATTTTTTGTAAGGTTTTGCCATTGGATCTGCTGCCCTTGTTTCTCTGGCACTGTTCGGAGCCTTTGTCAGCCGAGCAGCTATTTCCACAGTTGATGTCTTGACTCCTAAGGTCTTCATTGGTTTGATCGTTGGTGCCATGCTTCCGTACTGGTTCTCTGCTATGACAATGAAGAGTGTCGGAAGTGCAGCTCTAAAGATGGTCGAGGAAGTCCGCAGGCAATTTAATACTATCCCCGGGCTCATGGAGGGTACTGGAAAGCCTGACTATGCCACCTGCGTGAAGATCTCTACTGATGCATCTATTAAGGAGATGATTCCTCCGGGTGCTCTAGTAATGCTTACACCTCTCATTGTTGGTACCCTATTTGGTGTGGAGACCCTCTCTGGGGTACTTGCTGGTTCCCTTGTTTCTGGTGTCCAGGTATGAGTTATGATTGTAGTTACAAGTTCATGTTGTTTAAGCTGGTTAGTGTATTTACCTAACTGATTTTTTTTTGCTTTTTCGATTTTCAGATAGCAATTTCTGCTTCCAACACCGGTGGTGCTTGGGACGATGCGAATAAGTACATTGAGGTAATTATATATCGCATAATCCATTAGTGGAATTGCTTTTAGTTAGAACATTTCAGTTGATACTCCATTTGTGTTTGTATTAATATGCTTTTTTGGAAATTAACTTACAGGCCGGTGCTTCTGAGCATGCCAGAACCCTAGGACCGAATGGATCTGAACCCCACAAGGCTGCTGTTATCGGAGATACGATTGGGGATCCTCTTAAGGACACTTCAGGTCCATCACTCTACATTCTCATCAAGCTGATGGCTGTCGAGTCTCTTGTTTTCGCTCCCTTCTTTGCAACTCACGGTGGTTTGCTTTTCAAGATTTGGTGAAAAAGAAATGGAGGAGTTGCTCTCAGATTCTTTTCCTTGTAGCATTATCCTCGGCACTTAATTATCTTCGCCATTCCATCAGCACTCTTTTATCGTCTCAAAATTTTCCATTGAAATTTTCCTTTTAAATTTTAGTTTTTAGTTATTTTTTGTCGAGTTGATGATATGATGAAGATGATAACCGTGCTGTCGAGAATCAGGATCCAAGAAGCTGTTCTTAAATACACAGCACACGAGAGTTGGGAACTCGTTTAGGTTTTCTTGACCTCCTAGATCAGTTTAGTTTCTAGATTTTCTTTGTGTGCGATTGGTTAGCTAAATGAAGACTATGGCTAAATTGTGGTGATACATATTAATGATTTAGCTTCTGCATTTTTGTTGTCCATTTTTGTTTGGGATAAACATCAAATTCCTCGTCACCTAGTACGGATCATCCGATGATGACAAGGTATTCACATTCCATACTTGTCTAAATGATGAAGGGATTATGCTACCCATTCCTACTATAAAGCAACAATTGTTTTTCAGTGTCAATCCTCTATCCTTTTGCTCAATCAAACTACTCTCCATATCCTTCGTTCTTTGGAATCAAGGTTTTCTCTTTTTCCTTTTATTTTCTTGCAAAAATAGGGAATTTAATTTAATTTGATCAGTTTCTCATGATTCAGATTTGAGTGCAAGATCTGATTTTGATCTATGGGTTCTATAGCAAAATCTTGTTTTGATATTGGGTTCTTCTTATATTTGTAAAGAAAGAAATAAATGGGTAATGCTGCCGACTCAATATGATATTGAAGATGTTCAAGAACACCGCAATAATCTAATGGAGAAAGTAACTTTGTTCGTCTGCATACATGCTTACAATATAATAATCAAATATTCCAAGACTTGAGAAGATAATGCAGAAAGTTGAGCATTCTTACAATGGAAAACTCCAAAAGACCAGCTGATTTCAGTTTTACTATGAATTTTCATTTTACCTCCTCAATACAGATGAGATCAGGGGACAAAGTCAAATGATATCTGCATTGTGAAACTGCAAGGACATAATCATGGAAGCAAATCAAATTTCTCCGCGATAGCCACCAGAACCAAAATAATCTCTCCTTGAGCTTGCCATCTGCGAAATCCTTTGTTGCTCTAACTTGGGACAATCACCGATACGATGACCAAGTCCACCACAGTAAGCACAGCCTTTAACTCCACTGGCATCTGTGATTGCTTCTAAATCTTCCATTGGATCATTCAGTTCTGCTAGAACTGGAGGTATTCTCTGTTTCGCTTCTTGTAGCAAATGCTTCAAATCCAAAAGTGTTGTCTCGCTCTGGTTCTTATTGATAAACGTTGTTGCAATACCAGTCTTTCCACATCTTCCTGTACGACCAATTCTATGCACGTAATTTTCAATTTCGGCTGGCATGTCATAGTTAATCACATGCTGAATATCGGGAAAATCCAAACCCTTTGAGGCAACATCAGTGGCAACTAAGACGTCTTTCTTGCCTTCTTTAAAAGATTTGATAGAGTATTCTCTCTCTTCTTGATCTTTGCCTCCGTGGACAGCCACCGCTTCAACTCCCTTTAACAAAAGATATTCATGTATGTCATCGACATCAGCTTTGTTCTCACAGAATATTAGAACTGGTGGCGGGGTCTTCTGCAAGCATTCGAGGAGATAAACAATCTTTGCTTCCTGCTTCACATACTCTACCTCTTGAATCACATCAAGATTTGCTGCTCCAGCCCTTCCAACATTCACCACTACAGGCTTCACCAATGCACTTCTTGCAAAGTTCTGGATCTTTGTGGGCATCGTAGCAGAGAATAGAAGAGTTTGCCTTTGAGCTTTAAAGTGATCAAATACTTCTCTAATGTCATCTTCGAAACCCAAATCTACTAACCTATCTGCCTCATCCAATGTCAAGTACCTATAGAAGTGAACAAAATGGTAAGTAACAGGAGTTGAAATACAAACACACTGTTACTAAAGCAATAAGGTGCTAGTTTATCTTGTCAGACATGATTACATCTGTAGCAACACGAATAGTCATGAGAGCAAGGAAGCAGAAGACAATAATCACACAAAACCCGCGGGGAGGACCCAACCAAAAGACACTAGACGGACTAACAGAAAGCGAGACAGTTTCACTATTCCAAAAGCTCTAACTTCAAAATTTCTAATAGCTGCTCCTAATTAAACTAAGGGATGTCCAATATCTATTCCTGTGGTTAACCATATTATATAGAATATCCAAATGCAGATAATAGCTACTTGAATATAACAACATCCATATAATTCTAGGAACACGGAGATAAATACTAATTAATAAGCCAAAAAAAGTAACCTGCAGGAATCGAGATTCATCTTTTTCTTGGCAAGCATGTCCTTTAATCTACCTGGTGTAGCAACCACTATATGAACACCTTTCTTCACGATATCTAACTGGGATTTCATGTCAACTCCACCAATACAAAGCAAAGGCCTCAATTCAGGATAATCATGCTCTCTCATGGTTTCAAGAAATTGTTCCACAACCTCAAATGTTTGCCTAGCAAGCTCCCTTGATGGGCAAATAATCAAACCAAATGGTCCTTCTCCTGGAGCAATTGGCATCATGATCTCTTCTTGTAATGCAATCATAATAAGAGGCAATACAAACACAAGCGTTTTACCAGACCCTGTAAATGCAATCCCAATCATGTCCCTTCCTGACAAAATAACAGGAAGTCCTTGAACTTGAATGGGGGTTGGTTGTACAATACCCTTAGCCTTAAGCATCTTCAAAATTGGTTCAGGAAACCTCATATCCTTAAAGTTCTTGATAGGTGGAGGAATTTCTTCACCATCAACAATAATGTGCCACTGTTTTCTTATCCCATCACATGATTTCTTGGACATCCTCCTTATAGGTAATGGCGGTTTCCAACCAGTACACAATGGCTCCGTATAAGTAATCCCTTTAGCCAACTCCCTCACAGACATTAAAGTCTTGCGATCAGGTAAATGTTCTATCATCTCTTTCTCCTTCATTACCATTTGCTCTGTGTGGCTTACTTCAGGTTGTTCTTTCTTTAATTGTGTGGCTTTAACAAGTAAACTGGGTTTTGCCTCTACAAGCTTCATATTTTCAGCTTCTTCTTCAAGGGCAGAAGACTGACCTTTCCTCTGTAATATCTTTTGTGCTTCAATGGCCCTGCGCTTTGCAACTGGAATATACTCAACATAATCATCTTCTTCCTCCATCATATCCTGTAAATTTCGAATTATATCAAAGTGTTGAAAGCTTCAAACTTTATTAAATCATAAACGGAACCAAGGGATATGGGGAGCAAAGATTTTAAAAATTCTGTATTTTTCTCTTATAAATATCAAAATTCAAATTGGGTAAATTTTCGATATAGAAGATGGAGGGGGGAAAAATAGAGGGTTATGGAAAAGGAGGAGAGGGAGAAAGGAGATCTATGGAAGATTAGAATAAAGAGGGGCGGTACGGACGGAGAGGCCGGTGGCGCTGGGTGGAGGAAGGAGCGGTAGATGTCGAGGGAAGAAGAAAGAGGCTTAAGATCTGGCTCTTGGAGGAGGGTTTTAACTTTTAGGGTTAACTTCTTTTCTTTTTCTTCTTTTTTCAATTAGTAACTTTTTCCTAAATGTATGAATATCCTATTTTCTATTCTTTTGTTAAAAAAATATCTTTTTTTTGGTAATTTTAGAATGAATGGCGGTAAAATAGCCTAAAACATCTTCTACGTATTTCGAGTTTTATACTTGGTCATGTATATTTAATTTTAATTTTTAAGGTACATCGTGTATTTTTGACCTGCCAATAAAAAATTTCTGTTAACTTTTTTGTCAAAAATCCATTAAGTCAGTCATGTGCCTCACACATGAGGTATTATTTAAGGATATTTCGGACATTTCAATATATTTTTCACAATAAAAACTTAGGTATTCAATTATTAAATAAAATAACTATGAATATCAAATTAAAAAAATAAAAATTTCTAAACCATGTTCTACCCCTTCATCTTCATCCCCTAACCCTTCTCCACCACCGCCGCCGCCGACCACTAAGTTGCACACCATTCTCTAGATTTTTCCTCTGCCCTTAACTCAAAAAACAGATTTTCCAAACTCAGAATTTCATGAAACCAATTCAAAAAATGATTTCCCTTCCCCCAGAGCCCCTGATAACCTAAAATGCCAATTCCTCTGATATACCACACACAAATCTGGCCTACCCAAATTACAAAATTAAAGTTTCAATCTTTCCCATCTCTACACACCATTAATTAGAAAGCTTAAAATGAGTTTTGATAATTGAATTGTTGGATTCTTTGGAAAATTCTATAAAGTTTGAAATGGGTTTTGATAATTGATAAAAGAATTGTTTGATTCTTGGCTGATAATTAGCATTCTAATCTGAACAATTTTCATGTTGATTGACAGTTGAGTTTTGAATTCAAAAACAAATCTTGAATAAAGTATGTCTAAGAATTTTAAATCTCAGTAAGGAAGAACCCACAAAATATTGAATCTTGAATTGCGCAATTGGAAAGTGGTGATGTGGGTGGCGGTGGTGGCGGAGTGGGTTCTTGTTGCGGTGGTGGTGGTGGTGGAGAAGGGTGGGGATGAAGATGGAAAAGGGTGGGTGTTGCAGGTGGTGGTGGTGGTGGGGGGGTGGGGGAAGAAGATGGAGAGGGATGGAATATGTGTTTAGAGTTTTTTGTTTAATTTTAATTGGGTATTCATAGTTATTTTTTTTAACAATCAAATACCCAAAGTTGTTTTGTGAAAAATATGTTAAAATGTCTGAAATACCCTTAAAAATATACCTCACGTGTGGGGTACATGAATAAATTGATGGTAGTTTGACAGAAAATCTAACATAAATCCTTTATTGGCACGGTCGAAAATACATGACGTATCTTAAAAGTTGAAATTAAACATACATGACCCAAGTATAGAAGTAGAAATACGTAAATGACGATTTAGGGGATTTTGCCAATAAATGGCCTCTACGTATTTTTTTTTATTTTTTTTTGTCTTTTAGGGAAAATATTTTCAATTACTGTATATGAACAAATTGATCAATTTTAAAGTGATTTTGAGCAGCTTAATTGTGATTTTTTTTTAATTTGTGTGTACAAATGAATTTATGTGTTTGGGATCGAAAGAAATGGAGAGATTGCATCCATGTGGATGACCTTACGTGATTCTTACTTTGGTTCATGTAGCCGACCCCAATCTGTTGGGATTAAGGCTTGGTTGTTGTTGTTGTTGTGGTGTGTACAAATGAATAAGAAAAAAGAAAGAAAAGAAAAAGGAAATCAAATAGAATCACATATGGAGTCAATTGGACTCTGTTCATAACCAGCAAGTATAACAATCTTCATGTAGTAGTTTACATATTAGGAGATGGTCATCCACCAAGAATTTTTTTTGGCAATTATAACATTAGAAAATCACAATAAACAAGATTTGAAGCCCTTCTCCAGTTCTTGAGCATCCAACTTCTTCCCAATGAAAACAATTTTGTTCATTCTTGGTTCATCAGGGCGCCATTGTCTATCAGGCGAACCTTGAAATATATCGTGCACTCCCTGTTGTAGCAAAAATCATTGCAGACAAATTAGACATGCAACATAACAATTCAATGGACTACCCAAGAAAATTCAGTTACCTGAAACACAAATCTTTCGTCCATTCCCTCAACTGATAGAATACCTTTCATCCGGTATATATCCTCACTTTGCTCCATGAGGAATTAATTGCCATTTGGGTCACCAACATATTTTCGTTCATCCATTTTTATCCTTTTCAACTTTTTTTAACTTTTGACATCCCCAACATATTTACAAACCGCCAAAATCATCCTTCCGTTACAAAAACTGTCAAAAATGGATGACTTTCTATGAATAGTGCTTCATCTTCTTCATTGTTAAAGGGCAAAATTGGAAAAACCCAAAAACAAGAACACCATCTTCAAAAATCAAGAACACCATCTTCAAAATTTTCAAAAATCAAGAACACCATTTTCAAAAATCAAACCCTAAGTCCCAAATCTTCATCTCCGGCACCACCACCCCACCTCCGGCTCCACCACCACCACATCCGGCTCCATCACTACCGCCGCCGCCGCCAACTTCCCCATCACAAATTCAAGAACACTAAGCCATCTTCAAAAAAATTTCTGCCAGAAAATTGCCTAGAAACCGAAATTTTTCAAAAAAAAAAGCCCAATCACTACGGACCATTTCACCAAAAATCAAATCATATACACTTGTTCACAATTAAAAGACGAAGCTATTGGTAAAGTTTGAGCTTCAAACTCATCACGAATCATCCAGAAATCGCAAAAGAAAAAATGAAAAAAAATTCTGCCAGAAAATTTTGCCCAGAAACCGAAATTTTTCAAAAAAAAAGCTCAATCACTACGGACCATTTCACCAAAATCAAATTATATACACTTGTTCACAATTAAAAGACGAAGCTATTGGTAAAGTTTGAGCTTCAAACTCATCACGAATCATCCAGAAATCGCAAAAGAAAAATGAAAAAAAATTCTGCCAGAAAATTTTGCCCAGAAACCGAAATTTTTCAAAAAAAAAGCCCAATCACTACGGACCATTTCACCAAAATTAAATTATATACACTTGTTCACAATTAAAAGACGAATCTATTGGTAAAGTTTGAGCTTCAAACTCTTTACGAATCATCCAGAAATCGCAAAAGAGTAATGAAAATTTTTCGCGAAAATTTTCTGGCAGAAAAAATTTGTTCGTTACTCTTTTTGCGATTTCTGGATGATTCGTGATGATTTTGAAGCTCAAACTTTACCAATACTTCGTCTTTTAATTGTGAACAAGTGTATATAATTTGATTTTGGTGAAATGATCCGTAGTGATTGGGCTTTTTTTGAAAAATTTCGGTTTCTGAGCAAAATTTTCTGGCAGAATTTTTTTCATTTTTCTTTTGCATTTCTGGATGATTCGTGATGAGTTTGAAGCTCAAACTTTACCAATAACTTCGTCTTTTAATTGTGAACAAGTGTATATGATTTGATTTTGGTGAAATGGTCCGTAGTGATTGGGCTTTTTTGAAAAAATTTCGGAATTTTTTTTTGAAGATGGCTTAGTGTTCTTGAATTTGTGATGGGGAAGGTTGGCGGCGGCGGCGGGGCGGCGGCGGTAGTGGTGGTGGAGCCGGAGGTGGGGTGGTGGTGCCGGAGATGAAGATGGTGTTCTTGATTTTTGAAGATGGTGTTCTTGTTTTTGGGTTTTCAATTTTGCCCTTTAACAATGAAGAAGATGAAGCACTATTCATAGAAAGTCATCCATTTTTGACAGTTTTTGTAACGGAAGGATGATTTTGGCGGTTTGTAAATATGTTGGGGATGTCAAAAGTTAAAAAAAGTTGAAAAGGATAAAAATGGCTGAACGAAAATATGTTGGTGACCCAAATGGCAATTAATCCGCTCCATGAGTAATGTACCAAGCCACGTGTTAGCCTGAAATTGAAATTAGGAATAACATTTCTCGTCGATTAAATCTGCTTTGCGAAATTTTATTACCAAATCACTTTAATTAGAATCAAGTCTAGAATAAAGCTGAAGATCCTCTCTCTCCATGTCAAGAAACTATGAAAGCTAACCTTCTCCAGATCCAAGCTCCCTTCACAGACTATGCTAACGGAAGAAACACCAGGGTCGTGAGTGTGATCATGGGAATGGTGATCGTGATGTTCTGCAGCAAAATTCAAAATTTAAGATTCTATTAGTCCGAATTCATGATTTATTAACTGCGATTTTCAGCTTCTCTATCAATAAGTAGAATTAAACAAAAGCATAGATAACATATTATGGATGACAAATTCACAGTTTTATCTAGTCCAAGATTTCCGGTTCCAAACATCACATAGATGATATCCGGAAGTTAATAAATGTCGAAATCCCAACATACAGAAAAGAAAAGGGCGGGGCGGGGGGACCCGAAATGAAAGCGAGAAAAGCCAAGAACAACTATAATAGGACTTACCGTGCTTGTGAACATGGTCGTGTTCATGTTCATGATCGTGATGATGGTGGTGATCATGATCATGGTTGTGACTGTGATGATCTTCCTTTTCAGTCTCCACTGCACTCTCGATTCTACATATGCCCAAATAAATTCAATAACAGTACAATAACCAAATAATTAATGAGATATTGAATGGCATATAGTAGAAAGTTTTTCTCATTTTATTTTTTAAAAAAAAAGGTAGAAAGTTGAATAATCGAGTTGGTCAAACTAAAAGAAGAAGAGAATAATAACCTTTCCAAATCAAAGCCTCCAATCCCAAGTACGTAATCCAAATCAACTTTTCCATACTCCGTCCGCTTCAGTTCAGCCATTCGGTTAATGTTCTGTTAAAGATCATTTAAAAAAATTATAAGCAAATAAAAGGATGCCCATAGTATACGATAACTTGTGCATAAAAATGATCTAAACGCCATAATACTAACCCTTAGCCGCTGAACTAAAGAAACAATGTCTGGCTCACCAACAAGATCAGTCTGAAAGTAACACAAAGGGCATGTTTAGCTATACTTGGTGCAGCAAATTAATGCAAAGTTGTATACAAATCAAGGAAAATCTACCTGATCTTGAAATACAATAAAAGATTCTGTTGGACAACGTAAGAGCATGAGATCATTCAGATTATAATGCCTCATTCCCTAAAACTCGGATAACATAGCCTATATCCTACAATACCCCGATAAATTCAGCATTGAAACGTATGCAGAGCTCGAGCTATACTTCTCGTAGATCTAGAAAAATGCTTAGTCTTAAGACCCTATTACGTGTCCACAAGCAGCAGAGAATCTACGGTAGGCATACACCATATAAGAATCACATTATGTACCTTGTTCACTATGATGCGGTCAGCATAAGCAATTTGCTCAACTGCCTCATTGACAACTCCTTCTGGCTTAACTTCATCCAAGTGGAAACCAGCATGTTTGGCATCCACTAGCGTTACAACGCCATCCAATTCAACATCATTAAAAACTTGATCTTCGGCATAAAATGTCTGGATAATAGGTGCAGGATTTGCCAATCCTATCAGGTAAAAGAGAAATAACATGAAACTCAGCCAAGCAAAATTTAATATACATGATGTCCATCAGATTGATTGATCATCTACCTGTGGTCTCAATTACAATATGATCAAATCTCCCCTTCTTTTTGTTGACCAATTCCGCAATCATCCTGACAAGATCACCTCTCACGGTACAACAGAGGCAACCATTATTGAGCATAACGATATCTTCTGCTCCGGTGGCCTTTGCAGCAACTAATGAGCCATCAATATCCACTTCTCCATACTGTAATATACAAATTAAACAATAAGCAACATTAATATCAAACTACTTTGGCAATGAGTTCAAAACCAGTAAATATCATACTCCCTCCATTCCATAATATAAATCGTTTAGGACATGTAGCGAAAAGTAAGGAAGCAAAAAACAAATTACTTTGTCAGTCAAAATATAATATTAGTCTCTTAAATATAATTAGTGGTATACAAATCCTATTTAAGAGAGTAATATTGATATTTTGATTAACAAAGTAACTTGTTTTTTGCTTCAATAATTTTCGCTACCTATCTAAACGACTTATATTAATGAAGGGAGGTAGTAATAAACTACAAGACTCAATTCCATACCTCGTTTTCAATAACTGCAATGCGCTTCCCATGATCAGCCGTCAATATGTGGTTCAATAGAGTTGTCTGTCCAAAAGTTAAGGATTATATTCCAAATCTTTAGTAAATTATCAAGCACTCAAGACAATAATTCAATAAATTAGCCAATACGAGTTCTTAGTTTTGATTGACTTCTGAATTAAAAAGCGCAGTAAATGGATGATAAAAATGGTGAAAAGATTACCTTTCCAGAGCCCAAGAAGCCAGTAATAATTGTAGCAGGAATTCTATCATCGGGAGGAATCTTAGTTAAAACATCGGAGGAATCTTCACTCTGTTGTTGGGGTGTGGATGTAGTGGCGGCGGAGGCAGTGAATCTCCTCCTAGATAAAGGCTTAGGCAGAATTCTTCTCGAATGAATTGAAGAACATGTTAAAAAAGTAGGAGACTGAGGAATCTTGTTATTTCCCCACAACCTAGGAAAGACTGCTATCCGAATGGGATTCCTCTTGGCTAATCCCAGAAAGGTAGTTGCTATATCCATTGAAACTGAAGAAGCCATTATCATTTATGAATTGTTTTGGTGAATTTGAAGGGTTCTTGAATTCAGATTAGCTCTTGTTTTTTGGAGGGTTCTTGAATTCAGATGAACAATCTGAGAGACGGTCACCAGAGGCAGAGGGGGCCAAATATCCAAGTTTTTGGCTTATGGTGTTAAATAGGTATATTTTCGTTCCCCTAAAACAAATACTACATACCTTCCACTGAACATGTAACTAAAATTAAGTAAAGCATAATTTTTTTTTAAATTAAATATCAATATTATTATCTTAAACAATACTTGTATACTATCAATTCTATTTAAAATAGTAATGTTAATATTTTAATTAAAAAATACTTTATTTTTTTCCTTTAATTTTCGCTAAATGTCTTAACAATCTTATATTAAAAAATAAATGGACATCAAGTGATCTTATATTATATTATGTGTGGGTTGGCCCAAAAAACCAATAAGATTAAAAATGTTCATCCTGGTAAAATACGGTAGTCAGACTTCGAACTCAGAAATTATAACGCGTTTATTAAAACCGGACGGGTCTCATATGCTCCATTAAAAAAATGGAAAAAAATTGCATCATAGACAAAAAATCGATAAACACCCAATACATCTCACCATCAATTATATTTGTTTAGGTCAAGAACAACAAACTCTATATCTCAATTCTCAAACCAAATTCATCACATTAAAAAAAAAATCCAAATTTGCATAACATATTTAAATTTCTGAATCAGTAAGTATATTAAAATTTTATAAATAAATTTACATAGCATTTTATTAATTATCTGTTTTATATTAAGGGGATAATTTCGGCTTTGAATTTGTACTTTATTTTAAATAATAATTATATATTATTTATAATATTTATGATGTCACTGTATCGATCAATGACGATCTACCCACCGGTCCGACCAATGACCTACAAGGCTACAACCCAATAATTTTTCCGGGTCGATGTCCGGACTGAAATTCAAAACCTTGCCTGAAACATTATATCATTAAAAATATGGTTTGAGTTCAAGACAAATCTCAGACTGAGACCCAATACAAGCAAACCCAAGGTCTCAAACGAACGAAGCATGAAAGGAAGCATTCGCCTTGCACAATGCGCTATCCAGCAGGGAAGCAGTATCAGCCTGTTTAAAAGGTTTTTTTTTCCTACACATTCAGGAACCAACGAAAAAAAGAGCTGTACATATGAAACAAAAGAACCAGAACTACTTATTTAAGTCGAGACATCTTGAATGTAAACGACAATCTCCGGAGGAGGTTCCTCGCTTTAGACTTGATGATCAGCTTAGTTTCCAAAATTCCGCTCCACATGGAAGTTTAGAAATTAATGGAAGAGACATATAGTACTATGATTTTGCAAGAAAGATGTTATTTTTGTGCCTGATCAGAGCCTTGGGCTCCAGATGGACCTGCTTGTAAGCTGTTTCCGGGACCTTCAGCCGGTGGCGCAACACCCCATTTACCTTCAGACTCAAGGGGCTCAAAGACATACACCCCTCCATCTGATAAACCTACAGCGAATTGATTTGGTTCTTGGGGATGTGCGGCAAGTACAAGTGGATGGATATTACAACTGTTACAGAGAAGCAAAAATTTCCTTACGTTAGTATATAATATAGGCTACGAGGTATAGTGCATAACCCGTATGTCATTTAAGGTGCACCAGGAACTTTTGGGACCTAAAAATTTATGTCAGAAACAATATAGATGTTGTAGACGGCTAGAGATCAGTTTCAAAGATATGAAAAGGTTAACTTGCTTCTGTTCGGATATGAAAAGGTACCAGAGATTTTGATGCCAGCTATGTCTAAGCACAACTGAATATTCATTTTCCAGAATATGGTCGGCTAATCTTATCAATCGAACTCTAAATGAATAAGAAGCTGCAGAAGTACCTGATACTATTAGAAAGATAGGCAGCAGGATTAATACGACATCGCATTTGTAGATGTGCTGCTGTGAATACACAGACAGAAGCATCCATAAAACTAGCATACACCAACTGGCTATCACAGGAGAATGTAGCATAAGTGATCGGGGCAGCAGACTCGCGAGGGAGCCACTGAAACGAACAAAGTAGTCATCAAATATTGACACAACATGCAACATACTATTAGGAGAATGCTTGGGGTGAAGTTATAGCAGTAAGTTACCTGCTTAACGCATTCTAATTTTGTTGTTTCATAAATAGCAAGTTGGGTCTCATGGACAACAAGGAAATGAATCTTATCCTGATGAAACTGTACACGAGTGTCCGACTGTGGTGATGAGGTCCTGCCAGCTGGAAGTTGCAAAAACCTAGACATTTGCTTTCCCCATCCATTTGAATTCCAGACGCAAATCTGGAATGGTACAAAACACACATCAGATGCAGCAATGTGTTACCTCAGAAGTGATTTAAAGTATTCCCCGTATTGGTAAACCAATTATACTACGGATTGCTAAAAAAAAATCAATAGATTCTGACGGAATTGGTTTTTAAGCAATAAAATTACAAATAAACAACTGCTAAGAGAATGAATTAGTTGTTAACCTGCGCATCGGCCCCTGATGAAACTAGCACATTCAGTAGATGAGAAAAGGCAAGGCCAGTGACCCTTTTGGAATGGCCCTTTAGCTTGCTTTTGACCTGTATTAAGTCAATGAACCTATTAAATAATGTAATTGTTAGTTAAAATTACGAGGATGAAAATTTGAGATGCATTTATCATACCTCATCTACACGGACGTTATATATTTGAATTGTGGAGTCATCCATGCCAATTGCGATTATATTATTGTCTTGAGGATGAAATGCCAGATAAGTAGCTGCTGGAGGTGGAGGCATGAAAGTTGTCATTGTCTGGCATTGCGCAAGATATATTTATATTAGTCAAACAATATGAACAAAATCAAACTTGAGAACAGAAGTCTCTGATTCATCTGCTACCTTAAATGTCATCATATTAAATAGGGATATCTTTCCTCCTGATGCTGACATTACATAAGAATCATTTTTGGACAAAGGCAAAGCAGTGTATAGCCTCTTCAGGGCTCTTGTCAGAGACTTCATTTGTCATTAAAGTGCCACTTGCCAGTTGCCATAACTGAGGAGAAATGCTTGCAGTGGCCTAATGATGAGGCCAATTTGTTATACAACATGATCTCAATTCCATGATCAGAAGAAACAACCACCAAGAGTAACTACTCTATTACGCTTCTTACCTTGCTGCTTGAATTACGGTCACTTCGCGGCCATTTCCAGAGCAGATGAATGGCATTTGACGCTAATGCTAAAAGACCACTACCAGAGTTCGTGTATATCAACCTTGATATCTGCCGAAAAGATCAGAACAGATACTCATGGTAAACACTTACTAGTGTAGAAAAGATCCAAATAAGAATTTGATTCCGAAAAACTGCAACCATAAAAATGCACAGGAAAGAATGTTAAACTCTCATTATCATATACCTAATGAACACAAGGATCCAACTCATTTGAGTTCCAACATCCTAGAGTTTTCATCTTAGTCACCTCGCTCTCAGATTCTAATACATTTGGCAACTTGATTTCATATCAAATTTATGCATCCTGTAGAATATCCTGCATTATGAGAGGTTTTGTATTCCAAGATTCACTCTAGGAAGTGGGTTTTCCAAACTGCAAATTTTGGTGCCAATCATGGCATGAATGTAATATTTTAAGTCATTCTCCAAAATTCTAGATAATCCAATAGAATCACACAAATAATAATCCAAACAATTCATAATCTACATACATGGAACTTACAAGCTAATTTCTGTTATTTCCAACAACTTTCTGAGGCCTTATTGGGATAATGATTCATAATGGGGAAAAAAAACAACAAAAGGCAGAAGCGTGCTGTCTCTAGTTGTGGGATCATCTCTCATGTATTTGTATAATCTTTCCAGCCACAATCTTCTGTAATAAGCATTATATGGTGTAATTTAATCACCTTACTGAGCGGGATTCATCAATTGGAAGACTTAAAGAGACATGTGCCCAGGTACAATCCACTCTATTTTTCTTATACTGTTTTCCGATATATTGCAATAGCCAGGAAACCCAGCCTAAACTCAGGTATTTATTAAGTTAGGAAAGATCATTTGACTTGATAGAAAGAGGCAACATCTCATAAGCATGAGAAAAGTTATTCGGTAATTAAAAGTGCTCAAAGTGTCAAGAGAAAGCTTTAAAATGAATAGAACATCACAAGGAGAACCTTAATTTATTGAGTAATATAATAGTCAAAACAGCTTTAGTGGGAAATAAAAATACCTTTGTTACTTTCATATTCTCTGGAAGCTTCAACGACCGGCATTTAGAAGGTTCACTGATCTCCAAGACCTTCCAGAGCTTGGATTTGTCATTAGTTTCATCAATTATTCTAGGTTTCATATCTCCCAGATTCCTTGTCTCGCCATTCTAACAGAACCAATAACATGCCTCAGATGAGTCTAAGTTCTGAATTCCGGACTACTTAAGATATTATAAGTGATGATATAGTGAGATTGGAATAATTAAAATGGAAATGCAGACAAATACAAACCATTCCCGAGATGCTGACAACAGAGGCAGCCCTTTCTGCAAGTCCAGCACTACCAGTAGCTGCTGTGGATATTGGGTTTACGGTCGGCTGTACAATGCGAAGTATAGATGATTAGTTCATGTTTCTTTCAGGTTAAGATTTTGCAGGGAAAGTGAATTAACTTGGATACCTTGTTTGCAGCCTCAGCTCTTGATGCATCATAAGCGAGATTTTCAAATGTTTTTAGCAAGCGAAGGCCATCACTATTTGCCAAAACTTTAATCCCATTTTCATCAGTTGAAACAGCCAACAGACTACCATCTTTGTTGAACCTGATTCGTGGGCTTGCCTTTGATTTACGGAAGCAAAAACCAAGACTCAGTTTAGGAGCATATCTTTAGTCATGTGCCTCATAATTTACTTTAGGAGTACTTACAGGGAGACTGCCCTCGGCATCAATACTTGTCAAAAGTTGAATGTTGTCCATATCCCAAAATTTGATTGAGAAATCATCACCAGCAGCCAAGAACCGATTTTTAGTTGTATCAAACTGCACAACACCCATTGATCGTTTTCGGAAGCCCTGATATGCCCTCTTGAAAGCACCTTCACTTTCATTCCATTCAACAATGTGGGACTCCCCATCTTTGCTGGTCCCACAGGAGAAAAGCCTGCACTCATGTACCATCATCATAGAAGGAAAAGAAAGTGATTAGTTCTAGCAATGCAGAAGAAGATACAGATGATTATATAACTTAATGAATCTGCAAAATCAACCTTGTTCCATCAGCACTATATGCCATTGTTGTGCACCAACGACCAGGAGCATCATAATCAACTCTTGACCCCAAATTATCATATAACCATGCTTTGATTTTTCCATCTAGGGCTGTTGAAAAGATAAACTACAACAAAGGTAGATATGAGCATTGGAAGGAGGAGGTTAATCTGGGAAACTACATCCTTAAAATATTAAATCAGTACCTGAATATTTTCTTTGTAGTGGGGGCACACAGAATAAACAGGACCCTCATGACCTTCAAAGATGTATTGTCTCGCGCCAGTTGTAGCATCCCAAACCTATGATGATTAAGCATGAGAGGAAGAAGCATACTTTCCACCACCAAAACATGACAGCCACCAACAAGAAGGTGACACGATTTTAACTCAACCAACCTTGATAGTTTTGTCGTCCCCGCATGTTATGACACAAAGCTGTTTATTGGGGCTAGAGAATGCCAGATCATTTACTCCACCAACGTGAGCATCAATCTAGAATTACAGAAAGAATACCAACTCTCACACATTTTCAAATGACGAATAATAGACAGAAAAGGTTAATGAATTTTCAGACTAAACCTCCAGATGCTGTCGAACATCATCATTCCCATGATACGAACATATTTGTACTATGTGTCTTGAATATGCAACTCCTGTTTGAGAGAGAGATGAAAATGAAAACAGATATGAGCACTTCATTACCCGTAGAGCTATAAATACTTCAATGTATACATATGGGACCTAGTCAAACACTTACCAAATAAGGATCCATCAGGACTCCATATCACGCGGTTAACTGAGACATGGGGATCTTTTACTAGAGCAGCCTAAATTCAAACAAGAGCACTGATGTTTCAGATATCCAGGTGGTAATCACGCTAACCTGGAGGTTATTTTCAACAAGATGTAGAATCTAAATGTTTTATAGAATGTGAAATTTCAGAACCTGCAGTGGCATCGAACAGGCGCTCAGGTCCCAAACTTTGAAGTTCTTCAAACTCAATCTCTCTCGGGAACCAACGTCCCACAATCCAATGTCCCCCACATTGGTACCAACTGAGGTATCAACATAGCCAGTAGCATTATACACAAAAAAAGTATTATCAATGTACTATCAAAGCATGCATACTTGACTTTTTAAGAAAATAGCAAGCGCAGTTTTAAATCAACCTAGGAGTAGAGTTTGTTGGTGTGGATGAAAATCCATGCTCATAGGAGATGATCCTTGATTCAGAGTTCGTACCAGAGTCTTTGGCAAGTCATCGGGGGCACTGAGAGCCTGACTATGACCATGTAATGTCATGGATACTGGAAGCATATTAACTGGACGATTTACCTGCATTTAATGAAACATTGAAGTAAAACATTTGATCATCTCACACAACAACTGCTAAATAAGGTGAAATATTTAATAAAGCAACTACCTCTTCAATGAAACTTATAGGTCTTGTTCTTTTGGTTAACTGAACAGAATCTCCAGGTGGATACTCAACAGAGGAACTTGCTGGAGGAGTCCTGGAATGCTTAAGAACAGCTAGACAGGACAATGAAAAATATTCTTGTTAGATAACTGATATAAAGTTGGAGTCTTGAGAAATAACTTTTAGACTAATAGCGCAAAATTTGATTTTTCCCTATCTATAACTTTACATGAAAGCTTCTACAGCTTCTGTTGCATACAAGTTACAAAAGCCTTACCTGGCACAGGTGGAGCACCAAGACCTATGGGTCCAACAGAAACGACTGGTTGAGTTACTGAAGGTGGATTGGACATCCAACCAGCAAGAGGATTTGGAACTGGTGCTGGAGCAGGTTGAAAAGGCTAAAGACATAGACCAGCAGATATTAAATAAAACGCGTTTAGAGAAAATAAAAGTGATTACAGCCTACAGAGACACGTACCCCGTGTATGCCTAGAGGAGGAAAGCCACCCGCTTTGGGTACTGAACCAAGTAGTGGATTGTTTGCAGGAGATGGAGCCCGAGTACCATTTGGTTGTCCACATGAATGCTCGACAAAAAGAGTTTTAATGTCAGGATTAGGCCTGGGATTTTTACAAAGCTGGTGCTGCCAGTTTAAGCTGCAAGTATACCCACTTAGTCAGTTCTCTCTTCTACAAGAAAATTTTCTCCATTCGTGTTCTATCTACTCTGAATTGTGCTACTGCAGACGTAATAGTTAAGAACAAACAAATTCCATGCCAAATGTCAGGAAAAAATACAACACAGTCAACCAAACGGCCCAATATAACATAGTAAAGTGATTCCTGATTCTTTGAAGAGACAATGTCAAGGTTTTGTTGCAAAAAGAAACAAAGGAGGCAGAATTGATGGAAACATTGCATTGGGCAACTGAATTGTTGAACTCTTGAAACAATGCTACTTCACAACAATGTTTTAAGCTCTGACTTGCACTGAACATTGAAGTGCCTTGCTATATTATACCTTTGATTTATAAGGGTTCTTAGCCGTGAATTCTTGAAGCTAGGGAATTGCAGCTTATCACGAAACAATGGATTTGCTTCTATAAGTTTCTTGAGCTCAACCAACATAATTGCTCTAGCGGATTTCGTATCTCCATACTTCGACAGCTGCTCATTCTCTCTGAAAACCGCCCAAAACAAAGAAAAAGTTTGTTTCAGAGATGACCTATGGATATGTTGAAGTATATCAGAAATCATGACTTGGTACCTAAAATTCTCCAGCGTCAGCAGCTGAGTTATCTCCTTAAAAAGTTCTTCGTTAAAGGAAGAAAAAACTTTAAGATCCTTTACAAGAATTTCAACAGCCTTGGTCCGATCACGCCTGCAGCAGAATAACATGCATTCAACTTGCAATACTTGAAAAATAAGGATTAATCTCAAAAGTACTAATGTTGGAAAATTTGGAATTTTCAATGCACCAAGATTCCTTACTTATCCAATGCCTCAAGATATTTCTGCTTCCTTATCTCAAAAAATATTTTCATCGAATAGCGATTGTCATCCACTTTGGTGAAACCAGATAGGTACCTCTCGACCTCATCCCAATTCCCATTATGCACTTCATCCTCAAAGTACTTCATATTAAAGAAAAATCCAGATTCTTGTTCCAGCCTATTAACCGAAAGAACAAAATTAATTGAAAGACAAAAAATTATCACCCAAAAAAATGCATATACACAAAAGATCACCTACCTGTGCACAGTATCTTTAAATTTATCTTCATCTAGAAACTGTAAGATCAAGAACACAAGTTCTCTACTGAGGGATGACATTGTAACCAACTACCTGTCTACAAAACCAAAAAATAAACAACAAATTTATCAGTAGATCTGCAAGAAAGCAGTCAAAGACATATTTTTTAAAAGGAAACAAAATAATTAGTCAGCTACCACTAGCTTTTATTTAATTCAAAATTAATTTTCAGCATTTAATTATTGTGGTCAAAACTCAATTATTAAAAATATCATAATAAATTAAACTACCTCCCCTCTACCCACCCACCCACCCACCCCACCCCCCCTTACCTTGAAAATCTCCCCCCAAAAAAAATGATTGTAAACCCTAACCACACTCTGATTATTCAGCTGATCTTCAATCCAAAAACAGAGAAGCATCATATATCACAAGATCATCAAACAATTGCAGCATGCACCGACAAAATCGGGAAAAGGGTTTTAAAAGCTGGGGGAATAAATGAAAAAAATGAAAAAGCTCTAACCTTTGAAGGATCAAGACCAAAGAAAAAAGAAGAAGCTGCTTTAAAACTTGGAATCTAATTATGAAAATTGGAAATAATTGAATTCACAGACACACACAAAAAAAAAAAAAAGAAGCTTAAATTAAAGCAACCCCATCTAAAATTAACAAAACACTCAAAAATCAAAATTAAAAATCCTAAAATTACCACAAAATATACAGATTTAAGGAAACTTTTACCTAGGAAGAGCAGAGAAATCAAAGTACTTTTTTTTCCCTCTGTTGTAACTTTTTTTCCTCTCTCTCTCTCTCTCTATATATATGTATTGAATTTATATTTATACTTTCTCTCTCTACTCGGAAATTGAAATGAGACTATAGCCGTTTACTCCCAAAAACCTCATTTTATAGGGAAGAGGCGACCGAGTGGAGGAAGATAAGGGTTGGATTTGTATAATTATCTGATATGTAAGTTAACTTATCTAAGGCCAGTTATCATTGGCCAAGTGCTTATCAATATGTACGATAAATACATGGGCCCCACTGAGCCGGCTAACAATGTGTCTGACTCAATCGGCTCGGAATCTCTAGCTAAATCCCCGTACATATTTTTCTTTCTTTGTTAGTATTTTTTAAATTTCTTTATTATACTCTCTTTTTTTTTTTTTTTTTTAAATTAGGGATGGGATTTAATTCCACAACATGCCGATTGAATGTTTACATATATTGTCAACTCATCTGACAGGCGTTGGCTTTTGTGTTACTCATTTGGTTTCGCTAACTAATGGATATTTTGAGAATATTGTAACTGGTATAGATAGAATTTTTGTAAACATGTAAAAATTATAGCCCCAAGATGTCAACACTGGATGAGATAAGTAGTTTGATTACACAAACTTACTTGTGAAAAAGGAAGTGTCAAGTCAAATCTGAAATGTAAAATGTATAGTAGTATTTTAGATTGATTCGGTCATTTTGATTTGGATTTAACTTCAAAATTTCAATTGTCAAGTCTATATTTTTTTCACAAAACTTTCACTTACACGATCCAGGAATTCAAATCTAACCCAACATGCTTTATATGGTATTATGCAAATGCCACAAACCTAAAATGCACCTCGAGCAACTAATTACTTTTTTCGACTGGACAAATATAAAAAATTTACTATGTTCAGTACGAAAAATGTACATGTAAAACATTATATCAGTTGTTGAATTTTAATATAACATTTAAAAGTACTCGTTTTTTCTATAAAGTTATTAATTGTATTTGGTAGTAAGAATAAAAAAGAAAAAAAATTAACTACCAAATCAACTTATGACTTAAATATATCTCGCACCTGCTTAAATTCAAAAACTAAAATATGCATGCAGAAAGATGTAGAAGTCCTCTATACACCAAATTGAACCGTTGGATGGCTTTGAGAAACTCCTGAAGTGTAAATCGACGGCTTAAAAGGGAGGAGGATGTACAGTAGAGGAGCAGCTTGGTCCTTTTTTTTTGTCTACCCATTTGGGGCATCCGGTATCTACCGATAACGTAGTGACTACATCCGGACTCGGTCTCACAGTTGAGAAAATTCATACTGCTCAACGGGGGAGAGTCTAGCTCATACTGCTTTTAAACGGTACTCTCAACGGCGAAAAATCCCGCAAAGAATCGAATTTCACCAAAAAAAATAAAACATTCATCAACGACATCAATTTAAACAGCTTCAGCCAGCTGCCCCTTATCTTTCTCCTTCCTTTAAAGCGACACAGAGTTTTGGGGTTTAAGAGACGTACGTCATTAATATTTGGTCCAATTTTGACCAAGAATTACGTGACTTGTGCCAGTTAAACGCTCACGATATTATCATGAGAAGATATGAATCCAGAGAAAAATGTAGCGAATTTTTACTACAAGTAGAGGAGATATCGCGGATGGTTCTGGGGTAGATAACGGATCTCAATTATTGAAGAAAGAAACTCTTTTTGCCTTTTTTCTTTTCTTTTTTCAATGTGGAAACTTTTATTAGTTTATTGAAAATTGCCAATACAAAATTATTTTGTTCCAATATTGAAAGGTTCCCTTCCTATTTAATATATCAATAAAAAATAAGTTTAATCATGCAGGCTAAATAAATGAGTGATAATTGTTTTATAAGATCCGTGATCAATGATATTTGTATATATTTTACTGTCTACAATTAATTCGGTTCATTTTTATAGTCGAACCTCTTTTGAAAGTATAACTTGTTTTTTTATTCACGATGTTTAAACTAAAACTTTACTTAAGGAATATAAAGTTCCTTCTACTTCAGTCACTCATGATAAATGAGTGATAATTTGCACAAATCGGATGTCAAACATTTAAAAAAATATTCCTAGTCCATAATTAGATATCTCACATGCTCAATGCATAAAAATTATTGAAGTATAAACTTTAGTCAAATATTGAACCAGAAGGACGTAATGTGTTCTTGTATAGATGTATTGATTATTTAAAAACTATTTTCTCTTTTCTAACTTTTAATTTGAAGGTATAAATAAGGGTGAAGATGAAAAATATTTGTCAAAAAATATAAAACACGTTTGCTTTAATGACTTTAATTCGGGATAATTTGGATTTTTTTTCATAATCAATGTCTTACAATAATTATCAATATGAGTTGGCCTAAATGAAAGGTGTTTGATATCCCCTAACAAAATATCGAGTCTCAATCTCTGCCTCGAAATGGGTCCGACTGTAAAAGCATATCAAATTAATTGTGGACCATTGAACGAACGCTGGTTAAATCTCAAACCTTACCCCAAAAAAATCTTCCAATAATTTTCTACATGTGTAAAAAGAGAAAATTAGTTAATACTAGCACCGAGTTATAATCAAATCTCTCATTTTTTTTTCTTTTTAACTTAGTTATAAGTGATTTAAATTAGCTAGTGTTATATGTTACATTTAGAACTTACAGTAATTATTAGATTAAACAAACATCCTGGAAGTAAATAATATATTGTCACCGCTTCTATAAAATTATAATTGGATAAGTTAGAGTATCAACATCTGATGAAAAAATAAAGTCATCGGACTCAATGTCTTATTAGAGAAAGCAAATGAGCACTTCTGGAATTTCCAATGCGATATAAAAAAAACGATTTCGAGATACGAAGTAGATTAGTTTAACACGAGAAATTGAAGGGTGTGTATGATAAAAGTTGGAAATGGACGTGTGATCGCGACTGCCTATCGTCCCGTTGGAACCCGAGTGAAAAGAAAATTGGTTCGACCGGCTTTCCTTTTCTTTTCTTTTTTGTTGAATCGATCGGCTTTCTCCTTTTCCCAGCACATGGACTTTTCATTTCTCTCTTCACAAAAAGCCTTTTAATTTCTTCTGCACGCACTAGCAGTCCGGTATATTATAAAATATTAAAAAAAAAGTGTTTTATCAAAAAAAAATAATAATAATGTCTACAACACTGTCAGATCATCGTTTCGAAGATTTATTGATTGAGATTATTTTTTTAAAAAAGGTAAAAAATTTAACTGGTGTGTTAATTACTCTATGTTCCCAAGTAGCTACTATTTATATATACTTTATTAATTTTTTAATTATTTATCACTTTAATATAATGTCAAAAATTTATATAAATACACGACATTAATTACTATCAATGTGTTACAAATTCACCACGAAGCCTGTTAAGCTATTACTAGACTTCTTATACAATTTTGATGTCTCACAAATATTCTTATGTTTTATTCCCTCAAGTTTTTTGATCGTTTTTTGTCTCTCGCATAAGAGTGTTCTTTTTTATTTATTTAAAGTAACGCATTTTTAATGATAGAAATCTCTTTTATTTTATTTTTTTCTTTAAAAAAAAGGGATAGAAAAAAGTTTAGATAAGAATAGTGACCGACCCGTTGACCGCAGCCCCTAGCAATGACATAATTGTGGATAAGATCAAGTTTCTGTCCCTCTTGTGGGCTTCTTTGCAGATTGGACCGAAAACTAATATGGGCCTTATTTTAGTGCTTTAGCTACTTCTGTTCTCGTGCGCTACATACACCTCTAAAATTTTACTTTAACACATTTATTTATCTCGGTATTTAAGTATTTAACCCAATTAATCTAATTAAAGAAGTCGTTCAGAGATATTTGTCAATCACTTGAGGACTACTAAACAAATGTTCGTCTCTCGAGAGCATATATTCTCAAGAGAAGAACAAATGTTCATCTCTCATAATATTCTCATGAGAAAAATAAGTATTTTGAGTCATCAAGAGAAAAATAAATATTTTTTCATTTAAAAGAAATTACAACTGTTATTATTTCGTCCATACTGGATAAGCTTAAAAGTAAAAAAATATTGAAAATGAATGGCCCAAACAACCATACTAGCTTCCTCCAATAGAAAACTCCATATTTATCCAATCAGTATCCTCTCTTTCTGAATGGTTCTTGTTGTTTATAAAAAAGTCCACCATTTGACCTCTCAGATCTATCTATAGTCCCCACCTTCCATTTCCCCCTTCTTTTTCCAATCCAAAGAAAAAAAGGAAATCTCCCAGTTCCTCATATTTTCCACCAGAAATCTTTCAATTCATTTCTTGATTATGATTTCATTATAATAAGAAAAAAATGGATAGTAATTATTCAGCTCTACCCAAGATTACAAACACGACGGAATTATTCTCACCAAAAAAGAAGAAAAATGACACGGAAATATATTCACCAACAAAAAAGAAGTTGGAATTACAAAGAGAAGATGAAAACTTTAGAGCCAGAGGTGTAGCGTCAAGATTAATGACACGTGATCAAGAGGCCCAGAACAACCCAGATGATGATTTAGTGGTTGATGATGAAATTGATTTCGATCATTTACCATTAATGTTTGGTAAAAATAGTTCTGGGTCAGGAATTTACGGTGCTATTTTCAATCTTACTACTTCTGTTATTGGGGCTGGAATCATGGCCTTACCTGCTACAATGAAAGTTTTGGGTTTGGTTTTAGGTGTTTTGTTGATTATTTTAATGGGATTTTTATCTGAAATTAGTGTTGAATTGCTTGTTAGATTTGCTGTTCAATCTAAATCTTCGTCTTATGGGGAGGTTGTTCAAGCTGCATTGGGTAGAGTACCTAGGATTTTGTCTGAAATTTGTATTATTGTTAACAATGCTGGTGTTTTGGTTGTGTATTTGATTATTATGGGGGATGTCATGTCTGGTTCGATTCGCCATATGGGTGTTTTTGATCAATGGTTAGGTCATGGATTTTGGGATCATAGAAAGTTGTTGATTTTGATTGTTTTGATTTTATTTCTGGCCCCCCTTTGTGCTTTAGACAAGATTGAATCTTTGAGTATGACTTCTGCTGCTTCGGTGGCTCTTGCCGTGGTGTTTGTTTTTGTTGCTGTTGCTGTTGCATCTATTAAGTTATTGGAAGGAAAAGATGATCCTCCTAGGATGGCTCCTGATTTGGGGTCGAACAAGGCCATATTAGATTTGCTTGTGGTGATTCCTATTATGTCGAATGCTTATGTTTGTCATTTTAATGTTCAGCCTATTTATAATGAGTTGGAGGGACGTACGCCTCAAAAGATGAATTATATTGGGAGGATCACAACGCTGATTTGCATTATAGTTTATGCATCAACTGCCGTTTCTTGCTATTTACTTTTTGGGAAGGATACTGAAGCTGATGTTCTGACCAACTTTGATAGGGACCTTGGAATTCGATTTAGCACAGCTCTAAATTATATTGTCCGTTTTGGTTATATTCTTCATTTGATTCTTGTTTTCCCTGTCATTCATTTCTCGCTGAGGCAAGCAGTGGATACCTTATGTTTTGAAGGATCAGCTCCGCTCACAGAGAGTAGGAAGAGGTGTTTGGTCTTAACTGGGGTGCTGTTAGCACTCATATATCTTGGTTCTACAATGGTCCCCAACATTTGGACTGCCTTCAAATTTACCGGAGCAACAACAGCAGTCTCGTTAGGTTTTACCTTCCCAGCTCTTATTGCACTGAGGTTGAGCAAAGAAGGAATTGGATTGAAGAGTTGGGAGAAGTTATTGTCTTGGATCATGTTGGTATTAGCGATTATAGTCAGCATTACTGGAGTGATTGGCAATATTTATAGCCTCAAAAACCAATCTGAATGATACTTCTCTAACATTAAGGGTGGCATTTTTCGGTGTAGATTATGAAAGATGATATCAATAGGATAGATTCAACCTTCATTCGTTGCTTTTCAGCCACTGTCGTTTAACATGGCAAACAAAGAACTTTGAACTCTGCTTCAATGGGATCTCTGTGGCCCTTCTCTGTTTGTTGATCGAGTTTTGAAGTCATCTGCAGCCTTGCAATGGCAGAAAAAGAGTTAATACGTCTGCTGTTAATGTTCTAGGCTCGAGCTTATGCATATGCTCGCTATCGATCGGCACAATGTAGGTTTCAGCTGAATATGGAACGCATATTAGTTCATAATATGTTTTCTGTTCTTTCCCACCCCCTCCAATTTTGTTTTTTTTGTTGTCACAATACGCTTTTTTTTACACTCTCTTTTACATACAAATCTGATACTTAGGGGTTATTATTCTTTGATATATACGCCTGTTTCATTAGAACATGTAAAGTTTTTCTCAATACACATGATTTATTATTTGTGTTTCTTGGTCTCAACTCTCAATAAAGTCGGTAGTGCTGATGCACGAGATACTGAAAGCTCGGTAGCTCATAGACATTTAATTTGATCTTTTAACTAAGATTCGATGAAAGCTCTTTAAACTCATGAAAGATGAAACAACCTGAAAAAAGAAGAAGGATATATTACATGTTAGAACTTAGATACCTTTTTTGCATGAGCTCCTTTTCCTTCTTGTCTAGAGAGTAAGAGAGATTATGTGGATCTTCACCAATTGGATAAGGCGTAAAAACGTCGTCTTAATTATTATTTTTTCATTACTATAATCCACAATCTTCGCTTTGATCTCAATTAAACAAGAAGAAATGATGATCAGCAAGTTTTAACTGCCAAGCTGAATTATGACAGCCAGCCACCAGCTACACTACTACATCAGTACCAAACAAAAAGGTACTCATGATGCTATACACAAATAAGACTTTCTCTATAAAAATAAGTACTCAGTCTTCTCATTGGTAAATTTCTTTTATCTTACTTGTCTGAATGAGAACATATGGTGGGTGGCTTTGAAAGTTTTGCGTTTGTAAGAGTAAAATTATTTTAAAAAATTAGACATGGGTTTCAACCTGAAATCTTATTTTTTGTTCTAAAACAGAACACTGTCCAAATACGCCGAGTTGGACTTGTACATTGAAAGACAGCCTGGAGATGATATTTCTGGATCTGTGAACAATGTCCAATTATTGTGGAACGGGCTATTCTTCATTTCTAGGCAGGGTTTGGATGGATATGAAAACCGAGTATTTTGTTTGTAGCAAAGACTCCAAATCACAGGCAAACTCTTCACATGGGAAATAGTACTTTGATTCTTGTTTTTGGATAGTTCTGATATGGACAATATCCATTGGACCATGTGGTACAGAACTGGCAACATCACTATACAATGAGGAGAGAGACAATTGTGTAATGAGGTGACTAATTCTAGAGCATAAGGTCCATGTGAATCTGATTCATATCGGAAAAATCCCTTGTTTTTTGTTTTTGCCCGTGATTTTTTTTGGAACTTGAGATTATATTCATGGGCCTAAATTAGTTGTAGGTTAGGAGACAAAATTTCACATCACATAGTTGCTTGGTTAACTATTTGTCATTACTTCCCCTTTTAGTCAACAATTGCTCGAATATGATGAATTATGGGATTCGTTTGTATTGTAGTTTCTCCTCTCGTTATATATGTATTCAGCTGCGTCTGAATTTTGATATGGAACTCTGACTTGTTCTTTATCTTAAAAAAGCAAATTGTAAATGTTGTTTTGAAAGATTCACACTCTCTCCAAAGTGTATTTCATTGGATGAATGATGAATTAGTATATGTTGTACCTCTTAAAAAACTACTAGAGAAATAAAATATTTGAATTGGACCACAGTAGTTGAGCTCAGCCATTAGATCACTTGTTGTATTGATGATGAGTTAGAGATGAGACTTTCCCCAAACCAAAGTAAAAAATGGTAACTAATTCGAACAATTGTCAACGGTAAAACATATAACAGCTCCAATCAGCTGACACAGAGTTCGGGTTGGTTCCATTCCCCATTTGATCCCCACAAACAAAAACACTAGAGGAGGAGGGGCTAGTGGATGACCCGTGACTCTGCCTTTTCCAAGCCGTGATTGATGGCAATATATGCGTATCTTCTTAGATTTCTTAGTTCTCACTCTTATACAAAAACAAACCCAATTTGTCTTTCACATTTCTTGGAGGGAACATGCCTTAAAGAAGACCCACAACCCAATATTTTTCTTTAGTCACTCTCGAGTTTTAACTACCCTCCTTTGATTTTGTGTTAAATGTCTAGTCAAGTTGCTAATAGACGTTTACATCAGTAAAATGCAGATAAATTTGTACCATCAAATTTGAACTATCTGATAAAATAATTTGACTGTTCATATCTATTTACACAATGGATAAAAATATCTATCAACAACATGATCAAAATATGCTGATTGTGTTAGCTTTACTCGACCCCACTCCCCTCCCTTTAAATGTACAAAAAAAAGGATCATTTCAATTCCACCAAGCAACTTCACTCTCACCCCACATCAAAACTCTCCTTCTCCTCTTTGAATATCTTGCAAGACCATTTTTATCACAATCCAAAAGTCATGGACTGGTTCTCATGGCTCTCAAGAACAGGACTTGAATCCGCCCTAGTTTATGAATATGGCTTAGCTTTTGCTCACAATGAGCTAGAGGAAGAAGACATAGCTTATTTCAACCATGAATTTCTTCAAAGCATGGGAATTTCCATAGCCAAACACAGGTTAGAAATTCTCAAACTAGCCAAGAAACACAAATTAGCCATCATCCCACATCCCATATCAAGACTTATCACAGCAATCAAGAAAATTTCAAAGAAGAATCTTTCCAAGTTTATTCACATATGGGTTCATAAAGAAGAATCAGCTTTAGCCCTTGTTCCAAAAAACAATTATTCAAGTTCAAGATGGAAAAATGCTATGGTGAAAAGGAAGAACAATAAGAAATTGATGATTTCTACTACTAAACAAAATTGTTATAGTAATAGGCTTCTTCTTACAAATGGAAGTAGTCCTCCTATGGTTATGATGCCTAGTAGTGGCAGAATTGAAAGTTTCTCAAGTCCTACTACTATGGTTTATGACTTCAAAAATGTTGAAATTTTGGATGGAGATTATGATGAATATTGGTCATCTGCTTTTGAAGAAATCAGGTGGGATTCTATGTTTCAGAATCTCAAACCAACTTAAAAAAAACTATTCAAGTTCTCTGACAATTTGTGATTAATTCAAATTGAACGGTGAGAGATGATTCATGTTCTTTCTTTAGTCCTTTTTTTTTTCTCACCAGACAAATTTTAATGTTAAATCTGGGGTTTTGATTTTTAGTCTAGTTAGTGTGATTTTGTATCCGAAGTGAAACATACGCTTTTTTCCGTATGGCTGAAATACATTTCAGACATTGATTTGTTGCTTAAGTTTTTTTTCCAGATGAACACATATTCTCTATGTGCAATATTGTTTATAACCGTATAAAAGAACATAAATTTTCAACCGTTAAATTAAAATTTAGAGTATATTTTAATTGGGTTTGATCTGAGTTTGAAACTTGAACTCTTTTTTTTATTAAATCTAAAAATAAAATTTCAAATATTAAATTTGATTTGAGTTTAAAACTAACTAATACTGAGAAAGGAATCTCAAACCGAAATTCAATATAATCAAACCCTTTAATGACAAAGCTGACAACCAGTATATGCGATAAAACATTTATTCTAGTGGTGGGTCTGAGTGAAGCTGACTAAAGAATTTAGAGAATCAAAGGTGTCCTACTCCAGTGGGGCAGGTGCCTACCCACGATCTTGAGATCGTGGATTCGATACCCTCCGTCTGCGTGCGAAAAACTTTAATCTCCCTTTCTAGGATTATCTTCTCCTCATCTGAGACAATTTTCTCTCTCTATATGGGGCAATCGCCCAATCGGGCTTCAAAAAAAAAAAAAAAAAAGCATTTAGAGTCTGTAATGAGATTGTCTCCCCTGTTTGTTTTTTTCTTTTAACTACAAAGGTGATTCTGGGCCTGCCCTGTAACCCATTTTTCTTCCAACCATGATAAGAAAAAAGAAGTATTTAAGATTCATAGGCCCATTAAAGTTAGCAAAGGTATGCCGTTTCTTATCTTCTGGTAATGTGCATGTGTTTTCTTTCTCCTGATAATTAAAGCATTCACTATTTTTGCCAGAAGAATTATTATTATATTCGAATTAATTTTTCCACCAACAAAATTTGAATGGAAATATCCTCTACTCCTTTTGTCTGTCACACTTGGTCCAGAATTAAACTAGGAATAGGTATAAAGTCACGGTCTATGTTTACTGGGTTCAAAAGTGCGATTTATAGTATTCATAATGGACCTTACTAGGCTACTAGAATTATTGGCTATAAGATTGACTAAAATAGTTTTTTTGACCGTTTTGTCCTTATAGTTGGGTGAATCCCTTATACCAGTAGGGGGTGAGATAGTCATTTAACACTCTAGATTTAGGGATTTAGGATTTCTATCCCCAAAATTCTAGGAGTAAATCATTTTCCATTCATAATTTACTACTATTAAGTGAACGATGCTTGTATCTAAAAAAAATACTTCCTACGTTTTTAAATATAATACTTTCATTACATGGTGCGAGAATTAAGGAAGTATTCCCTCCAATTTAAAATATAAGTATTTTTATAAGTTGTTTTTTATTGCAAAATATATGTATTTTTACAAGAATTGTGTCTTTATTAGCTAATTTACCTCTACATTATTTATTTTCTATATTCATTTTGGTCAAAATGTGCAGTTCCCATCCAACTCTCTATTTATTTCTTTGTTCTTTGAAGTATTAATTAGGGGTACTTTAGTCATTCTGATTATTATCTTAATTTGTATGAAAACACCTAAAAAGACTTATATTTTGAATTGGCGGGAGTATAAATGAAGATATTTTGTAATCAAAATACCAATATTACTCTCTTAAATAATACTTGTATATCACTAATTCTATTTAAGAGACTAATATTGATATTTTGATTACAAAAACATCTTAATTTATACTTTCTTAATTTTCACAATATGTAATGAAAGTTTTATATTTAAAAATGAATGTACTAGTAGATACTAAGGTGACCGTGAATGCTTCATACATGTGGTCAGAAACTAATTGACAATTAAATGTGTTAGCTCATAAACTTATAAGTGAAATGAATAGAAACTTTTATATTTCAATCGGCATTCAATAGGGGGAAGTCATTAAAATTATAGAAAT
The DNA here is from genome assembly GCA_026122235.1 of Vinca minor. Classification (NCBI taxonomy): domain Eukaryota; kingdom Viridiplantae; phylum Streptophyta; class Magnoliopsida; order Gentianales; family Apocynaceae; genus Vinca; species Vinca minor. The sequence continues at coordinate 6,434,397 of JAOCZM010000246.1, read as the reverse complement.
GAAAATTAGAGATTATATATATATATAATCTCTAATTTTCATTTCTATAATTTTAATGACTTCCCCCTTAATCAATCCCTGCCAAGAAAAGTGGCCGACCAAGGCCTTATTGATCTTTCTTGAATTAGATTTTGGAATTTTTTTGAAGTCTTTTAAACTTTATTGCTCCAAAGGTCAATCAATTTTAGTCCACCAATACTCTCTTTAAAGACAAAAATTTCAAACTAAACCGCGTTTTAGTGGGTTGTTAAGAACCAGATTTCAACAACAGAAGTTATTAATATTTAGACTCGTTATGCCAAAATGAATATCTAACTATATGTATTTAGACTCGTCTTATATAACATTTCATCTTTCCTTATTTATCCAATTGTGGGATGAGGTTTGACAATTATGTTCTCTTCTCGAGAGAACCTGTTCCGCCATTGATAGACTACATAAAGTTTTTTTTTTTCTTAATAAAACTCCTGACATCTTGACTAATGAAACTAATTCGGGTTTGACTTAGTTTGCCCCAATAGTTTGATTCTTATTTGAGAGAATGTTCGATCCATAACTTTGTTAATATAACGTTACATGCAAAGGTCAAACACAAAATCTCTCACTTTGATATTAAATATTTGGTGAATAATGTAATATGCAATATTTTCTATTTCTATTTTGAGCAAAATTTTGTGTCAAATACAGAAGTAAGAAGAGGAGGGAAAAAAAAATCCAAAAGGTAAATAATTAGAACTTAAGCATTCATGATCAAGCGTTCGTGCGAAGGAAAATGACATATAATCATTGAGGGGAAAAAATGTTGCGAATTATTTCAAGAAATCTAGAGCCATCGTGAAAAAATGAAATAATTTTTAGTACTTAGTTTCGTAATAACTTAACCAGAAAGTAAGGGAAAAAAAGAGAAGGAAAGAAAGAAATAGACATAAATATTAAAGTTGGAGTACTTCAAAATGCTTTGCTAAATGAATTGATGATTACCAACTCTTTTAGTACTGGTCTACCTCTAGGTTCTATACACATAAGAGAACAACACTCCTCTTCTCACATGTCTAATGAGGAAATCAATTTTCTTTAAAAAAAATATTATTATCAGGCTGTATCAAATTCGAGACTTATAATCCCAACTCGAAAATGTTAAGATATTGTGAGAAAATCAATGCAAATGTAATTTAGAAATAATCACAACTCGTACCTAAAACGCGATTCATGAATCTGATGATATGCACGACTAATAACTTAACAATTGTACTCACAAGAAACCAGTAAGATACAAAAATTTCAATAGTCATTCATTAGGCCAACCATCAAGGAAATCCTTGCTTAATTAATTAGCTCACAAGAAAATTCGTTGGTTGCTGGAGGTCAGTTGGCTTTAGTAAAAGGAATTTGATGTTTCTCAAATTATGTCTTACTTTGAAAATCTGTCGTATGAAAATACCTTATGAATTAGTCGTGAATTTTGATAATGGGAAAGTTGAGTATATAACTAACTTATTAGTTATGGTATATAAACGAATAAAGTGCTTTGACCTCTTATGTGCAAGAAGACTTTCTCTCACTTTTAACATTTTTACTCCTGCATTTATTTAATTAATTGGCTTAACAGTACCTTAAAATTTATTGACCATTTCCTCGTGAGTGTGGAATTGGTCAGCATGACTGTGAGATGACCCACAAAAATTTATTTTTTTCCAAGCCGTGAATGATGCTAAGGTTATGATCAACAAGAATTTCTTTAGTCTTACTCCTCAAAGAGATGTCACAAATCTTTGGCCTATTTCTCAAGGCACCTCTGCTTTAATGAGACCCCCAAGTCCTTCTTCCTCTTTTGTCATTCTCAAGTTCCAACTACCCTCCAATCAAAGCTGGACTCGTTACTCCCCAAGTACTTGATGACCTTGGACTCTTTTTTCTCGATTCAGTTCTAACACTCATTTTTGTCAGTAATGTGCTGATACAATCTCGATCGATGATTACTTTTGTCTAATTGGTCGAAAATTAATTGATAGCTCATCTTATCGACTTATTTAAAACTTAGTCGTTAGATCAAACTGACTTCATGACTGAACCGAATCACTCTTTTCTCACTCTTCACCTTTTCCACTCTCTATAAATACACACTATCAAAAGCAAAGAATCCATGTGACAACCACCTCTATAGCCATGGATTGGTTTTCTTGGCTCTCAAAGACTACCTTAGACCCTTCTCTTGTTTATGACTATGCCATAGTTTTCTCTCACAATGAGCTTGAAGAAGATGATATTATTCACTTCAATCATGAATTCCTTCAAAGCATGGGCATTTCTGTGGCCAAACATAGGCTAGAGATTCTCAAACTAGCCAGAAAAGAGAAGAACAGGCTTGCTAAAGTAAGTCCCATCTTATGGCTTCTGATCGCGATCAAGCAAACAAAGAGTTGTCTTGCTAAGCATATTCGTGTACGAGTTAGTCAAGACGATTCATCATCACTAACCCTTGTGAGGAATTATAGTTCAAGATGGAAAGCAGCAATGTTAAAAAGGAACAAGAAGTCCATAGCAGCAGCAGCTGCTAAACGAGATCTACCAATGCTTACATATGACAATGGAAATGATGTTATTCCAGTTGAAGCAAGGCAGGGAATACTGATGCTCACAAATGGGAGTCCTACAATGGAGTCTCCTTCTCTGAACAACAGCTTTTCGAGCCCAAAGTTCCCAGAACTTGGGAACAATGGTAAAGTTGATGGTTTGGTTGAGGAGAATTGGGAGAATAGTATTGAATCAATAAGATGGGAGAGCATGTTTCAAGATTTGAAACCAACATGATGATCTTCGCCCTTATGGTTCTCAGTCAAAAGTATTGCGTCAACTGTGTTAGTCTTTCTTTACCGTCTTTATAGTTTGATTCCTCCTTCAACTACTCTGCTACAACAAGAAGTTCTGCACACTGTGTAACCAGTTTGATTTTGATGAGGTAGAATCATATAGTTTTGTATTAGGTTTCTCTTGGTTAGATCTACAAAAGCAAACACTTGGAAACTTTTTCTTGTAGTTGAAATACATTTTATATGCAGAAAGATCAGTAAGATCATGATGTAAATACTCATTTAAGTTTATCAAATCCTCAATGGATACAAGAAGATTATGAACAATATGCCAACTTAAAGAAGCTCACCAAATACCAAAATTTTATTATAGTACATATGTAATAGGATAAGGTATATGATACTACAATTAGGCATTCTCCAAGCAAATAGATAGCTGAGCATGTTACAAAGTTCAGCATGTAACTATTTTATTTTGCTCATCAGAGCTGGATACAAAGTCTAGGAAGCAAAAGGGTAGTAATACATCTACAGACATAGGAAATAATGAGCGAAATCTCAATAGAGCATCGCGGGACTTGCTGGTAATTCTTTCGAGTAGAGTTCCCCTAGTAATATGGCTTGAATTAATAGCTAACAGAAGTGACTCTTCAAGAATGCAAATTATTCACCTTTTAAGTCACTGGAATCTTAAAAGATAATCTCAGGAATCAGTGGCCAGAAGTATGAGGCAGACGGAAAGATCCTCCAGCATAAAGCATTTGGTAAACTGGTTTAATTCTGATTGTCAGGATTATGCTCAAGAGAGTGCCTAGACCGCAAACTCCAGCTAAGACGAGGAATGTGAGTCTGTAGCAATTGGGACCGAAGCAAGAAGTTCCTCCTTGTTTCGTAGCTTCTGCATCATAAACATAGCCAGCAAGGCCACCCGAGAAGATAAGTGCACCAATAGGATTCCCGAGTGACATGAAGTTGATTATTACACCGAAGTTTCTCAATCCAAAAAGTTCAGATACTGTAGGAATCATTATGGAAAAATGAACACCAAAGCAAACGCCAAGTAATGCTGTTGCAGCATACAGGGTGCCATTGAGAGCTGAAGCATATAGAAGGAATGCGATAATCATGATTACTTGTGTGACAGCCATCCAAACTGTCCGAGGAATTGTTTTTGACCTGGAAAAGGAAACGAAAAACACATGTTTGTATCAATCAACCTGGAAAAACTATGGAACAAAATTTCGCAGCATTGACAGGATTTATTGATTTCAAAATATTCCAAGAATTGTTCAGCAATTTGATCACCTGACAAAGTGTTCTGAAACAGCACCGGCCCCCAGACGACCCAAAAAGTTACAAAAACTGAACAAACTCAACAGCACTGTAGTATCGTTAGTCCCCGAACAAACACCAATTTGCGCCAAGTTATTCAGAACAGTCACTCCAGAACCAACCCCAAGAAAGTAAACTAGCCATAGAAGCCAGAAATCAGCCTTTACTATAGCTTCTCGAAATTTGAAGTCTTCCCCTCTTCTTGGTCTTCTTTTTTGCTTCACTGCACCCTCACCAACAGCCAGAAGAATATCCACATCCGAAATATAATCTTCATTCTCAAGAAAACTTCCAAGATATTGTGCGGATGAAGAAGGTGTTAAAAGAGGATCTGCTTGATTTGAATCACCTTCTTCCGTGACTAAATTGTCGGAAGAAGCACTTGACGTGCCGGCTTTCTTATTCTTTGCAGGGAATAAGGTCATCTTTAAGGGAATTGCAAGAGGAGCCATCAAGAGAACAACCATTACGACAATGAATATATAGTTGATCCAGCTACTTAAAAATAAAGTGTCATTGAGTATTGTAGTGGTGAGAAGGAAAACCGCAAGAACGAGACTTGCACCTTGAGTGAAAAGAAAATGGATATGTTCCGAAGAGTCTTCTCCAGAAGCCGGAGTGCAAGGGCGGACAAAATACATCATGACCAAACATAAAATGGGAATACCCAAAGCAAGGACCAACAGTAGCTTGGAAGCTGAACTATGAAGCACCATAGTGAAAATCTCTGTATAAACTGCTGCACTGAGCCCAACATAGCCTTTGAGTATTCCGGCAACTGTACCCCTACTTAGCGGAAAATTCCTCATGTTGGTAACTAGTACAGTTGTGCCAAGCCAGGCAGAGCTGTTTGTGGCAACACAGAGTGCAATAAACACCTGATATAGTATTGATAAGTCACTCTAAAACACTAATCTCAAAACATATACATTGCATGTCAAACAAGAATAGGATGTTAAAGGATCAAAACCAACAAGAGATATGAGCATTTACGGATCCAAGGGGCGAGTTGGCGCGACCAATGCCCTCCCACCCAAGCGAAAATTCAATGTTCTAGTTCCGTCTATAGATACGAGTAAACAAAACAAGAAAAAGGTAACAGAAGTTCTATCCATAAGAAAAAATTGTAGAATAAGAACAACAAAAGACTTTCTTCTAAAGCATTTCACAACAAATAAATAACTTCCTCAAATTAAAAAAAAATACTTAATACTTAAAATTAAAATTAAAATTCAAGAAAGAAAGAAAGAAAGGGAGGAACTTACAACCCAATAAGGCATGGATTGAACAATTTGGCTAACAGAAAGCCAAAGAACACCATAACCCAAGAAAGAAGAAAGAACCCCAACAAGAAGAACAACCCAAGGTGGGAATTTATTAATAGCAATTCCTGGAAGAATCCCAAAATTCTCTCCCAAATCATTAGCAACTCCAAGAATCGTTAGTTGCTGTTGAGTTAAACCCATAACTGATTTAATTGCAGGTGAATAAAGTGGGAAATTGTAAGTATTTCCAGCTGCTATTTGCATCCAAACTGCTGCTCCTAGTCCTACCCATGGTGGCCTGCTTCCCTCTTTCAAAACTACCATCTTTTTTCCCCTCTTCTCTTCTTTCTCTGTAAAAGTTTTTTCTGGGTTGAAAAAAAAGTAGTAATCTTTTTAATATTTAAGAGGTGGGAATCTTGATTGTTGATCTTGACTAGTTGGTATTAGGGAGTTAAATAAAAAAAATAGGATCTAACTTTGCTTCACTGGAGAAGGACAAGAAAAGAAATGAAAACGTAAACTGAAGTTTACTCACCGCCTTTAGTTGTATAATACTCCCTCCATTCCTAAATATAAGACTCTTTAGACAATTTGAGAAAATTAAGGAAGTTGTCATTTTCACCTAAACTTCCAATATTACCCCACCTTCCCTCTCTCTCACTAATACATCATAAAGAAAATAAAGGAAAATGGTGAGGTATAATTGAAATAAATTGTTGACAATTAATAAAAGAACCTTAAACGACAATTAATTTGGATACCTAGATATCTCTTAAACGACAATTAATAGGGAAATGGAGGGAGTATAATCTTGATTACAGTTTTTCTTCACGAGAGATTATATATTGTCAAAAAATTTATTTAATAATTAAAAAGGAAAAGCACACACTAATTTTCAATATTTTTTTTTAGAAGAATTCAACAATTAAACCAATTCATTCTATAACTAAGATATATTTTACATGAGCCGAATAAAATTTTATAACATACTGTAATAAGTAAGAAGATTCAAATTGAAGACCAACATTGTTGTGATAATGATGTGATTTTGATATTTTGGACAGCATTTTCGACCGAAAGCGAAATGGGGAAAGTGTACATAAATTAGTATTTTTTGGCATGGAATAATACGTCAAAAAGAACAAATATAATAAATATAATTTAAATACAATTTCAAAGAAATCAAAAGGATGACTATTCCATCCATCTCTTTGTATTATGTGGCCTCGTCCGTGAGTGCAACCCAATAAGTCGTGTGATTAATGCACGTACCCAACCTTTGACCAGTCCGTATTAGGCTTATAAGCCGGCTCTTATACGGAACAGGTTTTTTTTTTTAAATCTCACCAAAAGAGGAGGAGAAGCCTCACCAGTAAGGAGTAGTTATAGTCTCACCAGAGGAGGAGATATTATTACCCCATTCTGCAGGGAGAGGGTGTCGAACTCGGGAAGGTGCGCCTCACTGGGCTACAACCTTCTTGACACGGAACAGATTTTTTAAATATGTGCAGAACAATTTTTTTTACCTTGAAAACAGGTATTCTTAACTTGAGAACAACAAATTTTATCTTGGTAGATAATTAAGTTTAAAATTTACATTTAACCCAATAAATACAATACACGTATACAAAAAATGCAAATTTATAGGAAAAATAATTGTTTTTTGGTCTACGTGTATTGTATTCATTGGCTTGAATGTAAGTTTTAAACTTACTCACCTACCAAAATAAAATTTCTCTTTAAGAACACTTGTTCGCGTGAATAGGTGTCCTGAAAATTAGAATAGGTGTTTCTTTTAAATCAGTCTCAGTCGTCAAAATTTTAATCCAACGGATTCTCACCCGTTCCGCACTGAAGCCGCGGTGCTTATAAGCATGTGCTTATGCAGGTTGTAATTAAATCGTTTTTTTTTTTATTAAATCGTTTTCTTAACTATTTAAATTAAATTACTTTTACCATAATTATTCATAAAACATGAATTTACTGTTCATGAAAAATATATTAAGGCATATTTAATACTAAACTAAAACAATTTGGCAATGTATATCCATAAGCGGCATACTTAAAAATAACTATGTAATCATCGTGGCTAAATTGACCTTCCATGTATACCAAAACTAAAGTGAAAATAAAGCCGGCGGGTTCGATACCCTCTACATGAGACAAGCTTTAAAATTTCTCTTTTTAGGGCTACCATCCTCCTCATGTGAGACACCTCTCTCTCCTACATGGGACAACCGTACAGTCGAACTTCAAAAAAATGAAAATAAAGCCGAGTACTTTCCATAAAACAAGAGCAGAGGAACGCCATTTAAAATTTCTTTCTTTCTTGCTGTCGGAATTTGATTTGTATAAATTTAGCAAAAAAAAATTTGATTTGTATAAGGTTCGTGTGCCCATCTTTTGTCATGGTGGAAATGGAGGATGCGAGGACTGGTAGGCCTCTTGCCATAACATTCAAAAAGCCCAACTAGTGTAACAAAATATTTCTATCCTTATCAGAGCCAGTTTTTTGTCTGCTGAGATCATTATTTAATTACAAGTGCTAATAAATTACTGTGTCTTCTAATATGTTTTCTGTTTATAATCAAAGTTTTTTTCTTCAAATTTTAAGGGCAAATTTTTTTTTAAATTACCTTTATTTATATTATAGAATAGAAAGAAAAAGAGATAAATTAGTAGATCAAACTTAAAGTTACAATAATAAAAGTTCTTCTCGTATCTCTTTTTCTTAATCTATGATACAGTAGTTAGAATGACATTTAAGAAACGGAGTGTACTACCTCCATTGCTTAATATAAGATATTTATTACATATTACGAAAATTAAGAAAATAAAATTTAAGATGGTCACTATTACTCTATTAAATAAAATTTGTGGTATACAAGTCATATTTAAGAGAAATAATATTTGTTTTTTAACTAATAAAGTATCTTCTTTTTTGCTTCCTTAATTTTCACAACATGTAATAGAAGTCTTATATTAAGGAATGAAGAGATTATTATTTAGTACATTAGTAAAATTATCGCATGTGAAGTAATGTGACTTATTTAAACTCATTAATTCAGTTTAGTTCAATAATATTATTACATATAAGACAATTTCATTACTTTATTAGGCAATGTACTAAATCTAAAAGATGTATTAAATAATTCATAGACATAATAGAGTAGAAATTTATTAATTACTCTTTTATTTATGTAGATACAAAATATACATCCCAAGATGAAATAAAGATGCATACCCAAGGATTTAATTTGTTAGCAGTTTGTGGCTGGCATCATCATAAGGTAAAAATTGTCTGTATCAGTGTATCTTTTTATTTTTGTGTTAAACCACTCAAAATTCACTACGTAATATTTCTTTTAATTATATGCATAGTAAATTATGAGTAATTGAACATATAAATAAATATATATACAGATACAGATTATTTGACATCATAATAAACCCAAGATACTATTTTATATTGGCTGTCGGGCCAATTGGGCATCTTTGATTAGATCTTCGGACATTTTCTGTAAAAAGTATCCAATAAAATTCCACCAATTATTATTTGTGGTAGGCACATGATGGTGCGTTTTATTAATTAATTTATTTTTGTTCAATTATCTGGCCTAGTTTTCGGCCCAATAATGAAACTAAAGAGACCTGCATTGAGATAAGGCCCATTAAATATCAAAACGAAAGTCCACGTACTACTACCAAAAGTGCTTCTATCGGCAAGGAGTGAAAATCATCTGTCCCCATTCTTATCCCCAATTCTATTCTCGACCAATCAAAATTTACTATATAAACATTTTTTCCAATTATATATACACATGGTGAATTGTTATTAGTTGGGGACACACACGGAGACAGAGAATTTTTTACCATCGGCAAGCGAGCTTAGTCAACTACTATACTTTAGATTTCTAAGATTTTAATTGGGTAAAAGTTATGAGTTTAAAATATTAAGAAGCGACTTTGATTCATGTTGTATTATTAAATTGATACTGTGTATATTCAAACTTGTATTTTCGACTAAAGTTACTGCAAATTATCAAAAGGTCACGAATTCAAGTTTTTTATTAAATTAAATATCGATTAAGATTACTTCTAACTCAAATTACTAAAAGGTCACGGATTTCAGTCACTGGTCAAGTTAAATCTCGTCTAGCTATTAACTTACCATGTGTTTTCCACACGTCTGTTAAAGAGGAAGAAAAATCTTTGGGTTGTGTTTAATTGTTGCAATAATATAACTCCATCTTCTAAATAGCTTGAAATACAGTAACAAAGTATATGATCTCGAGTTACCAGTTACCACGGCGCCGTTGCATAGATTTTTCTTAAAATAAACGAACATGTTAGGCATTCCGTTACTTATACGTCAAATTATTTATGGAACCCAGTTGGAGAATATTCGGCTTCTATTTGGGTCACTTAATTCTACAATCGTCCTGTGAATGGACTTTACAGTCTCCTTACATCAATTGAACGGAACCCACCTATATAGGTTGAACCAATCCCACAAATGCAGTACTATGATTGAATTTTCCCCAAACTTGTTATTCTCTTCTTACTCACGCAGACCTCGTTTTTACCACATAAATTTCTTCTAAGCAAAAAGAAGTAACATACTAGTTAGGGGGTGTTCACTATTCGGTTAAACCGAAATACCGAACCGAACCGAACCAAACCGAATTTTATTATATGGTTCGGTTTATTCGGTATTTTGGTTTATTCGGTTCGGTTTTGAAAAAGTTAAAATAATTCGGTTCGGTATTCGGTTTTCAATTTTTAAAAACCGAAATACCGAATAGATCAATTTTTTTTTTATTAAAAAATATTTTTATTATACTTATAAGTATTATTAATATTACTTAGAGTTGTCTTCAATCCATATGTTTCATGGACATTCTGGGAGCATACACTTTGTGCATTTATTTCCAAATGTTAAGTCTGTCTTCTATTCATCCCCGCCCATACCTTGAATTATTGAGGACTTAATGAGTAATTTTATTGTTGTAGAGTTGTATTTTTATTCTTAATTTTTAGTTTATTGTTTTTATTTTAATTGTGCATTATAATTTTATCTTTTGTCTAATTTTTATTAAGTTGAGAAAAAATTTCGGTACAAACTGAATTGAACCGAACCATACCGAAATAATTTCGGTATCCGGTTTTCATAAAATTTTGGTTTGGTTCGGTTTTAATAAAACGTCATAAAACCGAACCGAATTCCGAAATTTCGTACCGATACCGAACCAATCCCACAAATGCAGTACTATGATTGAATTTTCCCCAAACTTGTTATTCTCTTCTTACTCACGCAGACCTCGTTTTTACCACATAAATTTCTTCTAAGCAAAAAGAAGTAACATACTAGTAACATTTGTTTATTTTTTAAATAGAATTCATTTGAAGTAGTTTTGCATGTACTAAGGAAGGAAAAAATAAGAGATATTTGTATTATTATATCCTTAAATAATTTAGTTTATTTCTAATATCAACTCTTTTTTTACGTAAGAACAATGTTAGAAAAACTATTTTAAAAATAAAAAATTACATATATTTAATATATAAAAGATGAAGAGAATCAAAAAAATCTCTATCAGAAAACGGAGGAACGATTTTAAGATTCTGTCTATTTGAAATACTTTTTCCCTCTAGAGTATATATATACTAGAAAAAATACCCGTGCTATGCACAGAAACGTAATGTTTAATGAAAGAAAAAATGTCAAAGTAATTTTGTATCTCAAAACATGTCAAAGTACACCATTTTATAGTATTTTCAAACTCAAAAAATAATGTAACTTTTTGATGTGGGATACTCTTATAAGCCAATTAAGAGTTTACAACCAAAATAAAATTTAAATTAACATTCCATTAAAAGAATTGGAGAAAACAGTTGTCAAATACTTGCTAGAGTAGTTGGCAATGCAGCGCAGCATTCGACCTGCAGGTCGGGGGATCGAATCCTCCCTCTCCCGGTTTGAATAAAATAGTTTAACGTTTTTGCACCTATAAAAGTTGATATTTAATTTTTATTAAGATAATTTATTTTTCAATTAATTTAATTAACCTAAATATTCTCAACCAATTAAAAATTAGTAAATTAATTAAAAAAGTGAAAATCTAAGAAAAAAGATGGAAGAAATATATCGATACAATTATCTGTATGTAGGGCTGTTATCGAGCCGAGCAAATCGCAAATCGCTCGTTAATCGGTTCGTTAAAACCGGCTCGTTAAATCGCTCGGCTCGTTAACGAACCGGTTACGATTCGGTAAAATGGCTCGTAAATCGTTTTAAATCGCTCGTTAATCGTTCGTTAAACCGGTTAATAATTTTCTCTACCTACCAATTACGAATTAATAGCCATGTTGGTCCTCAACATAGTTTTGGGCAGCCACTTTCATCCTTTTTCTTTTTTTTTTTAACTTTTCACATCCCCAATATATTTTCAAACAACCACTTTCATCCTTTTTAACTTTTTTCAGCCACTTTCATCCCCAATATATTTTCAAACTACCATTTTCATCCCCAATATATTTTCAAACAGCCACTTTCATCCACAAAATTTTTTCAAACAACCACTTTAAAAAGGATGAAAGTGGATGTTTGAAAATATATTGGGGATGAAAATGGCAATTTGATCCGATTAACGAACCGAATTACGATTTTATGCGAATTACGATTTTCGATCCGATTAGCGAACCGGTTTTGAGCGATTTGATACGGTCCGATTAACGAACCGGGTTTTGGGACGATTTTATTTCGAACCGATTACGAATTGAACAACCGAATCGGTTGACTAACGAACCGATTAACGAGCGATTCGGTTTTCTTAACGATCCGAACCGATTTGGCCCAAAATCGGCTCGGTTCGGCTCGTTAACAGCCCTATCTGTATGTATAAGTGCTTTGTAATATATAGATTGATAATATTGAAAAAGAAAAATCTAAAAATTAGAAAAGAATAAAAGAAAAATCATAAATATATTAAAACTCATAACTTTTAATTAATATTTTTTTATTATTTTTATTCTATTAAATATTAAAAAAATTACAAATTTCTAAACTCTCCAAATCGAACTTGATTTTAAGCTCAATCGGAATTCAGAGGACTCAGACATCTGAATAACCCCTTATTTGTTAAAACTTTAACTATTTAAATTTATATAAATAAAAAAATGTAAGAAGCAAATAAATTTGCTTCCCCACTCTGATGGGCTAAAATAAAATGCCAACCCAATTTCTCACTCAAAACATATGATTATAAGTTCAATCAGAATTCAGAGGACCCGGCCATCTGAATTACCCGTTATTTGTTAAAACTTTAACTATTTATATTTATATAAATAAAAAAATATAAGAAGCAAATAACCCAGGGCTTCCTTAATTTGATGTGCTAAAATGTCAGCCCAATTTTGTAACTCAAAACATGTCAAAGTACCATCTTTTATAGTATTGTCAAACTCAAAAAATAATGTAACTTTTAGATGTGGGATACTCTTATAAGCCAATTAAGAGTTTACAACCAAAATAAAATTTAAATTAACATTCCATTAAAAGAATTAGAGAAAACAGTTGTCAAATACTTGCTAGAGTAATTGGCAATGCAGTACGAAAGATTCGACTGCGAGTCGTGGGATCGAATCCTCCCTCTCCCGGTTTGAATAAAATAGTTTAACGTTTTTGCACCTACAAAAGTTGATATTTAATTTTTATTAAGATAAGTTATTTTTCAATTAATTTAATTAACCTAAATATTCTCAACCAATTAAAAATTAGTAAATTAATTAAAAAAGTGAAAATCTAAGAAAAAAGATGGAAGAAATATAGATACAATTATCTGTATGTATAAGTGCTCTGTAATCTACCTATCTATATATTACAGAAGCCATATACATACATATATCTATATCTATAGATTTTTCAATCCTATTTTCCTAGATTTTCACATTTTTAATGCAAATATTATAAAAAAAATCTCTTAATTAAATTAGTATTGAATTTTAAAATTTCAAAATCTTCTTATGTGGTTTCTATATCTTTTATCACTTAAACCACAATCACAACCGCCATAATACAATCATTAGATTTAAATTTTTTATTTGTTTAAATTTTTTTGATTCGTCCATGTAATTTTTTATCCATTAAGCAAATAAAAATTTATATACTATAATAAACTAAAAATCAAATCTTAATCTAATGTCGAATTTAAGGAAATATAATTAAACGAAATAAAATTTCCTATTTCTTTGTTAAATATTTTTTCCTAATTTCTCTCTTCCTCTTCTTTCGTATTTCTTTCCCTTTCATCATCAATATCACCCGTATATACTATAAAAATATTATCATTCGTTTCCCAGCCTCTCAAATCCTTCAATTTATGTTTCTTTTTTTGGAATTTTGAAACTCTTACTTCTTTTATAAAATTTTCATTAGTTACATACATTTGTTTTTTTGCAGAATAAAATAATTCAAATTAAACATATTTATCTTTATCTTTAATTCAAAATTTGAAATTCCTTCTCATCAATCACACTCCTGCACCAATCCACAAATTTAACCTTTTAAATTTTCATTAGTTACATATATATATATATATATATTTTGCAGAATAAAATAATTTATATTACACATATTTATCTTTATCTTTAATTCAATATTTGAAATTCCTTCTCACCAACTACACTCCTACACTCCTACACAAAATTTTAAGGTTGATTTTTAGATTTTGTTTTAATTGGTTAAAAAATATCTAAGAAAACTATTAGTGAATAATATTTAGATTTTTTGAAAACATTCTTTCTAAAAATTTCTGGCACTTTTATCTATTAACAAAAAAACCACATTCTCCTAAAAAGAAAATAAAAAAGTCACTATAGTTAAAAAATACTTTGTTTGATCAATTAAATTAGTGTTTTTTTTTCTTCCAAAAAAACACCATCTCCTAACTTTTAGAAATACACATAGTTATCTCATTTTGATTTTATTTACCCAAAAAATTAACTTTTAATTTTTACTCATATAAAACTATGTTTATCTCCTTAAATGTAGCATTTTTTAATCATATATTTATCTATAAAAACTCTAACCTTAGTACAGGTTATTTGCTGCTCTTATTATGTTGCTGAAGAAAGTATCATGTTTTCATTGATTACTTTCCATGTTGAACGTAACAATTTAGTGCTTTCTCAAATAATTTCTGATTTTTATGCTTTGTTTGGTTTTTTTTATTTATTATTTGGTTGCTATTTATCAATTGTTGATTCCTTTTAGTTGTTTGTGTGTGCTTAAAATCTTAGTTTGTGATTAAAGTTTCAATTCATAATAGATCCCTGTGATTTTGTCTCATCATTCTTGAAGATATTTTTATAATGTGAATAAAAAATTATTATTCTCTACTAACTCCAATTTTCGTGTTAACATCAGGTGATCAGGGTTGTCAACTTGCTAAGCATTTGAGAACAAAAACCAAATGCCTTAACCAAATTCTTTTTTTAGAGGTGATTTTCTTGATCCCTTTACCATTATATCTTAGTGATATATTTTCAATTCATACCTCTCCAACTCATCAATCAAATATAAATTTTTTTTACTTTTTATTCTTACATAATGGTAATTATATTTTCTCTTTTAATATGAATTCATATATATTTATTTTCTCTTTATTAATATTTTTTTTACAGTTTGGTTCGATCATTAAAAGGGAGAATTTGATTGGTATCTTCATCAATCTTCTTCGTTGGTAGGTTCATTGATATAAGTCGTAAATTCAACACCTCTTATCCGAATACAAGTTTCTTACAAAAAAAGAAAGATATTTGTGCATTCATAATATATAATTGTTGCCTCATATTGTTTTATGTTTTAATCCATTTTTTGCTGTCATTTTTCCCCTTTTGGTGTAGGTATACAATCCATCTTCATTAATACTAGATATGTATTATTTTTTTAGTTTCATACTCTTTCATATGATCAATCAATTGTCAAGAAGGTCGTGGCCCAATGGGACAAGCCTCGACCCTGCGACTACGAGGTCCCCAGGTTCGACACCCGCCTCCTACGTGAGACAAATAAAATTCTCTATGAGAGAATTAAGGTGCTGACCCAAAAAAAAATAATATGATCAATCATTTCCTTTATACCTCAAATAATGGATGTGTGATAGTGAATAATATATAATTGTCCTTTACGTCTCTTCAACTGTGAAAAAAGTAGAAAAAGAGTAATTGATATACAAACTAATGTTATTTTTCTAAATCTTGAGCGAGATATTATTATAATATTACTTTGTTTCTTTTAGCGACCTTATGTTATGGGAAAACATAAGGTATAGCACAAGAGTTTAATACTTTACCTCTTATAAGTATGGTGAACATACTTAAGAACAGAGACATTAAAAGTTCTGTTTTCTTTTTATATTTTTTTTAAGCAAATCGAAGATATACATTAAAAAACAAATTGCAATTACATATAATTATGTTATATGTCATATCAAAACTTGAGCGCCCGAAGGCGATTGCCCCCGAAGGGGAAGAGCGGAGAGTACCCTAGATAGGAAAGATTGAAACATGTCCCATATTGTACAATATTTTAATGATAGTTGTAAAGCTTCAAGAAGGATGATGTTATTTGATTGTCGTGATTTAGTACACGAGTCATTAACAATGACTAAGAATTAGTAATATTTTTTTTACAATTATTTTTTCAAATAGATGATATTATTTGATTACTACTAAAGAGTTTCAACTAAGTACCATTGTGCCATTAAAATTTTGGGTATTTAATTCCACAAAAGAAGTCAGAAGTCTAAGCCAATTTTTTTTTATATACTAAAAGAAGCTTTTACACAAATAAAGTGGTCTCACAAAATATGTTTTACCAGTATTTAAATTATTTAATAGTTAAAAGATTTTGTTGTATTTTCATAAATTCATAACACAGGAAAAATATAAAAGTTTTGTTTCCGTGCATAGCACGGGTTCTTTAGCTAGTGTATATATATATATATATATATGCACGGGTTCTTTAGCTAGTGTATATATATATATATATATATATATATATATATATATATATATATTAAATTTATGTTTTTAAAATATGAAGGGATATATTTCCAAGTGTTGTATAATTTATATTAGTTTTTTTTTAAAATTATAGTTTTTATATGTAAATCTCTATTTAAAAATAAACTCACTATAATAATATTTTCCTCCGGTCCCAAGAGTATTAGTGTATGAAGGTTTTACTGTACTACTGCTAGAATGAAATTATCTGGCAACTCGATAATTTTCCCATCATATCAGCACAAGCCTCCACCGTCGCCATTATGCACCTCTACACCTGCTATTAAGAAAATTATAAAGAATTCATTTTATTTTATAAAAGAAAAACCAAACAAGAAATAGTCACATAAAAAAGAACAATTACTTACAAAAAGAATAATAATAATAATAATAATAATAATAATAATAATACAAGTATCACTAACATATTCTCAATTCTTTTACCAGTCAAAGTGTGAAATCAACTTAGCAAACAAAAAAAGTGTGAAATCAGAACAAATAGGGTGCATTTTAATTAAGCCTAATTTGAGATATAAGGTCAGAATTCAAAACTGATTTCCGAAACCTTCCTTTCTTTTTATATGACATCATGTTTGAGAGTTTCCTACCCGGACTCAATTTAGAAATATTAGGGTCTTAATAATTTGAGTTCTAAACCATATCAAATACAGACCAGAATAGACTCGATAAAAACACAATAAGACCATAAAGTTTAAAAAGAAAAAGAAAAAGGTAAAATTACTGCTACAATCACATACCAGAAAAGAAAAAGGAAAAAATAACATTAACACCAAGCTGGCTATGTATCACCTTCAATTCTCATTGCGGTACTTCAAATAAGTAGGGTCTCATGTCTCAAATTAAAATCAAATCAGTCTAAAAAAAAAATGTAAATCTTCCGATTTCATTTTCAGACTCAGTTCGTGTTGAAACTCAATCCATCATCACCAATAATCTTTTGTACATTTAAATCAATTAATCAAGTTTAATCCCCACATAGGATGAGGAAAATTAATTAAATCCTTGATCTGAAAAAATAAATCTTGATTTAACCTCATTATACTATATTATCGATCCATTATTTTCATTTTGTCCTTTTTCCTCTGTATTTTATATTTTGTGTCGTGTGACTGGTTTTTTCCCCTAAAAAGAAAAAAATATAAACTAAAAAGCGTCAAAAGAAGGTTTTTCCTTTTTAAAAAACCATCCCTTTGCTTCACAGTTACACAATCCAACTGAACTCGGGTCATTCGGGCCAACTACACTACTACATATATGGGCCTACAAAAAAAGTCCACAAATTCTGGCCCACTAAACTAACTGAACAGTCTGAAGGCAACGAACGGGCCCACCAATCGCCAAGTTACTTTGCTAGGAGCTATATACATCGGAGAAGTAAAAACGGCGACGTTTCATGACTCTTCGGCTATAGACATACAGGACAACCGACTGCGACGAGGTTGAAAGTCACCGCGCCGCCGTAGATGATGTGACGACGGCCTAATTAACGAAGCCAGAGCCCTCTTCACCAAATCTCCTTCTACGGTTCCTATTCTCACCAACGAATTCGTCATCGCTGATCTCCGCATATGCAACTGATGACTCGGCCGATTACACGCCGTCGATTGATAATTCCGGTTGTTATTGTTCTTATGCAAACTGCAGCGAAACGAGCCTGGATGCGTCGTCGGCGAGCACATACAAGTCTTCTTCTGATTCGCCGGTAACGGTTTGTTACTATGTTGTGATCGGTTAGGGGAAACAACGATTGAACGGTTCGGAGAGGCGGAGAAGCGAACGGACGGCGTTGGTGATATGGATCTGCATAAATTTACCCGGGTTGGAGAAGCGGAGCGGGTCACGAAGGTACTGGACTCGGGTCTGGATACAAAGCCAGAGAAAGTTGAGGAAGAGGATGAACAGAAACGGCCAGACGGTGAAGTTGAGCGTTGGAAGTGATGAGTGAAACCGGAGCCGTTAGATTTGTGCCTAGATGACGTAAGCACCATATTGAAATTTAGCGAAGAGGGGAGGGGATTTCTTTGAGGGCTGTTTGGCTTTCTATTTGGTCAAACATAAGATAGTCGGAAGCAAGGTTTATATAGGAGTGGGAGGGCAATGGCAAAGTGGTAAATTAAGGAGGTTTTTTAGGGTTGTTTTTTAGTAAACACAGAGTGGACCGGCCGTTGGATTAGAGATATGGTGAGATGATGGATGAGTGGATTGGGTTTTCCAATGGGTTAAAGAAACAAAAAGCTATGGGCTGTTAGAAAAAAGTCCTTAAGAGTACCCTCGGTGGGTTTGCTTTACTTCTCACGCGCTGTGACCTTCTTCATACATCAAAGGACAATATACTCTGTTACCATCGTGATTTCTAATTTCTTACTTTTAATTATCGATTACAATAATTAATCTCCTATTTAATTCTAAAGACTTGTTTTCGATTAGTTTTAAATAATCTTTTTTTTAATAACTTCTGAAAATATAAACTATTTATAAAATATACGCGCTCTATTCCTAAATATAAAACTTTCATAGATGTTCTAAAAATTAAGGAAGTAATAATTAAAATATTTTTATAATTAAAATACCAATATTAATCTCTTAAATATGACTTGTATACCATTAATTCTATTTAAGAGAGTAATATTTATATTTTTATTATAAAAATATCTTTATTTTATTTTCTCAGTTTTTGTAACATGTAATGAAAATTTTATATGTAGAAATGACTAAGAAATCTTATCTAATTAAGAAATCTCTATCAATTAGGAAATTTTAATTCAAGACAACATTAGCAGTTGCCTATATTGAAAAATTATTCTATGTTACTAAATTCTCTCAAATGTTTTATTGGAAGCTGCTATAGTGTAGCATTTGCTCGACTAATACATAGGAATGGCAATAGTATGATGCTTCCATTTTGTGTATGATTTTCATAATGACAATATTTTTACCAAAAAAAAAATCACAATATAGTAGGGAGGTTCCTTTGTTGTCATTGTTTTTCTCAAGTAAGGTTGAGGTCCAAGTTTTTTTTGAAATGAAGGGGCTGCCCCGCTGCGTGAAATCACGGGAAAGGGAAGAGAGTTGGAGTGATGAAGGAATTGAAAATGCTTTGGTGCCGAAATTGGCGCCACTTGTCAATAGATTTCGGGAGCCGGTCATTTGTGCGACACGTACAATGTTGGAAGTTATGTTGCCCCCAATTTGTTGGAGAAACCACAGAAATGCCCCAACGGCTGCTTCAAATATTAGTAAGACGAAAATATCCTCAGTATCCTCTTATATTACCTTGAATATTTTAATCACTCGAATAATGATCATGATCAAGATCAATTATTAATAAAGAAGGGCCTAATTTTTTATATATAAAGATATTGTAGATTTGATGAAAATAATGTACATTCATTTCGTCCAATTAGTGCACTATGGAATTTAAGTTATGAAAATTGAAATTGTAGGAAAGATGTATTTTGAAGCATTGGTCATTGGTGAGTGCCTGAGTGGTCCATCTTGATTTGAAGTGATTTTTCCCGTGTATTTGAATTGATTGATTTTGATTTGAAACTCAAGTTGAGATTTAGGGTGTGCTTGGATTGGGTTTGAATTTGGATTTGGGTTTGAGTTTGAGTTTGAGTTTGGGTTTGGATGGGAGAGGGTAAAAAACGGGTGGGAACAATTCAAATTCAATTTTTTTTTCAAATAATCATCCAATTTCAAATTTTGGCTTCACAAATTTGGAATTTGAACATCTCCCGCTAATTTAAGAGCTAAAATTTTTGAATTAATGATTATTTGAAGAAAAAAATTTGAATTTGAATTGTTCCCGCCCATTTTTTAGCCTCTCCCGCCCAAACCCAAACTGGATTTTAATTTGATTGATTTAACAAAAAATAAAAAAGATAAAAGGATTTGTTGGTGAGGCAAAAGAAATAGAAAATGCAAGATACATTTCTCCTTATTTTAAAATAAAATATATATTATATAGTATTTGAGCATAGATACAAAAAAATCAACTTAAGCTTAAATACTGAAATAACAAACTTGCTTCTCAAAATACCAACTTCAAATATTTTAATATATCGGCTACTACATTAGTAAAATCTTTTATATATCGTAATATTATTGTACTAAACAAATATTTATATGTTTGGATTAATCATACTATTCTAAATACAATAATACCGTATTAAATAATGTTCAAATAATGTATTAAAATATGTTTTTTTCCTTTCCTTTCTTTTTTTTTTTTTGATAAATCATAAATGTGCTTTCTACTATATGGTTATTCATAAAAATAAAAAAAAGCTGCTTATATGGTCTATTTTCATAAATTTTCGATCGCATAAAGAGAAAGGAAAATGCAACATCGAAAAAGTATAATAAATGGCTGTAAAGTGGGAAATTTTTTGTAAAACTTACTCTTGCTTAGCGCAGCCACCGTGACACGTAGAGCCAATTATGCTGATTCGGATTTTTTCTAACATATTAATTACGAAAATTATTATTTATATAACTTAAATTAAAATAAATAAATATTATATGAACATGTTTATAATTAAGAATAGGGTAAAAAGCGTTAGACGCCCCCCTAAACTATTTCAGTTTTTTTATTTTTGACCCTCAACTAAAAAGGATCAAGTGTTACCCCCTAAACTATTTCGGATTTTGGTTTTTGACATTCCATCCATATTCTCCGTTACATCATAACGGAAGTCCAGAAAATGGAGGCATTTTGGGAAAATCATATCATTCATAATAAATAGAATTAAATTTAAAGGGAAAAAGGGTCTTTTAAGATTTTTTTTGAGAGGTTGGAATTCTACAGTTGGTGGTTGGAGAAGAGAGTGGTACTGCGGCTTACGCGACTTCTTCTTTCTCGTCGAATAATAGTTTTTTTTTATAAAAAACAAAAAAATTTATGATCTTATACTGATTACCGTAAATGCCCCCCATTCTTTGGACTTCCATTATGATGTAAAGGAGAATATGGATGGAAGGTCAAAAACCAAAATCCAGAAATAGTTTAGGGGGCAACACTCGACCTTTTTTAGTTGAGGGTCAAAAACAAAAAAGCGGAATAACTTAGGGGTATAGTAGCTGCTTTTACCCTTAAAAATATTATAAAGAGCGCACAAGCAATGTGAGGAGAACTAATGTGCAATTATGGCGGAATCGAAATTGCTAGTAATTGACGTTTGTATTATTGAAAAGGGAAATTGGTTGGTTTGGTCCTTAAAGTATTTACGAAATTATCGACTCATTCTCAATGTTTGTATACTTCTCATATGGTCCTTTAAATATTTGTGCGCATCATTTATTGTCCTAACAACACCAGACTTGGTGGTTTTAGGCCACATTTGGTCACACGCAAGTCACGTAGTGATTTTGGAGGTGCAAATTTGTCTGTGACTTGCGCGTGACCATAATTTACACCCTCCAAAATCATCACGTGACTTGCGCATGACCAATGCGCGAGACAAGAATTTGCCCCTCCAGAATCATCACATGACTTGCGCGTGACAAGATGTGGCCAAAAACCACCAAGTTTGGTGGTGCTGGACAATAAGGGTTGCGTGCAAATACTTTAAGGTCCATCTAAGAAGTATAAAAATATTGAGGACTAGTCGATAATTTCGTAAATACTTTGAGGAGCAAACCGGTCAATTTCTTTATTGAAAACAAATTTGGAATTTTCTGGAACATCAAAAACCTTAACTGAATGGACCAGCCACCAACCAATTTGATTTGATTTTGATGTCCGCAGCTGGCTGGGCTGGGCTTGGTTTGGTGCCGGCCTCCGACATCTGGCTTATATAGGAGTCTCTGGTCTACTTAACAAGTTGAAGCTACCAACATAAGTTGCGGTAAAATGGATGAAGCTCCTCCTACTTTAAGAATAATTAGAGTTTGCAGTTATGACATTTATATAGAATTATTAATGTTGAGATAATTCTCCTTCTTAGTTTCTCCAGTACCAAATTTATATTATTCAGACATGTCGAATTTGGATACGTGATAATCTCGAACCAAAACAAAAGTTGAAGCTCCATGACCACACATTTCCAACGACATATCACGTGTAGTTTAATCCCTGAAAATTCAGAAATTGTGGTTCTGCATCATTCTTTGATTTTCTAGAGGAATTTTAGTTCCAAATAAGTCCTAACATTTTGAGAAATTATTGGTTGTCATAACTTTTTTCCTTCGACTTGTCAGGATTGGATTCCTACTCTTTTAATTTAAGAGTCACATACTTTATCGTTGAGTTATTATATGAGTAACAATCATCGTCATAACTTAATGATGCATTGTATTTGTTTTTGTTTTGTTATTTGATAATTTAATTTCGAATAACTTAAAAATGTGAATTTATTTGTAATAGGTGATATAAGATTTAAAGTAAAAATATATATACATATATTAACAATTAGAGAAAAGTTGAGTCTGAATATTCCATTTTTTGTATTCAGCTCTATCTTGAAATTTTATGAAATAAAACAAAGTTTTCTAAGTAATAATTTATTTTGGTGATTTAGTATAATCTAAGACTTGAAGATTATGTTTTGATATCAATTGCCAAGTGGTCCTTTGAAGTGAAGGTCTTATGGCAATAATTGAGGGATAACTTTGCTTTGAATTTGATGTAAATTAAATTATATTAGTTGTGTTTGGCCACCAAATTAATTATTAAGATGTCCCGTGGTGGATGCACATATTATTGATAATTCTAGTTTGACAAAATTCCGGGCCCATCATCACATGCACAGACTAAAACTTTCATTTTTTTAATCTTTTATCCAAAGTAGTGCACGGGGGCTGAATTTAATATAGACACGTAAATTATACTGTTTCGTTTGAAATTGAATATCAATTTTATCTATATAAGATATAAACTTAAAAAGAAGTATTAGATCCATTTTGCCCTAAGCTAAAATCGTATATTCCCTCAAAATTGTTTATGGGTTAAGTATTCGATCTTAATTGCTGTTTAAATATTGAAGAGGCCAATAGCCCTGTGGGGCATTGGCTGACCCAGTGAATTAGATGTCCCGGGTTCGATACCCTCCGTTTGCGTGCGGTAAGCTTTTATTCTCCCTTATCTAGGGTATTCTCTCTCCCCAATGTGGGGCAATCGTCCATCGTGACGTAAAAAATAATAATAATAAAAAATAAAATTGCTGCTTAAATGGTGATCAATTCCAATTTATTTCTCTCATGTATCTCAAGGTAGATCTATGTAATTCATTTGAATAGAAATGTCTTTTCGGTTTTAGAATGATCAGTTCAATTGGTAAAGCGTCTCTCCTACTGAAGTAAATAATGCGAATTTGAATCTTATCTCCATTCATTGTATTAAAAAAAGGAAATGTATTTTCAAAGATAATAACAAAGGAGGAAATATGAAATGAAATAAAGTGACTACACACCGTACTATTTTTTAATATTTTTTTATGCAAATACTATTCTTTTACATAAATATATGAAAAAGTTGTTTGTCATTACACCTACTTTAATTTAACTTTTTCTTTTTTAAATTGGAATTTTTTTTGCTAAATAAGAATTATTCATTAATCATAAAATAGCCGAAGCCACCATTACAATCAAATGATAAAAAAAAGTTATACAATGGTGTAAACTACTATGATAACAGATAAAAGTCCACACATTGGACAACTTTTTTTTTAAAATTGGAACTTTTTTTTGTTAAATAAGAATTTATTCATTATTCATTAATGAACTATTCATTACAATAATTAATCATTAATGGATAAATAATGATTATCCATTACAATCATTAAATTGGAATTACATATGCTTGCAAATTGCAATAATCATCTTATCCACAAACTCATCTGTTGTTTTCTTATCCAATTATGTGAGAAAAGCTCCCTATATATAGATAAAAAAAAATTGTTTTTCTCTTTTTGTCACTAAACTTTTATTTTAATTCTTTATGTACATAAACTATTTTTGAACTACTACTTTTATCAAATTAGTATAAAACTGGTGTTTTCTTACCACTTTTAGAGAAATCCCTTATATATAGTGCCATCTTTGTTATAGGCCATTTCTTGAGTTTCCACCTCTTTTCTAGGCGATTATTTAGATCGTTGATAAGCCAATGTTTCTTCTGAATCGCTGTTTATGAAAGAAGTTGAAACCAAGTGCTTGTCTCTGAGGTTCGAAAATGGCGATGAAGATGCAGCGGAGAAGACTATCTTTTGTTTATTTGTTAAATTAGTAGTTTTAGTTGCTTCCCACCTCTTGGGGTGTGGGTTATTTTCCGTTACCTTGTGTAACTTTATTTTTCTGTCTTGTTTGTCTTTTTTCTTTTCTCAACTCCTCTATTTGGTTGTATTAGAGAAAGAGTTTGAGAACTTTTCAGATTGTAATGGCCCCGGCCATTTTATTATTAATGGGTAATCTTTTATTCATAAAAAAAAAAAAAAATCTTTGGACTCTACTAGTATAAATAGCAAAAAACTTTTAATTCAACTATTTTTAGCACAAATAATTTACGGGCTGCTAAAAGTGTCTAAATTAACGAATCCAGACAAATTTCAGGCAAAAAAAAAAATTACATGTCGGGCGCATGTATCCGGTCAAAAATGGTAAAAAAGTCTTAAAAGACTTAGATTTACTAAAATGGAGCAGGTCCACGGGTGTGGCTATGCACCAAACCCCTAAAATTATGCAATTAGTCATTTAATACACGTGTCATATCTTGGTGAGCCCGGTCCACTAATATATTGTGGACCCTGATACACCCTAAAAATTTCTCCACCCCTCCATCTTCTTCACAGGAGAACTCTTCCCCTAGCAGCACCACTACCACCGCCGCCGCCGCCGTGAACCACCATTACCATCTTCAATAGAACTAGAGCCAACCAAATATAATTCTGCACAACCTTCCTCAATCCATAGACAAAATACAAAACCCTCTTTCTTAAATAAAATTCTTCTCAATAAAAAATACCACAACCAGAAATTAATCACCCACAAATCAACCAAAAGCTCAATTAGCTTTTTGGGACAAACCAAATTTTTTTTTTTCATTTATTCACACCCAAAAAATCTTGAGTTCCAAACTCTGAATTTTGGCTTCTTTACTAAATTCACTTGTCACAAATCCCAGCTCTGAATTCCCATTGTTGCAGTTATCATAGCTGCATTTTTGCAAGAATTATCCAGTCATCCTATTTTTCAGCTTCTTTGGTAATATTTTTTCTGTATATTTTGCTCTCAATTTCTTTTTAAATTATGCTTGGTAAGTGCGGCTATTCAATTCAGTTCTTCTGTCTTGAGAAGACTACGTCGGAGCCAAGTGCGGCTATTCCGCAAAGTTTGATGGAGATTCAATCGGCGGTTGAGCCGGTAATCACACCGGAGCAGCTGGGTACGGAAATCCCGCAAAAGGATTTGCAAGCGATTTAGCCGGTGATCACGCCGGAGAACCGTCCACAAATTGATTCGGAATTTGGGGGAGTGTCTTGGCCAATACGGGCCCCTTGGGGAGGAAACCCGCCCGCCCGTCCGTTGAAGACCCGATTCAGCCGGGTAAGGTGAATGACCCAATCTCGGTGAATAGGACAAAACGTGACTCTTTTACCCGTTTGACCGGTCACATGTGCCCGACACGTGACTTTTTTAGCCTGAATTTTGGCCGAATTCGTTAATTGGACATTTTTAGCAGCCCGTAAATTGTTGGTGCTAAAAAGAGTTGAATTAAAAGTTTTTGCTATTTATACTAATAGGGTCCAAAGATGGTGTTATATATAGGGGATTTCTCGCAACTTTTAATCACTTGTTCTACGCATATCACTAGTGTTAATGATTTAAATTGACAAAAATAACCTTAAGACTGACAAACATGTACAAAATACTTATTCAAAAGTGGTTAAAATCACTAATTTTCACTAATTTGACCAAAGTAGTTGTTCAAAAAAAAATTATGTATAGAAAGAATTAAAATAAAAGTGTAATGATAAAAAAAAATAAAAAAATATTTATGTATATATATATGGAGCTTTTCTCTTCTTGTACACAAAAAAGGCGATACCCACGCCCTTAGGGCCCCCACCACTCGATCCGACAGGTATTGTGGAGGATGTAAATCAAGGTAACCCAGCGGTTCGATTGGTGGGGGGCCTTGTCTTAGCCCACCGCAAGAAGCCACCGCCACATTGGAGGGTTGAAACTTCACATCACTGCATTGTCAAGATTCGAAATCGCTGCTCTTGTCATGAATCTACCACCTTCGAATCAATTTCGACTACTTTCACGGATGAAGCTTTTCTCTTATATACATAAGAGTCTACGCTTTTGCTTTTCCCTTCCTAAAATTATTATACGGCCAAACTGAAATTTGACATTTCATACTCGTGAATAATCTCAATCCATCCATGTACTGTTGTACATGTGACATTTAATTTTTATGAACTATAAGATATAGATTTGCTTGTCCTCGTGTTGATTTTTGCCATCTTGATTCTTGAGTTAATTCCCATCTTATCCTTCAGTTATTTCAAGCGTTAAGTAATAATTTCTTTTATTGTGAAGTTAAAAGAGAAAGAAGTAAAATCGTGGTCCAATTTGATTATTAAGAAGGTTACCATAGTTGGCGCAGTATTAGGACACTCCCTTTCCAATACTTTTTTTTCCTTTAATAATAATAAAAAAAAGAATCATTTGCTTCTTTCCATGGCATATTCACTTACTTGATGTGTTGGACGTTTTTAGTGTTTGTAAATAATCTTCTCCTAATATCATCAGTCCCCAAGTTGTTTCAAAATTATTATTTTTTGGTTGAATGTTGGCAATATTGAGTGAACTTATCCAAGTATTGAGTCAACTCTGTCCAACTTAAATGAGAGAAAATAGTTTCGAGATTATGAGAATGGCATTTCAAAAAAAAAAAAAAAAAATAGAACAAGAGATTATGATATTGAAAGAGGGGAAAGCTCAGTAGAGTGATGTACTAAAAAAAGTTGGTGAACCTATCACAAAACTTTCTACTAAAATTATAAGTTTCGAGTTTGATATTTATTCTTATAATATTAAAAAAAAAATAACACATCTTTTTATACGTTCTTACGTTCACACTTCACATTAATCATTTAACGATGCAATTGGACAAATTTGCAACCGAACAAAAAAAAAAAATTGGTTGTCACTACTAATAAACTAGATAATAAAAAAATTAGAAAAGAAAAACAAGATGATGGGATTTATTCAATTCGAATTTTAAAAGAATTTAATTGATTTTCAAAAATCTATAAATTCTACTGACTTTGTATGGATTGTTTTAATTTCTATGCACACTCTACGCATATTATATTAGATCCTATTAGATTGATTTATCATAATTTCTTTTTGATTTATAAAGTCTATATATTATTTGAATAACACCCAAAAATTAAGAAAAGACTGATTCAGTAGTGTATTATTATACAGATCAATCAGTGTTGAATTTCCAAAGTTTATCAATCTTTTTTATTTTGGAATCAAATCATTTTGTTAAAAAATTAAAAAGCTTGGTGATGGTTTTTGATTTTTTGGAGATCACGTAACTGCGACCTTTTTTGATTTATTTGTTCAAGGTTTGTAAAATTTACTTACTGATATTTTTTTCTTTGGCTTAATTAATGTATGTTTTGTGATGGTTTTGTTTGAGCTCTTTTTTTCCCTTCGATTTTCTCTTTCAGGGAAATGAAATTCATGTTTGGAAAATAGAAATCGGTGGTTAGATAAAGAAGAAATTGTTTGCTTTCTTTAATTTTTGATTGAAGATGATCAAGAAGAAAATTGTTTTGATATTATGACAATATATATTGTTTTTGAAAAATAAACATTTCATATTGAGTTTTCTAACGATGTGAAAATTTTTCTTCATTTTCTGTTGAGTTTGGATATATCTTTATTTTTCTTATAATTTTAAAGAAATAGGATCACTACAAAATTTGGAATCTAAGATAAAATTATCAAATACATTTAATTTTAATATTAGTGAGAGAAAGTCAAAATGTTCGAGAAAAAAAGAAGAAATTTCTCAATACACATTTAAGCCTAGAAAATCAATTAAAATCTTACATTTAATGAAAACTATGAGTATCTATAGAGTTTTGAATACCTTTAGATTTTAATGGACTTTTTAAATTCTAAATTGAATAATTCTAGATTTTAATAAATTTTTTTAAAATCTAAATTGAATATCTATAGACTTTAAAACTCCTTAAAAAATCCTATAGAATCTAGATTAAATACAACCCGCGATGTTTGTAGATGATTTCAGCATCTTAATTTAAGTAGTTATTTTCTTTGGTTATTTAGCAAAAAGAAAGAAAAAAAGTTCTTTTCTTTTGGTTGATCTAGATTGTGGCATGTTCTGCGTTTTTGGTTCTTTGCATTGGAAAAACGTTTATGACGCATGAAACGACCTTTTTGTTTATGGACATTTAATAGATGGATCTGAAAGGAAAAATTAATTGCAAAAGAAACTTAAAAAAGGAAATTGACAGTTTCATAAGAGCAGATTAATGTTTACTGTGGTCTGAAGAAAAACAAGGTGCCCCTACTGTTCTATTGAGCACACAGAAAGCTAAGAATACTTGCAGCTCTCACTTACGAGTGAAAATCCTCTATCCACATTTCTCTCCCCAACTAATTAGAATTTACTATATAAATATTTTTTCCAATTATATATACACATGGTGAATTGTGATTGGCTGGGACAGAGATAGAGACAGTAGGAACGGAGACAGAAGATTTTTTGCCCTCTCTTACATATGAGTTTTTTTTTAATTTTCATGTTCAAACTTGGTTTGGTCAGAAAAAAATCATGTGATTATGCAATAATCTATAGAGCAGCACACATAATTAGGAATGTGGTAAAGTAAAAAACACAAAACTCAATTGTTTCTTTAGGTTTTCAAGAGGAATTTGACAATTCTCAATATAATGAAGGTCCCCTGCAGGCTGCAGCAGCTAAAGCTTTTTTTTAGTTGAGATTCGATAGAGTTCTAGTTTTAAATTTTCGTCTCAAATTTTTTTAAAAGCTGAATAATTTATGAGACGAGAAATGGTACATGCGAATGAAGCCATCTCCAAATGATTAGAGCTAAGACCGATCAATACAAAATTAGGAGTTTAACTCCATCCCAGAGAAGGAGAGTGACAATTTGTCATATATTTGACGAAATTCCTACTATATCGACTAGAGTACCCCTTCTATATCCCAACTACATTAGTCAAATCCATTTGAAACCTATATATTGTCTTACAAGAATCCAATTTTTATGAAATTCAGACCGTAGTCAAAATAAAAATCAAACTTGCCAATGAGACATTAGTCCTTGTTCATTCTCTTTAAAAGAAATGGAGCTCTGGAAGGCTATTCTCTTGAGGAAGAGCAGCTTAAAGAAGGGATGACTTTCTTTGCAGAACATTCTTAATTCTTACTAAATTTGTAAGCTTTTTTCACTTTTGTTTCTGGGTTTTTCTGAGTATAACTGGTACTTTAATTTTAATTATGATTCTGGGCTTTTCAGTTTATCTTGCATTTTTTTTAAAAATAAATTCTAAAAGGGACGAATGCCCTTTCTTGCTTCATTCTTCTAAATTTGAGTTTACTGAAGATTAATTGCAGTTTCTTGCCACTTATAATCATGAAAATGTTGGTTCTTTTAACAATCTTCTGGGATTTTTGTTTTTTGTTTGGGGGGGGGGGGGGGCTTCAATTTTTACTATGATTGTACTGAAATTACCATTTTGTTCTTGTGCTAAATTGAGTTGAGAAGGTAATAAATACATCAAAATGAGACCTTATAATACAGAAAAACAGAAACTTTATCTTCTAATCATAGACTAAACTAAAATATTGAGGTTATTTGGGGAGGGTGGAGGAGAAGGGGGCGTTATAAAGGAGTTTTTGGGAAAATGGGGGGGAGTAAATCTAAAGAAAAAAAGTGACAAAGTCTAGAAAATCAATACATATAAAGTAATTCTGGCCTCTCCTGCCGTTCCGTCTAGGAATTCGTCTTAGAGGTTTATTGAGCATTAAGTGGAAACCAAGTCATATGCAACTTTTCAGTTAAAAAATATAGAGTTTCTTTCCAATTCCTCCTGATGTTTTTCTCTTTTTTCAATAATTTTTGCCAAATTTTATCAAACTACTTTCTAATAAACACAAAGATTGCGGATCATATGCTGCATGTACAACTTTTTCTGATATTCTGTTGAATATAGTTTCAGATTACAAATTATCTACTGGTCAGAACTTGTTAGAGCTTGGCTTAAGATTGTCCAATCTATATTAGTCAACCTGCAATTAGCCAAATCTGTTTTTGGCGTGTTTAGGTATACCAATTACAAAGAACTTCAGTGATCTTGAAAGTGCAAAGATGTCAACAAGTGTAGATACACACAATAAAAAGAAGATAGAGGCTTTTCGAGAAAAAGAGACTGCAGAAAAGATGATTTTAAGCAAAGATTATGTTAGTGCCCGTGACAAATTAATCAGAGCTCACCATCTTTTTCCACTTGATCACATTGCTTCTATGCTCACCGTCTGCGAAATCTTGTCTGCTTCGAGTAACCAGTTTCCAGGTTATGGAGTGGATTTTTACTGGATCCTTAATCTTCCCCCAACTTCCACCATGTCCGACATTAGGAATCAGTTTCAGAAACTTGCAATGTTGCTGAAAACCATAATGAACAGGTTCCCTGGCACAGAGTTAGCATTTAAACTCATAGAGGATGCTTTCTCCATGCTCTCAGACAACCAGACGCGTTCTGCATTTTATTTGCAAAGAAAAACTACCTGGGGGAACTATGAATTGCCTGCTCTGGAAGCATCTGCATCACCACATTCTTCTGGAACTGTGGATCAGGTCAATCAGGATTTCTACAACTTTGACAGTGACAGAAAAGTCTACAACCTAGAGACTGATCAAATATGGGCAGTTCACTATCAATCAAATGGTCTTGAAAATCGACGCTATGCTAAGATAATAACCAATACTATGTCCATAGTCGACGTGGTTTGGCTGAAACCAGTTCCAGTTAGTGATGGAGAGAGAAGATGGTGTGAGGCAGGACTGCCCGTCGCATGTGGATCCTTTTGTCTAGATTCAGAGAACAGGGAACAAGTAAGGTCTCCTAAACTTTTTTCCCACAAGTGCTCTTGGATTCCAGGACTGATAGTTGATCAATTTGATATATATCCAAAGAAAGGTGAGGTTTGGGCTATTTATGAAGATTGGGACCTTGATGAATGGTCTTATAATCCAAACGCTACTAGAAGTTGCCGCGTCAAGGTTGTTGAAATACTATCAGATTTTTGTAAATATGCTGGAGTAGATTGTGCCTGTTTACTGAAGGTTGATGGTTTCATGAGCATTTTCGAGAGAGAACTGCAAGCAGGGTTGCCTATCAGTATCACTTCTCACATTTCCCCTGGCAGGTTGTACGTCTTTTCTCATAGAGTTCCAACATATAGATTTCTTGGTGGAGAGGTAGATGGAGTAATTAGTGGGATGTTGGAGCTTGATCAGTCAGCTTTCCTGAATGATATGAATGAGAAACCGGATGATCACACCATATGGAAACTAAATGCTATGAAAACTTGTCAGATATGGGCAGTTTATTATGGTAAAGAATTCTTTCCTCGCCAGTATGTTCTTGTAAATAATGTGATTTCAGGAACTCTGGTAAACGTGACAATGTTGGAACCCGAACTAACAGCTGAGGAGATGGATTGGAAGAAAAACCGCCTACAAATCTCTTGTGGATTATTTAGAGCAGGAGGAACTACTCTCGAATTGGAGGTATCTCGGTTATCCCATCCGGTTAAGTTTGACAAAACTGTCTCCGGCTACATGATTTATCCACTGAAAGGGCAGATTTGGGCTATGTACCAAGATAGGGAAAACTGCGTATATTCTGTGGTTGAGATCCTATCAGATTTCTCCGAAGGAGAGAAGATTATGGTAAAAAGACTGGTGGAAGTTAAGGGCTTTTGTACTTTCTTTCACGGTTTCCAGTTGAATGGTTTTGAACAAAGTCGAATAATTTCAAGAGCTGAGATTCTTAGTTTCTCCCATGAAATTCCATCCTATAAAGTTCCTGGGATTGGCGATTGCGGTATACCAGAAAGCTCTTGGCATTTGGAACCCAATGCTTTGCCTCCAAAGTTTCAAATAGTATAGATTTGCTTTGCCCCGGGACGGTAGTACCTGGTGCTAAGAAGTTCTTTATTGTCTTAATATCAAATTATCAATGGTAGAAGATCCTAGGTTTCCAGAAAGATATTTGTTTCTGTAATTAGTGCCATTGGTAGGGAGAATGAAATAGAAAGGTCATTAACTTTACCACATAGTACTAAAGCTTCATATATCAGCTGATATTAAAGCTGTTTTTGAATTACTTCGTCGGTCTGGAACTGAATGGGTAGTACATCAGAGCAGAAGACTTCCTGATTGAAATGATGACCACAGAACAATCAAAGGACTAAACATTAATCTTTTTAAGATTTGTTCCTTAATGGCATTAATTATCTAAACCACATGAACTTTCCTATGGTGCAAGAGATGTGAAAACATAAAAGCTATAAATACCTTTCCTTTTCCAATATTTACAGTAAAAATAAGTATACAATAAGAAGTTCTTTTCATTGTTCATACATCATAAAAATTTCATATACATAATCAGAAATAAGCAAGAAACTGAAAATATTGCCTCTCTCAACAGTACCGAAAGCGTGTGAGGATTGAAACAGTGAACGTTGACGTAATTAACCTTTGAAATTCATTCATAACATGAAAGCCATCATCAAACTCAACTGTTATTTTCATATTTTGAAGTGCATGAAGCTTTTCTTTTTGCCTCAATCTGTACAAAGAATTCTAACACTGCAGCCTAATTTCTATTTGCATTACATTGCAAAAAGATTCTGTAAAAAGAATTCTAACACTGCAGCCTAATTTTCTATTTGCATTACATTTTTATTTTTTTTGCCAAGCACTATTTGAAATTCAAGAAATTCATCAGACAGCCCATTTCTCTCTCAAAGATGAAGATGACAGGTTTGTTTAACCATAAAAGACACAAACATTCCCATCCCAACCACTGCTCAAACCATCGCCCGGCCTCGAAAAAGAAATTCAAGCTGGGTTCAACCGCCCCTCTGAGTTTGCATTCTTTCCATAGAAGATTCATATCAGAAAAAGTTGGCTCATTTGAAGGCATGATGGACTTTTTTATGGAATGGCATCTAAAGAGATTGTAAATCATTCCAACAGAGGTAATAAAAACAGCAGAGGTAGCAAAAATGGTTAAGAAACAGAGGGTCTTCCCACGAAATTGTAAGAGGAGGGCAAGAATTGCAAGTAAGCCAGGGATGGAAATTGAGGCTATAACCGTTATTAACTTCATTAGCCTGCTAAGTTCATTTTCAAGATCTCTGTTCTTGATAGACAGAGCATCTCTGAAATTGGAGAGGATGTGTATATTCTTTACAAGATCGAATCGAGCTGACTCCGGAGAATGATTTGGCCTAGTTTGCTCCGGAGAATGACTTGGAGTAGTTCCCTGAGCAGATCTAAAAGACTCGCCATCTTCCGCACTCATCTTTATTTCTTTTTTTAGGGTTTCTCTAGAGAAGAAGAAGAAAACAGAGAATATTTCTGGAAAATTTTCAGAATGCTCTCGTATTTATACATTTCATTTACTGTTCGCCGCCTAATGCAGAATGGATTCCACGGTGGAAAACACAGGCCCAGCTCTATAAATAAAGGCCCAATGTGCCATACATAATCGGGCATCACATTTTATGGGGGCCCAAAAATTTAAAATAAATTACTCAAAGTTCTGGATGTGAAACCCGGTTCTTTGAAAGAAAGAAAATAAAATAAAATAATTATATTTTATCTTGATTTACTTAGAGAATCAATCAGTTAAGATATTGAGAAATTTTATTTTGATTTACCTAGAGATCAATTAAGTTAGGCTCGCCAAGAGATTGGCAGCCCCAGTGAGGGAGCCCTCTGCCTAGAACTGTGAGGCCCCAGATTCGACTCTCCTCCCCCTCCCCGAATAAAAAAAAGAAAAAAATTAAGTTAGAATCCTGTAGGATATAAAATTGATTCATCTTCTTGTATTTTTAAGAGCATATGATATCGTATACTAAGTTAATACTCGAATTCTATCCCCATATTTGTTTATAAGAAAAACTGAAAATCAGTTTTGAGGAATGAGTTTCGTTTGCTAAAGTTCATTGTCATTCTTAAAGGCGGTTTCTTTTATATCGAAATTGCATATGTTTCTATCATTATGTGGTTGAAGGGAAAAGTCACCTCTTTCATTTATATGTAAACTAGTTTTTAAAACCCCGCGCGTTGCGCGGTTTGTTATCTACTTTTATTCGTATACAGTAAAATCTCTATACAATAATAGTCTCAAGACTGGTGAAAAATATTACTATTGAGAGTTTATTCTTAAATAGAGACTTACATATAAAAAAATATAATTTTAAAAAAATAACTAATATACATTATACGACATTTCGAATTGTGTCCCTTCATAATTTAAAAACATGAATTTAATGTGTGTGTGTGTATATATATATATATATATATATATAAGATTCATGGGTTTTAAAAAAAACAAATGTACGTACATTAAAATTTTAGATAAGTATTTCATATCATTTTAAGTTTAATGTAATATAGTTAAATAATTCTAAATATTTTATAAAGATGTATAAATATATTTAAAATTTAATGTTATTTTATTATTATATGGAGGTAAATTTCTTAAGAATAGTCCTAGAAAAAGCATGGAATATTACAATGCAGAATTTATTCTTATTTATAACTGGTTCGAGTTGGGACCATAATTTTTTATTACTATAAGGAGGTTATTCTTATATAGAGTATTACTATATAGAGATTTTACTGTATATGATATAATTATTTCTTTGAAACTCGTCTATTTCACGATATATTTCTTTATATATCGGTATGAAAAAATTAAGAATATTGTAAAATTGTATCTTATAGAGATTCAACGTTGTGAGAGTTGTGATCTAATTCATTGGTATGCTCTACTCCTTAATCATAACTAAATTTTTTTTAATATAGAAATTGTTACAACCATTTCACTCTTCAAATTGCATCCTTATTCTATTTCTTATGTTTTCCCTCCGCCCCAATCCCTATCATCTGTGCTAGATCATTTTACTCCCTTTTCTTCATTTGTTGTTCATCAAATAATTTTTTTAGGCAAGTGGAACCTACAACAAAACGAAATTAGATTGAATTTTGTGTTATTCTGTGGTCTTTAAATGAAAAGTTTTGAATTGCAGTTTTCTTTTCGAGGTTAGATGTCAATGAATGAAAATTGAGTTCTGTTATCCCATGAAGAGTTTGATTTTCTTAGATTATAAATTTGGTTAAAATGCATAATTGAAAATTCTTCATTAACTATTAGTGCTCATAAGCATCTCACTATCATGCCCAGTCATTAAACAATAATCCTTGATTATCCTTTTGATCAAGAAAAAATTCCCTGACTATTCCAAATCATCAACCAAACAATAAGATAATAATCGAACAAACACCCACGTAGAAAGAGTTACCTAGTAGCACCAACATCTGGGCTATTAAAAATCAATTATTCGAAAATTCCTAGACTTTGAACAACTTCCAACAAGGGCTTATTGCTCCCCATCATCTTTCCCCTGAAAGAAAGCCCTCCTATATTCAATTCTTTTAGGATTTAAACTAATTTGATTAGGATTTGTAAATCAAATGTGTAAAATGAGGATGAAAGTGAAAGAATGAGACCGAGATTTAATAGAATTCATTGAAAATTTACCTGCAATATTCAGAGCTCGCAAGGATTGATAACTCTTTAACTTTCATGACTGATCGTGGAAGAATGAAAAAGGAAAAAAAAATTACAAAATACAAATAATAAATAGAAGGTTTAATTGAATGAAATAAATTGCTTGCAAGAAGACTGTAGAATAACAATTGCTAAAAACAACCTTCTACAATTACCACAATTGAGAATACTTTTTTGAACAAATTTTGAAAATAGTTGTTACAATGCAAAGTGAAAATTGGTAATAAAAATTCATTGATCCTAAAGTTCTAATCATGTCATTCATAACTGACAGAAGTAGGAAAAAATTCCTTTTCCAAGCACAAATTTCATAAAAGACAAAGGGATTTTTAAAAATCAACCTGGATATATTGACTTTAAATTTTTTAAAGGAACAATAAAAGAATTTACCACAAATTAATTAATTGAAAATTCAGAGCTCCCAACGCCATCTCCAAAGACATTCCTAACTTTATTCTCCACGGTTTAAGAAGGATATCTGATAAGAAAAGAGAGAGATGACTAAAAACAGATATAAAACATGAATTTTCTGAAAATTTAATTGCACATGATAAAAGAAACATACATAATTCACAAATTACATAGATCTTGTTCTACCACCAACGCCGCAATGACTCAAATCAGGGGAGGAGAAGAAGTTTGAGGGTATCAATGGAAAAGAAGAAGTCATATCTGCTAAGAAACTCAGAGAAGAAAACGTTCCCCGCTTTATATAACTTGATAGTTTAGATGTTTTTGTTGAATATAAATACCAGTTGTCTTTTTCATTACCTTTTCAATTACCCTTTTCTTTTTCTTTTTTACATGAAAATAAATTACTGAGAATTGGAAAAGTCTCTTAATAAACCCTCAATTGCCATGACTTTCTCAATTCTTGTTCATACATTTAATGTATTGCAACCATTCAACTACATTTTTTGTGCTTTTTTTGTAATTTTATTGTGCTTTGCCTACAGCTATTTATAGTATCAATAGTATTTTTCTAAAGGTAATGATTGTAGTTTCATATTTATAGAACTTATGAGATACATGTTTATTTTAAAGCATTAGTCATTTATAATAGATTCATTATTTTGTTCCATAAATATGAATGTAGTAGAAGAGTTTATACAACTTACATCATACTAATTGTAGTTATTTATTTGTATTGCAACCATTCAACTACATTTTTTTTGTCTTTTGGAATTCTATTGTGCTTTGCCTATAGCTATTTCTTTTATCAATAGTATTTTTCTAAAGCTAATGATTGTAGTTTAATATTTATAGAACTCAAGAGATACATGTTTATCTTAAAGCATTAGTCATTTGCAATAGATTCATTATTTTGTTCCACAAATATGAATGTAATAGAAGAGTTTATGTAACTTACATCATGCTACTTAGCAAACTTACATCATGCTAATTGTAGTTATTTATTTTTGTGGTAAGTTATAGCATAAATTATGAGTTCAAGTATTTATCTACAAAATAACTTATGATTGTAGCTAAAAGTTATAGCTCATGGCACACTATGTTTTTTTATTGGGTCACATCTCATAATATGTCACATGTCACTCCCTCGTGTTTCTTCCCCAACTTAATTTCTTTTATGTATTTAATATCTCAAATAAATTTCATAAGTTTCTAAGACTCTTAATCAATTATTAAAGTTATTTACCATAGATATTAGTTTATGGGGCATAATCTCATTAATTAAAACAATGACACATGGCACATTCTGATTCGCAAAGAAACCAAAGTTGTTGGGTTTATGTAACTTACATCATACTAATTGTAGTTATTTATTGTTGTGGTAAGTTATATCATAAATTATGAGTTCAAGTATTTATCTACAAAATAACTTATGATTGTAACTAAAAGTTATAGCTCATGGCACACTATGTTTTTTTATTGGGTCACATCTCATAATATGTCACATGTCACTCCCTCGTGTTTCTTCCCCAACTTTATTATCTTTTATGTATTTAATATCTCAAATAAATTTCATAAGTTTCTAAGACTCTTAAGTTTCATCAATTATTAAAGTTATTTACCATAGATATTAGTTTATGGGGCATAATCTCATTAATTAAAGCAATGACACGTGGCACATTCTGATTCGCAAAGAAACCAAAGTTGTCCACATGTAACTACCATAGGCTTCATCCCCAACTTTATATTAGATATAGATTTCAGCCATAAAATAAATGTGCTTACATTTAAAGAGAAACAAATAAAATTGGTATAATTGGATTAGCCATTAAATGGTCACGTTCAGTATACTTTTATTTTGGTGAAGGTGCAAGATCTACTGTTTGGGGACATTTGAATTACTTTTAAGTTTTTGTCCAAATTCTGACTTCGATATGTTCTTTTTACGCTCTTATGATTTTCCAAAACATTTAAGTCATGGATTTAATTTAAAGTGTTTAAGAAGATGCAACAAAACTATTTTATAATTTCAATATGGTATATGTTTCAGCAATCGGACCCCCGGTTAAAGACTCAACAATTATCACAGTCAAATTAAGTGCTTTTCTGGCTTCAACATGGTAAATAAAAGTATTATTTTCAAAGTTCAAAGGTAGTTTTATACCAAATATTATGTATCCAGAAAAATAAAAGTATTATTTTCAAGGTAAACGATGATGTTTTGAGATGTTCAAAGTTCAAAGACGACCTTCTGTCAAAGGTTATGTTTTTATAAAAGTACGAAACATGTTTTCAAACTGCTTGATTCCGGAAGAAGTTTAAGTTCTTATTGAATTGGAAGCTCACTCCTTTCCATGTTGTTTTTTTCAGGTGAAGTTAGCAAATAGTGAGAATGATGTATGAGATGGAGAAACATGCCCTCTGATTATGTGCTTTAAGAATTCGAGTTTTGTTATGAAATGTTTATTCTTAATGTTCATTAGAAGTTAGTTTCAGCTGTAATGTATAAAGTTATCTCTTGTAAAGATTATTTTCCTTTGAAGTTATAGATGATGAAGTTTTAAGTTCATATACTTATTTTATCAAGCTTGAGGTTAAGAAGAGACCTTGTGTCAGTAGTATGGGCTATTGACACGGTCGTGTCTCGCCTCTCGGGAACGGGGCGTGACACTGGGCCTCTCATTTTATGGGCCCCAATTTTTTTAAAAATCTTTTAAAATATATAAAAAAAATCACTCTATCTCCACTCAATATTATAATTGTTCACACTATTGAAACTTGAGTCTTTGACATTTTTTATAATTTATATTTTTAAAAAAAAATTTGAGGGACCTAACTTTATTAATTAGCACAGCGCCTCAGTATTATTTGAGACGGGCCTGGAAAAAACACTACGGCTCCAGTGCGGAACAGGTATTTGTTCTGCATGTGCGGGAAAAAACCTGTTCCGCATAGGACCAGATTGGGTGGAAACGAGCCTGCTCCATGAGGTAAAAAAAAATTGATACAGTCCCGACTGTTATTTCGTCAGGAAAGTCAAAACGAATGTAATTTTATTTTATTTACATGCCCAATTGAGCTCAAAATATGATGGAACTTGTTCATTCCCAAATAACAATGACAAATTCCAAATTCATATCAATATACTAGACACATATCATATATAAATTATCACCCAACCAATCTAGTTTTCAATAGAGGAAATAAAGTTTACGAATATCAGTTTCGAAAATACACACAATTTAGATTTGTATTCCACTTTGCCTCAATTTACCAAACAATAACGTTGATAATTATCTCATTTAAAATATAAGTCGAGATTAAATTTATTAGAGTTCAACTCATTTAACTCATAATTTCATTTATTATGAAAACAAAATTTGATTTATAAAATAAAACGGCTCATAATTTTGTATTCGTTCTAAAATATGTTTGCACTTTCTTTCTGACTTCTTCCTCTTCACTTTCTCTTAACTTTAAAAAAACAAAATTGAAATACCCTAAACTAACTAATTTATGTTTGGAAGTGCTTAGGTATGAATTCAATTTTTTTAATTATATAATATTAGAAGTCTTTCCAACAGTAAAAAAAAAAGAAAAGTGAAATGCAACAAACCAAAAATATCATTTAGGAGTATCATTTCCCCCACCCCAAAAAAAAACTTCTAGTCACTTTTGTTTTTGTTTTTTAGGATAATAGTGACTCAAAAAGAGAGTATATTTGCTAAGCATCTTAATTGATATTTTGTCATTCTAACTTTGGCTCACAATTGTTCTTTCTTCTCATAATAATATGCTTTTTAAAATTTTTGTAATGAAATACATTTCTTAAATTCTCCAGTCATCAGTTGATCTTTACTGCATTCCACTTGCTTTGTTTATTAATAAATCATTCATGTAGAAGACATGACATATATATCTACATTAATGATAATTTTGATATGAATCTGGTTAAATGAAACGTGTGGTTCAAGATTGTTCACAATTTTACAAAAATAAAGAAAGAGACAGTGTTGTAATGATTTGGACAAAATCCATATATCAAGTTCAAACATATAAATTTCCATACATCAAATTACTTGCCTAGTTTTCATTTTCATGGGGAACTGGGGTTGTAAGGTTGTGTGGTGGATTGGAGAGTCAAAGGAGATTCGATCATATAACATGCGAATTGAATGTTACATTATATTGTTAAATACTCTGGTAAGTGTTTACATAATACTTACTTCTGCTACTAGCCCTAGTTCTTGAATCTCGGTGTCCTGTTGAAATTCATAATTAGCTCATGTTGTTAAAGATACCACTATGTTTAAATTATCAGTAAAACCATTAAATGAGTGGATTTGAATAATATGTTTATAAGATTGTTTTTAAGGACGGGTCACAGTATACGTTCAAAATTTGTTGAATTATATGAGCTTGCGGGGTAGTAGTAATACTGTTAGTATCTTCTTAATTTATTTGGACATTTTTTCTCCCTTCTATGCACACTTTTGATACGTTATTTAATATAAAATTTTCAATTTAGACTCTATATCTCTCATAAATTTTTACTTTTTTGAGTCCCGAGACAAAAACACTCAAACAAAAGTAACCCCAAATGCAACTTAAGTAGTATTTGCATTAGTTTTTTTGTTTGAAATTTTTTGTTTTGAAGATTAAAATAGTAAATTGTTCGTGAAAAATGCTATTGAGTTTAATCGGAAAATTTTATGTTAAATAACGTGCAAAAGAATTTATCGAATAAAAATGTTTGTTAATAAGACTCCATGAATACTGTGATTCTGTAAGAAAAAATAGAAATTTGTTGTTTAGGTTGATTGAAACCTGAAGATTAAGAGATATGGTGGATTGATAGAAAATAGAAACTTAATTGTTAGTAATTAAATAGATATTAGAGTTATGTCTTCATACTCCTTTTCTCAATAGGAAATCCAAAAAGATTTTCCAAATCCAAAAAGGATTTCCTAATACAAAGATATATGGGAGTCTTATATCATAGAGGATATTGCAGTAAAAACCACTCATTCCCAAGCATTAAAAAAACAAGCGAAAGGCTATTGCCAGAGCCTGCTAATAAACCATTTCTTGTCCTTCTTCATTCTGTTCTCCAAGGATGGGAACTCAATGAGATTATAAGCTAGGTCAAGAACAATAGGATTCCGAGCAATGTCTTGGAAGGCAGGAGGGAAGCATTCAATACGAGCAACATATTTGACGCCAATATCAACTGCAGATTCGTACATATCCAAGTAACTTTTCCAGCTGAAACAACAGAAAGACAGCATTGGACAAAGCGATTAAAAAACGTTTAGAAATAATAAATCAGTGTCAAATGTTCTGTTGTCAAACCAAAAAGCCATTCGGCACACTTAATCTCCTAATAAGTTGTTGATTTAAGTTAAAAAGTTTTGTGCGTATCAGGTATGTAAACACCTTAACCCATGAAGTTATATAAGCATAATTGCAATAGATGAGGGGAAGCTGTAAACCGTAAGTGGAAAGGCAACGCAGTACCTTCTTATGATCTCCGGTCAATGATATTGAAGAGATCTTTTTCCATAGATTTTTAGGAGCCTTCTCCTCCTCCACAGTACCAATTGCATTGCTCTATGCAGCTGTTGGATCTACTATCATCATACAAAGCCTTCAAGTCCTTTATCGAGGCCTGGAAAAGAAGGGAATATCCAACAAACCACGAAGAAATCAGCAAGTGTACAAGCTCGTAAAATGCAAATAATCTTTCAAACCATAATCCATGTCCATCAATATTCTCAGATGTCTTGAACCCAAAAAAAAAGAAAGAAAAAAGATGACAGCATTTTAAGGTTACATGACCGCAAATAACTTAATGAACCGGTAAAAGAACTTTATTGTGTAAAAATCCGACACGCACAACATTGCCATCACTTTCCACTTTATGCCACAACACCACTTAATCTCAGTTGCTTTTCTTGGCATTTATAAAGTAATATAGGTTGCGGATCTTTATCATGATCATGATAGCCTTTCATACGGAGACAAAACAAGAGAAAGGTAATATGTTTTTCGTAATATTAATAGGTCTTCTTACGTTCAAACATGAGCTACTCACTTCTTGATCATTCATGATGAGAACATTAAATAGAAACATTATGCATGTGCACCTGATCCACATTTTCCATGCTTTGAAGGTTTTGAAGGGTGTTATCAGCTAGAGAACGAGCTCGGCAGTACAAAGCATATGCTTCTGCCCTCTTTCCAGCCAAACTGTAGGAATTAGCCAAGTAGAAGCATCTGCAAATAGGTGCACAAATTTTAAGTTAGCTTGGAAGTGGAAAACTAATAAGCACATAATGAAATCTTATCCTCAAAAGAAAAACAGAGAATCAGAACAAGAGCTTTACAACATGAAAGAAATCAAAGGAGAATATCAAGAAGAGATGCAAAAGCATAAAGCGCTGTGCTTCTCAAATGAAGCACCCTTCCTCCCCGCATTTATAGTAAAAATACGTGCTGGATATTAATAGTAATCTTTTTTATTATCCTTTCTTCATTCATCAATAAATTCTTTAATACAGACAATAGCAATTCCAGTTTACATGGCATTCTAGAGATTACCAAAACAATTGCTTTCACAGGTTTCTCTAAATTTGAAATCAAGTAAATGCCTCTAAGTCACAAGTCTTTGTCGGGGGTGTATATGACCGGGAACTAGAGGAGATCATGGAAAACACTAACTTTCCATGTGGCAGGTTTCCATTTAGGTACCTTGGAGTACCCTTGGCGGCTCAAAAACTTAGGGTGGCTTTCTATGCACCCTTGGTTGGAAAAATCAAGAATAATATAGCTAAATGGGCGGGTAACACTCTATCCTATGCGGGGAGATTGGAATTGGTGAGGTCCGTCTTACAAGCAGTGGAGTGCTTTTGGTTGGCTATTTTTACAACACCAAGGGCTGTCATTGATATCATCACAAGGTTAACGAGAGAGTTTCTTTGAGGAAGTAAGATTGGGCGTGTGTCTTGGCTTGGCCTTAGAGATACCTCAAAATGGAACCTTGCATTCTTATCTAAGGTACTTTAGGATATCCACCTCAAAAAAGATTCTCTTTGGATCCAATGGGTGCACCACCAGTATCTCCGTAACTCAAGCATATGGGATAGGGGTGCTAAGAAGTATGATTCCCCTTTAATCAAGAAGATACTTAGCATGAGGGACCTGTTAGTGCAAAATGAAGGTAGGGCGGCTGCATATTGAATACTTGGGACAAAGGACATGGTTTGAACACAACTGCGGCATATCCTTACTTTAGAGGTAAAGGACAGCATATTCTATGGGACAAGGCGGTTTGGAATCGGATCAGCACTCCAAGGCACTCTTTTATCTCTTGGCTTGCGATTTTGGTGAGGTTACCTACTGGGGATAGGCTGTAATACTTGGAAGTCATGCCATTTGTGTAGAGGGCAACCGGAAACACATGCACACATTTTCTATGCTTGCTCCTATAGCAAAGATGTATGGTAAAAAATTAGAGAGTGGTTGGGGATTCGAAGACAGCTTACCACTATTGCAAGTACTACCAAATGGCTAAAGAAGGAGGCTAGAGGGAATTCCTGGATTCACCAAAGGAAAAAGACGGCTTTCACTAGTACTATCTATCA
The DNA here is from genome assembly GCA_026122235.1 of Vinca minor. Classification (NCBI taxonomy): domain Eukaryota; kingdom Viridiplantae; phylum Streptophyta; class Magnoliopsida; order Gentianales; family Apocynaceae; genus Vinca; species Vinca minor. The sequence goes on along the minus strand of JAOCZM010000246.1, from coordinate 6,389,961 downwards.
CATTTGGACCAAAAGAAACAGAAGAATTTTTGAACAAGTTGAAACTCAAGCAGGGGCATCTAGTTAATAGGATCAAAACAAATGTATACAGGTGGTAAGTCGACTCAATTAGTTTCAAACAGCCAAACATATATCACTCTAGAATCCAAGGAATTATTGAAATATTTCACTTTCTATTTCAGACCAGATTTGACCTCTCATAGCTAGCAGCCTACAGTAGCCGGACTTCCACATTTTTTGCAATATCACCTCCTTTATTATATTTTTTTCTGATATTTTTGGTTCTGCATCCCGGTGGAAAAGGTGAAAGAGGAAGATGGAATAGCTAATTGGAACGACAATGCGGGCAAGCAGCAGCAGACTTCCCTCAGGAGGATATTAGAAATTAGAAGGGTAATATGAGATGGGACTTTCTGTGTGTCTAAAATTTTCAAAACGCATCAACGAGACCCTTTAAAAGCTGTGTCCTACTCTAGAGGCACCAAAAGATCATAAGGGTCCTTTCAGATATCTGGAAACATACACCAACCTACTGCAGGAACTGCTTATATTTAATTTAACGTTTTGTTAGAAAATTCGCTTTAGTTACATTCTGCTGTTCTAGTAGTAGTATGCTGAATATTTGCTCCAAATAGGTTGCTTACGATTTTTAGGGTTCTGCTTATATTAAAAGTTTATCAAACTGTTTGAGAGGGAACAACTTTATCTAAGCATGGTAAGGATTTTTTTCCCTCTGTTTATGATAAGAACTGAAGGTGCAAAGACATGGCAAAATAATAGATTAATGTTATCATAGTACATTGAGTTACCAATAAAACATAGTATATTGAATTACCAATAAAATGAATTGTTTGAGAGCCTTGGAATAGCACTAGCACAACCAAAGGTAAAACAGACATATTAATTTGGCCAGTACTATTTGCATTACATTGAAAACAAGAAATTCATCAATTTCTTTCTTGACACGGCAGCCCATTTCTTCTCTCTGAAAATCATCCATTCATCAATAATGGAGATGGCATCTTTGTTTAAACATCAAAGAGGCAAAGATTCCAACTCCAACTACTGCTACAAGTATCGCCAACCCGACAAAAGAGAGGGGCGGAAAATGACAACCGGCATCGAAAAAGAAATACAAAGTGGGTTCAACCGCCCCTCTGCGTTTGCACTCTTTCCATAAAAGATCCATTTCACAAAATGTTTGTAGCATTTGAAGGCAATATAGACTTCTTGACGGAATAGTATTTAAACAGGATGCAAACAATTCCAATAGAAGAAATAAAAGCAAGAGATGCACCAAAGATTGTCATGAAGCAGAGTGTCTTCATATGAAACCGTAATAGCAGGAGAATAACTCCAATTAAGTTAGGGATGACAAGAACGCCTATACCCAATATGACTTTCATTAGATAGCTAAGATACTTTTTAAGATTCTGATTCTGGATAGAAAGTTCTTCTTTGAAATTGAAGAGGGTGATAATGTTGGCATCAATATCGAATATCTGAGAATGATTTGGAGTTGCCTGAGAAGGGAATACCTGAGAATGATTTGGAGTTGCCTGAGAATAAAACAGAGAGAAAAACTTCATATTGTTGCAGAAATATTGCTCTTTGTTTTTTAGGGTTGCAGAATTCTCATATTTATACATTTTCGCCCTACTGCAGAAACCACCACGCCTCCAAGTGCGTAATAGTTATTTGTTCCGCATTTGCGGAACGGGTTCTCAGCCGTTGGATTGAAAATTGATTTAAAAAAAACACCTGGGCTCTGTAAGAAGAGGCCCTAATTTCTTATAAAATACTGGGCTGGTCCTCTTTCCATTGTAAACTAAGTTTTTTATGGAAGTAAATTAATATTGTACTCCATATGTTTCATAATAAAATTCATTTTAGGTAATTTAGTATAAATTTAGGGTAAATTAATATTGTACTCAATCATGACGTTAGATATATTATGTAGTTCTCTTTCCACGTACCTCACACTACCCATCTCAGAGTAGGAACCTAATATTGTTTGGTCGTTGTGAAGCCATGAAACAATTCTAACCAAACCAGGAGATTTATCAACTTTCCTTGGAGGTTCATTTGGTTGGTTCAAATCATATATTCGGAGAATTTTCTCAAAACCACATGTAAGTAAAAACTGAGTGTCTTACAAAAACTGGTCGATATTCTGATCAAACACCATAATTGCTTGGCCACAAAAATCTTTAACAAAAATCATGAACATATAATTGATTATTCGATAACGGATGCTACTAGGGTGCTATTAAAATGAATAAAGGCTTCCAATTTTGCACCTCTTTTTGCTAAGTAAATTTTGCACCTCTTCACATAATGGTAAAATAATCTCTTAGCAAGCTACATATCTTTTTAGTTATAGTATTGGTCTATAAGGTCAAAGAGTAAAAACTGAAGTACATAGGATGACTCTGGTGTATACCTATTACCTAACAGTGGCTTACTTCCCAATCTTACATATCTAGACTTTTACCATCTCGCAATAAAACTTAATACCAAAAACTAGTCTGCATAACGAAAGATATGTGGCCGCTATAAGATATGACTAAGGAAAACATAGCTGTGAGACCTTTGGATTTAAGCTCTCTTTTGTTCATTTATTACTTGTGCAGATGCAGAAACTTTATGGGCTTTGTAAGAAGAGGCCCTAATTTCTTATAAAATACTGGACTGGTCCTCTTTTCATTGTAAACTAAGTTTTTTATAGAAATAAATTAATATTGTACTCCATATGTTTCTTAACAAAATTCATTTTAGGTAATTTAGTATAAATTTAGAAAGAGACAAATATACATTTTTACTATTATACTCTTACATATTTAGTTTGTTCTCAAATATCAATTCATCTCATTCTCTCTATAATAACGGCAATATTTTTTAAAAAAAATTAATATTTGAAAAATAATATTCATTTAAGGAAGAGATGAAAGTCTAAAAAGACTTTTATTAACAAATAGAGTGAGTACTTCTTTTTATAAAAAGTTAATATTGTATCATGTGCCAATAACAGTTATAACTTACGTCAGCGAGAGACATAACTTAGCTTGATGCCAATTAAATAATAATTGGCAAATTTGCGTCCCAGGTCCAAAAACAATTTACCTTTTTGACGTTGGGTCCAAAAACAATGTTTTCACACTGGACAATCCAAAAACTATTTATAATTGGTGGAGTACATCCTTCCGTCAAAAAAAGGCCTGGTCAACTGTCAATTTAAATTTGGCTGTAAGTCAACTATGGTGTCCCATGGGTATTTTTGGAATTTTACTTTGATGTACCCGGACCCATTTTAAACCCAACAAAACCCGACCCGACCCCTAATCTGAGGATGCCAAAATTTCCGGCGGCGGGAGCCACACCGGCAAAAGCTTCCCTCCCTCCAGACCCAAAAATCCCACCACAGCCACCTACTACCCCTTTCTTCTTCTCTATTCATATTATGATTCAAAATTTCTAACCATTTCCAAGGACAGCTCCTAAAGACTTCATTCTCTCAATAAAAAAAATTAGTTGTAGAATTTGAATATTTTATGAGGAAGAAGAAGATGTATGGCTGGGATGGGGATAAGCCCGCATGGGGGGTTTGGGCAAGGGTGCTTTCTTGTTTTCTGTGGAGGAAGAAGAAATGTGGGGGTGGGGTGCGGTGGGGTTCAGTGGGGTGCAGTGGTGTGCGGTGGTGTGCAGTGGGGTGCGGTGGGGTTCAGTGGGGTGCAGTGGTGTGCGGTGGGGTGGCGGGCATGGAGGAAGAAGAAATTGATTTTTAAAAAAAATTGGTTTCTAAATTGCTCACCCTCCACACCTGATTTTGATTTGTTTGAGCTTGTGAAAGAGATTAGAAATGGATGAATTTGCAGTTGGATGATGATTTTTGGAGATGGTGGTGGGTGTCTGTTAGTGGTGGACGGAGAGGTAGAAAATCACCAAATTTGGTGGTTGATTTTTGGGAAGAAGGTGGGAGTGCAAATGGGTCGGGTCGGGTCGGGTATGGGTGTTTAATGGGTTTAAAATGGATCCGGGTCTATCAATGTAAAATTCCAAAAATGCCCATCAGACACCATAGTTGACTAACATCCAAATTTAAATTGACAGTTGACCAGGCCATTTTTTGACGGAAGGATGGACTCCACCAATTATAAATTGTTTTTGGATTGACCAGTGTGAAAACATTGTTTTTGGACCCAACGTCAAAAAGGTAAATTGTTTTTGGACCTGGGGCGCAAATTTTCCAATAATAATTTGACTAGGAACCAATCTCTCGCATTTGTGAAATTCATCAAATCTAGTCTTGTAATTAGATCATGCACTTTCATTAAAGTGTAAAGCATGCATGTTCAACACAATAACAATTTATTATAATTTTTACAAAAATCGTAATCCCTCTTCTACTCGCATCCCTAACCAAAGCTACAATACTCCCAAATTCTCATTCAATGATGAATATCTTTAAAAAACACAATATCGATGAACAAGTCTAAACCAAATTTTAGGTATTAAAAATATTTTATTGTAATACTATTAGTCAATAAAATTTTGCAGGACAAAATAAGTCCCTGGTTAAAAACATATCATAAGCTGGGAAAAATCTGGGGCGGAACGGTCCCAATGGGACCGGCTCCACTCTCCTCTCACATAAAAGATGGAGGACCCACCTAAATGACTTGCTGAATGACCTGCGGGACCTACTCTGTAAGTGGGTCCTGTTTAATTTTATGTGAGAAGGGAGTGGTGTAGGTCCCATTGGATCCGCCCCATGCCAGACTTACCCCATAAGCTGATATGTAGCTTATTATAAAAAAAATTGATAAAATTACACTTTTGCACAATTATTCACACCCAAAAAATCTTGAGTTCCAAGCTCTGAATTTTGGCTTCTTTACTAAATTCACTTGTCACAAATCACAGCTCTGAATTCCCATTGTTGCAGTTATCATAGCTGCATTTTTGCAAGAATTATCCAGTCATCTTATTTTTCAGCTTCTTTGGTAATATTTTTTCTGTATATTTTGTTTCATTTTGCTCTCAGTTTCTTTGCAAATTATGCTTGGTAAGTGCGGCTATTCAATTAAGTTCTTCTGTCTTGAGAAGATTACGCCGGAGCCAAGTGCGGCTATTCCGCAAAGTTTGCTGGAGATTCAACCGGCGGTTGAGCCGGTAATCATACCGGAGCAGCTGGGTACGGAAATCCCGCAAAAGGATTTGCAGGCGATGTAGCCTGGGATCACGCCGGAGAACCGTCCACAAATTGATTCGGAATCTGGGGGAAGTGTTGTGGCCAATAGGGGCCCCCTTGTGGAGGAAACCCGCCCGTCCGCTGAAGACCCGGTTCAGCCGGGTAAGGTGAATGACCCAATCTCGGTGAATAGGATAAAATGTGACTCTTTTTCCCTTTTGACCGGACACATGTGCCCGATAAGTAACTTTTTCAGCCTGAATTTTAGCCGGATTCGTTAGTTGGATACTTTTTGCAGTCCGTAAATTGTTTATGCTAAAAAGAGTTGAATTAAAAGTTTTTTCTATTTATACTAGTAGGGTCCAAAAATGGTGGTATATATAAGGGATTTCTCGCAACTTTGAATCACTTGTTTTGCGCATATCACTAGTGTTAATGGTTTAAATTGACAAAAATACCCTTAAGACTGACAAACATGTACAAAATACTTATTCAAAAGTGGTTGAAAATCACTAATTTTCACTAATTTAACTAAAGTAGTAGTTCAAAAAAAGCTAAAATAAAAGTTTAGTGATAAAAAAAAAATTTGTTTATATATATATAGGGAGCTCTTCTCTTCTATACATAAGAGTCTACGCTTTTGCTTTTCCCTTCCTAAAATTATTATATTCAGGCCCAAGGCCAAACTGAAATATGACATTTCATATTCGTGAATAATCTCAATCCATCCATGTACGTTGTTCATGTGACATTTAATTTTTATGTACTAAAAGATATAGATTTGCTTGTCCTCGTGTTGATTTTTTTTTTTGTTGCTATCTTGATTCTTGAGTTAATTCCCATCTTCTCCTTTAGTTATTTTAAGCATTATGCAATAGTTCCTTCTATTGTGAAGTTAAAAGAGAAAGAAGTAAAATTGTGGTCCAATTTGATTATTAAGAAGGTTATCATAGTTGGCGCAGTATTAGGACACTCCCTTTTCAATATTTTTTTTTCTTTAATAATAATAAAAAAAATAATCATTTGCTTCTTTCCATGGCATATTCACTTACTTGATGTGTCGGACGTTTTTAGGGGTGTATTCAATTAGGATTTTTAAAGACTATTTATGGATAAATAAATTCAGTGGATTTTAATAAATTATTTAAGATTTTAAAAGAATGTAATGACTTATAAGATTTTTTTTTTAAAGATTTTGTATGCTCAGGATTGTTATGTCATAAGAATTTACAAGATTTGAAAGGATTAAAAGGATTTTTTATTTGTACGATGCTAACCAACTATCCTAATTGGATGATGAACAATGACTAGTTCAACGATACACAAATTCTTCAGGAACAACATTTACACAGGGCCGGTCCTGACATTTTCAGGGCCCGGGGTGAAAATTGAAAATGGGGCCCCCTAATATAAACAATAAAATGGGACATTGAGTAAATTCACTAAAAAAAAAACACAAACGTAAGGATTTGAACATCTCCCGCTAATTTAAGAGGTAAAAAATTTGAATTACTGATTATTTGAAGAAAACAAATTGAATTTGAATTGTTCCCGCTCGTTTTTTAGCCTCTCCCGCCCAAATCCAAACCCAAACTCAAACCCAAATCCAAACCCAAACCCAAACTGGATTTTAATTTGATTGATTTAACAAAAAATAAAAAAGATAAAAGGATTTGTTGGTGAGGCAAAAGAAATAGAAAATGCAAGATACATTTCTCCTTATTTTAAAATAAAATATATATTATATAGTATTTGAGCATAGATACAAAAAAATCAACTTAAGCTTAAATACTGAAATAACAAACTTGCTTCTCAAAATACCAACTTCAAATATTTTAATATATCGGCTACTACATTAGTAAAATCTTTTATATATCGTAATATTATTGTACTAAAAAAATATTTATATGTTTGGATTAATCATACTATTCTAAATACAATAATACCGTATTAAATAATGTTCAAATAATGTATTAAAATATGTTTTTTCCTTTCCTTTCTTTTTGATGAATCATAAATGTGCTTTCTACTATATGGTTATTCATAAAGCTGCTTATATGGTCTATTTTCATAAATTTTCGATCGCATAAAGAGAAAGGAAAATGCAACATCGAAAAAGTATAATAAATGGCTGTAAAGTGGGAAAATTTTGTAAAACTTACTCTTGCTTAGCGCAGCCACCGTGACACATAGAGCCAATGATGCTGATCCGGATTTTTTCTAACATATTAATTACGAAAATTATTGGCTGTCAAAAAAAAAAAAAAAAATTACGAAAATTATTATTTATATAACTTAAATTAAAATAAATAAATATTATATGAACATGTTTATAATTAAGAATAGGGTAAAAAGCGTTAGACGCCCCCCTAAACTATTTCAGTTTTTTATTTTTGACCCTCAACTAAAAAGGGTCAAGTGTTACCCCCTAAACTATTTCGGATTTTGGTTTTTGACCTTCCATCCATATTCTCCGTTACATCATAACGGAAGTCCAGAAAATGGAGGCATTTTGGGAAAATCATATCATTCATAATAAATAGAATTAAATTTAAAGGGAAAAAGGGTCTTTTAAGAATTTTTTCAGAGGTTGGAATTTACAGTTGGTGGTTGGAGAAAAGGAGTGGTACCCGGCTTCCAGCTTCTTCTGTCACTGTTCTCACCGGCGACTTCTTCTTTCTCGTCAGAATAATAGTTTTTTTTTATAAAAACAAAAAATTTATGATCTTATACAGATTGCCCAAAAATGCCCCCATTCTTTGGACTTCCATTATGATGTAAAGGAGAATATGGATGGAAGGTCAAAAACCAAAATTCGAAATAGTTTAGGGGGCAACACTTGACCTTTTTTAGTTGAGGGTCAAAAACCGAAAAGCGGAATAACTTAGGAGACATGAGCGCTCTTTACCCTTAAAAATATTATAAAGAGCGCACAAGCAATGTGAGGAGAACTAATGTGCAATTATGGCGGAATCGAAATTGCTAGTAATTGACGTTTGTATTATTGAAAAGGGAAATTGGTTGGTTTGGTCCTTAAAGTATTTACGAAATTATCGACTCATTCTCAATGTTTGTATACTTCTCATATGGTCCTTTAAATATTTGTGCGCATCATTTATTGTCCCAACAACACCAGACTCGGTGGTTTTAGGCCACATTTGGTCACACGCAAGTCACGTAGTGATTTTGGAGGTGCAAATTTGTCTGTGACTTGCGCGTGACCATAATTTACACCCTCCAGAATCATCACGTGACATGCGCACCAGCATTTGCCCCTCCAGAATCATCACATGACTTGCGCGTGACAAGATGTGGCCAAAAACCACCAAGTTTGGTGGTGCTGGACAATAAAGGTTGAGTGCAAATACTTTAAGGTCCATCTAAGAAGTATAAAAATAGTGAGGACTAGTCGATAATTTCGTAAATACTTTGAGGAGCAAACCGGCCAATTTCTTTATTGAAAACAAATTTGGAATTTTCTGGAACATCAAAAACCTTAACTGAATGGACCAGCCACCAACCAATTTGATTTGATTTTGATGTCCGCAGCTGGCTGGGCTGGGCTGGGCTTGGTTTGGTGCCGGCCTCCGACATCTGGCTTATATAGGAGAATCTGGTCTACTTAACAAGTTGAAGCTAAAATGGATGAAGCTCCTCCTACTTTAAGAATAATTAGAGTTTGCAGTTATGACATTTATATAGAATTATTAATATTGAGATAATTCTCCTTCTTAGTTTCTCCAGCACCAAATTTATATTATTCAGACATGTCGAATTTGAATACTTGATAATCTCGAACCAAAACAAAAGTTGAAGCTCCATGACCACACATTTCCGACGACATATCACGTGTAGTTTAATCCCTGAAAATTCAGAAATTGTGGTTCTGCATCATTCTTTGATTTTCTAGAGGAATTTTAGTTCCAAATAAGTCCTAACATTTTGAGAAATTATTGGTCGTCATAACTTTTTTCCTTCAACTTGTCAGGATTGGATTCCTACTCTTTTAAATTAAGAGTCGCATACTTTATCGTTGAGTTATTATATGAGTAACAATCATCATCATAACTTAATGATGCATTGTATTTGTTTTTGTTTTGTTATTTGATAATTTAATTTCGAATAACTTATAAATGTGAATTTATTTGTAATAGGTGATACAAGATTTAAAGTAAAAATATATATATTAACAATTAGAGAAAAGTTGAGTATGAATATTCCATTTTTTGTATTCAGCTCTATCTTGAAATTTTATGAAATAAAACAATATTTTCTAAGTAATAATTTGGATTGGTGATTTGGATTGGGTCTGGTTTGAGACTCAAATCCATACCCAAATCAGCTTTGGATTGAGTCTGGGATTTGGTATGGGAATGATTTAACATTTCAGATTTTATTCCCAGACTCAATCCAAAGCTGGTTTGGGTCTGGGTTTAAATCTCAAACCAGACCAAACCCAAATCAAATCCAAAGCAGACTCAATCTAAGCACACCATTTAGTATAATCTACGACTTGAAGATTATGTTTTGATATCGCTTGCCAAGTGGTCCTTTGAAGTGATGGTCTTATGGCAATAATTGAGGGATAACTTTGCTTTGAATTTGATGTAAATTAACTTATATTAGTTTGTGTTTGCCAGCAAATTTATTATTAAAATGTCAACTGTTAAATTTTTTTTTTTTATTAAGATGTCCCATGGTGGATGCACATATTACTGATAATTCTATCTTGACCAAATTCCGGGCCCATTATCACACCACGGCTCCTATGCGGAACAGCTTTTGTTCCGTACGGTGCGGGACAAGCTGTCAGCCGTTGGATTTTATACTTTTTGATCCAACGGCTGTATCAAAATAGGGGTATTTTAGGGATAAATTTTGCGTGTTACTTTTTGTTCCCGAGAAGGAGAGAGAAAAGTTGCGGCTGAACAAAAACACATGTTCTTGTGTTCTCTAACCAAGAACATGTGTTCTCTAACCAAGAACATGTGTTTTTGTTCAGCCGCAACTTTTCTCTCTCCTCCTCGGTAATCCAATCGATGTGACGGTTGCGTGTTACTTTTTGTTGTTATTATTATCATTTATTTGTAAAATTACATATGTACCCTTTCATTTTTTTAATTATTTTTTATTGTCAGCCGCAACTTTTCTCTCTCTAGATCTGGACCGTTCAAAATTTCATCCGACGGCTATGATTGTTCTGCACGTACGGAATTTTGGGCGTTCAGCACAGGAGCCGGACTGCCATTATCACATGCACAGACTAAAACTTTCATTTTTTTTTTATTTTTTTTTTTTATCTTTTATTTAAAGTAGTGCACGGGCTCAATCTAATATAGACAAATAATGTAGACAAATAAATTATACTCATTCGTTTTAAATTGAATATCAATTTATCTATATAAGACATAAATTTAAAAAGAAGTATTTAATTTGGATCCAATTTGCCCGAAGCTAAAACCGTATATTCCCCCAATTTGTTTATGGGTTAAGTATTCAATCCTAATTGATGTTTAAATGGTCATCAATTTCAATTTATTTCTCTCATGTATCTCAAGGTAGATCGATGTAATTCATTTGAATAGAAATGTCTTTTCGAGTTTTAGCATCGGGATCAATTCAGTTGGTAAAGCGTTTCTCTTACTGAAGTAAATAATTCGAGTTTGAATCTTATCTCCATTCATTGTATTAAAAAAAAAAAAAGGAAATGTATTTTCAAGGACAATAACAAAGGAGGAGATAGAAATGAAATAAAATGACTAAACCGTACTATTTTTTTATTTTTTAAATTCAAATACTATTCTTTTACATAAATATATGAAAATTTTGTTTGGCATTACACCTACTTTAATTTACCTTTTTTTTTGAAATTGGAATTACATATGCTTGCAAATTGCAATAATCATCAACTTATCCACTAACTCATCTGTTGCTTTCTTATCCAATTCTATACATAAGAGGCTACGCTTTTGCTTTTGCCTTCCTAAAATTATTATATTCAGGCCTATGGCCAAACTGAAATATAACATTTCATACTCTATGAATAATCTTAATAATTCATGTACTGTTGTTCATGCGACATTCAATTTTTATGTACTATAACATATAGATTTTCTTGTCCTCGTGTTGATTTTTTTTCTTTTGTTGCTATCTTGATTTTTGAGTGAATTCTCATCTTCTCCTTCAGTTATTTTAAGCATTATGTAGTAGTTCTTTTTATTGTGAAGTTAAAAGAGGAAAAAGTAAAATTGCAGTCCAATTTTATTATTAAGAAGGTTACCATAGTTGGCGCAGTATTAAGACACTCCCTTCTCAATATATATATATATATATATATATATATATATATATATATATATATATATTTTTTTTCTAAAAAAAAAAAGAATCATTTGCTTCTTTCCGTGGCATAATCACTTACTTGATGTGGTGGACATTTTTAGTGTTTGTAAATAATCTTCTCCTCTCCCCAACTTAAATAAGAAGAGATTATGATATGTATTGAAAGAAGGGAGCTCAGGAGAGTGATGGATTAAAAAAAGTTGATGAACCTCTCACAAAATATTCTACCCTGATTATGAGTTTCGAATTCGATACTCATTCTTATGATAATAATAAATAAATAAACTTGAGAAGACACATCTATATCTTCTTACATTCACATTAATCAATTAACGACGCAATTGGACAAAGTTGCAACCGAACAAAAAAAGAATTGGTTGTCACTACTAGTAAACTAGATAATAAAACTTAGAAAAGAAAAACAAGATAATGTTTGTCAATGATTTCAGCATCTTAATTTAAGTAATTATTTTCTTTGGTTATTTAGGAAAAAAAAGGTTCTTTTCTTTTATTTGATTTAGATTGTGGCCAGGGACAAAGCCATGAATGTTAGGTTAGAGGTGAAAAATTGCAATAGTATGCCGAATTACATATTAAAACTGCAAAAATAAATGTTGGGGGAGAATTTGATTAGATATTCCAAACTACATATAAAATTTATTATATCTAATACTCCCTCCATTCCTAAACTACATACTTAGCCCATGACCAACCAGGTGTGCAGGATTCTAGAGGTGGCCCCCACCCCTTACGGTGTGGCACTTAGCTCCCACACGTCCGCCCGGTCACCGGTTCTGATACCACTCTATCACGCCCCGAGTCCGCGGGCTCGCAACGCGACGCATGAGCCTGGCAGTACCCACGATCATCTACTTGGCAATCGAACTCGCTATGCCAAAAGGGATATCCCGAGATGATAATGGGTACTTAGACCCACCTTATATACCAGTCACAACTTTCAAAGTTATCCCATGTGGGATGGGGTTTCACATTCACCCCTCCTTAAGGCCCTAGCGTCCTCGCTAGGCGCCCCAAACATACTTTCAGCTCCATGACCAACCAGGGTGTGCAGGGATTCTAGAGGTGGCCCCCCACCCCCTTACGGTGTGGCACTTAGCTCCCACACGTCCGCCCCTGGCCACCGGCTCGATACCACTCGTCACGCCCGAGTCCGCGGGCTCGCAACGCGACGCATGAGCCTGGCAGTACCCACGATCATCTACTTGGCAATCGAACTCGCTATGCCAAAAGGGATATCCCGAGATGATAATGGGTACTTAGGCCCACCTTATATACCAGTCACAACTTTCAAAGTTATCCCATGTGGGATGGGGTTTCACATTCACCCCTCCATAAGGCCCTAGCGTCCTCGTTAGGCGCCCCAAACATACTTAGCCCATGACCAACCAGGTGTGCAGGATTCTAGAGGTGGCCCCCACCCCTTACGGTGTGGCACTTAGCTCCCACACGTCCGCCCCTGGCCACCGGCTCGATACCACTGTCACGCCCCGAGTCCGCGGCTCGCAACGCGACGCATGAGCTCGGGCAAGTATCCCACGATCATCTACTTGCAATCGAACTCGCTATGCTAAAAGCGGATATCCCGAGATGATAATGGGTACTTAGGCCCACCTTATATACCAGTCACAACTTTCAAAGTTATCCCATGTGGGATGAGGTTTCACATTCACCCCTCCTTAAGGCCCGGTGTGGCACATAGCTCCCACACGTCCGCCCGGTCTCCGGCTCTGATACCACTCTGTCACGCCCCGAGATGATCCCACCTTATCATCTCGGGATATCCCTTTTGGCATAGCGAGTTCGATTGCCAAGTAGATGATCGTGGGTACTGCCAGGCTCATGCGTCGCGTTGCGAGCTCGCGACTCGGGCGTGACAGAGTGGTATCGAGCCGGTGACCGGGCGGGACGTGTGGGAGCTAGTGCCACACCGTAGTGGCGGGGGCCACCTCTAGAATCCCCGCACACCCGGTTGGTCACGCGGCTAAGTATGCTTTGGGCTCGTCACGCCCGAGCCCGCGGGCCCCGCAACGCGACGCATGAGCTCTGGGCAAGACTCACGATCATCTACTTGGCAACCGAACTCGCTATGCCAAAAAGCGGATATCCCGAGATGATAATGGGTACTTAGCCCCACCTTATATACCTAGCCACAACTTTCAAAGTTATCCCCCATGGGATGGGGTTTCACATTCACCTCTCCCTAAGGCCCTAGCGTCCCTCGCTAGGCGCCCCAAACATACTTTCAGCTCTATGACTAACCGAGTGTGCAGGGATTCTAGAGGTGGCCCTCCCACCCCTTACGGTGCATGGCACTTAGCTCCCACACGTCCGCCTCTGCCACCGGCTCGATACCACTCGTCACGCCCCGAGCCCGCGGGCTCATGCACGCGACGCATGGGCTCTGGGCAAGATCCCACGATCATCTACTTGGCAACCAAACTCGCTATGCCAAAAGGGATATCCCGAGATGATAATGGGTACTTAGGCCCACCTTATATACCAGTCACAACTTTCAAAGTTATCCCATGTGGGATGGGGTTTCACAATATCCCAATTAGTTTTTTGGACCATTTGGAACATATATATTACTCCCTCCATTCCCTATTAATTGCGTTTAGGAGATATATCTAGGTATCCAAATTAATTGTCGTTTAAGGTTCTTTTATTAGTTGTCAACAATTTATTTCAATTATACCCTCAACATTTTCCTTTCTTTACTTTATGATGTATTAGTGAGAGAGTGAGGGGGAAGGTGTGGTAATATTGGAAGTTTAGGTGAAAATGACAATTTCCTTAATTTTCTCAAATTGTCTAAAGAGTCTTATATTTAGGAATGGAGGGAGTATCTTACAAGGAGTTCAATTTTTATAAAATTCAGACATTTTTCAAAATTTTCAAAATCGAACACTATACAATCCCACCCTTACAGGGACGATTCCCCGCCCCCGAAATTTTTAAAAATACTATTATATATAATAAGTTTTAGGAAAATGATTTACTCCTAGAATTTTGGGGATAGAAACCCTAAACCCCCAAATTGAGAATGTTAAGTGACTATCTCACCCCCTGCTAGTATAAGGGATTCACCAAACTATAAGGGCAAAACGGTCCAAAAAATTATTTTAGTCAATTTTTTAGCCAATAATTCTAGTAGCCTAGCAAGGTCCTAAGTTTTATATGTAGTTCAGAATATTTGATCAAGTTCGCCCCCAATTTTTTTTTGCCGCTTTTATATGTAATTCGACACACTGTTGTAGTTGTTTGCCCCCAAACAGGCAGTTACTGGCTCGGTCCCTGCAACCTTAACAGCTTTATAGAAGAATGCCTAAAATCAATCGATCAAATCAAAGAGGCACTAAAGATAGGTTGAAGAAAAATATCACAAGCAGTGAAAAGAAGTATAATATACAAATGCTATAAAACCTTTACATTCATGGAAACTATTGATAAATGAACAAACCATACTACTCTAAGAAAATAATGCTGCAAAAGATCAATGCTGAGCTTTACTATCAAATGAATCTTGAAGAGATCTTGCATCAGCCAGTTTAGTATACTTTCTGTGTCGCCGCTCTCGTGCATAAAGTACCCATAGGATCAAAGAAAGTGCAACTGCAGATGCTACCATTGTTAATCCAATGTAAACCCACTCATTGAACAGTTTCAAATCTGGACAATGATCTCTTTCGATCTCTCTAAATGTATCGCGAACAAAGGTACAGTCCATTAGGTCGGAAAGAAATGGACCGTAAAAGTTCAAACCATAACTCACATTGACAGCTGAAGACATCTGCTGATACATAGTAGGCGTCAAACGACCCACTGTGATGCACATGTTATTTCCTGATGAAACTTGGCAAACATAATTCTTCAAGACCTGTACATAATAAGGACCATTTGCATGATGTTTCTTAAATTCGGGATCTTGTAATAATTTGAAAGTGGAAATGTAGATTACCTGTGTGGCATTGCTGAGTTCGACTTCACCAGAGACGCATTTTCGATCTGTCTTGTTGGCGTTAAATGGATTACAGAGTAGAGGGACCGGGGGACCTGACTGATTGTAATATAAAGGGGCGGCATTGGGTGGAGGATTAGCGTTTGAGATATTTGCTATTATTCCGTTAACCACCCCGACTAATTGATAAGTGACATTTTTGCTCTGAGATAGAGTTTCTTGTGCAGTTTCTGGATCCACACATGGAAGAAGGTCATCCAAAGCGGTATGTTCAGTCGGGTTCTTGACCCATTGATCCATTGCCACGCATGTATCCCCTGTAACGCTTCAATAAGAAAAAAGGTTGTTTAGATATTCTGAATGAAAATGTAGCGGTGAAAATAACCATTGAAACGTGGTAGGAAACTGTTAATGGTTGCATTTCTTGAATCATTAGCAATATTGTCTCTTTATTTGACTTGAAAAGCACAACGGAAAGTTACTCACCCAAAAATCTTTTGCTTAAAGAAATTTGCAGATTACCAACAACACTTGTTGGTGAATTTCACCATCTAAGTTTCCACCTAATTGAGTATTTAAGAAGAAATCTTCCATTTGCTAAATGACCAAAACCTGAGTGGACCAAACATATCATAATGACCTCGTAGATCCTTTGTAATCATAGTTTCAGTAATATATAAGCCTCTAAATGCCTATTACAATTGAGTGGAGATCCATTTAATCCACCAATCTTTTCCCCCGGTCTTTCATCCTCGGAAAAGTAATTATATATTTTACCAAATTCCTCAAAGTTAACCCACTAAAGAATATGTAATGATTTGACAAGAAGAAAATATCTATTCAAGATCCATTAATTGTGTAAACAACTTTTTACCTGTATTATTTAGCAAAAAAAAAAAACTTTTTACCTGTATTAGACTATTGAACTCTCCAAAATGGACACATAACGACACGTACAGATTTGAAGGTAGAATCCAGGGAAAACTTACTTATAGAGAACCAAAAAGACGCCAGATAAGATAAATGTGATCGCAACCAAAATCCACCCAAGCATCACCAGGCTGCAAATCAGTTGAAACCAGTGAGACCAACCATCCAATTATAAAATTTCGAAAGAGAAAATGTGCCCTACAAGTTAACACTTACATTGATACAAGAAACTGTAAACCGAGGATGGAGAACACTGCAACAAACATTCACAATAGTGAAATGAGGGCCGAAGTTACAATTACTACTTAAAAGAAACTATGACGATTAATATAGTAGATCAGAAGGCTTACCAAAACCAAGGAGAGTCAAGAAAAGCATTACAGCAGCTACACTAATAAGAATCTTCCTCCTGCATTGCATAATTTAATTACTGAACGATGCAGTAAATCAATTGTCGATATTGAATTCTTAAAGAAAATACTTACACAATCTCCAAAACGTCCTCTATATTATTTTTATTCTTCTTGGTTTCACTTTGAAGAGTACTAGCAGCGGAGGCAATCTTCGAATCAACCTGGTCAATGCCGTTTTTCACATCTGAAGGTAGAGAGACTTGACCTACCTGAACCTTTTTAGCAGCATCAAGATAAACTGACACATTCCTAAGATTCTCAACTGTGGAATCCGATTGTCTCACAACATAGAACAATGTATCTTCTATACTGTCATGAAATTTTCCTTGTCCAGTGTAAAGTACAACGGATCCAATGCTGAAGAAGAAACGGAAAACATGAGTTCATATGAAGAATCCGTTTGTCAACATTGTCTGAGTCAAGAGGTTGCTTACATTGTCGCGATTGTGAATAACGTAAGGAAGATAACAGAAAGTGCATAAGCGGTACGAGAGTAGCCATAACTTCGTCTCCGGCAACAGCACAAACAGAAGCAGGTCAAAAGCAAGCAGAGTCCAAACACCACAAACCAGATTGCAGCAGTTAGAAATAGAGGAGTAGCTGTATAAATGACTGACTGCGTGAAAGTAGAAGTAGGAATTAGAAATAAATTAAAGAAACAAGATTAACATTAAAAAAAAATTAGGCAGCCTCTGAAAATATTTCAGTCTTAAATTGTCATAAAGTACTATAAATTGCAGCAAATTCCAACTGAATCGAAACGAGTGAGATTGAAAAATGGCTTAAGAAGTCTTCTTCACAATTACATTTGGTAGAATATATAATCAAAAAATTAGTACCAAAATCCTATTATGATCATATGCAGGATCTATAACTCAAAGCAGAAACAGACGGTGAATAGCAATAAATCAAATCAAATATCCAGCCAAGAACGGAGCTAGGGGATCGGCACAACCCCAAATTTTTTTAAACTTCTATATGCATTAGTTTTCTAAGCCTTTAACCGCTTATTTTTTATATTCGCCCCTCAAACACTTTCCTCAAAACCCCTCTTTAGAAATACCCCCCCCACCACCATAACTCAGTCTATATATCCAGCAGAAATCATCTAAAACTATCTTTCTTCTATAACACTCATAAGCAAACACAAAGAGATTCAAACAAATTCTGAATGAAACAGATCCAATGCTTCAAATTATCAAGAATTGCAATTGAAAAGAAAGAAACTAAAAAACTTACAAAAAATAAATATCAAATCAAGAAAACAAAATTGAACTTACAGCAAAATAATGCTTATTACTGATATTCCATCCACCAGTGTAGTAGTCATTCAAATTATCAAGAGGATCTTTCCTACGAGTTCTCTCTTCAGCCAATACCAAAGACGAGTTTTTACCATTCTTAACCTCTAAAAGAGACCTCTTTTTCATCTCCACTGATACGATCCCGTCCTTAACCTCCTCGAACCCACCTATATTTCTCAGAAAACAACAAAACCCACCTTCAAAAATAAAGAAAAATCTCATTTTTTTCAATCAAAAAGACAAAAAAGATTCAATCTTTTACCTGAAAAATGGTTGGTATTAACAAGAGAAGAAGCTCCAACAGCTGAAGATATAAAGATTAAGGTTGTAAGAATAACAAGAAGAACACAGCAAATTGGTTTGCCCCACAACATGATTTGCTCTTGAAGTCTTGAATTTCAAACCAAAATCTTTCTTGGGTTTTCTATGAATAATTTTCTAATATGAATTTGGAGTATTTGTAGAGGCAGTGTTCCACGTGGAGAACAGGGATCCACTAACTAAGGGTATAACACGGTTTTGGATTCTTGCTGGAAATGTTTTTGTCTTGTTTTTATGTTCTTATTTTACTAAATTGATTGACTCTTTGAATGTCCAAAAAATACAGATAACGGCTAGCTGGATTTATGATGCCATAATTTTTAATCTTTTCTCCTTCTTCTTCTACTTCCATTGAACTCTTAATTGTTACGTTTTGAGTTGATGACAATGAAAAATTAGAGAAGAGAATGCTGTTACAACTTATCTTACTACTAGTGGTAAATAAAATTACATGCTAGTAGTATTTGGGTATATATTTATGTTCTTTTGTTCCTATCAAATATATAATATTTACATAGTATTCAGCATTTAGTCTGGTTGCGATCTTAAGGGTATTATCCTAATCCATCTCTCACACTTAATATTTTACTTTTCGTTCTACTCGCAGATGTGAATCATGTCCCTACAAGTAGAGTTAAGACTGAGTGTTTGAATGTGAATTATGGGTGTCAAAAGGAAACTATCCCAGTGGTAATAAAGTTTCTGTTTAGAATAACAATTTAAGTTTAACACACTACGTTTCCGCAAAATCCCATCCTCAATGTGAAACGTGGACTAGAAAAACTCATTGAGATAATTATGATAGAAAATTCCCAAAACTAGTATTAATCATTTTAAACCAAATCTAAAATTTTATAGATAAATTTATGTTTGTTCTTATAAATAATTTAATTTTTAAGCAATTTAAAACATTTTGGTTCAAACCAAGTTGATAAACTAATAAAATTATCAATATTCTTTGACATTAAGCTATGTATATGGATCTACCAAAGTGTTGTATTATATTTGGTGTACTTATGGGGTAAGAATATATGCTGTTTTTTAAGGTTTTCTTCTTGTGGTCAAATTATTTGAAGTGATTGGTTTTTACGAAAATTTGACCTCTTCTATGGTTTTATGATAGAATAATAATATTGTTCTTTTGTACAATAATATAATAACTAGTTGTAATTTCCCTTTCATATTTTGAGAAGCCAAAGAATTAAAAGGACAAAATGTTTTATATCTTGATCCTAATCGCTAATGAAAGGAGGAAACCGTGTTCTTCTGATTACTACTTAGCACCAAATCTAATTAATTGCAGTTTTCTACTCTACTAATCTGCTTGTTAACATTTACACGCTTAATCCACTTTGACAATTACTTATCCAAGTTGAACCTCTAAAAAAAAGTTTTCAGTTTGCAAAGAAATTCAAGTCATGGAGGAAAAAAAAAACTATGACAGAATCAAATTTTATTCTTACATAATAATATTTTTTTCCTTTTTTTTTTGGTAGGGGCGGGGAGAGGCTTGCAAGCCGTAAGTGTTGAACCCGAATTAATATTTTTGAGGTAGAGAATTTGCCACTTGGGCAAAAATTCGCCTATTCCCAAATATATTTTAATATTTGTTCTCAGTGACTCATAACTGAATTATGTGAAACATGTATGTGGACAAATGATTTTTCGCCCATTTTGACCTTATCTATGAATTTTATGATTCAAAATTTATAATTTAAGATAAATAATTTAAAAATATCTTTTTTTCCCCAAGTAATAGCATGATGAATTTTGAATTACAAAACTATTCATAATTCATAATGTCTTAACCACCACTTCATGACTATGGAATCAACAACAACAAAGTCCAACTATATGAAGTAGGCCCACTAACGCGTTGGATCATAATGTGGCAAATTTAATTCTAAGAACAGCCCTGCAAACCAACAAGCATAATATTTTTTTGGAGTTTTTATTGACTTATATCATTATAATTTTAGTCAAACTATTCTTATTCATAACATGAAGAAAGTTAGTATATTAACTAAAACTAAATCAATTAAATAAATATATTTTAATTTTTCGATTTGATTCAGTTTAAAATTATCAAACTTAAACCTAAATAAAAAAAAAGACTAATTCAATTTCATTACCTATATTAATTAAACCATAATAATCAAACATTGAACTAAACACCAAATTTAAATTCAATTCAATTCAATTCAATTTTCAGTTATAGCCGAATATTTTGTAGGTTAATTCTGATTTATAGTCCATAATCAAATAAAGTATGTGGTACAAACGCGGCCCTCTATTTATTGTCCCATTTGTCCATAATGTATATCAGAATTTTACAGTAAGAAAAAACAAACGCGGCCCTCTATTATAACGGGTCGTATCCACTGGGACTGAGAACTCAACTGAAATAAAAAAATTCTGCTGGTCTCCGGAGTCTTCTTTGATCATGGCGGCGCCGTCGCTACGAGTTACCGGAAAGCCTATCGGATTCCAACCACAGTTCCAATCCAAACCTCCCTCCAAACAAGCCCCAAGATGGGTTACAATCCGGTGCTCCGATTCCACACCCACAAAACAATACTCCATCACTCTTCTTCCCGGCGATGGTATTGGCCCTGAAGTCATCTCCGTCGCCAAAACTGCCCTTGTACTCGCCGGCTCTCTTGAAGGTATTTCAATCATTTTTGTTATTTTTTCCTTTCAATTCTGTATTCATTAGTATCGAGTATCTTTGCTGTCTGGTTTCATGTGTAATTGCTGATTGGGTACATAATTCTTTTGTTGTAATTTGTTTTTACTGAAATGGGAATGCTGGAATTTCTTCTTATTAATATATAGGCGGAGCTAGAACATTGACTTTGTGGTCAATGATTTATAAAGGATTTTGCGGAAAATGTTGAGGGTGCGGCCCATTTAGCTCCGTCATTTGGTGAATGTAAAAAATGAAATTAGACAGGGAAAGATCGGTCTTTTATTGATGTATTGTTTTATGGGGAATATCAATTGTGTTTAAGGTTTAATGATTTGGCTGAAATTGGATGAATCAGGGATTGAATTTGGGTTTAAGGAGATGCCAATGGGTGGGGCAGCTTTGGATTTGACTGGAGTACCATTGCCAGAAGAGACTCTTTCGACTGCGAAGCAATCTGATGCTGTTCTACTAGGAGCTATTGGAGGGTAAGCATGTTAGAGCGCGCTAAAGGTTTTGGTAAATTATGATGTTTTATTGAGCAATAATAGGCTCATTGTGTTGTCGGCAATGTTATTGGTTTTAAGGTACAAATGGGACAAAAATGAGAAGCATTTGAAGCCGGAAACTGGTTTGCTTCAACTTCGCGAAGGTTTGAAGGTCTTTGCCAACTTGAGGCCAGCAACTGTGTTGCCACAGGTAAAATGTGTATTGCAAGTTTGTCAGAGTTCCTAAGTTTCAAATTTGGTGATTTGTGTCTAAAAGGAGTTTTAGCTCCTTTTTCCTTTGGAAGAATTCCCTTTTGATTTGAGCGAGTGAGCAAGAAATTTAGGAAGAATTGTAAAGTTTGTACTAAAACCAGGGTTGCATGCTGACAAGATAAAATAAAAATTATCATATGCATGTTGGGTTGTGGGATTTCTGTATCATACAAGTGGATTTTCTCTTGAAATGCATTCTCTGCTTGTGAATAGTGAATTATCTGATGACGTCTTATTTCAGTTGGTGGAGGCTTCAACTTTGAAAAAAGAAGTTGCTGAAGGTGTAGACCTAATGGTCGTAAGGGAACTTACAGGAGGTTAGTATATGTGGCCTTCAATGGTTTTTCGATTTTCTTCTAACTTAATTCACCTTAGATTTGGACATGTTAACTTGTTTATAACAAAACTGTATTTTTTTTTTCTCATTTGGAATTAGGTATTTACTTTGGAAAGCCAAGAGGCTTTAGCAAAAACGAAAATGGCGAAGAAATTGGTTTCAACACTGAAGTTTATGCAGCTCATGAGGTAGTTGTCTAATGCACAGGTCTCAAAATCTTAGAGATTATTTGTCTCTTTAATCATGGAAGCCTCTTTTTTTTCTAGACAGATTAAAACTATGACAAGATTTACAAATATTTCACATGGTTTATCCCAAGTAGGAGTTGCCCTTCATCACATCCAAGTTCTTTTCTATAACTGTTATAAGTCTGGAACAATATAAAGTGAAGAATTGCTATTATTGACACTTGGTTTTCTCGATTGTTTGTATTTGTTAGCCTGTGTCCATTTCTTATTACTGCTCTCTCTCTCTCTCTCTCTCTCTCTCTCTCTCTCTCTCTCTCTCTCTCTCTCTCTCTCCAGATTGATCGCATTGCTCGTGTTGCATTTGAAACTGCTCGGAAGCGTCGCGGGAAACTTTGTTCTGTTGACAAAGCTAATGTTTTAGAGGTATCTTACTGATCACAAGATTGCTATTTCTGGTTCTGCCGTATAAGAATCACTTGAACAGTTAGTCTCCTTATTTTATGGACTTTATGTTGCATGATTATTATACGTGATTCACAAAATTTTGAACAATAGGAGTGAAACACAATCACTTGCAGAAATATTCTCTTCATATTTTTATGGTTCAAATACGTTGCTTCTAGAAAACATAGAAAAAGCTCAATTTTTGTTTTTTTACTCAAGGCTACAGCTTTCTTACTATCGAATTATGGCCAGGCTTCAATGTTTTGGAGGAAGAGAGTTATAGCTATCGCCTCAGAGTATCCTGACGTTGAACTTTCGCACATGTACGTTGACAATGCTGCCATGCAGCTTGTTCGCGATCCAAAGCAGGTTCCCTATCTGACAGCTTCTGGCACAGTGCTAATTTTAATAGCCATACATGTCAAGTACACATGACTGTAAAACTATTAGCAGCGGCATCTCTAACTACTAATGTTTTTGCAGTTTGACACAATTGTAACGAACAATATATTTGGTGATATCCTTTCGGATGAAGCATCAATGATCACAGGAAGTATTGGGATGCTTCCATCTGCTAGTCTTGGGGAATCGGTATATAGACAGATTGCTCATCTTTTTCAGATACAACAATTGCACTTTCTTATTAGAAGGATTGTTAGAATGATTTGTTTTGCTATTATCTGCAGGGGCCTGGATTATTTGAGCCCATACATGGTTCTGCTCCTGATATTGCTGGACAGGTTAGCCCAAGCCAATAAAATTTCGGCATTCCTCTTTGATATATGTTCTTTCTCTAGGTAGCTTTATGCAGTTTGAAACTTTTGGTTTTTATTGCAGGATAAAGCTAATCCTTTAGCTACAGTGCTCAGTGCTGCTATGCTTTTGAAATTTGGTCTAGGAGAGGAGAAGGCTGCCCAAAGAATTGAGGCTGCAGTATTGGATGCTTTAAACAGAGGATTTCGTACTGGTGATATACACTCATTTGGACATGTATGATCTTCAGAATTCTCGTGTTTTTAAATTTCTTTTTCCTTGCATTATTTCTGGAACCACCAAGTCACCAGCTGGTCTTTCTGTCACTAGTGAAGGCAAAAATTTGAAAATAAGTAGTAGTTGAAAGAATAGAATGAACCTTTAAGGTTTTACGGCAATCTGTCTAGTTCTTCCCTTGTGCTGACCTGTTATATGGTTGATGCTCAGATTCCATAGAAGAGCATATCCACTGGAAAAAAAAGTATTTTTTTAAATAAAATTATTATTATTGTCTTATTATACAAAAAAGAACCCTCAAGGAAAGGAAACCGAGGGAATGCACTTGATCCTGTGCTTTTATCTGAAGTCCTTTGATGTTTTGCAACTGCATTTACTGAGATTCCTAAACAAATATGTGCATAATGTTTTTTTTCTCCAGTCGTATGATTAGGAAAGTTCTTTCAAAGTGCCATTACCATATTAGTCAGTACAGCCTATAGTTGTTCTTGTGATTGACATTGGAATTGGTATCGCTTTGAGATTTGCTGGAATTGACTTTGTGTTGCTGCAGAAATTGGTAGGATGCAAAGAGATGGGTGAAGAAGTGCTGAAGTCGATCGATTCCAAGACCCCTGCGGCTGTTTGATGGCAATATCACTAGACAAATGGAAGTTTTATGAAGAGGTAAGCTAGTTAGTCACCATCATATCCTGTTTTTTATTACATGTAATGTGGGAATCTGGAAATATTTTGGGAGCATTATTGGATGTTGTGTTGTTTCGAAGAGAAATATTTATACATCTATATGCTGTTGTAAGTTGTAACAATGAAACCTTTGTCATTTGATCAATGGGGGGAATAAGATATTTTAGAGATATTTTCCGAAACTATCTTTCCTTTGAAGCCCGGCTGGGCGGTTGCCCCATGAAGGGGAGAGAGAACTGCCTCACAGGAGGAGGAGGAGGAGATAGTCCTAGAAAGGAAGACATTTTAAGCTTGTCCCATGTATGGGGTGGGTGTCGAACTCGGGACTTTTCATTCACGAGTCGAGGCTTGCCCCACTGGGCTGCGGCCTCTCTAAAAATGCTTTCCCAAGGAAACTGTCCTTCCTTGGGAAATCATTTCTCAGGAAAACAAAGAAATTTGAAACAAGTCTCCCCAACAAATGCCATATGGTTATCATGCAGAACAAGTGTTTTGTTTGTCTTTATGAAATATTTGTCAATTTTGTAGATTAATTCATTAGATCGAATAAGTTTCTTTTTTTTTCTTTTCTAGAAACAGCTGTTATATACATATTTAAAACTCATGTGTATATTCTCCGCAAAGGAATAAAAGGAATGTGTTTGGCCACAAAGATCAGATAAAGTACAAACCTGTGAGCAAGGTTTTGAAACCTGAACCGGACATCGACTTAGAAAAGTTAATGGATCAATGGGGGCGGACCTTCATCTGCCAGTTAATTGACCCGATGACGTCATAAATAAATAATAATTATTTAAAATGAAATAAATGTGAAAATTTCCAACTAATATAGGATGCACAAATTCAAAATTTAAAACACCCCCTTAATATAAACTTGAAAAATAACAAAATGCTATGTAAATTCTGTCACGACTCACATTTCCTTGTAATAAAACTCTAAATAACCAAATAAAGTCTCAAAACAAAATTAAATAATAAACATAAATTATAGACCGTCCAACCAGACAATAACAATCTACATAGTTTCTTTTTCTTGCCCTAGACGTCTAACATAGAGATGACAGAGTTAGATTAGGTGTTTCTAGCATTTTTGTTTAAATTGCATTTTTTTTTTTTTTTTACAACATATTAGACCCGGCCGGTTCTACTAAATCCGTTACGATTTCCGGGTTGGACGGTCTGACCGTCGGGTTTTACCGGGTTGAACAAATGAAGAATGTTTTTTATTCCTACCAGTTTTGGGGACCAAACCGGATCGCAAAGCATGTTGGTCGGTGGTCCAATCGGTCCGACCGGGCAGTTCAGGCAGGGTTTCAAAACCTTGCTTGTGAGTAATAATAAAGAATACAAGTGCAGCTAAATACTCCCTCTGATTCAAAATATATATATTTTTTAGGAGTTTTCATACAAATTAAGATATTAATCTAAATGACTAAAATAACCCTAATTAATACTCCAAATAACATTAAATCTCTCCTCGCAATCCACATCTCCAAAAATGTTCCATCTCCCTCTTGTAACTATCATTTGCTACTTTAAATATTCATCTTTATCTTGATTGATTATGTATGATTTCAAGTAGCCGATTAGCTAAGAACATACTCATGGAGTAGTATCAAAACATTCAAATCCATGGAGTAATAAATCACGGCCAAAAGAATTAATTTTTGATGGCAAAACTAAAATTTGAATTTGGCCAAATAATAAATAAATAAATAAAATCATGGAGCCTAAACTAATATTTTTTTTCAACACGTATTTTTTTTTTTTTGAGCGCCCGAATGGGAAGAGCGGAGAGTACCCTAGATAGGGAAGATTGAAGCATGCCCCATGCCTGGGGAGGGAAGATAAGCCTCATAAGGAGGAGAAATTATTTGCCCCATTATGGGGAGATATAGGAATCGAACACGGGACCTCCGCACCGTGTTCGGGTAGCCTTACCACTTGGGCTACCCGATTCCTATTTTCAACACGTATTTAAAATACAGTTTTATAGCAACAATCTAAAAAAACTTGGGCAAAACAAGTTTCAGTATCATCCCTATTTCTTCTTGAATCTCTTTATCAGGATGAAGTTCTCCTTCATCATAGCAAAGTTTTTTCAAATCGAATCCACGATCGACATCTAACTTGACGCTACTGCTTGATGGAACGGCATCTAACTTCATGTCATTGCTTGGTGGAAGGTTCAAATAAAAAACGTGCCGAACATTCTTCTACTTTGTTTCAACTTGCTTTACTTCTTCATCAACAGATATCACATTATTTGGAGTCGAATTAAGACTCTTTGTTGTCCATGATTTTGGAATAGTGGTTCGTCTCTTTTGCCACATATATAAATGAATAATTTTAAGACTTGATAATGGAGGTACAAGTCCCAATAACAAAGAATTAAGATATAGTACTTGGAAATTACACATTAAATGGTGTAAGATTAAGCGGTGTAGGGGTAAATTAGTCTACAAATACACAACTTTTGTAAAAAGACTTATATTATGCAATAAAAAATAACTCCTAGAAAAACTTATATTTTGAATCGGAGGGAGTAGTTAGGATCTCTACACCACAACCTCAATAAATAAAATAAAACCCAGAGGTCCTAACGATCCCCTCTACCTACATCATTAGAAATAAGAGCTTTCGCATCCTGTTCGGAAAGTGATGAAGGTAATCACAGTTGCATTACATATCCTACAAGAACGTTAGAACTTATTCTAGATGCTGTGCTATTACTCTAGTCTGATTCACGTCATGGAGCGAGGTCCCAGCTGGATAATGCGGTCCCCAGATTAGTCAGCGTCAGCTGCATTTCCTCTCTCTCCTCATTCTGCGAGGGATGTGGGCGAAATCACGGGACCGCGTAGTCACGTGGACTCAGTCCATATCAGATATTTCCATATATAATCGTGGCGTTTCCTTTCTGAAAAATAAAGGTTATATCCAATATACACCGCTCCTTTCTAGCTGTCTCCACATGATGTTAGGATTTCAAATTTCTTCGAGAGGGAGGTTTAGGTCAGGAAGCACAAATTTACCAGTTCCGACTTCCTTGTCCAATTTGGAGAAACCATTTGGTGGAGAGCATTGCAGTGATCCCCCAACAATTGTTGGCAAGATTGCTGGAATGGGATCAAATGATGCTATCTTCTGCTGCAATTGATCTGAAACGGCTAACCTAGGCGAGGACGAGAAGACTATGCTAACACTTTCAGGTGGTTGCAATTCGAGCTGCAAAAAAAAAAAAAAAAAAATTGATCGCCCCAAGTTTAGAAACCAATGATCGATGAAACAATGTTCAGGTTTAAAAGTCGATGACATGCACAGAATGTCTCGTGAGGTATTGAGTGCTTATTTACAAGTGCTATAAAAAATAATTGAACTTAATGGAAGCAGCAAGTTTTAAAAAACTTGTTTCGGCATTTCCAGTGGTATAAATTTCTCAAAGAACCAGCACTTTGGGATGCATCTAAATGGGATTATTAAATCACATTGAATAATCCTTGTATTACCAATTAATTGGAATTTGAGAATTGAAGTTGTAAAAAGCTTGAAAGGAAGTGTGCAAGAATACATTAACAGACAGAAGTATTGGATCAAAATTAACTCCACCTTAATCCTCTTCAGGTTTTCATTAGTAGCTCTTGCTTTCTCCAAATTGTTACGTAAAGAAGCCAATTCCTACATAGAATAAGAGAGTGGTTCAGGAATTGCAGTTCAACATTATAACACAGGGAATTCAGGTATTAACAAATTGCTGATATTTACCCTCTTCAACTTTCTTCTTTCCTTTTCTAGCAAGTCCTCCTCCTCTTTTAGCTCAGTTAAAGTCTGTAATCATTACCAAAACAACTCAGGAACCATTTCAATTAGCCAAAAAATAAACCCAGAAACCATTCCAGACCGCGACTTCAGACTCAGGCATAACATAACAAACTTAGAAAGAGAAGAACTATCACCTTCTTCTTTCTTGATCTCTTGGTGAAGGTTTCACTTAATGCAATAACCTGAAAGAAATAAAGAATTATTTTCAGTCAATCATTCCAGATCGCCATTGATGGTAATATTTGTAGGAAAGTTTAGAACTTTTAGTGATAACATTTGTAGAAAAGCATAGACAAGTTGTGGCATAATAAGTAAGTCAAAGCTTCAAGCCTAAAACCATAGTGTGTAATATAAAAAATAGATATATGACCACAAGAGTTATGACCAAAGGGAGAAAAGAGACCTAAAACAAGCCAACACATGTCAGCTTATAAGTAGCATACTTTGGTGGAAAAACTGGTCCCCTCTCAAACAGTCCAACCACAAAGCCAACGCAAACCAAACCCTTCTCATTAGCTTTCTACCTAACAGCATTTCCAGTTTCACACGCCCTACTATATATAAAAAATGTATTAGATAAGATTAAATCATATAATTCTTTTCTGTCACCAATTGCTTGATCATCGTCCTAATTAAATTGAAAACAATAAAATTACATTTCGTGATTTAAATCTCCCGCTAACTTAGGGATTAGAAAGTGGAACCTTAAATAAAGGTTGTCGCTCAATCCCTTAAAAACACAAAATTTGACCAAATTGTTTTGGACCCACAAGCTAAAAAGTAAAACCCGTCAAGAAAAACATAAAAAAAAAAAAGAAACACCGGTAACTAATCTTTTTTTTTTTTTTTTTGCTAGGTATCCGGTAACTAATCTTGATAAACAGCTTTTACCTGTCTACAGAAGTATCAAAGAAAGTTATATTCTGCTACTTTTGACTGATTCAAATACATGCCCAATTATTTTTAAAAAAAAATTACTAATAACATCAAAATTTCCATACAAGTTAAGCTGTCATCCCAAGTTTCTTTTAACAGATTATTTGTCCCTACTAGTTTGGGGCATAAAAAAGCCCAAGAAAATAAATACGTACAGTTGTGCTTGTGGCAGTGCCTCGGAATGTTCGCAAATGCAACAATGCGCCTAGATAGAGAGTATATGTAACGACAAACAGATAAATACTGAGGACCACACAAAAGTCTACTTTGCATCCTACCTCATAGAATCCCTCCCTCCCTCCTCCAACCCTAACAACAACTGGGCTAAACTTTATTTAACCACTAACAACACTATTATACCAAACCCAATCTCACACCCTATTTTGCCACTAAAACACGCCACCGCTTAAATAGGAACCCATTAATACAATTTCCCCCACCCCAATTCTTTGACCAAAATGCCCCCATTAAAAATAGATTTTCGCGTGTTGTAGGAATTTTTGTGAGGTTAGTTTTAAGGAAAATGCTTTAAAGTTAAAATTCTAGGAAAATGTTTTACTACTAGAATTTTGGGGATAGAAACCCTAAATCCCCAAATTGAGGGTGTTAAATGACTATCTTTATCCCCTGCTGATATAAGGGATTCACCCATCTATAAGGGCAAAAAGGTTTAAAAAAATATTTTAATCAATGTTTTAACCAATAATTCTAGTAGCAAGGTCTAAAATTCTATCCATCAATTATGATCCCAAACTCTTTTTACATAATTCTACCTATCATGTTCGTACAAGTAAGACTATAAGATCAGGACTAATAGAGTTAATATAGGATTAATTGGGTTAATATTTGAACATAAGTATAGAATTTCAAAAAATTACTTTTTCAAAAAAAAAATGAAGGGGATTGGGATTTTTTTTACCAAATCCAATAAAATACCGGCCCCGACTGAGACTTGGACAGTTTCTTCGTCCATTCATAAATGACCTATCTTGGCCTTGGGTAAAGGAAAGGACGAAAGTGTCCTTGTGGATAAGGGTGAATTGGACATTTTTTACACAAAAGAGAAGTAGTGGCACGACTTCGAAGACGCTTAATAATGGTATTCGGGTGGTGAAAGCGGAAAGGTTGTGAGGAAGAAAACGTGACGACTCCTTCAATCTTTCTTCCCTCTGCCGGAAACTTTTTTTTTTTTTTTTTGAAGCCCAAATGAGCGGTTGCCCATGTGAGGGAGAGAGGTGCCTCACAGGAGGAGAATGGCAGCCCTATAAAGGAAATTTTAAAGTTTGCCTCACGTAGGAAGAGGAAGAGAGTATCGATGCTCGCCACACTGAATTATGACACATTTGATCCCTCTGCCTGAACTTGGGTACTTGTATTCAGTCTGATTTGAATTTGCAACTCAAATTCAGATTTAAATTCTCTTTGAATTGAATCTGAACAAAAAATCTTATGCAAAAAATAATTAATTAAATTTTAATTTGAATTTAAAACTAAGATAAAAATGTTAGATTATAACGCAATCCAATCATATAACTTATGCTCTTGTGCGTTAATTCAAAGTCACCACTTTTTCCCACAAACACAAAACCAAAAGTAAATTAAAAGTAAAAATCATCCGCCCACTACTATTTACTGAATGCCGTCGGGAAGATATAGATCGGTGAAATGACGGAAGTAGTTCTGGGGAATTAACGAGATTTTTTTTTTTTCCTACATGCAGAAAGGAGACTATGTTGTCAGTTTTCGAAACTGAAAAAACGGTGACAGGTGACTTCTACTGGACGCGTTAGTAGTAAATAAGTAACTCTTTGGAGGGTAGTTTAGACAAATCATCACTGAGAATCGATTGACACGAGACTCGAATGAAAAAACCATGACAATTCAGCTGACTCCGCCGGACATAACCGCCGCCACCGAAAGCGCAAAATCCGATGAAAATGACTTATGAGAGAGAGAGAGAGAGAGAATGACGTACTAATGAGATTGTGAATATGAAGTAACGAACCTTATTAGATCTCGGTTTATCTGAGAGTTTAGATATTGGAACAGGTGGAGCAGGAGAAGGACGGCTACACTCTTCCTCGGGACCACCGTCAAAGGCCATTCCTCCACCACCAGCGCCGCCGCTGACAGAGGTGGCGCCACCACTCCAGGAAATAAGTGGCGTGGTAGGACTGGCTCTAGGAGCCTCCTGTTGTTGTTGCTTATTATTATTACACTGAACCATGACCGCTTTAGAACGCCGCTGTCTCACTTTCCACTCAATCGACAAAGCAGGCTTAGATGTCATCGCCGCCGCCGGTGTCGACGACGTCAGTGGTGCTGCTGGTTCTGTTTCCGGCGGCTTATTAAATTGTTTAAATCCCAATAGAAGCTCAGCTACTATGGAATCATCTTCAGTTGCCTCTTTGACCCAGTCTTCAATATCAGTCATCTTCTTCTCTTCCAGAGCTGGGGGTGTAGATTTGAAAGTGGGATGGGGTGAGGTGGGGAAGGAGAAGAAAGGAAGAAAAAAAGTGAAGGGAAAGGAAGAGAATGAGAATGGTGGTGGTGGTGGTGGCAAAGGAAATCTGGATGAGAGAATAATAAAATATTGAAAAAAATATTAGGAGTAGAAAGACGCGAATTCGGGGGAGGGGGGTGTGAGTGTGAGTAGAATGACAATTTGACCCGTGACCCGCCAATCCGCCCTCTGCTCGATCGCTTTTCAGAGCGGCCTGCCCGCCCGTAGAAGAGCAGAGCGAGATCGCCCCGCCCCGCGAACGTGGCAGATCGGGGCATGATATTTTTTTCCGCCCCGCCCCGCCCCATTTTGCCCCATTTATATTAAATTATTATAATATTGTTATTATTAAACATAATCATGTTTAATTTTCATTTTAATATACTAATTGTACTTGTTTGAGAATTGATTTGAGATAAAATTAATTATTTTTTTAAAAAATTAAATATTTTTTTAAAAAATTAAATATTTTTTTAAAAAATTAATTATTTTTATGATAAAATTAATGATTTTTTGGATAAAATTAATGATTTTTATGATTTTTAAAAAAATTAATTATTTTTTATAATTAATTTTTATGATAAAATTAATGATTTTTATGATTTTAATTTTTTTGATAAAATTAGTGATTTTTATAATTTAAAAAAAATAATGATTTTTTTAAAAAAAAATAGAATGGGGCGGGTGACTGGGTCGGATCTGTCCGTGCGGGAAGCGGGCGTGGGCGGAATTTTTTGATCCCAGGGGCGGGCGAGGGCACGAGATCAGCGAGGCGAGCGAGCGTGGTATTTCAGATACCCGCCCCGATCTGCCCCATTGCCATTCCTAAGTGTGAGTGTGTGTTGGAGGGCTAGAAATCTCATATCTATTCGGTATCTCATTTTCTATTCAATTAATAAAAAAATATTATTTTAATTTTTTAATAAAAATAATATAAAAAATTAATAAAACTCGTAAAAAAATAAACATATAATAAATATTTATTCATAAGATAGAACAACTTTAGATTTTTTGCCGAGTTGTAGAGGTGCGAAAAGGCCAAAATGTCAAATTGATAAAGCGTTTGTGTGTGTGTGTTTTATTAGAAATAAATGAGAATGGAAGGGAAATGGATGGATGTGCTAATAGTTTTAGGAGTATATTTTATCTTTGGGTTGTTTAAGTATGGGCCCACAGTTAGACGTGGAATTAATGACAGAAGTCGATCCAATACATAATGTGTGTTATATCTAAACGTGGCAAAAAATCGTATGTACCCAATTTGCGTATCTATTATTTAAAATTTATTATACAGATAGATAAAATATTTTTCTTACGGGTTCTATTATTTTTTTTAGGTTATAAATTTTTTATTGATTGTGCATACATGGATACACAAGTTGGTGATAGAGGATTCTTAACCTCTAAACGTACATAATACTTTTCAATTATTAGATTAATTCATTTTGTAATTGGGTTTTTGATCAAATAAACACCTATTTTGTGCAATACTTCCTTCCTTCATTTCGTAATAAATGTATTTCTAACTATTTTAGCATATATTAAAAAAGAGGAAGATATGAGATTTTTTTTACAATTATATCATTTAGTCAGGGGCGTCTCAAACATTTTGGGGCCCTTTGCTAAATTTTAAAATGAGGTTGTACGTAATCGGAAAAAAAGTGACTTTCATGTAAATATAACAAAAAAATCATTACAATTGTATCATAATTTTTTCTCCGAAATGTAAATATTTTAAACATAATTTTAAAAATACAAACATTTTTTATCATTCTTCAATAAAGTACACACACACACACACACACACACACACATATATATATATATATATAATTATATAATTAACATAAAATTGGGGGCCCCAATTTTTTAAGACCCTCTACTGTCGAGCACCTCGAACACCCTCTTAGCCACCTCTGCATTTAGTCATAAACATCCAAATCATCTATCTTTTTTATATTAAAGGTAAATTTAGAAAAACCTTCTTAAAATATGAAAAATAACCTATATTTTGGAATGAGAAATAATGTCTAAAAACAACTATTATGAAATACATGGATTATTATTCATCATTGTACAAAGGAGAATAAGGGTATGCATGATTTTATCAGGGAAGTAAGTTTAAACTCTAATTCTTTTCCTATTTGTCAAAGTAAGAGATCTGAGTTTCTGAATTTTTTTGCAGTTTTAGTGGAGCAGCTTTGGATGCACAGAAATGATAAAAAATCTCAAGGCTACTGGGATGCTTTCTATCAGTAGGAAGTTGAGGAAAGGTGTTACAGTGAGTACCATATCATGGAAGCTGCCTCCTAAAGACTACATCAAAGCTAACTTTGATGCTGGATTCATCATAGAAGATGAGGCAATTAGTGCTTTCCTTATCAGAAATGAGATAGGAGAAATTTTGGGTGTTTGGATCAACAGATTTAAGGCCAGATCTCCATTCGAAGCTGAAGCTCTAGCCGCTACTTTGGCAATGGAAAAGCTGAAGGCAATGAACCTCACATATTGTATTATTGAGGGTGATTGTCTTAATGTTTTTAGAAGCTTAAAGGGGCATTCTGAGGCTAGTCATTGGACTGGAATAGATCACATTACACTGGGTAAATCCTTGCTTGGGGAGTTTAAGCATTGGAAAATCCACTTTGTTAATAGGCCTGTTAATTGTGTAGCCCATAATATTGCTCATTGGGGGAAGTCCAATACTGTTAGTGGACGTGTTGATCCTACACTTTTACCTCCTGCGATTTTTTGTGATAGGGGGGAACTTTTTGTAATCCTAATCCTGATTTGGATTCTTCTAATGGTTAATTTTTATCTAGCAAAAAAAAAAGCTGTTAAATAAAATTTTAATAGTCAAACAAGTGTCTCGTATGAATGAAAAACAAATATGTTGTACTAGGTTAAATGAGGATTGACCGTCTATTGTAAAAATAATTATTTTAATTTGAAGGAGGATTAGTGGCAAATTTAAAAGGAATGATTTTTAAAATGGCAAACTTATTATGGATTTTTTATTTTTATTTTCTTATAATATTATCTTATTTTCCTTCAAAAAAATCCGAAAAAATTAGCTCTCAAACTAAGTAATGAATCCGAACTAAATAGGATTGAGGGAGGTGTGAGGACGCGCTTTGGGAAGGGAGTGGATATGGAGAGGAAAAGCCAGTTGGGGGAAGACGCATGGAAATGGAGATGTCTGCGTTGTGTGTTTTTTGTTGGGTTTGTAGTGGTGTGGTGATGTGTTCCGTTTTCTGGTGAAACTGTGGGGCCTATAAAGTTAAGGGAGACTTTTCTTGTTTATGAAGGAAAAATAAAAAGTCAATATTTACCCTACAGAATAAAACCCAATACTCTGTTTTTTTTTAATACTAAAAAGACTTAATACTGAACACCAGCTCATTTACCAGAAATTTTTACTACCAGATTTGTATCCTGCTGTCCATGGTTAATTGGTACATGTTAAATTGGAAGTTTTTTTTTTTTTTTACTTGCAATCACTATGTTATAAGGAAATAATTTATCCCTAATTTATAATATATGAGTATTGAAATATAAAGTTACACATCGAGTGTCTAAAGAAGATCCAAATAATTTATAAATTAATAGGGTAACACCTCTCATTACTAATTAGTTTTGAGAGAATATGGATGCCCATAAGTTAATTTTCACAATGAGTATGTCAATCTTACGCCAATTCGAATTCACAAACTCGAGCTTACTGAAGGAACCCAAGAGGGGGGGTGAATTGGGTTTCTAATAAATCTTGCAAACTATTTCCAATCTAAACAATGATAGTGCAAGTTTAACAAAAGCTAAAGAAAAACTCAATGCAAATCACAAGACAAGAGATTTAGAGTGGTTCGATTCACTAAGAATCTACATCCACTACCTTGAGCTGCACCCAAGGATTTCACCAACTTCACTAAGAAGAATGTGCCCACACTAAGTAGGACTTTACACTAGTGGCTAACTCACCAAGAGTTTTACAAACAACCACTATAAACAATTGCCCACACTAAGTAGGACTTATACAACAATAACCCTATCACTAAGAAAGGGGATAAGATGAAAGGTTTAAGTACAAAGTTGTTCACTCTTCTAAGTGAAAGATACATACATTTGAAGCTCATTAATTGTTGGCTCTTTGAACATAAGAAGCACACTCTTTGTCTTGCTTTTAGGAAATGCACTTTTGAATCATTTAGATTTTGCAATGAAGTGCATTTTACTTTAAAAGTGTTTTGGCTTGATAAGAAATCAATATAACTTTGTTGTGCAAGCCTTAGAATGTTTCTCTAGCTTTGGAGTATTTATACATTTCAAATTTGGCTGAAAATCGAGTCTCCAACGGTCAAAAAACGGCTAGTAGAAACAGAGTTCGGTGGGACCAAAAGCAGAGCGGTCGGATCCACTTAACAGTCGGTCATGAACCCCTTCATGGTCGACCGAAGCTCACTTTTCCAAGTCTCAGTTTCTCGACGGTTGAACCGAACTTGAGCTCGGTTGACCGAACTTCCAAAGTGATTTTTCACACGTTTTGAAATCTTTTGAAGTCTTTTAAAGTCTAAAAAGGTTTTCCTAAAAGGTAACAAGTAACACAACATTGGAAAACTTTTCTAAAAGACTTATCTATGAAATCGAAGGCTTTTTGGATAAGAACACATTTGAAACTTTTTCCTTTTGAAAACGTGTTTATGAAATCATGTATGCAAGACAAGAGTGTGGAGCTTATGTTCATTTGAGCATTGGCTAGAGCTTAAGGATAAAGACCATTAAAGATAAAGCTAATCTAACCAACCTAAGTCTTCAATCTTCAAGCTTGACGAACGTGTCTTGAATGATATCTTTGAAGCTTGATCAAGGCTTGATTGAAGTACTTAGAGCTTCCATATAGAATTCCAATATTCTATCACATAGATGAAAACATTAGACACAACATCACTAGTTTGTCCATGATCAAAAACCGAGTCGATCGCCCTTAGGGCTAACACTTACATGCTACACACTTTTGAGATATCACTCCATCACTGGAATAGATTCTTGCAACTTATTGAAGTCTATTATAGTTGTGTATTTGAATTATGTTTCGTTGCAATTTTTAATTATATTTTGAATCTCAAATTTTTTGTTAGGCATTATTTATTTTAAGATATAAATGCAAATTTCTAAGAAAAACTATCAAATACACTCTTATTATTTAAGTTAGTTGAGTATTGGAATTTTTTTTAAATGGATTGTTGAATAAAGATTCAAAGCTTAATTTTGATACTCCGTCAATGGGAGTATAGAAGAAGACTAATGCCTCCAAGGTGCGGCTTGGCCGAGAGATTTCGCCTTATTTTGGACTAGGATGGAACTTTAACCTCATGGTTAAAGAAAAATACGAGTTACACATTATGACTGTATTCTAATTTTTTATTTATATATATATATATATATATATATTAATTGATCATCTAAAAATATTAGTTTTGAACTAAAATTGAAATAAAAAAATCTCATACTTAACCAGTCTACTAGTAGTACTACTATAATATCATCGATCCGAATCTTATGAGAAACGCCTTTTTTCAGTACGTGTGAAACATTTAAAAACAGATGTTTCGAAGTACAAAAAACAAGACATATATCGGACAAATCAGTATAGATGTTCGTTTTGAATCACTCTTAACCGTTAAAATTTCAATCCAACAGACGAGATTAAATTTTACATGTACCGGAAAAAAAACGTTCCGCAGTGTAGGCTTAAGCTATCATCATCAATTGGTTGCATAAAAAAGTATGCAAAAGTCAACATCTTTAATTGCATAAACACTCCCTATATGACATCCCAATCAGGGACGAAGTCAGGAATTTAGTGTTGGGGGCGAAACTGCAACAGTATATAGAATTACAGAGCTCAAGTGATAAAATGGCAAAAAAAAATTTGGGGGCAATAAAAATGGCAAAAAACAAATTCTTGAGGGGGCGAAACTGATAATTTTTTTCCAAAATACACATAAAATTTTGATAAATAGTAGTATTTTTAAAAATCTTGGGGGGGGGGGGGGGCGCCCAGGATCCTAATGGAATGAAATGTGATTCAATATAATATGACTTAAATGTCTTTTAGCATATGTTGACGTGAAAACTAATTCATTCCACAATGTATAAACGTTCACTTTACAAAAAATCATATTTGTACACAGTGACAGATTCAGGGGAGGGGATGACCATTCCAACATTTTCAGAAATGACGGGTTTTTTTAATAAGAAACTTTTATTTTTTGTAAGATTATAAAAAAATTGCCCCTGTAAAAAAATTTCTTTGGCGCCACCCCTATTTGTATATTGAAGCGCATCAAACATAAATTTTAATATTCAAATATAAATAATATATAAAGTCGAATATAATATAAAAATAACTATATTTATACTAAATTAAATGAAAAGAGTAACAAAATAAATAAAAAATATTATGCAATTATCGTATATAAAGTTTTATCAAGAGAATACAATATTTTTTGGAGAAAATGAACATGTTGTTGCCTAATTTGAACAATATAACAATTATTTAAGGAAATATCTGATATGGACCGGGTCCATGTGGACCATGTAGTCCAGATTTGGCCACATCCCTGCAGAATGAGGAGAGAGAAGGAAATGCAGTGATGTGGCCAAATCTAAACCGCGTGGTCCATGACAGAATAGACCATTATTTAAAGGGATAATAGTTACTTTCCATCCATTGGTAATTCTAGTTTCTCCTGGAAAGACAATTCCAAAGATTTTGTAGTGAAATGATCATTCTACATCTTTTTTGAATGAGCATTTTTGTGGGAAGGTTATTTGCGCTTTAAATTAGTCAATCAAACATTGAAATGAAAAGAAAAACTGAAAAAGGTATTCTATTCCATCTACCAAACTAAGGTCGTCCTTAATTATCTGGTGTTAAGATGGGGGCCACGTCCACCTGAATCCTACCAAAACGAAGCTAGTATCGTTGGAGCGTGGTTTCAACGTACCACTTAACGCAGGTACGCCATTTTATTCGGAACAGTGAATCTCAAACAGTATACTAGTATAATTCCCAAGTTTCCTAGGGTTCTTCCTCTAAACCTCAACCCGACTTCCCGCCACCTGCAATGGCGGCCACCACCAAGCTCCTCCGGCTCCGCCCCATATACTACCTTCCGACCACCACATCAACTGCCTCCATCCGCTCTTTATCCTCCTCTTCTAATCCTCCCGATCATCCCAATCAAAACTCACCTCAATCCAATCCCGCTTCTCCACCACAACCACCGCCGCCGCTGCAATACCAGACCTCATTCCCTTCCTATTTCAGCGAAGTCAAATCTCGGCTTAAACAACAGCAGCCGCAGCAATCAGGAATCCCTAAATCACAATCCAGAATAAGAGACTTGGAAGAAATCCGCAAAAATCTCTCCGAATTTCGCCTCCGCTCCGCCGCACCGACGACGTCGTCTCAATCGCCTCAACAACACCTTTCATTTCAGGAAATTTACCAGCGCAATGTCGCTCCCAGTGGCGAACAATCGTCATCTTCCTTACCAGGAGGCGGAGGATCGAAATCCATAGGGAAGTTGTCCTTGGATTCTATAAGAGCAAGCTTAAAGCAGATCAGACAAACCACTCCACAGCAGAACCAAAATCAAGGGCCTAATGTTCTGTCCCTTACCAAATTTAAGGAGACTTTGAAGTTGAAACCGGGAGATAGTTTACCTAGTTTACCAATGTCGATTTTCGGAAAGGAAATTAGGGAGAAAGATGGTGGAAATAGTAATAATAATAATAATGCAGCTATGAAGGATTTTGTGAGGATATATAAACCTGCAGAGTTGGGAGAGAAGCTGAGGTTATTACGCCCGGAGAAGAAGGGGAAGAATTGGTTTTCATTGGAAGAGTTGAATGAGAGGTTAACTAAGTTAAGGGAGATTGAGGACAAAGAGGATCAGTCTAGGCCCGGCGTGGGGACTATATATAAGGATTTGCAGCATAGTCTTGTGGTTTTGAATGAAGCCGATAAGTCCAAAAAGAAGCCTAGTGAGTTTTACTGAACCTTTAAAAATATAACTTCTTGTTTATATTTTGCATGATTGGAAGTTAACTGCATCTGCAGCATATGACATTTCACGCACATGATTCCTTTGATCTTTATTTTGTCATTTCTATCATCTTTAGAAGAATTTGTGACCTCTTTTAACAGTAAATGTGAAAACTTTGCTGCATAAAGTAATGATTTTGCTGAATTTAGGCTCTTGAAGTTCTCTAGAAGCTAACAAATTGAAATTTGATTAGTTTTAATTCATTTGGAGTTATTCTTTGTGAACTTTGACCTGGTCATTGCATCAAAATATGATGGAGGTTTACAAATGTAATCTTGAAAGTGTAACCGTAACCTTAGTACCCCTAATTTGCTAGTACTTGATTTTACTTGATTTTTCATGTGGCCCTTCTGTGTATCAGTGTATGTTGTATATATCACTTGCTATTCCATTTCAGAACTTAATCAGCTTAACTATTACAGTGCAAAACATTGGAATCTTGACGCATCTTGGTGCTACCCCGAACTTTATGTTGCAGCCTCCAAAAGAAAATTTGGTTGAACAGGTAATCCAGGTTTTTGTTTAATGGTGTCAGATTTTAAAGATTTCTCCCTTAGGAATGAGGAGAAGGGGAGTATGTGAAAAATGAATTTCAGTGCTGGTTTGTGAATGATTTCCACTTCTGTTTTTGTAACTTTTGTTGCTTCATGAGTTGTGTATCCCATCAAGTTGTAGTTGCCTCCTGTATTGAATTCATGTTGATGTCTCTCTTTAGTTTTTCTTTTTTAAGAAAATTCTTTACATTCACTTGAATCTTATGGAGTAACGATTTTTCCTCTGTGTTATTCAGTACTTCCATCCTGCTAACATGTCAGCTTCAGAGAAATTGAAGCTGGAGCTTAAGAAAGTCAGAGATGATTTTAAACTGTCAGAATCAGACTGTGGATCTGCCCGTGTCCAAGGTTTGTAATTTGACATTGCTTACTGCATTGTGCAATAGGGATTGCCAGATGCGATATGCTTCATGAGGATGCATTAAGTCTTTTGTTTTGCTCAATCATGTTTGAATATATTCGTACGGGTGGAGTCATTATTACCTCATTGAGACATCTCTGAGCTATAGGTGAAAACTGTATCCTCCAAATCTATGATTTCCTTTTTGGTTTTCTTCCTTCTCTGTTTTTCCTATTTTTTAAAAGTTTTGGGATGTTCATTCATTCGTTTTTTTTTGGGTGGGGGGGGGGAGTCTATTTCTGTGATTGAAATTTTCTTATTTGGAGGCCGCTACCCTTTATACAGGGTCTTTTAGTAACATGAGGGTTCAATTCATGGAGCTTGGGA
Source organism: Vinca minor (assembly GCA_026122235.1). Lineage (NCBI taxonomy): Eukaryota > Viridiplantae > Streptophyta > Magnoliopsida > Gentianales > Apocynaceae > Vinca > Vinca minor. The sequence goes on along the minus strand of JAOCZM010000246.1, from coordinate 6,348,735 downwards.
CACACTGTTTATCCTATTCCATAAGGATGTAGTTCTAGAGAGGCTTTATTTGTTGTCTGGGTTAATTGGATTATTGAGCCCCGCTCTTGCCCATAACCCCAGTGGCTATTACTCTTAACTTCTGTACTCCGGATGATAGGAAGTATCTAAGTAATCCTGTTTGTCTTGTAGGCTGAATAGAAGGTTTATGATCCTGACGATAGGGAATTGGTTTATGTAACTTAGTTCTATCAATTCTTGTTGGGGGGCACTAACATTAAAACTTGATGTCAAGTTTAGCAGATTTCATAGGCTTATTATCTAGGAATGAAGAAGCTTGTTTCACTTTTCTCCTCTTTGTTAACGCAGTGGCACAACTCACAACGAAGATTAAACACCTTTCAGCAGTTCTACACAAAAAGGTGAGTGTTTACTGATGGTATAATTACTTAAACATCTTTGTTTGCTACTTATTGAACTTGCATATACCTTGAGAAACTTTTTCTTAAGGTAGTCAAATATTTTTGTTACTTTATATCTATAGGACTCTCATAATCACTGAGCCATGAACTCCAATCTTCTTCGGCATATCTTGTATAGTATATACTGACTACTGCTTGTTTGTTCAAACGTTTTGCTTTCTGGTGATATTTTATAGGACAAGCATTCTAAAAAAGGTCTTCTAGGGATGGTTCAAAAGAGGAAAAAGTTGTTGAAATATTTGCGAAGGACCGACTGGGATTCCTACAGCTTTGTTCTCTCCAAACTTGGTCTTCGAGACAACCCAGATTACAAAAGTTAGAGACAAGTGATAATAATAGGAAAATATTGTTAAAGGAAAATGAATTTTGGATCAAGCTGATCTTGAGCCTGATCCGGTAGGGTATTAATGTAATATTTGTTCAAGTTATAACAAATCATTCAAATTATGCCTTCATTTAATTTGAAATAATAAATTTTTAAATTTGAAATAATTGTGATTCAGTCTCATCTATGTTCGTATGAAGTATACCATAGATTATACTGCAAGGTCTCTTATCTAGACCACAGCTTTTGTTAACTTCTTAAGTAGACATCGCCATTTCTTTAAGTTGCAAATAGAAACATGATGTTAAAAAAAAACAATTGGGCCGGGGGGGGGGTGGGGGGGGGGTGGGTGGGGGGAGGTAATTAAATGTGCTGCGACAACTGTGTTTGCCTCGGACAAAAAAAATTCCCTATTCTTTGAGGTAGTTGTTCTTTATGTTGAGTTTTTCAATCTTAATTCAAGATGAAAGAATATGCTTAGTTCTTCTTGTCTGAACTCTTGTGGTAGCCTAGAGGTTAAGATTTTTTTTTTCCACACTTCAGCAAATGACTTTATGCAATGAGACATTTGGAGCTTGATGTAAATTTCTCTCATTTTTCCAAATGTTTTCCCATAGTTTTAACTTTTAATAAGAATGTTTCTTGAAACTTTCATACATGAATCTTGACTACTATCGTTACATACAGAACTTCATGTATATGTACTGAAAAAGAATGATTTGTTCACTTCGATTTCTCCATAACATCTCATTTTCTAGTGCAAAAATCCAAGTCTTTTTGGATTCCCAGCAGAATAAAAGTTAAAAGTACATTCATCCAATAATTGGCTTCTTTTAGAGGAATCACCAATCTTGCAAATATTTTGCTTTTGTTTCTTGCCTCAAGTTTCAAGTCCTTTGTGTCCAATTGATATTTAAAAAAATAACTTAGCGCAAAAAAAATTGATATTTAATAAAGTCAAGAAGAGCCTTGCCCTCAAATACATTGGCAAATTTTTTTGACTTCCTGTAAACTATGTGATCATGTAAATATCCAGATTCGCGACACAACAATTTAATTTCTAATTATTACAATTGGTACACTATTACCAAGTTTGATGTATTGTTCCAAGAAAAAAAGAACTTGTAATGTGTAAAAAGTACACCGAATGGTATACGTGACAGTGAATGCACTTGTTTTTAACAGTCATCTTCGCTATTTGGGTATTTTTTACACTGATGTATTTATAATACTTTATGGTGTATTAGCTACCAACATTCACTAATTATGTACTATCTATACTCTTTGGTTTACTTTTATACTACGAAGTAAACAATAAAAATTATATAGTGCACAAGCAACCCGCAACTCAAATATTGCGTCCCTAAGACATAAATATCTATACCTTTTCTTTTTCTCTGTTTAATAATGCTTCATCACGAGCGTCTCTACCGTCCTTCTATATTACGGAAAAGAGAGCATTGTTGTCCCCCGATGTTCCCAATGTCTCGTACCAGACAAAGCTACTATAAGTTGACAGCTTATCATAGTATTCTAAGGTATCCCAGATGTCCTGTTCTCTTCCATGGAAGTCTTTTCATGAGTACTTGTTGAACATTTAGTAAATGAGAGAGAAGAAAACCAAAGCAAACCATGACTATTTCAAGCTGGTTTTGCAGTAATAACACAAGAAATATGCTTGTAAAGATTGTTCATCCAGGTGGTCATGTTGAACTTCATGATAGGCCTATTACAGCAGCCGATATAATTCGCAGGAATCCCAGATGTTGTGTTGCATATCCAAATGTGTTTAAGCAACCTTGGGCTATTGTTCCGCCAGACACCAACCTTATGCCTGGCCAGAAATTCTATGTTGTCCCTATAAGCACCATTAGAAAACTTCAACGCCTTTCCAAGAAGTATAGTCCTGTTCTTCTTCAAGAAATCGAAACCATTCAAAATGCTCAGAGTAATAAGGCTACAATTGGTGGAAAGGTTAATAACAATGGAAGAAAAGAAAGCAAAACCAAAGGATTACAAGGTTTTTGTACTTGTTTGGGAAAAGGGATGAAGATCAAAGCCAGAAACGAGGAAATAACATTGTCTAATAGCTGTGGATCATCTTCTTCTGAGAAGAACTTGATCGCGGAGAAGAGGCATAACAATGATTTAAGAGTCATTCCGAAAAGATTATCATCTTTTTATCAATGGCAACCAGGTTTAGAGAGCATCACTGAGGAGTAAATGGTATATGTTTGATTAATTAGTTCCATTTAGGTGTGCTTATGTTCTGGTTCATCGTGATGTTTTATCATACAAATTACTCATTCAGTCTGTAACTAAATGTCTACGTTCCTGTTCAGTCTCGACTGAGGGAGTTTTAGTTATGGAAAAAAAAAAACTTGTGTACAATTTTGATGCTTGTATATAACAATAAAGAAAGAAAGGCAGGCGGGCAAAGAAACTTTCGCAACAAAATTGCAATGAAATATATTTCAGTACGAATACTGTAAAAACATAGTATCGGATAAAATGCAATCCACAGGGGAAGGAGATACCTATAAGGAGCAGCACTCCCATTTTGCTAGCTCTCAAAGGTAAACTCTCAACACTTTCTTTCATCATAATCTCCAAACCAAAAAAGGAAAAAGCAAAGAACAGATAGGAAGGAAATAATAGCACTTCCTATTCTTATTTCATCTCTTTCTTATTCCAGCTGCATCTGGAGTTTGAAAAAACTTGACAACTTAGATGCGCATGGCCGGTCATCTAATTCCTCAACATCTAAACAGTGTAGTGTTGCTGAATCGTCTCAATGTCGAGGCCCTTTAGCTTAACCACTGATTCGACATGTCCCTTCAGTGTGTGAAGCTCTCTTAGCCTAAAAAATGTAAAGGAAAGATAGATTAGGTTAGTCTTCTACTGGATGATGAGCCCGGTTTTGAAAATTTTGTCTTTGATATCGTAAGAGTTGAATTTACCTGGCAACTTCAGCACGCTTCATGGCCTGTTCAGCAATTTCGGACAACTCCCTGTAGTTATTCTTGTCATGGAAGAGCTCTGAGGAATCTGGTGGCTGGAGTCCATGAAGGGTTCGTTGAGCCAAAGCCCACTGTGCCTCCCTTTCTCCGCGGCCATAATCCTTCTTACTTGTGAAAGCAGTCTAATAATAAAAACAAGAAGAATTTGGATAAGAAATATGCATAATACTCTAAGAAAAGGGGTTTCTATGTAAAAGTAAAAGCTGATGATAGCAAAAAAAGTTTACCCTGTTATCTAGCATATTATTCCAAGCTTTACCAGTCAATGCATATCTGATGGCAAACTTGAATACATCTAGAGGGAAGTAGAAGACGATACTGTAAATCCAAATAACTCCAGCCCATCCCCATCCAATGCCATGGATCCTAGCGAATCCCCAGTTTGCATATACAGCAATAAGAGTGGCAACCTGTGTATTATACAAACAGGTAATCAAGGTATTAGTAAGAAGTATATAAACTTGTCAGAAAAGAAGCATTAAGAATTTACATTTTCTTCAACGTACCAGCTGTGCTATCAAAAACGCAGTCATGAGTAGAAAACCTGGACGTTCTACAAATGACCAGCTCCTGGATCGTGTGACAAAGATGAGTGCTTGACTAACAATGCTCACTTGCAGGTAAAGAGCTGAATTTAGCTCGGCGTCTTTATCCCTTATCGACCTTACACCAAATTTATCCTGCCAATTCAATTATAAAGTTCTAATTTTGTCAGTGAATTCACTGTTTACATTTGTTAAAAGCAAATAATGAAATGATTCTTACACTGAAGAAATCTGACTCCTGAGCAGCCCAGAAGAAAATGACAGTCATTACAGCAAGATAAGCGCCAAGAACAATCCCAGTGGCAAATATTTCTTTAAGTTTCCATGAGTCAGGCATGGGGGATGGTCGGACTTTGTCTTTTGAAATGGTCATGATGGTTCCGTCATTGAGAATGGCGATAATTAAAACCATGAAAGGTGAGAAATCAAACTTCCAGATAAGTGCAATGAGCATAAAACCCATCACAATTCTGATCGTGATGGAAACTGCATAGATGGTATAATTCTTCATCCTCTGGAAGATGGCTCTGCTTGTTAAGACGGCACTGATAATAACACTCAACCCTGGCTCTGTAAGAACTATGTCTGATGCACCGCGAGCAGCATCCGTGGCATCAGCCACAGCAATACCAATGTCTGCTTTCTTTAAAGCCGGGGCATCGTTCACACCATCTCCTGTCATTCCCACAATGTGCTTTCCTTTCTTGCAGCTTCTTCACAATCTCATACTTATGCTCAGGGAAGACCCCAGCAAAGCCATCAGCCTTCTCAATGAGCTCCTCAACAGGAATGTCAGCAATGGATTCATCTTTGTGTTCACCAAGAAGGGAGGAAGAAGGGTACATGTTAGTCCCCATGCCAAGCCTACGGCCAGTTTCCTTGCCGATGGCTAGCTGATCCCCAGTAATCATCTTAACATTGACACCCAGGTGCAAGGCACGTTTAATAGTCTCACCACTGTCGTGCCTTGGAGGATCAAATAGGGGCAATAGACCGACAAATATCCAGGGTCCTCCAGCACTCTCCTTTGTCTTCTCCGGTACAGTCTATAAATAATGAAACGCCATCAATCAACTTCAGTTCCCTGCAGAAACCTCCTAATCTTATACTAATAAGACTCGAGACTTACCTGTTGTGCAACACCAAGTGAACGGAGGCCACGTTCAGCAAACTTGTCAATAATGCTGTGAACTTTCTTCTTCGTGTCTTCCCTTAGGCCACAGAGTTCAATGATCTACAAGAAGATTTGTGTAAGAAAGGAAGATTGAAGAGCTGTGAAATTTGCCTTCCAAGTGACAAAAGTTTTACCTGTTCAGGAGCACCTTTGCTAACTCTGTGCCAATTACCATTGCCGTCAATGTAAGTAATAGCTGTTCGTTTCTCTACAGGATTAAAGGGCAAGAAATGCACCTCGGTAATTCCTGCTCTGGCCTGAAATCGGGGCATTTCTCAGTAAAAATGAAGTTACCCAATGAAAAAAGAAAAAAAAATTAAACTTTTAGTTGGTCTCTTCCATTAGGTATTACAAGAACTTCAAGAACAATTTAGTAAATTCATCCTGGAAAGCAATTTAGTCTCTTGTCTAAGTTGTAGGAAAATTTGATATTTGCAAGTACCTCTTTTGGATCAGCAAGCATTCCGACAATACAAGCATCAATAGCATCTTGATTTTCCACCCTTGAAGATCTAGCACCAAGAAGGATTACACCATCCTTGTCCACATCTTTCGCGAAAACCTGCAAAATGAATCAGAACCTTATAATCATAATCTTTCTGTAATCAAATCTTTTAATAATTCATCCTAAAATATTTAAACGAACCTCGATTAGAGTTTTGTCTACTGTAAGCTTGTTCAAGGTGAGAGTTCCAGTCTTATCACTACAAAGGACATCCATTCCTGCCATTTCCTCAATGGCAGTCATTCTCTTGGTGATAGCACCTTGCTGTGACAGACGGTGAGATCCAATGGCCATAGTCACTGACAAAACTGTTGGCATGGCGATTGGAATACCTCCGATCAAAAGAACCAATAGATTGTCAATACCATCTCTGTATTTCCTTTTCTGGATTGGATACATCACCACGATTTCTATTACTATTCCCACAGCAATCGAACAAATACAGAAATTTCCAATCGCAGTCAAAACCTGTTTAAATCACAACAATATCAAAACCTGCTTTCCAATGACATATTCTTGAATCAAATAAAAAATGAAGTAGGTTTTAAATATACCTTCTGGAAGTGACCAACTTGGTTGGTGCTATCGACAAGATGAGCAGCTTTTCCAAAGAAGGTGTTGATTCCAGTAGCAATGACTACTGCCTCAATTTCACCTTGTTTACAGGTAGAACCTGAAAAGACTTCATCCCCTGGATTCTTTGATACTGGCAAAGATTCACCGGTGAGAGCAGATTGATCAATCTTTAAAGGATCGCCCTCAAGGAGACGAGCATCTGCTGGGACAATGTCTCCCAGCTTGATGCTTATCACATCACCAGGAACCAAGATTGCTGCCTCCTGTTCAGACCATTTGCCGTCCCTCAATACCTGCATGGATCAAACCGTATTCAATCTATTTCAAGCCCCTGAATCTGGTCAATTAAGCATATAAATTTAGCAAAAAAAAATAGTGTACCTTTGTCTTGGGTGCAAGGCCTGCCATTAGAGCTGCCGCAGCATTTCCTGCATTGTTTTCTTCTACAAAACTGATAGTAGAATTGATGACCAGTAGAACCATGATACCCACAAAGTCCTGCCAATCTGGAGGCTTCCCCTGCAATATTTACGAATAATAATAATTCTTAGCAGAGATAAACAAACCAGAAAACCAAAATTAGCATTCTTGACTGTACAGAACAGGAAAATTTATTACCCCTCCATTTGCCAAAGCAATTGCTATAATTGCAGCAGCTTCCATAACCCATGACAATGGGTTCCACATAAAACCCAAAAACTTCAGAAATTTACTTTCCTGTTTAAATCAGAATTAACAAAAAAAAAAAAAAATCAGCTCTCTCATTCTTATCAGAATACAGGAAAATAGAAAAATTCAGCAAAATTAATAATTTTTGCCTTCTTCTCTTCTAGCTTGTTAGGACCAAAGATTTGGAGCCTCTGCTCAGCCTCCTGATTAGTCAATCCTTCCTTAGTGCAATTCAGTTGTTCAAACACTTCCGAAACCGGTATCCGTTCCTTCACACAAATTAAAAAACAACCACAAGATCAACAACAATAATCCATCGAACAAATTCATATCTAGTGACTCAGTTACTGTTTCATACTACAATTTTCAGTTTTAAAATTATGGAAAAAAGTAGTATTGGTGCATTTGATTCAACTCTGGTCTCATATTTTCTCGCGCGCAAACAATTAATTTTATAGAAATTCTCAAACAAAAAAGACAATATAAATACACTCTAAGCTAGTGTAATCCAAATGCAGAAATCCTTAAATTCCAATCTCCAAAAAAAACACATATAGAACATGCAGGATCTCATGAAAATGTAACGATAGGCTAAAATTAAATCAGCGAAAAAACAGAAAAATTAATTAGTAACGTTTATAGTAATTTGGTTACTGTTTCATATCATACTACAATTTTCAAATTTGAATAAAATCACGAAAATTAGTACTATTAGCTAGTGTTATTCAAGTACATAAATCTTCAAACAGAATGCAAAATTCAAATCTAACAAACCCTAGCTACTACGTCTAAATAATTAAAATTCCAAATCCGTAACTTACATGCAGGATATCATGAATATATAACGATACGTTAAACATAAATCTACAAAAAGAGAAATAAGTAACTTACAAGATCGACGGTCTCATTCTTGATTCCTTCCAATCCTTTGCCGTCCGCCATTTTTATTCGATTTTCTGTTTTTCCGAAACTAAAATTTTCCGCCGCCTCTCAATGTATACTACTACGATTATACTCACGCTAAGCTTGTTCTGATTTTTTTTGTTTTTTTTTAATATAAAACTAGAACGATTGAAACTATTTCATGGACGTCGTAGAAATTTGCATGATCTGATAAACAAAAAAAAACTGTACTGTCTTCTTATTCTTTAAGAACTAATATAATAATAATAATATTATAATATTCACTTTTCACTATATTTTTTTTGACTGTTATTATAGAGAGAAAGAGTTTGTGTGTGAGTAAGCCTACGTAGAGTACGTGTATATATATAAAAAAGGGAGGATTTAGAGAGAGAAAGAGAGGAAATAGGCGATAATTTGATTTTTTTTTCAGTCTGAGCTTCTTCTGAAACTTTCAGCCTCTACTTCTTTCCGATTTTATAGAATCTCTCTTTTTTCCTTTTTTTATTATTGCATGTGACTATTATAGTTTATGATTATTAATAATAATTTATTTCTCTCTATGTTTGATGTTAGAGTTCCGGTCAAATAGTGTTAATTTTAACCTACTATTTTTCGGGGAATATAACTTAATTAATAAATTGAAATATTCAAAATCATTTAAAAATCAAATATATTAATACATAATGGAGGAAAAATTATTATTTTTCGGGGGAATTTAACTTAATCAATAAATTGAAATATTCAATCTATTAAAAATCAACCATATGAATATATAATGGAGGAAAATTAATAAGGGTAAATTGTATCAGTAGGCCTTAAACTTAATTTAGAATTTGGTTTAAATTATCAAAATTTTCAATTGAGCAAATGAACCCTCCAACTATGTGAAGGTAGTGCCAGAAGCACTTACGTCTATTATTAGAGTCGTTCCTGAAGATTAGGTAAACACTTACTCGAAATCTCACTTATCAAATTTTATTGTGGAAGAAACTAATTTTTCCATCTATTCCTAAACTCCAGTGCAAATCCAAAAAATAATAATAATAATAATGCTATTGGCCTTTGTGAAAGCTCCTCCTCAATATGCATCACCCAAATTTGGATATAAAACAAATAAATAGTATCGGTTTGCACTTTTACCCAATTTGGAAAGCGGCATTCATGATTAAAATAGCGTGATATATTTTAATTAGGTCCACATAGAAATGTCTGTACACCAACCATTTAGAAAGAGTCTATTATTGCATTTGACAAGAATCGATTTCTAATTTTCAAGGAAAAATTTAGCACAATACGCTTGACGAGGTTGTCGGTTGAGCTATGACCGGGGAATACTTCTAATAGAGTGAATTAGGGATGAATGATGAGCATGTGTTTTTAATTGATCAATATTAGTTTTCCTTTTTTGAATTGGTTTGAGTTTATGTTTATCTAGTTCATCAAGAAATAGAATTTCTGCTACTTCTAAAATTTCATTCGTTAATAATACTCCTACGTTTGGGCTCGAGCTCCAAACCTGGAAAAATAAAGGCCCACCCAAAGCAACTACCTGCTTAAAGCCCAATCCAAAGCCACTTATGACCATCAACCCATAAACCTCTTGTAGGGGGTCTATTGTGTGGACAGAATTCAGTATGTGCGGGGAATGCAGAGCATAGTTAGATAATTCATTTGACGGTTGATATTAATTTTTTTAACAACTATTTATATTATTTTTTGGTGGAATATAGATTTTGTTTATACCTAATATTAAAAAAAATTATTGTATAAATTTTGAGGGAAGCCATAGTAAAGTGTAGTCGTAGTACTGATAAACAATATACCTTTTTTCTACATTTTTTAGCCAGTTCTCATCTCTCATCATAGATCAATTGTTTTTTTCTTTTCAAAAGAAAATCAATTTGAATACACCCCTACCAGAGATTAATTTGTTTAATTTGCCATTAGAAGAAAGGAGAATGAAAACAGTAAAACGACAGAATAATCGTAAAAGGGTCATTCATGTGCTCGTAACAAGAATAATTTCATTCATTTTTTTTTCTTGGATATCATGGTTGCCGCACATGTCTAAGGTTATGGGAAATTTCTAAAGATTATTACACCAAAGGAGACAATGCCCGTGGGGAGGGGGACGAGACCGTGTACACGTGAACCTACAGAATATGATCCATGTTACCGGAGCCAAATTCAAAAAAAATTAAGTTGAGGGCGAATTATTATATATATATTTTGAGATAAGGTAAGAAGGAAAAATGACAATGAAATAGAATGAAAATTATTCTCTATGATTGGTAGAGTTTGACTTCTATATTTTTCTCATAAATTAAACTGTTTGGAAACAATATGTGAAATTAAATGTGAAAATTTGAATTATTATTTAAATACTGTATTTGTATATTCAATATAACCAGGGCGGATCTAAAACTTAAAGGTTAGAGAACAAATCACATGAAAAATATATATTATAGTAACCAGGGAGATGAAAAGAGGCGAAATGCTATATTTACATAGAAATTTTGAAAAGAAAAAAAAACAATTCCTATAGAACTTTGTTATTAAAAAAATATTGTGGTATTGACCATCATTCATACTTTCTAGATTCCCTACGGAATATAACTTAAAAAAAGAAAAGGAAATTTATGTATTTGTTATACCTGGCGAATAATCAATTAAAAAGAGCAAGCATGTGCAATAGTTGTATCAAAATCCCAATGTGAACTTGATTAGAGAAAGGGGCTGGATTTTGGCAGTAGCAAGGTAGTTGAACCAAGAAGATATGCTTTTGAGCTAAAAGGCTTCAAGTGCTGGATAAATTCCTACTCAGTTAACCCCGAGCTCTGGGGCAACTGATTGGAGTTGTCATATGCTTCACCGTTGACGAGAGTTCGATCCCCACAGTGGACATCGATTTTCATGGGATTTTCCCGCAGCGATAGAGCTTCGTTTATAAGAGCAGTATGAGTCAGGCTCTCCCGCTAGCGGTCACGCTACGGGCTCAACCGCAGGTCGAACACGGATTAGTCACCACGTTATCGGCGGACACTGGTGTCCCGGGGTTAACCAAAAAAAAATTGCTACTCAGTTAATGGCCTGCCCTGCAACACTCATTCTTCACTTTTTTGCTTTTGCTGAAATGGTTAGAAAATGAGAATGTTCCCTAGTAATTGGAATGCATTATTAACCCAAATTCATCATTCTCTATTCCCATTGAGACCATGTCCTTTGGAATGGTCAAGCAGTAGGCTATTTTACACATTCTAGAAGAGTTCAGGCACAGCTTAACTGACAAATCCACTACAAATAGTGTTGTACTATTCATGCCTTTAGGGCCGGACTCAGAACTATAAGTTGGTGCTAAACTATAATCTACATTAATATAGATTTTTATCAAAAAATTTGGGGGACCGAAACGAAATTATAGGCAAAATATAGGGTTGGACACATTGAAAACTATAGAAAATCATTGGTCGGGGGAAAATGGGGACCACACAAGACACACTCAACACATAGATCCTTAATAGTGTGAGGGTTCGATCTTTATGAGTTGTTGATGCATATGCAACTCTGACGAATTCTAATTCTCTCAGGATTTAACTCTTCCACTATCTATAAAGACAGGGAGGTGGAGCCTTAGAATTTGAGCTCAATCCTTTTACACATGCTAGAAGGGATTTTAAGGCATATTATGTACGTAACTAATCATTCATTCCCCACTAGGAAGTGGGTAACATTTTTTGTCAAGAACTTGATGAGGCTGAGAAAATGCAGAACAATCATTTGCTTTAGATGAGATACAAGTCATGAATCTTAAATCCCTTTTTGAAAAGTGATGAAATTCACCAAATTGATTAATAAGTGGGACAGTCACAGTCCAGACATTCAGCAATAGCCATTTTTTCTTTATTTAACATAAAAAATACATTAGGTGACTGAAAATGTGAAATCAACCGACAGTCTAGTAAATAGTGATTTTAACAAACTATTAACTAGCTCGCCCCCAAAAGTTCAACAAAGAGATGGACAAAGTGCTTAGCTAAATTCAGCATGTTACAATATGATCAGAATGAATTTTCAGGAATCAGTTGTGGCAAATTAAAAAAAAAGAAAAAAAAAGGGAAAAACGTTACGGCCTCTGTAGAGATATTCATTTCCAAACATGGGAATTTAATTTCAGAAAGATGTGTAAATGAGAATGCAATCTTCTGATTCTGTCCCCAATGATATCCAACTTCAAGGTTTTAGTGTTCTTGTAACATATGTGTGTAGTTCTTGGAAGTAGAATGGTCCATTAGAGCTAGATTATCTTACTTTGCATAGCGAATTTGAATTCTCCCTAGTGCAGTTGATCCTCCAACACAAATCAAATGATAGAGATATTGTCAATTAGAGATAAGGTCCCATTACACTACTGGCTTTCAATTTGGACTCTGAGTTGCCTTAACCTCCACCCCTAACCATCCAGTGTATTAAGTACTGAAGATGCGTCAAACCCTTACAGAGTCTAATCATGCATTATAGAACAGAGCTCAATGGAGCCATTATAATCCAGCAACTCCTGAATCATTTGTTCAATATGATCATCTTCAAGCTGCTTGTAGATTTGTTGACCACCCCCACAATGATCCCTCTTGTTTTCAACACAACAATTTTCATTAACTGGCGACACAATTTGCTTATGATCAGTATTGTTCTGGCCAATGCCATTAAAAGTTTTAGGAACTTGACATTGTTCTTCGGCCTCGAAATCTTTGGTCACTGGCCTTTTAGCCATCTTGAGAGATTTCATGTGGCATCTATGAAGTTTAGCTATCAAAGTAGCAGAAAGAAACTTGGTTGTGGACGGATGAGGGTCGTTTGAATTGTATGAGAAATTTGTTCGAGCTCTTGGTCCGCACATTAACCTTGCAGCTTCATCATAAGCTCTTGCTGCATCCTCCGCTGTCTCAAATGTTCCTAGCCATATCCTAGTTTTCCTGCACAACCATAACCAAAAACATTTTGATGCATTATCAGTCGAATCAATTAGATTTTTTGTATAAATATATAATAACTATTTAAACGTCGTGAAAGACTATTTTCATTAGGTCAAAACTGTATCAGTATGTACTGAAAAAATAGCATGTATTAGGATAGCACAACATTATAATGTTAAAAACTATATTTGGGCAGGGGAATTTGAAAAGGTGAAGAGAAATTACAATAAAGGATGTCGAATTTCAGAAACCCAAGAGCCCCAGTGCCGCTGACGAACTCCACGGTATCTTTGATCTGGACTAGCCATGGATGTTATAGCGATAACAAAGGTGTTTGTAAAAATGTCTGACTGAAAGAGGAAGATAATGCTGGAGCAGCTCTCGAAATGTAGAATTGGAGATGCTGCAGGGGGTGAAGTTGGGAAGAGTTGGAGGCGGGTTTTTGTAAGCGCTTATTTCGTCCTTCAGCTGGCAATGAATGTGAGATTGGTCCCACTAGTTATGCAACTTTCTCCTTCCCTTTTCAATGGTTAATTCAAAACTGAAAAAAAAATAGATTATTGATTCCGAGACCTACCATTATGAAAAGTATTACACAATTTAACGATTGCATCATGTAATTACGGATTTGACTTCTCGTAAATACTTAAAATATTAGAGGGGCGTCTGATGCGATTTATGATAGAGATCTGACTAACTCGAAATTCATATTCTAAGTGGTATAACAACATTCTATTACGACAATATCTTTATTATCTATTATGTTTAAAATATTAACTGCACCGAAAATAATTTAATTTCGATATTCAAATATACTGTATTATTTATTATTGACTAAACTTTAAAGAGATTTGACGAGTGCATGCATTTCCAATGTTTCACGAGTCCATAAAATGTATACATATGACCCCTTTTTTTTACGGAAAAATGTATACATATGACAGTTCATATAATTTCTCTTAATGGGCAAATTGATTGTTCCTTCGTGCAAATAATAATAATAACAATAATAATAATGTATTACTACGCGTCAACTTTCTTTAGGGGGATTGATAGATTTCATTGAGAAATATATAAATGATTATTATATGTGTAATCTAATCTTTTTTTTTTCCTTTTTTTTATTTTTTTATTAGGGGAGGAGGACATATCTATTGCAATAAATGAAGAATCTAAGAAAGGGGAGGGGATTCGAACTCATTACCTCACGTCATGAGACCTCAATCTTGACCACTAGACCAATTATGATTAAATTCAAAGACTAGGTGGAATGTACCTTTCTTAAAATTTAAATTAGCAATGAAACAATGGGAGATGGCTTACCGTTTTAATAAGCAAAGAAGAAGAAGACGAAGATATGCTTTGTATTCATTGTAACCTATAATAGACACCATTACGTGGCTCACATCACATTTACTAAACATAGGAAACCTGCCCATATGCATTAATCTAACGCCACCTTTTGTTCATAATGTGTGGGATAAATTTTCGACTTGCCGGATATAAAATTTTACGGTCGTGATTGTTTTAAAAGAAACACAAATTGATATTTTCTTAATACTTGTTAAATAAAACTTATTAGGCTCTTAACTAGTAAGTGTCGTCATTCATTATAATCTGACAGTGTTGGAAATAAATTTTTGAATATTTTATTCTCAATCATCAAAATTTTTTATCTCACACGTGCAGAATTTAAGGTGGTCCATTAATCTAAGGCCAAGCCAAACAACAACAATGTTCATAGTATTGTACATATAATTTGTAAATTTAATTTCTTACAAATATCTCACTGAGATTTGTTATGTTTAATAGTACTAGCTGCTATTTTTGACTGATGCATATACTATTGATTTGATATGAATATTGAGGTACTAGTACTAAATATGCATTTTGCATTTCATTTTCTTCGTGAGGTTTACGTAACTGTCCCACATGCATGATTGGATGAAAATCGTCAATAATAATGTATCTTCTCATTTCTATTTCTAATCACTCATAATTTGTTATTTGAACATTTCTTCTATATATATATATATTGCATCTATGATGTGATTTGTATCCATTACACATGATCAGTAAAACAAGATCATCAATCAACAATCATACTAGTTTTATTTCATAGTAATTTAGCATTACATAAAACTAGGGACTTCTAGAATAGTAATTACATAAGCTAATGAGTTTTACTATCAAATCACACATTTGATAATCAAAAGCAAAATTAACTATTCAATTACATGCTCAAAAGATAATAAAACGCACAACATGTGCTAATGGTCCTTGGGCACTACTAACAATATATATATTAAAGGTCTTTTTCGAAGCTGTCGATTGGGAAGTTGGGATGATTTCACAACTCATGCCTCGCTAGAAGATGTACATTTTCCAATTATACTAAAGTCCAAACTTTGAAGTTCCTAAAGTCTGGCTATTAATTTGTTAATCTACTTTTTGTGCTTCAAAGGCCAAAGGACCAAGCTTCATTTTGTGCTTCACAAGCCAATTTACACAAGTTGTTATGGCCATTAATTTTAAATTGCACTACTAATAGGATGGACGGAGAATCAAACATTTGAGTATAAAGCCCTCTTTCTCCTACCAATTTTGTTATATCTTTTTTTTTTTGTATGTTGAATTAGTAACATGTAAATTTTTGCAGTGGCGGATATAAGAGGCAAGAAGCGCTCTTAAGATTTTGAAAACTAAAAAAAAATTTAGAAGATTTTTAGTTTGAAATATTAAGCGCTCTTAAAATTACATTTTTTTTAAAAATTATATATAGTCCTTTTGTTTTTTTTGGGTATAAACTCACCCCTGATAGAGATACCAATAACAATTAAATTGAGTTTCTATGAAAAGATGATTATGACTAGCAGTAAAACTTTGAATAAATAAGGTTAAGAAAAGGATTGATCGATGATTATAGTGAAGATTTTCTAATCAAACACAATGATATCGCTCATGCACAAATTTTCATGATGACTTTTGCAATGGCGAGCCCTATTTTTCCTACTGGCTTTGTCAAATTGTCGTTTGATCAGAGCTCAAAGATCTTTATCGGTTTCCTTTTTTGCATGCCACTCTAGGGTTTTACATAATCATAAAAAGAACCTCTAGCTAGAGCAATTCACATTTCCTCCTCTTCATGTAGTAATCCCTCCACTCACATTTAATTGTCGTTTAGGAGATTTATAGGTATCCAAATTAATTATCGTTTAAGCCTCTTTTATTAGCTGTCAATAATTTATTCTAATTATAACCTCGACATTTATTTTATTTGCCGCCTCTGTCATCCCTATTTTTTCTTTTTTTCTTATGCTATAGAAGTGAGAGAGGGGGAATATTGAAACTTTCGGTGAAAATAACAAGTTTTTTAATTTTTTTAAATTGTCTAAAAGTCTTTTATTTAGGAATGGAGGGAGTAATATTTAATTAATTAGGCCACATAAAAAAAGAAGTGTCAAAATTAGTTTCGTATTTAGCAGTGTGCTAAGATTTTTTTTAACTGAAGATTTCTATTAAATAAATCTCGCCCAATGCAATAGTCTGGTTAGGAATTCTCTATCCCCAATAGTCTACAAGTCACACGCAAATGTAAATTACACTAATCAAGCCTATACTTTCGCATTTATCAGTGTTCTACGGAAGAAATATTTCGTATTTATCAGGTTTCAATTATATATGGAATAAATATTTTTGATAAGGTTAAAGGAAAAAAAAGTGAGATTGCGCGTGCTTTCAGGATCAGAAAGATGAGAAAAAAAATGGGTTTGTGTGTTCTTTTCTTGACATTTACTCAATCACCTAAACCTCACTTTTGTGTTCCTTTGTCTTCCTCCATTTGTAAAAGTTTTCCACTCATTGAGAAAATATAAATCATTATATATCTCCAACTCTAGAATATATATATAAAAGGAGCAAAAAAAAAAAATACAAGACTAACTGACCAAGTCAATTAAGACTTACCAAATATATTGACTGTTATTATATAACTAGCCCTAAAGCCCTTTTTTTTTAAGCCCGATTGGGCAGTTGCCCCATATAAGGGAGGGAGAACTGCCTCAGACGAGGAGGAGATAGCCCTAAAAAGGGAGATTAAAGCTTGCCGCACGCAAGCGAAGGGTATCGAACCCACGATCTCAAAATCGTAGACAGACGCCTGCCCTACTGGGTTAGTACACTTTGATGCCCTAAAGCCTAGTAAGAATAATCTTAGTCTTTATACCCAATGAAGGGACAATAAAATTCTTGTAATGGTAAAATTTATTTCTCCACTTCCTTCCAAATCATGCATAATATTGTGTTATTAGAGAAAAGCGGTATTCTAATTTTTTTTGGTATTTTTCTACTTTTAAATAAAATATTTAACGTTTAAATTCATCAACAATTATAATGCTAAGAAAAAGAAGAAGAAAAACCCTTTCACCACCATAATCGGGTCGAGCCGAGGGAGTGAGCCAAGAACTAATATGGGCCTATCATTGTAAAAAGCCCATATTCTGCAACTTGGGCCTTATAGTTCTATTCACTTCCCCACCCTCCCTGTGAAGGTTTGTGTTTCAACTTTCATGGATACCTAGTATTTGGTTTATTTTTACAAATGTGAAAAAAACTTATATTGCAAAATTACATGCTCAAAAATACTAATTACTTCTTTTCAAAAATGGAAAAAAATATTAATTTCTTTTTCTAAATATTTGGATATATTTTTTGATATGTTATTCAATATTTATTTATTTTGAAATTAACTTATTCTTTCACAAATATTTTACTTTTTACAAATAGGCAAAAAATAAAATTTAAAATAAAAACTATCTCTTCATAGCATTAGTGTTGAAATGATCGCACCAACAAAAACCAACCAAAGTACAATTTATTTAGTTATTAATATATTCATATAATATCGACAATTGCCAACTAGAAAATGAGTTACGACTCCGAACTAGAATCAAAGCATATTGTTTATATAAATAAGTAAGAGGGGTAATATTCATATTGGCTGAATTTACGTTACAAAATTCCTAAACTTAGCCAAATAATCCAAGACGTGTATTCCCTTGCTATCTTACGTCACCTCTGCTTATACACTTATACAACTACTTGCTTACTTACTCCCTTCTCTCTCTAGTCTCTCTCCTCTTTGAGTCGTCTTCTTCTCTCCTCAAAGTTCCATTTTCGAACGAGAAGATAGAGACAGAGCCCTTCTTCTTCGTCTTTCGCTGGAAGAGAAGAGAATTTCGCTTTCCTTATCATAATTCAAAGATGCCTCGTACTTCATCGAAGAAGGGCCCCACAGGTTCTGCCGGATCCACCACTTCTTCATCTCCGGTGGATCTCTTTCGCTCTGGTATTATTAATCCCATCATTTCCCGCTTCTTGGTTTTTTCCTTCCTGCTTTAAGTATTCCTAATCGCGAATTTTGCAAAATTCAGTTCAATTGATGTCTGATTATGCTTAATTGAGCTTAAAGTTGGAATCTTTATGGTGAATTGAGCATCTGATTGTTGTGTTTTTGGTTGGTGGGTTGACCCGAGAGTCGAATTAACATGTTTCTGTTTGTGCATGTGATTGCATGTGTTTTAATTGTTTGAGTTATCTAGTTTTTGTTTCCATTTTCTTGTTTGATTAGTCGGTTTTGTTATGGTGGAGCTGAGGGGGCAATGGGTTTATGGTTCGAATATACGAAATTGGTGTCTTACCGAATAATTTGAGGTCCGAAGCATAGAATATATAGAAGCGAGGATGAAAAGGACGCAGAAAAAAGGAAGCTAAAAAAAATAAAATATTCCTCTCAATTAGAGATTACTCGCGCGTCATGTCCCACTTTCTAAGACACACAAGAACTAAAAATCTAGCAATTAACAGCTATGCGGCCTCAAGCCCCAAACAAATAATAACAGTAAACCAGAGCCAAAAAGGGAAATAGATATATAACCAATGGAAATAAGGTTTCAGTACATCAATA
Source organism: Vinca minor (assembly GCA_026122235.1). NCBI lineage: Eukaryota > Viridiplantae > Streptophyta > Magnoliopsida > Gentianales > Apocynaceae > Vinca > Vinca minor. Next base: position 6,329,616 of record JAOCZM010000246.1, on the reverse strand, counting down.
ATCTAATCCATCAGAAGCTCAGCACAGCTGATAACATACTAATACTATCTCGTATAATTGCAAAAACAGAAACTCAATACCCCATTACATTAACAAGAATGAACCAGCATCCATCTCAATACTCTAATCTCAAACTACTACAGCCATTAACAGATAACTAACAGAAAATGGGTAAGGAATAGACAAACTCAGAACTGCAATCCAAAGCTGCAAATGCTTGCCATCACCTCCTGAAATCAAGGATGATTTCAGGTCAGTAACCAGAGGTAGGATGGATTAAGGATAGAGGGTGATTAGAAGTGGAAGGAACTTACAAGGGAGGATGAAGACCGCAGCCAACAATTTGGTGAATTTCTTGATAATTTTCTGAATGAATTCTTCTTCACTGCAACTGTCTATTTATAGCTAGGGCTTGATTCCCAAATTAGATCCTATCCCTCCAACTCAGCCCTTCTGTCATTGAGCAGGGAATCAACAGTGATCCTTGAATATTCTTAAGCAGCAAATCACAAAGCAACTGGTAGAAAGTGATAAGGGTTGTTGCTTCTTTTGTACTTCGAGCAAGGACCAGCCCATGAGCATGAAAGAGAAGACTCAAAACGACACAGTTTGATGTGTTGAATAACCATAAGTAGGACGACGTCTGTTTGGGGTTCTATTTCCCCCCAATTAAATAAAGCCCTAATTTCCCCAAACTGATTTCCCCTCCTCTTTGAAATATGAAAACTTAAACTTCTTCTTCTCTCACCTACCAGTCATGACATCACGGGTGGGGGTTGTGGGGGGGAGCTTGGTTTGATTCTTGTAGGGAAGAGTGATGCAGATTATACTCCCATTCCCTGATTTTTTTGATTAAGATCAGTAATTGGCGTGCTTGTGTTAAACTATTAAATTGGAGAAAGGATGAGCAGAGGAACTAGATTTCTTATGCTGGGGGGAGGGAAGCTGTGGGGATTTTCAAAAGAATTTTGGCACCAGCCGCTGGTGGCTAGGAAAAAAGGACTTTTTTGGAAAGGAATTATTTTTTCCGATGGGGGTGGGCCCGTCACCTCGAGTCGTGCCAATGTGGATGACGGGGAACTGCCGTTGGTGATGGTTTTACACGTGGTGTTGATGTGGGGAATTGGTTTAGTAACGCCATAGGAAAGAGGTTTCTTACTTTAAATTCCTAGTTGCTTGTTTAGTCAATTTATTGCTGTACAAGATCGAATGTGGTAATTGGCAAGTGTTTTTGAGTTTGGAGTTGACTTCAAATTCGACTTGATCTATTGGCAGATCAGATTGTAGGTCTCATCCCAGATTCCTAAGGCTTGAAGTTTCAATTACGCTCTCCTTCAAAACTTGATGATTTTCTGTGTGGCTGTTGTAGGTTGAGTGGGGTGATCAACGGGGTGTGAAAAATATATGTCATAGCTTCCTGAGTTTATCCCTTTCTCCCTCCGTGGAATAGTAACTGCCTCCGGTTGAAGACTAGATATGTTGTGGTTGATAGATGCCTTCGGAGTTATTGACCTTGCTGCTTCAAATTCACAAAGTTGTCTAATTACTCACGGTAGCTCAATAGATTAAGAATTTCTCTCAGCCCCACCTTTAGTTGCAATTTAATTCCTCTATTTTATCTACCTCTATGGCATTGGTTCCTTGAATTGAAAACAAAATGGATTAAAAAAAGAAAAGTGAGCAACCTATTTGTTAAGACCATCAAATTATGAAATACCAGCTTCCTGTTCACCAAGATGGTGAATGATTGGCAAAGCAACTTGATATACAGGGTTTAAATGGCAATGTCTGATAACAACTTTACGAATTGTAGTTTCTTCAAAGGCATTTATTTATTTATTTTGCTGAAAAAGGCATTTATTTGATGCAATATTCGATGCTGTTGAGTATGCTTAACTTATTGATTGTTTTTGTTTCAACCCTTCAGCTACAGGTAGGGCTGCCTCAAAAGAGGTGGACCGTATTGATCATCTTTTTTATGCATATGCAAATAATTCATCCGGAATTATCGAGTAAGTTTTGCTTATGGGTTAAAAGTATAGTTTTATGATGATAGGATGTTGTAGTATTTAGTTGTTTAACTACCTTGTACTACTTGTGATGGCATCCGCGTTTCTTTGTCATATGATCATATAGAATATGGCATTTGTAATTTGATTCAAGCACTGTAAATGCGTTTATGAGTACATGATAAATTTCCATTTAAAGGCAATTTGATTAATAAAAAGAATTCGTTCAAATGCTTTTCCTTTCCAAGAAGGAAAGCGTATCTTTTGACAAAAGTTTGTTCTTTGCCTTGGAAATCTAATGGCTATTTTTTCTTCTGCAGCCCTGAAGGAATTGAATCTCTTTGTTCGGATTTGGAGGTGGATCACACTGATGTTCGCATTTTAATGCTGGCTTGGTAATTATTTTTCTTATTTATTGTCATTGTATCTATTTTCTGTGTATAATGTATGCTGATTAATTTCTACTGAAATTAGGAAAATGCAAGCTGAAAAACAGGGCTATTTTACTCTGGTAAGCAATAATTTGTTAATTTGCAATCCACATTCTACTTTTATTAAATTAATCGTAGGTTGATTGGTTAAGTCTTTACATTTGATGTGCTATTTGACTCCCTTCTTATCTTATGGGTGAATCCTTTCGATTTTGTATTTCAGCTATAATGATTGAATTTAGTTAGAAGCTACAGTTATCTGTTTCATACTTTTGTTTCAAAATTTCAACCAACTAGCTAAACATGAGCACCAATACCACCAGTTCCACCTGCCAACCCCACCTCCAAAAAAAGAAAGAAAGAAGGGATCTCCTTCATGTGCACTAAACAAACATTTTGAGGGTATACATTCATTTTTTTGTTTGTTTGGAGAAACTTTATTGAATTCTAATTCCAGAAAAAAGCATACAAATTCGTACAGAATGTTTGAGCAATATATGCTTCTATGACTGATAAGTCTGGATACGTTATTTATCCATGTTATTGCACCTTGAAGGACAAAGAAATGCCACAGCATAGTTTTCCATTATTCTCCTGACAGAGGGCTTGTAAATTTTAAACAGTTGTGTAATTTGCTGATGTTTACGTGCATGTTACCTGGACTGAGTCTATTAAGTTCTTAGGCAATTTAGGTTATGTTTTACGAGTTTTGTTTGGTGCAATTAACTACCCTTACCCACGCTTCCTCTCTTTCCACCCCCTAAAACCTCCCCTGCTTCTGTCTGGACCTCCTTGCTGTTAGGGAGAAACTAGTTAAAGTCATTTATAAAAGAACAGTTTTACTTGCATCTTTGTACACATCTCTTGGGATTCTTCAAACTCGTCGCTTCCCCCCCCCCCCCCCCAACCCCCCTCATTTTCCTAACTGGAAACAAATTTTATCCTTTACCAGGATGAATGGCGGAAAGGCCTTAAAGCATTGCGAGCAGACACAATAGTTAAATTAAAGAAGGCGTTGCCGGATCTAGAGAAAGAGGTATCATATGTTACTTGTTCAACTTTGTGAGTTCGGATGTCATGTATTTGAGGCTCCATGTTGACAGAAAAAAGTCAAGTAGTGGTTTTCTTTCTTGATGAATTGTGTTCTAACAATCTCCGCTTCTATTTTAAAGGTTAGAAGGCCATTAAGTTTCGCGGATTTCTACTCGTATGCATTTCACTATTGTCTTACAGGTATAATTGATGCTGTGCTTATCTATTATTATGTTCTTGAACTTTGTAAATCCTCTTTCTGTAGCTTATAGCTGTTTTACTGTGTTGCCTTTAGAGGAGAATCAGAAGAGCATTGATATTGAGAGCATCTGTGTACTGTTGGATCTTGTTTTGGGATCCCAATTTCGGCACCAAGTTGACTCGTTTATTCAGTATCTCAGGGTAAGCATTATTTTCTCATCACATTCTTAAGGGAAGTTGTCTTGCTCCTGTATATCTTGTTGTCTCGGCATTTTCTAAAGTCATACATTCTCAACTTTAACTTTTTTTTGTCAAAAAGCAATGCAATCTAGTATCACAGGAATGACAATATGACACGACTACAAGTTGCTGGTAACGTTAATAACGAAATTTGAATAAATGATTTCTTTGTTTTCATCTCTTGTTATTTCATGCAGGTACAGACTGATTACAAGGTCATAAACTTGGACCAGTGGATGGGTTTCTATCGCTTTGTCAATGAGGTACGAGTCTCTGGCTGATTTTTTCATCTTCTTTGCTCTCCATGATTTTCATGGAGTCTTTTTCATACTCGCCATATCCAATTTTATCATAATAGACAGAGATATCTAGCTTGCTGATGACAACACTGCAGTTTATCAACTATTCACTTTTTTTATTTAAACCACTTCCCAGGGTGTGGCTTTTAACTCTTTCTGGTCTTGATGATTTTCTCAAACAGATAAGCTTCCCAGACTTCAGCAATTATGATCCAACACTTGCTTGGCCCTGGATCCTGGACAACTTTGTTGATTGGGTGAAAGAAAGGCAGGGATGAACTATGTCCATATTGCAATTCCAAATGTCCTCCCTAAGTCGCCGATAGTCAAAGTGGGTAAATTATGTACCTTTATTTCTATATTCAGGGGATACCAGCAATCTCAACTATGACCAGAGGTACAATTCTGCAACGTGCCTCTGCGATACCTTTTGTATGTCCGAAAAGCTTATGAATTCTCAAGAAAGCTCGTGGGAACCACCACCGTATACATAAAAACTCATAAAAGCTCTCTTTTTACCCATTTACATTAGAAGCTTTTTCTTGTCTATGTTGTCATTGTTAAGGATGTCATTGTTGACAAATATAACGAGTATAAGGAAGTTCATCCTTCCAGAATTGGTATCTTTTTATAATGTAAAAAAAAAAAAAAAAAAAAAAAAAATTATTGTTTAGTTTACCTGCTTTTGTTTCCATATTGTTTATATTTGTGGTGTGCTTAATTAAAGGGCATCTTGAGCAAAATTGATTAGTAGTATAGTAGCATGCATATGGTATGATTGATAGGTAAGGGAATGGGGCCGGTTCCGGGTATTCTCTGGACTTTTTGAGTTAAAATGGCAAGAAAAGTTGGGAGGCAGCGGTTGGTAAATCAAGAAAAAGAGCACTAACCATTTCAAAAAGAAGTTGGAATCAAGTTTACTTTAGGTGCACATATTCTGAAGAAACTGGTTATGCACGAATTAGTAGAGGCCTAGTGAAGAGAGTTAACCCCATAACAAATCTTTACAATATTTTAATGAGAATTTGCTCCCATGAGGTTCGAACATGCGTTGTCGGGTAATTCCAGACTTGCCAACTCGTCTTTGCCACGAAAGGCAGCCTAAGACCTCTCCACCTGATCCAATAAGAGTGTTTTACCAAGCTACTCCCTCCATTCCTTTGTTGTTTAGGAGAAATCTAGGAGTCCAAATTAATTGTCGTTTAAGGTTCTTTTGTTAGGTGTCAACAATTCATTTCAATTATACCCTCAACATTTTCCCTTCTTTATAATATAGAAGTGAGAGAGAAAGAGAGGGAGGATGGGGTAGTATTGGAAGTTTAGGTGGAATGGACAACTTCCTTAATTTTCTCAAATTGTCTAAAGAGTCTTATATTTAGGAATGGAGGGAGTACTTTGGTTCATATTCTCAAGAAGCTTGATTTTATAGGGAAAACCCAACAAATTTTTGGTTAGTTCAATATGAGGTCCTTGGTGTCCTAACCATGATTATTCAAGTTATTGCAAAAGAGCCCTTGTGAGATTATCTTCTAATTTCATTGAATCTTCTTCTGTTTCATTATCTACCGTCCAATGTTTTGGCAATTTCATTTGATCCTTGTCTGCCTGCCTAATAATGTAGTATAATTCACAACCACCTTCCAGGGTCCCCGAACAAAAAAAAAAAAAAACAACATTAATAATAAACAATATGTAATGGGAAATTAGCCTATTTAGTCCCCCAATAATTTTCATTTAGATCGTATAGTGCCTAATTTTAATTTCAGCCTGTAAAGTCTACCAAATTTTTTTGTTTAGCCTGTATAGTCCCCAATATTTAATTTCAGCCTGTAAAGTCCCCCAAAAATTTTCGTTCAAGCCATATAGTCCACAATATTTAATTTCAACATGTAAAGTTCCTTATCTATTTACGGGTTGCATATAGATGTTCCGCCAACTCTTCTGCGGCGGAATCAAAGCAGCCTCAAATTCATGTCATCCACGTGTTTAATGAGCGAGGGAATAATTATCAGTTTCAATCTATAAAATTTACAAAATACAAAAAATCAGTATAAAAATGGTTATAAAAAGAAAACCCCAAATTCTATTGTCCTAATTTGGAGTAACCCATTTGCCCTAAGTCCTCCGCATAAGAGGTGGTGGAACCTCTATATGCACCCCGTAAATAGGTAAGGGACTTTAGAGGCTGAAATTAAACATTGGGGACTATACGGGATAAACAAAATTTCTGAGGGACTTTACATGTTGAATAAAAAATTTTGGGGACTTTACCGGCTGAAATTAAACATTGGGACTATAGGGCTAAATAAAAATTTCTGGGGGACTTTACAGGATAAAATTAAATATTAGGGACTATAAGGCTAAACAAAAAAATTTGGGGGACTAAATAGGCTGATTTCCCATATGTAATTATCCCTAAAAAGAATTGAAGGGTACGTCACTTTCATGCTATATCCCTCTTATCTGCATACTTTTAAGACAAATAAAGGCCCACTTTACTTCTTTTCAAAGTTTGATTACTTTAACCTAGCCAAAAAAAAAAGTTTGATTACTTTAAGATACATTTCTCTACAGAAACCCAAAAAAAAAAGAAACTGGGATTGATGATGAAGTTGAGATCCATTCTCATACTTTTTAATGAAATCGAAGTACATTTACAAATATCATCAAGCTTCTTGAGAAGCATAAAGTATTTTGAGAACACAAGGAAAGAAAAGAACAATAAAATCTCAAGAAACAAATCTATTAGGAAGAAGTTGAAGCAACAGCCAAAGGAGAAGATGGAGGATGCTGAGAACTTCTAGTTCTAGTTCTAGTTCTACTTCGACTTCTTCCTCTTCTCTCGCGAGGTGAAGAAGATGTTGGCGATGTATTAGAAGACGTATTATTGTTGTTGTTGAGTCTATTTGAACGGCTTCTTAGCTTCGTTTTCTCCTCTTCGCAGACCTTTTCTTCGATTGTATGGTGACCAACTTTTATTGTGTTTAAACTTACTGGAACAATGCAATTGCAGAATAAACCTAAACAAAAACAAACAACCCCCCACAAAGTATGTTACTACTACATGGAAAATTTTCTTTGCCTATGAAATTCAAGACTAGCACAAAAATGGTCCAATTGCTAAACTTCAAAACCAAACAAAATTCTCTAGATATATGCAAACACAAATTCAAGAAGAAAACGCCAAAAATAATTAAGAAAAGTGAACATTCAATTTAGAGCAGACGGAAATTAGGAAACTTTACCAATTCTGGCGAGGCGATTAACCCAACTGGGAATGGGATTGCCAGTGAGCTTAATACAGGCATCATTACAGAAATGGTTGCAGTTTTTGGTGATCAAATTATAGGCATTCCCTTTGTATTTCTCTGAAAGCTGTTCCATAACACCCCTCACTTGCCCTGGTGTCATCTCTGTCCATCCTATTAAGATTGATTTTCTAAATGTGAATCCTTCACACTGTTTTGGTTCGGCTTCGAAAATACCCGTTGTTGGATACTCATGAGCTCCAAATGCATACTCAATCCCATGAACTGCCAAATCCCATTAAACATAATCCTTAATCAAATCAAATTCATTTTCTTGATTAGGTGAACCACATTTTCATCCAGAACTAGAAACAACTTCTTCTTAATTACTTTTACTGTTACCCTTGGCCCTAATCAAATAAAATTAAATTCCAAAACAAGATTTCATTCAATTTCTTGATTCTGAATTCATCTATTTCAAATAATCTAGATCTGATTCATTCTTAAACAATAAGGATTAAGAGCAAATCAAAAAATTCTTTCAAGAAAAACAAAAAATCCCAGCTCAAAAATTAAAAGAAAAACAGTATAGTTCTAAGTCATCTTTACCTTGAACACCAGAATGGTAGACTCCAAGGCCAACCCAGTAAGCATAGCCATTAATGGAGGTAAGGTCATAAACATTAAGGTAAACTGGAACTGATCCATGTCCATTTCTAACTGAACTTTTTCTGCATAGTAACATTTTTTTTATTTAAATTAAAAAAGACAGAATTTTGAACCAACCCTTTTAATATATATCCAAGAAATTAATCCAGAAAAATCTTGATTCTTGAAATTCAGAAACAAATCTTGATTCTGTAAAGTGAAGAGCAAAAAGGAGAATTCTTGAACCAACCCTTTTAAAGTATATGCAAGAAATTAATAGCCCAATAAGCAAGAACCCACAAAAAAAAATTGGAAACTTGAAATTCAGAAACAATTATTGATTCTAAAAAATCAAGAAGAAGGAGAATTCTTGGCGGACCATTTTTGTGAAGTAAAGAAAAATGGGCCTAAAAAAGGCGAAGAAGGGACGGTTGGAGAAGTGAGCTGTGTAATGGGTTTTTATTTTTTTAAAAAAAATTTGAAAACACTTTTCTGGGAGAAAGTAACGTACACTCATTATGAGATGTAATGGAAGTGTGTATTATAATAACAGTTATTATGAATTCTTAGAAGGTTAATGGGATTTTTATACTGTATTATTGTATGATGATCTGTTATTTAAGTAATTTTCTATTTGAAAGAAATAGAAAACTAACATGAAGGTACATCAAGACTCAAGTGCCAAATTAGTTTGTCGAGGAAGACATTATGGTTGGCACAATATTTCTATTAAAATTATAAATTTTGAATTTGATATTTCTCATTTGATAAGTTTTTGAAAAGTATATCAATTAGTTTGTAAATGAGACAGAAATATAATGTAATAAAGATTATATGGACTAGAATTCATCGTTGTTCAAATATATATATTAGTAACTTAAACGATATGACTTGAGAATGTTGAGAATTCGATACATAAAGTAGTCACAATTTTTCGCATTTTTATAAGAATTTATGTTAAGTTGGTCAAAGTGTTTTCAACCCAATTAGATCAATCAACTAGTAACATATAGATGCTGAGAAATTGAAATGTGGACCTAGATCAATGGATATGTACCATTTAGTCTCACTTTCAAGAGACAAATAAATAAGTCTCAACACCACTTACATATGCGGGACCCACATTGCATCGATTGATCCGACTTACCCCCAAAAAAAACAATAAATAAATAAAAGATGCTAAAACTTGTAATTGTACTCAATTGATTTATATGGTACAAATATGGAGTAGATACATATACTGGTCGCTGTTTGGTGTTTCAGTAAAGAAACTGGAAGAATATAGGGACTAACATGTAAATTCCCCCTAATTCCATTTAAACAGAGTTTCAAAGAAAAGGGTAATTGGTGAATTATATCCCTAAATTATTTTAATTTGGTGACTAACATCCCAAAATCGTTATTTATGTACATTATCATTCTCAAACTATTTACATTTTGTATGCATCGTCCTGCCATCCAAAAAGTGACGGTCAACTAAAATTGGGCGCGGGGGAAATCAAGTAAACCCTAAAAAAATTACGGGTATTTATGGTACATTACATTAAAAATACCCACCCCACACCACATCTCTTCTTCTTCAACCAATGTACCCTACCCCACCCCACAACAATAACTCGATCACCACCACCACATATATATTCCTTTGTATTCTTCAATTTGCAAAAAAAAATAAATAATAATAAAAAAATAAATCTATGACATCGGGGACGACGACTGGACACCGACGCTTCTCCTCTGATTTTGATGTATGGTTCGGTACGGGCAAAAACTCCAATGAAGTCTGATAGCAACCTCACCTACACTATTCTAGCTTCCAGAAAGCGATCTCGAGACACACCGATTTCGGCCAACTTTCAGAATAATCAACAATTGATGATTGCATAAATGAACACCAAAAGGTTGAATCTTTTGAAGCTTATGCAATTGGCTTTTGGTGGTTGTGGTGGGCTGCGGTGGAGTGGTGGGTGGGGTGTGGTAAGGGGAGGTTGCAGATGTATGGGTTATGGGTGGTGGGGAGCCGCGTAAGAAGGAAGAGGAAAGGAAGAAGGTGTGGGGGTGATGTGGGGTGGGATGAGGAGTATTTTTGTTGATGTACCAAATATGCCCCTATAATGATTTTTTTGACCTGATTAAATTTTTAGATTCACAATTGATTAACTATTTTTTTAACAGAAGAATGACGAATAATAAACGTAAATTGTTTAGGGATGATAAAATATATAAACAATTATTTAGGACTTTAGTCACCAAATGAAAATAGTTTAGGGACATAATATACTATTTAGTCCAAAGAAAATCGCCATTTTTTTCTTTTTCTTGCTCAAAGGTTCTTTTTCGAAGGTCAATCGCTGATTCCATCTGCTGCAAAAACGTCAAATCCTCTTCAAACGTTGAATCTGCGACACTGAATACTTTCCCGCCATAATTTTCCCGCTTCACACGAATTTTGCTGAAATGCTGTGGAGGAGAGAAAGATGATGAGAAGCAGGAGGGATTTATGGGATTTATTCTCGAAGCAGCAGCGGTTTAGACAATTTCAGAGTAGACCCTTTTGCACCAAAAACAACAGTAAAATCGAAAACCCCAATGGAACTGGAAATATTAACAGTAGTAGTAATAGACCCAAAGAGGTTGTTGATGTTGAGGAATCGGGTTCATTGAGTCGATTAGATACTTATAAGGAGCTGGATAATCTTAATTTCATGACTGCTGCTCGGATTTTGTTCAGTGATCCTCCAAAGAAGAAGGAATTTGGGTACATTTTGCTTTAATTACTGAAAGATAGCAGGTTTGGGGTGATAATGGGGTAATTATTGATATGATATATGGTCGATTCTAGTTTAGGCATTTTATCAAACAGCTTATGTTCATTTGGTGTTTATAAGTTCTTGAATCGGGTGGGGGGGGTAAAAGAATGGAGTTTTCAAGCTTGAATTAGATCTAGTTCATAAATATGCTAGAACAGGTTTTCTTGCCGTGATAATTCACATATGTAAAGTAGATTTTTCTCAGAACGTGCTGATGCATTACTTGTTGCTGAAATAGTTTTTTTGAATAGCTAATCAATCTATTTTCAACCCTTGAATTGAGAATTAACGGAGAATTTTCTTCAGCACGTGTTGATGCATTATTAGTTGGTAGGTGTTCTTTTGCCTCCGTATTTGACGCAGCTTCAGTAACTTTTGAAGGATTACATGGTTTGGTCTTTACGAGCTTACATTGTTCTGCCTACTAATCCTGTTAGCCTTTTGGAGCAATGGCTCATTCATCTTTTCAGAAATATGATCTGGTGCATGTTTATACATTAAGTTATTTCATCTGTTATTTTGTTAGTTATGTTATATTCCATGCCTAATGATTAAATGAAGTGCCACTGCTATAGTTATGGAAAAGGGGATTAGGAAAAGTGGAAGAGAAGGAAATGCTGAATTAAATAAAATAGAATAGAAAAGAAACTTCATCAGTTTGAATTTTAGTATAATCATATGTGGCATTCGAGTTAGTTACCGTGCAAATAGCCTATTAGGACTGATTAGATTTATTTGCTATAATTTTATGAAAATTGATATTCTATTCAGTTTTGCATGTAAGATACCTTCTTTGGAATCTATGATGGATGTAATGCTTTATGCTATCCCTTTTTATCATCAAGCATCTTAGGGGCATGGCTCTTTTTACTTCTTTTTTTGGGGTTAGTAATGTTACCTTTATTAAGTTAATGTTCTCCTTATGCATGTTTCTGTTGGTTCTCAGGCTTGATTTCCATCTGGTACAACTTTTCTTCGCCTGCCTGCCTGCATTAGGTACTGTCATTCATATGTTGAATAAATGTTCTTTTCATGTTTACTGTAACAGCTGTGTACTTGGTCGCGCAATAAAATTTTGGAATCTGAGACACTTTGTTCACTGTAACAGCTGTGTACTTGGTCGCTCAATATGCACGTTCTGAAATGAGAAGAATGGAGGCGGTAAGGCAACTTTAAACTCTTTTTTTCTTTACTGGTTCGTTCTTTGGTAACTTTGTTATTGGTTTTCCTGAACTCGCTGTACTCTCTAAGTGGATGTATATACCTTAATTGGATTCCAATTGTTCGGTCTGGACATTGTTGTGTACAAACTTACAAGATGGTTAGATATGTGCCTAGAATGGTTTCTTCGCTATTGTTTAATTGCAGAACTTAACATCTTATTCACCAATATTGAGTTCCCATTTCTTATTAAAGAATAAGATGTTAAAAAATTTGAAGTTGCAGGCTGCCCCATTTTGGGGATCTTCAACTTTGAGAGCTGTGTCCTACTGTCCTTTGGATTAGAGAGGATCTCATATACGTTGTGTTCAAATCTGTACTTTTCAAGCTAGAAATGGAAAAATGTAAAAAACTTGAGTTGCATATCTAATTTGGATTTAGCAACATAAACAAACCTAATAGATTATCCTTACACATGCTAGGTACTTTTGATTTTCAAATGAAATTGAATATAAACTTTCTGGAAATAGTCTTGACACACACACACACACACACACACACGAGTTGCATATCTAATTTGGATTTAGCAACATAAACAAACCTAATAGATTATCCTTACACATGTTAGGTACTTTTGATTTTCAAATGAAATTGAATATAAACTTTCTGGAAATAGTCTTGACACACACACACACTGATGCTTCTCATGATATTCATGTCAAAAGGCTGTAAAATGTTGATCTGCAATATTGATCGTGACATTTTTATCAATTGAAATTTTCTTTGTGAGCAGCTTGCGAGGTAAGTTGGTGTTTTATTGATTATTTTGTCACCGAAAATGCAATCTCAGGAACTGCAGATAAAAAAGAAAGCTGAAAAGGATAAAAAAGCTAAAGAGGCGAAATTGAAGGCTCTTGAAGAACAAGAAGAGACATCTGATCCACAGCTTTTGGCAGTAAAAATGAGACTGGAAAAGCTGGAGGAGACAGTAAAAGAAATAGCAGACGAATCTAAGAAAAAATCAAACGATGCCAGAACTAATATGCAGGAAGGCACAAAAATTGATTCAAGCAGCACGAAAACAGTAACTGCTAGCGATAGACAGGGCAATTCCAAGGAACAGGTTTCGAAGGGAAGCAAATTATCTGCACCAGTTCCCGAAACTCCTCAACAAAGTGAGAAATCGGCCCAGGAACAGGTTTCAAATGGAAGCAAATCATCTACATCAGTTACAGAAACTTCTCAGCAGCAAAACGAGAAATCTGGGCAAAAGCCCGGGGTATCTTCTGATATAAAGAAGTGAAGAATACACACTAGTTTATAAGTTGATTTTCTGGTGGTTAGAATTGCAAACTTGCAAGCCTCATAGTTTACTAACTCGAGCTGGTGATTCAAACTTTTCTTCAGTTATGACTTACAAAAACTAGCATACAATTCAACGTTACGGTCATTTTAGGTAGGAAAAAACGGTTAAGAAAATAATCCAAAGGTTGGAAGTTTGTATGCGGCGTTCGAATTCCCCATTTTTTCTTAAATCCTCTATTTTTTATAATAAATAGGTATACCTCCCAGATAAATAAAAGTGATATTTTTTTTTAGGGGAAATTAACATTATGTCAAATGTTAAATGTTTAAATGAAGTCTTGTCTTTTTTTTGGTGAATTAAATGAAGTCTTGTTAGATATTTTTCTTCACTAATTCAGTTAGATTTTAGGAGATATTTCAGTTAGATTTTAGGAGATATTTTGGCTAAATGAAGTCTTGTCAAGTTAGCCAAAATATCTCCTAAAATCTAACTGAATTAGTGAAGAAAAATATCTAACAATTTCGGTTTTTAATTGTAATTGGAGTGTCATAGAAGGCTACCAACTATTTATTATTCGAAATGATAAGTCCGACACCTTACCTGATACTAATAAAAAAAAATTAAAAAAATGAAAAGAAAAGAAAAAGAAAATTATTGTGGGAGGACCCCGGTTGTTCAAAATGTCCAATGAGAACTCTGAAGAAGGCAGGCCAAACAATAACCAATCTATTGTACGGAACCTCAAAAGCCCAGAAGAAATAAGTCAAATAATCCATTAAACAAAACCCTCCTTAAATCCTTTTTTCACCTGAGAATCGATTCTCATCATCAAGAAATGGCTCATCGTTTGATGAGACCTTTACGAGGATTAACAATGGTGAAGAGGCTTCTTCACCAACCAAAACTAATAACAACCTCAGATATTAATTCAGCTTCAACCACCAGAAATTATGTCTCAGATATGCGAAAAGAAGCATTTGAAGACACCATTCTCAGACTTCTCCGAAATGAAATCCGCTACGAACTTGGTTCTTCTCCTCCAGCTAAGGTACAATTTCAAATTATAATTCTTCAATTTTACAAGCCCTTTTGATCTCTTCTCTTCTTTTTTGAAAAACTTTCCCAAATTTATGAGAAGATTGGCGGGGGTCCGTTATTGAATTTGAAGTTCAAGTTGCGTTCTTTTATCAGTTTTACCCCCTTTCAATGGTGAAATAAAAATGTTAGTCGTAGTGAAATAAGTATTTATTTTTTATTGAAATTGAAAGAGTAAAATGGAGATGGATATAATTATGAATAAGAAATTAAACATCTTGGAGGAAGCAAATGAAAAACATTTAATGTATCTGTAAGATAATTGGATTACTACTAACCCGTAAGCTTGAGGCGAGTGATAGCGAGTTGCTAATGTCACACTAGGGATTTTTTAAAAAAAATGTAAAAAATGGCACACTAGGGACCGGACTTCGAATCTCCTTGATGGATTAGTCTCTCATTCTACCATGAGTAGTTGCGTGCTATTCTAAAGAGTTTCGGATCAGACCCTAAACCGAATAAGAGTCAGACTTTTTGCGCACTCTATAGGCCGAGTCTGGATTTAGTCTTCAGTACACCCACGCCCCCACAGGGGTAACCAAAAAGAAAAGTTGGATTACTGTTCTTGTTTATTGATGGCCCTGCTTTGCACAATGATCAAGTGTTTACTTGCTATCCGCTAGGTCACGATTCGAACCCGGAAACAATCTCTTTATGATAAAAATAAGGGTAATGATGCGTACACCTAGACCTTCCCCGACCCCTGCTGATGCGGGTGCCATGTGCATTGGGTACGACCTTTACTGCTCTTGTTTATTGGAATAATTTCTTGTCAAAATTGGTGCTTTGGAATCTATAACCTAAATTCTTATCAGATAGAATCACCTGTTTTATGAAGATTCCACTTTTAGGCATTGGCCACTTGTCCATCCCCAACTTATCCAGAAGAGCCACATCAAAATATACAGAATTGGAGCAATTCAAGTTTGAGTTAATGGTCTCTTTTGCTGCAGGCCACCCCAGCATTTAATTCATTTATCATTGATGAACGGCGGGGGGAACAGTGGATTAGCTTAAAGAAGAAATTTGGATATGAAGAGATCAAAATTGAGGCAACAATGTTTGATGCATCATACCCTATAAAGAAGACTGAAGGTGTTTCCACTGGGGATGATGTTAAACTTCATCTCTCTCTATTTATCAATATCTTTAAGGGAGAAGGCAATGATGTTTTGAAGATTGTTTGTTCTGCCTGGCCTGACAGTATCGAGATCAATAGAGTTTACACTTGTAAACATGATCAAAGCATCGATCAGCCTTATTTGGGACCACCATTGAAGTATGTATCTCATTTATCTTCTTGATTTTGATGACTTTAGTTCAATTAAATTAAGTAAATTCTTTATACAATGCTGCTTAGTTGCTAAATGCTTTAAGAAATTTGTTTCTGAATATGAAAATTTTCTTTCGATCACTTTTTCAACTGCATTTTGATAACCGTGACTTGTCGAAGTGCAAACTTGACTTTTCCTCTAACAAAGATTGCTATAATGCTGATATATCTGTAGTTTCAATATGATAGGTAATCTTAATGTTCAATATTCTTTCTGTAGCTTAGAGATTCTTCACTGCTTTGCACCCTAAATAAATAAAAAGGAAGTCTAAAGAAATTCCTAAAAATGGATGATAATGAAGGACCTAATATTAAGATAATATGTATGTGATTCTTTAGATATCTATTGAGTTGTAAAACATCTGAAGAGAATTTGCTCGGTCTGTTCTTCTTCAGTTGGTTGATTTCTGGTCTTGACACCATGCAGGGAATTGGACGATGAGCTGCAGGAATCGCTTTATGAATTCTTGGAGGCAAGGGGTATAAATGATGGCCTTGCAGTATTCTTGCACCAATACATGAAGAACAAAGACAAAACTGAATTCATTCATTGGATAGAAAAGGTCAAGTCTTTTGTCGAGAACAAACCTAGCAAATAGCCAACCTATAGATTCACCAGCCAGCCTTTCTATCCGGATCGATCATCTTTGCTTCAAATTTTTGTTTGCAAGATAACAGGCATGGTAAATTCTAAATCGTTATTTGACACTGTTTTCCTGTTTTAGCTTGAATTACGAAAATTCGAGTTAACCTTAACTTAGCAGAAAATGAACAACAAGTGGTATCTCATTGAAATTTTGAGAAGATTAATCACCAAGAAGATTTACATGCTCTTGGTCTTCTAATCAATGTATATGCTTTATTTATATTGCAAATACTGTCGTAATGGAGAGAGTAATCTTCTATCTTAAACTTTGAACTAAATGAACTATATTTGTTTGATATTTGACTGACGCCTGGTCACTGCGACCCCTTTGTGAGGAGGCACCCCTTCTCCCGAACTTACGGGGCTATTTTGCCGAAGTTCTTTAGAGAGAGTTGTCTCACGCCCCTATGTATTCTCTACCTAGCCACTTGTGTCGGTTTAGGGTACAATTACCTTTTTGCTTAATGCTTACAGTCCTTCGAGCTTTTCATGGGAGTATGGCATGGGTTACTTCAACGTCGTAGCGCCCGGTACTCGAACATTGGCTCGAGGCATTTTCTCTTCCCCTTCTAACCCTGAAAAAGCATGGGCACCTTATGTTCTTGAACCGATAACCATCTTTCGGCTAACCTAGCCTTCATCGTCTCTCAGGACCAACAAGCGGTAGTACATGAATATTCACATGTTATCCATGGACTAAGCCTTTAAGCCCTGATCTCAGGCTTTGACTCACTCTTCGAGGACGAACCTTGCGGAAATGACCTGGCAATTCCAATAGTTGATTATTTTCAGTGTTGTTTTTTCACATTTGAGGAAAGTAGTATCAAAGACAGAAATGGCCCACCTTTCCCATAATAGAATTTGGACTTGTGTATATGTTCATGATGGATGTTCCCCAGCCTCCGCTAAGGTTTCTTTTCTAGTTTCTATACATACCTACAGCTAGCTCAAAGAAAGGTTGTTGCCTTTGTTCTTGCCTGGACATTGATTACTATTTTCATTTGACAGTTCATGGTGGGAGATTAATGATGGATTTTGATTCTAATCTAACTATGGAAGATTGTGTAATAATCCCATGCCACATAAAGATGAAATGTTAAGTAGTGGACTAACATAATTATGCATCCTAATCCTAATGTTGCAATCTTAATATTTACAAACAAACAAAACCTAATTATGATTAGGAGGAAGCTTCCTTTAATCTTTAATTAGCAACTCTTCTTCAAGATCAAGGCAAAATCAAATTCTTTG
Source organism: Vinca minor (assembly GCA_026122235.1). Classification (NCBI taxonomy): domain Eukaryota; kingdom Viridiplantae; phylum Streptophyta; class Magnoliopsida; order Gentianales; family Apocynaceae; genus Vinca; species Vinca minor. Next base: position 6,311,906 of record JAOCZM010000246.1, on the reverse strand, counting down.
GCTCTACATAGTCTAGATAGCTATATTTAATGAATCCACTAATTAAGCTAATGACAAAGGATATGTTACGGTACTTTTAGATAACGACACGACTAATAATTTTTTAAATATAAAGATAGTAATTCAATATGTCTTATCTTACTTAAAAATGTATAGGGTTATCTTCACCTCTTTCCTTCCTAATGTATAATTTTTGTATTTTTTTTTTTTTTATTGTAAACAAACAAAAATTGACGTGGATCACGAGAGAGGTAAGGCGATGTGGCTCCACCATTCCTATTTAAGAGATCTATTAGGTAAGAAATCAAAAGCAATAAAGATTTCATAACATTTTAATATGGGAAAAATTATAGTGATAGAATAGCTCTAAAAAAGGAATTATTTTTTACAATACAATATTTTTTTTATATTAATAATACATCAACTTCCATTAATTAAATTAGAATTGACATTCATTAGTCATATTTAAATTTGTACCTTGGTCTGAGCCTAAACTATTAGCGAGGGGAATAGATTACAATACACATTATAACTTTCTTTCCACATTACTTCACCTACCTATTGAAGCAAAAACCTCTTAATAGATGGTCTATTTCTTCAAACTGCAGGTGGGACCAAAAAAACATTGTCGTTTAGTAATAATTTATAAGGCTGATGAGATTGAATGTGGTTAAATTTATTATCTCAAACTAATCTCAAATCAAAACTAAATTTTAAATAAGTCAATACAAATTTCATACTGACGTAATCTAAAAACTGTTTGGACTCTTAAATGAATTTCAAATCAAACTAAACATATATTTAGATTTAATTTAAATACGCCATAAATATTAGTTATCAAAGTACATACTCAATTATATCAATAGGTCACCTTCAATCCACCTCCAGAATTTATCATAAACAGATTAGAATCGTATCTTAAACCTAAATAATTAAAATATATGATAATTCAAGATAATACGCATTTTTTTAAAAAATAAAACAAATTGCGATTGGTCAGTGCTAATGTGATGTCTGTATTTTTTTTAAGGGTAAAATAAAGAACACTTAATGTGATGTCTGTATTGATCTTGAAAAAGAAGCAGGTAAATTATACATCTTTGTTCTCTAGTGAATTGAGTAATTAATTATTAATTACTCCATTGATGGAAAAAAAAGAAATATTGCATGATTTAAGAATCTTCGGAGAAGCACACATGAGATGATGAAGTTCCACTGGTCGGTTACGGTAGTGATGCATGTTTTCTTATCACGATAGTAATTATTGCTTCAATATTTAAAGAAAGTTACATTTTTCTTAAATATTTACTGAAAATAGTTGTTTTTCTAGCTAGACTAACTATTATTTACCTTTTTTAGAAAAAAAAAATAGCCATTTAATTAAACTAATTTGACAGCTGATAATTATTTAATGTACTGAAAAAAATATGTATGAACACCCAAACTTTTTACCCTAAGAGAAGAAATGTCCAAAATCGGAAAGTGATGAAAGAACCAAAATGAGAAAATTGAGCAAACAACAATCTATATGAATATTCCCATCAAGAAACTTCAAGCCACTAAAGAGAAAACAACATACCAACTCCTAATTATTCAAGATTTTTCATATGATCCACTTAATGATAAAAAAATCCCAAATAATAAAAATAAAAATATGAAATCCAATATTCATAAAGAACAAATTAAAATTAAATTTGTCTAAAGAAAATAAATGAAATATAAAAAAAATAAAAATAAACTACTACTACTACCACCTATAATTTGAGTGTAAGGTCGATCTTTTTCAAGTCTTCTGGATTAATTTTCAAATAAGGTCCAGAATGATCCCATTTGAATCCATCAGCCACAGCCACCGGAGAGAATCTCGCCGCCCCGCCACCGGATGATGAACCTAAAGATGTTCCCAATCCCATATGATAATTTTCCGGAGCAAGCCGACCAATCGCGGGTTGTTGATCAAGTGGCTTTCGCGAAGACCAACCTGCGGTACTGTGTCCGTACAAAGATGGTGGTAAGAAATTACCAACATGACCTCCAGATGATGCAAAATATGATGTTGAAGTTGGCTTATGAATCATAGAATGAGCCTGAATCCCTAGTGATCTATTATATGAACCATGCATGGACAATGATGCCACGCTAGAGAACCTATGAAGTAACGAATTTGAAGAATCTTGTTGACCAAAAAGTCCTACTCCTGCTGACGTGGCCACCCCGGCACTCATTGACCGCTGCCCTTTTCTGGCTATGGTTCTTTCACGTTTATGTGCATTTTGATGACCTCCAAGAGCCTGGGAACTATAGAATTTCCTTTGACAATAATTGCACGAAAAAACTCGGGGCTGATCAGGTGATGATGATTCTAACGATGATCCTCCCATTTTAAGACAATCAATAAGGTTAAGTTCAGGTTTTTTGTTCAAATTGTTACAAAGGCTTAGATCCAATGCCAGATCATCATCAACGTCTTTAGGGTTTCCGGTATCTTTGCAGCCCTTCTGATCCTCTGTGTGGCTGTCCATGGAGTTGTTGATTTCAGGAACTGGTGAAAGAACACTTGAACTTTCAGAGAGATCATGACATGGCTGATGATCTTTCCCGGTGGCCTTCATATGGAAGAATTTTTTTATTTTTTTAATGTAAGATAAAAACAAAAAATAAATTCTCCAGCCTTTTGCGAGTATGAAGAATAATATTGGGAGGGATTTAAATAGAGAGGAGAAATTTTTTGAAATGGAATTTATTGATTATTATGATTAAATGCTGTAAGCTATGTATAGAAGGAAAATATACAGTTACATAAGACCTTATAATTATGGTAAAGTTTGAAGAAGAGAAAAAATGCATGTGTCAGAAAAAGCTTTTTCTTGATAGAAACTCATGAAGAAACACACATTCGACTCTTTTTTATTAGCATATATAGTTATATACTATATATACATATACTATTCCCCATTTAATTAATTGTATTCTTTAACATACATATAGACAAATAGTGGCCACATTTTTTTAATCTTCTTGGATTTTTCCATTTATGTAAATTTCATTAAACTTGCTCTTAAGGTAAGACGTGACAAAGTTCACTTTCTCTCTTTGAAAAAATTACTTACCTAGCTAGGTAAATTTTTAAAAAAATAAAATAAAATATGTGATATTCATATGATATAAACTTGTAACGGATTAATATAATGACATCTAAGCCCACCTAATTAGACGAAAAAGAAAGGCTAATTATTAACGTGAAATACGATAAATTTTTTTTTTTTTTTTTTAATAATAATTCTTTGAAGTGTTATGTCATGAAAATGCCAAAAAAAAAAAACATGTATGGCCGAGGAAGATATCAAGGAAACTCTTAATAGCTTGATTGAAAAATCACAACCACTAACTATAAGGTTTTCCAGCTACTTTTTTTCTATTTGTTTCCTTCTTGGACAAAGCATAAAGAGTCCTATGTTTTTTTGGTTATTTTCAAGAAGAAGATTAATCTTAATTATGTATCTAGACATCTATGATAAAAAAAATAAAAATCACATGTCAAAGAAGTATATATGCATTTAATTAGAAGGAAAATATTATGGATGTCAATTATGCAAATCTCTTGCTTTCCTTAATTAAGACCAAATTATTTATTGTCTCTTGTTTTCGAGTTCAAATTTGAAAAGAAAATCTCTTCAAGTGGAGTTAATAATATTGATTTGTCTCATGTTTTTAAAGCTTCCATTTTCAAAATTATGTAAAAAAAATTGGAAAATTTTGACAAAACGTGGTAAATGATCAGATGTATACTATTTAGTAAAAAATTCAATTGGCCAAAGAGCAAAGAATTTGTGGCCAGTTAGAAAAATATAGAAGCACGTCAGCAATTTACTAGAAAACTAAAAACAATTCAGGTCATGAGTGGTTTAGATAAGAATCTAGCGATTGAATGTTTGACTCGTAATTAAGGAGATCATAGGTTAAAACATTAGCAACGTACACAAAATTAAGGCCATGTCTAAAGTAATATTTAAAAAAAAAAAATCAAATTCTGGAATATTTATTTCGTTTACTAGGTTTCCTAGTTGTCTTATTAAAACCAGCCAATAATAAAATTTCTTGAGCGCTTTAATGAGAAATTGTATTTTAAACTTAACATATTAGTCCTGATTTTACTTGTTTGGTTGTTCCCCTCATGTTTCTGGCTCACATATAGGGTCAGTGAGTAAATTCTGGACTATTCATTTTCTTTACAAGGTTTCCTAGTTATCTTATTAAAATCAACCAATAAAATAATTTATTTACTGCGTTAATGAAATGTTGTATTCTAAACCTAACATATTAGTCATGTCTTGTTTGGTTGTTCTCCACATGTTTCTGGTGCACATATAGAGCGGGTGAGTAAAAGACTATTGTATTATGAAAAGTGCATGAATATATATTAAAGAATTAAAGGTAGAAATACATAAATCTAAGTAAGTTATTGCCTCATATCTTGAAGAATATAAGTAAATGAATATATATGACTTGTACGTATACTTTATGTACTATGTACACGAACTTTTATATGTATATGTATATATATATATATATATATATAGTCAATGTCATTGAACTTATTACATGTCGTTATCAATTACATGGTGTAATGACGGGAATAAAAATTTATAAATCAATCCATAATTGATGTAGATAAGAAAGAAGCCAATACTTGAAAATTTTAAAATGAAACATAATATACAGTGATATTATGCTGATAATACCTCTTAGTTGAACTTATAATTTGGAATTGTTAGATATAGTACTATTCCACATACAAAAAAAGAAAATATAGGGTTAAAAAAAGGGAAATTAACCTGTTTCGTCCCCCAGGAATTTTCGGTTAGCCTGTATAGTCCCCAATGTTTAATTTCAGCCTAGTTAGTCCCCCAGGAATTTTCGATCAGCTTGTAAAGTCCCTTACCTAGTCCCAATTTTTTTTGTATTTTGTAAATTTTATAGATTGAAACTGATCATTATTCCCCCGCTCATTAAGCACGGGGATTACATGAATTTCGGGTTGCCCTGATTCCGCCGCAAAAGAGGTGGTGGAACCTCTATATCAACCTGTAAATAGATAAGTGACTTTACATGCTGAAATTAAATAAGTAAGGGACTTTACAGGCTGATCGAAAATTCCTAAGAGACTTTACAGGCTGAATAAAAATTCTTGAGGGACTAAACAGGCTGATGTCCCGTTAAAAAAATTAATGAAACTTCCTCAGAGGATCACATCATTCTCTTGAGTGGAGTAGGAATATAATTTACACTGTTGTCAATATCTAATCAACTTCAAAAGACGAGAGTTAGACATGATAGTTCTAACAAGGACTTCTATCTATGGCTTCCTTTAATATTTCTTGAGATAATATTCATCGAGATCATGAGCTATTGAGACGTCGCTTTGTGTGTATATATTTCTATTTTTTTCTTCTTTTTTATCCTCGTAATGAGTTTGGTATCTTCATTTTGAGACTAATCCAAACTCAATCATAAAAAATGCTCGCAAAATTTGATTCTTATTTAGAGGTAGAGCCTGATCCTATACGTTCACAACCCAAACAATATTAACAGCCGAAATTCAACCAAGACAATCGAACCCTCATCCATTCACAATGTAACATTGACAACCCACAACTATTTACCAAAAACTTGAGGGTTTGTATGTTGCTTGAGTTTTTATGGTACTATTTTTCCTGTTTCTCTTTGAAATGAAAGCGACTAGCAGAAACAAAAACTCTTTTTGGTGACAATAAGAGGTCCAAGTTGCATTGAGAAATGAATACAATCTTCTTTGATCTTCTTAATTAATATTATTTTATTTTATTTTATTTTTGTTCTTTTAGACCTTAGTCTAAAGATTAATGCTAATTCTTTGGAATGGGACCAACCACTCAAGAAAGTTGGTATATAGCTAAGTGATCAAGAAACACTCATCACTTTCGGCAAGAAAAAACAACTCATGACACATTCTTAATAACTATAATAATCAATTATTTAAAATAATTTACTTTTTTAAAGAACGCGTGACTGAACAGAAATATACACTCAAAACAAACCATTTCTTACGTGGCAAAGGGAGAGGAGGTTTGTCTTGAAGCAGTTTGGAAAGAGGACAAAAAGGCCACCTGAGTGAGTGCAAATCCTACACTTAGAGATATAAATCTTTATTGAATTATCCTCAAAATCATCATATAATAATAATAATCATTTCTCTAATTTAAGGAATCAACATGGTAGAAAAACTCAGAAAAAAAGAAGTACTACCTCCGTTCTTAAATATAAGACTTTCATTCTATGTTGCGAAAATTAAGAAAGAACAAATTGAGAGTTTTTTAATCAAAATATCAACATTACTCTCTTAAATAGAATTAGTGGTATACAAGTCATATTTAAGAGAGTAATATTAGTATTTTAGTTACAAAAACATCTTAATTTTTACTTCCTTAATTTTTGTAACATGTAATGAAAGTCTTATATTTAGTACTCCCTCAATTTCTAAATATAAGACGTTTAGGACACTTTGAAAAAATTAAGGAATTCAAACAAATAGTAATTTTTCCATCACAATTCCAATAATACCCTTCCTTCCTCCATCTCTTTCACTTTTCCAATAAAAGATATGTTGATTGTATAATTATAATAAATTATTGACATCTAATAAAAGACATGTAAATGATAATTAATTTGAATATATATATATATATATATCTCATAAACGACAATTAAATGAGAATTGAGGGAATAATAGAGGGAGTATAAAATTGCCGTAGTTTCTACAATGTAACATGGAACAATTGAGGTTGAAAGCGAAGGGTGCCAAATAATTCACATACCTGGCCAGGTCTACTGGATCTTTTTTTTTTTTTTTTGTTCTGCAATATTTTAAGCTTATAAGATTTGAGAGGCCATATAACTTGACTATGATGTTTTATAATAAATATAACTTGCATGGACGTGAACAAGAGTATAGTCCCATCTCCTCTTTTGCACATAAAGCTGCCAAACAAACTACAACATAACTGGTATAGAACACATTTTTTTAATACAGACCTAATTTATTAATCTTGGTCTCACACATTCATCACATATTTTGGCAAAAGTTGTATAGTTGTAAAAAGAGCGTCTTTAACTGTCACAAACTTTATAGCACTTCTAGCCCAACAATCTCATGGATTTGGATCTTTAACTGTCATAAACTTTAGAAGCCAAAGATGACTGATAAAGATCCATCCTACCTCAACCAAATATGGAAATCAGCAGCGGCGGCTAAAGGGAGTGGGACTATGGGAGGTGCTGACTGCACAGAGCCTCGAAAGTTCAGGCCCCAAATTATATATATACATCATTTTTTATATAAAAAAAATATGTAAATTTTTGGATTTTGACTTCTGGGGCTTAATAGTCAATATGATGATTTATAGTATTTATTTTTTAACTAAATCGAAATCAACCTCGACGATTCATCTTAATCACTTAATTATTTCTTGTTCTTTCCACGCCAATTTTATTTCCTCATCTTTTCACTTGGCTACTGCTAGTCAAATAACGTTAATTTCTTTTTCTTCATATTTCAGAAATTTTGAGTATATTTTGAAGAATAAAAAACTAAGATACAATTGTAATGATTTATTTGTTATATTTTCATAAAAGTTCTTTAATTTTTTTAAAGTTGTATAGGACCTTCATTTAATATTTGGCACAGGACTCCCAAAATTATTGAGATGGCCCTGAAAATCAGGTAAGCTAGATTACCTCTATGTATGTGTCTTCAATAAAAAAAAGAAAAAAAAAAAGAGAAGAGTTAGTAGCTATTTTGGTAACTAAATCAACCTTAAGCAAGCCTTAAGCCAAAAAAAAAAAACTTAAGCAAGCCTGTTACATTTTGTTAAAAGGGCACAAAGCCCAATGGTAGACTTTTGAAAATGGGCCAATATCGGAAAGCCAGGTAGTACAACATTGAATAAATGGGCCTATAGCCCTTTTCAGATTCTAAAACCCAATCTAAATATACGCCGGTTTCGAGCAAAACAGAAGGCGTGTGAATCTAACTTCCAGCGGATAACTTAATTACACTAAAAGCGTTCGAGAAGCTACGCTTATGTTCTTATGAAACTACCCAAACCCAGTTTTTATTAGGGTTTTAGAGCCTCGTCCGTAACTCGGTCTCTCCGGTCTCCACCGCAAAGCTGCAAGCTTTTATTCCTCCGGTAAGCATTTTCTCCATTAATTTTCGTTCCTTTCTAATAATTATTTGAAATTATCGATTCAGTATGAAAAATATCAAAACTTTATATAGAAAAAGTTTTGATTTTTGGAGCTAGTTAGGGAGGTTGCTTTTTAAACTTAATATGTGATTTTGATTTTGATTATGATTTTGATTATTGGTGTAGTTGCTGTAGTAAGTCTTAAAAATGGCGGAAGTGGAGCCGAAGCAATTGGATTATATTCCAGAGGTTATATTAAAGAAGAGGAAGAACAATGAAGAGTGGGCAATTAGGAGGAGGCAGCAATTGGAGCAGAGAGTCAAGAAACGCAAGTCCGATAGTAATTTCATTAAGAAGCCTGAGCAGTTCATCCGAGAATATCGTGACCGGGTAGTTATCCATAGATTTCTGTATATTAATTTGTGATTAATTACTTTCTTTAAGCTAAACATGATAAATTTTTATTGAATTGTATTTAGACTAAAATTATTTGACATTCTGAATCTTTCGTGTTGTAGCTCTATATGTAGTATCATAATTAATTTACTGTGATATGTACATCATGATAAGTTTTCCTTCAACGGAGAGAAAGAGAAATTAGAGTACTTAACGACTGAATGCCTGTTAGCATAGCAAGGGCGTTGAGTTCTTTTAACAACAATGAACTTGCATTGAAGGCTGGCAATTCTCCGTGCCTTTCAAATATGTATCCTCATTTTGATTATGGCCTCGAACAAATCGCTACATTTTTTTTTCACGTTTGTCCATGAAAAGGTCCGGAAAGGAATAGCATAAAACAACTTTCCTCCTTACATTCTGATTTCTTATATGAACATAATTTCACAAATCTCGTCGGTGTTGTCTTTTTTTAAGGAGATGGATCTTGTCCAAATGAAAAGTAGAAGAAAGCAACATAAACGCAGTAGAATGACACCAGAGTCCAAGCTTCTATTTGTCATACGCATAGGAGGGTAAGTCTCTTATCCTAATTTTCTTTTTCGGTTATTTCTTGAGTTCTTCTCTCTTACTCTATTGTATTTATTTCAGAAAGAATGATATGCATCCTGAAACTCGGAAGGTTTTGCATTCTTTGAGACTCAGAAAAATCTTTAATGGGGTTTTTCTCAAGGCAAATGAACGGCTAATGGGCCTATTGCAAAAGGTGGAGCCTTATGTCGCATATGGGTATGTGAATTAGTTTTCAGTTCCTACTTCCTACTCTTTAATATACGGATATGTTTGGCGTTTGAGCTAAGTGGTCGTTTTAGTCTAGTCTATAATCACTGCTATGTCCTTTGTGACAAAGCTACAACTAGGAGAGAAAATGCCACTGCTGGTTAGCATCAAAAGATCAGTATCATTTACTGCAAAGCTTTTTTTATTGAATTTGTGGAGAAATCTTGTATATGCGTTTTAATAATTAATCTTAATTACCTGATCCCCACACAATTGGCAGATATTAACTTCATTGTTGTCCCTTTAGGTATCCCAATGTCAAGAGTATAAGGGACTTGATTTACAAGAAAGCTGTTGGGAAACTTAACAAGCAGAGAGTTCCTTTAACAGACAACAATATTATTGAGCAGGTATTTGAGATGCCTCACACTTGTTTATCATTGCTGCTTATGTTTCATTCTAATAAATGTTCTGGTAACTCTCATACCAGGCATTGGGCGAACATAATATAATCTGTTTAGAAGATGTTGTAAGTGAGATTACGACTGTGGGCAAACACTTCAAGGAGGTCACCAGTTTTCTTTGCCCTTTTGCACTCAACAAGCCAGAAAAGGCGTTGCAGGGTAAGAAGAGACGGTACAAGGATGGAGGGGATTCTGGAAATCGTGGGGATGACATCAATGAGTTACTAAGCAAGATGAATTAACACAAAGAAGCAAGTCTTTGTCCAGGAATGAGGAGAAATGAATGATAGAGATGTATTTCATGTTAGTAACTACTGGATTTAGAACAAGTTGGTGTAACATTTTATCAAATTTTGGCATGATCTCTGGTGTCTTTTGGCTTACTAGTTCTTTACATTTCGTTACCCCGTGTTCTGCGAAATTCTATGTAATTTCTCTGGTTAATTCACATCTCAATAGTAATACTCTGGACTAATGGTGTTAATACACGTACAATAATATCATTGGTGTGTACTAGTGAGTGTACTTATGAACCAAAGTAGACCTTTCATGCTTGATAACAAAGCTTTTTAACAGCATTTTATTTGTACTCTTAAAATATATAAGACATTGTTCTTTAATCAAGCAACGTTGTTTTCAAAAGTTTATTTGGAATTATCATTAATATGATTTCTATATTCATCCAAAAAGAGAAAATTATATCATTTCTATGCCTTTTAGAAACTTTATAGATCATGATGCTTGGAATTGCTAGTACATAAAGTATAGATAATTGAATTATTTTGCTTATTTCCGTTGTTAAACATATTCTAATTAAACAATTTTAATGAAAATTAAAAAAGAAATTCATATGATGCATAAAACTACTTTTTCTTTATTTAACAGAATATGACCTTTATAGAATTAACTGATATCAGAAATTACATGTGGTAGGAGAAAATCGTGAGTTTTCAAACCAGTGAGATGAGATTCTATTCCTCACAACGTAATTGGACAAAACAATATGCAGGAATATTACATAATGGATAAAAAATAAATTGGTTATACTTACCCACAAAATATTTTTAATTTTACCAACTTTGTGGCACTCAGTCTTCAACTACCCAGTGAATCCTAAACTAGAACTTGACAGTCATTTTTTATTAAGCACGACTAATATCCTCTACTCATTGCAAATCTAAGGTTTTCAACGAGCGTTTTTGCTTTGGTAAAAAAACATTTATCAACTTGGAAAATAATTTAAGATAAAAAGAATCCATTATTTTTAACAAAATAATTTCTTCCACTCGGAAATTTTAGGAAGCCCATTTAGAATATTGTTAGGCTGTTTTTTAGGCAAAAAGCCCAAATATTAGTCTCCGAGCAAACAGAACGATGGGGCATTTGAGTTCTAGGGTTTGCAGTATATATAAATGTCAGTTGAGTAAAAGAGAGAAGTTTCTCTCTACTCTACTCCCTACTCTTTCTCTCCGCCAGAAAAGCTTCGAGAGCTACAAGCAGAACGACAATGGCGACCGCGACCGCCCCCAGGCAACTCTCAACGAAAGAAGCCGACATCCAGATGATGTTGGCCGCCGAGGTTCACCTCGGTACTAAGAATTGCGATTTCCAAATGGAACGTTACGTCTTCAAGCGCCGTAACGACGGTTAGTTTCATTTCTTTTTACCTAATTTTGTGTTATTTTTCTTTGCTTGTTGATTTAGTTGTATTAGAATTGTAATTTGATCTATACTAAAAAAGTATTAAGTATCAAGGAACTGTATTTTTGTTCCCTTGCAATTTTGATGTTTGGGTTTATTATAAAAATGTATGTATTATTTCATTTATTTACTTGTTTGTTTATAAAATTGAACAAATTGAACTCTAAAGTTGTACAATTATTTAATTTAGGAAATGCATACTTCATCCCAGTATTTATTTGTGTTAACTCGGCCTCGAATAATAAGATTGAATCAATATTTAGTTTTTTTTTGTTGATGTGAAATTGTAAAAAATATGAATTTGCTTGTATTCTGGATGGTTGAATAGATATATAGTTGTTTGTTGATGTGAAAAATTATTTTTTGTTGATATTAAGTTTGGTATTATCTGTTATTTTGAAGGTATCCACATTATAAATGTTGCAAAAACTTGGGAGAAGCTTCAAATGGCTGCCAGGGCCATTGTTTCTGTTGAGAATCCACAGGACATCATTGTTCAATCTGCTAGGCCATATGGTCAGAGGGCGGTTCTGAAGTTTGCTCAATATACTGGTTGCCATGCTATTGCTGGAAGGCACACTCCTGGTACCTTTACTAATCAGCTCCAAACCTCTTTCAGTGAGCCTCGCCTTCTAATTCTCACTGACCCAAGGACTGACCACCAGGTTAATCATAATTGTTTATGATTCTTGGATGATTGTTGGTGTGACGGTATTATTTTATAAATTCTAATAATTGTTTTCTTGACCTTGTTTGCAGCCGATTAAGGAAGCTGCTTTGGGAAACATCCCCACCATTGCATTCTGTGACACTGATTCTCCTATGCGATATGTTGATATTGGCATTCCTGCCAATAACAAGGGAAAACACAGCATTGGGTGTCTTTTCTGGCTCTTGGGAAGAATGGTTCTTCAGATGCGGGGTATGATTCCCCAGGGTCACAAGTGGGATGTCATGGTAAACCAACTTTTCTAATATTGTCCTACATATATTCCAATTAGGGTTTAAGCCCAGCTGTATGATTTTAATATTAAGAAATCATTGACATGCTTTGCCGTTATCTGATTACAAACGTTCCTTCATTTCCTCCTTTTGCAGGTTGATCTCTTCTTCTACAGGGAGCCTGAGGAGGCTAAGGAAAAGCAAGATGATGAGGCTCCTGCTCTCCCAGATTATGCTGATTACTCTGCCGGAGCGCTTGGTGGTGTTGATACATGGGGGGCTACCGGAGGTATTCCAGACGGGGATTGGGGTAATTTGGGTGGAACACAACCTGCTATCCCAGCTGTTGCTCCTGCTATTTGGGCTCCTGATGCTGGTTAGATTTCTCCCTCTAAATGTGCAAGAAGTCTTTTTCTGTTTACAACTTAATGCATGTCTTCATTTATTTTTGTTTGTCACTCTGATTGTGTTTGATCCTTATCAGTCCCTGCCCTAATAAAAATCCTTATTTTGTTATTTTATGTGAACGTAGTAATTGATTTTAGGAATATCACAGCCTACGATGCTCTGCCTCATTTCATATCCTTAGTTCTGAAATCGTCGTGTGGGTATTGAAATTTATCCAATTTTATTGTTTTAGGTGTACCCGCATTGGTTTCTAATCCATTGGGTTCTAGTTTGTTTGTTTCTCTATTCCATGATTTTGTGAGCAGGCTACTATAGGTGTTCTTCAATAATTTGTATTTGTCAAGCTTCCTGCTGTTTTATTTATCTCATAATCTTTAATTTTATGTTAACGTTTAGGTGTCGTTTCTGGTGATGGTGGTTGGGAAGAAACAGCACCACCGCCAATGGCAGCTCCTGGAGTTCCCGTCTTACCTCCTGCTGCTGAACCTGGGTGGAACCAGAATGAAGCTGTTTAAGCATGCTATTTCTTGATAAACTCTTTTTTACCATCTTCTTTTTCATGAGCTTGGGTAGTAGTTTGAACATCATCTATTCTTGAACCAAGTCTTATTTATTTTTGTAGCAAATCCTTGGGTAAAATCAATTTTGTCTTTGATAAAGTTGCGATGTTTACATTTTGTGAGGGGAAACAAAGAGGTTTAGATATTTTGCTAAGAACCTAATCAAACCGATGTCGAGCTTTGTATTATGTATTCAAATGAGTTTTGGAAAGTTTGAATTTGTTCTACCTAATTGTTTTACTATCACTATCCATATGCGGTTTTCCTAGTATTTTTGTAGCCTTGCTGTTAAAATGTATTCATTAGTTCATGGTGAAACTATTCTTTCCAGTTTTTTTTCCTTTCCCGTTTAATGCATTTGATTGCAAGTGAGAAAAATGGCATTGGTAATAATCGAAAAGCAAAATGAAATTGATGAATTTTGAAAGAAGACTAGAAAATAGCTGCTTATAATTTTGTTCATTCATATGTGCTAATATCATAATTTTCTCTTGTTGATCTTAAAACTTTGTCCCTCGAGCTATACATTCGATTAATGATTCATGAGATTAACAATATTATGTTTTACTCTTAATTTGAAACTCTGAGGGGGGAATGTAAGGATCATCATCTTCTGAAACTAGGTGCTGCTGAAGGGTTTTCCCTAGCCTTATCATCTTGATCATCAGGTAACTTCACGGCGGTGTAAACTCCGGCTCCGGCTAGTGCTCCGAGTATGGGTGCAGTCAGGTAAACCCATATGCCCTTAAAGTTGTTTGCTGCCATTGCTGGCCCTAGTGTTCTCACTGGATTCATTGAACCTCCTGTTGCTGGTCTGTATTATTCATTTCATAATACCAAAAACAAAGATATCAATTTCTCATGTAAAGTTTCCACTACAAATGTCAAGAAAGAAACGCTACCACAGTTGTCGAGTACTTTCGATTTTGACTAATAGTACTGGTATAATAGCTTCTTTTTTTTTTTTTTTATATATAATAAAAAGAATACCGTTTTATAAAATTTGGATGAGTTACAAATATGCTGAAGTGAGTCCTGTTCGATTTTTATTTTTATTTTTTTACTTATTTTCAAGGCAATTGACTATCTCAATTAAGATTCTGGACAAATTGACTGGCCGGACATAAGACGGTGCAGAATGACCATGAAGGTCTCAAATTGATTTTACATCCTAAAGTACTTTTGTAATCGATTGAATACATAATTATCATTAATTAAGTTTATTATCAATTAATCTCTTAATTTTCACTCAGGTAATAGTGTGATGGTTGAGTGTGTTAGACTCGCAGTTTAAGAGATCGGGAATCAAACTTTGAAAAAGTAAAAAATCACTTCATTTTTAAATAATAATTATTCCTACTAATTAATTCAATATAAAAGGGAGGAAAAAAAGGTGATAAAAATGATTCCTAGTTCATGTATGTAGTAGTGGTCCATCAAACTCAATAAAATTGTATTTTAATCACTCTCTAGAACTATAAAGTTACTTTCTGTTTTGTTTTGACGTTTCCTTCTTGTAACAAGGGAAGAGCATGGCCCTAGAGCAAAAAGTTTGGGTGTTGAGATATACTTCTTTAATACTATTACTGGCAGTGGTTGATCAATTTAATTTGACATCTACTTATTTAAATCGGTGAATAATTATTTTCAATTGTTAGGTTTTAAATTAATGTTTAAAATTGTATTAACATGTATTAAGAAGACTTTATCTCATAATCATCACCGGAATCAGTTTTAGAGATGAAAAGAAATGGAAGATTACCCAGCTATGAGTATGTTCAGCATGACTGTCGCTCCGACTGCAATTCCGGCAAGCTCTCCCACCTGCAGCAAAGTGATAGAAATCACATTGATCATATGGACTTTTTTTTTTTTGAAACTTGAGCTAAAGACATACTTCCTCCGTTTCATAATAGATATTTTTTTAGACTCTCATTTAAATTTTAAAATAAAGACACTTTTCTAAAATTACTTTTATCCATATTATAGAATAAAAGGATAAAGAGAATTTAGGTGGTAAGATTCCTTGGATCTCCTCTAACTTTCCCCTTTTTAGTTTGCACATGTTAAAAACTTTAGTCAGTGAGTAAGCAAAATTAGAATGTGATAAATAACATGGCCAACTTGCCAAATGAATTGTCGTATCGAAATCTGGGACTACTAGAGTTGCCATCTTTTACCATTATTGGTCCTAACAAATGAATAAATTATTAAGTTACTATATGATCTTGTATGGTCTAAAATTATTTAATTGTTTTACCATTGAAGACTTGCTTTTTTTAATGACGAAGCAGTACAAAAATGATTGCTGTATGTTAAATACTACCAATTGATTTGAACCTGCGTTATTTTATAATTATAGAACTAACATAAGTATGATGGCGAAAAATACTTAAAAAGAAATAGTAAGCTTAGCTTACAGCTCTGGTGTCGGTGGCGACAGCAGTAACAACAAACATGAGATTGAAAGTAATGATGAACTCTAACACAAAAGCCTGACCATATCCAACGGATGGAACTGTAACTCCTCCTCCCATTATAGGATGGAAAATTCCCTTTAGCAGAAATGCAGCACATATAGATGCCAATATTTGTGCTACTATGTATGCCGGTACCTACCTCAACAATAACATAACTCGTTAATTAAGTCACCAATAATTTAAGTCGCAAAATTTAAATTTATTTTTTTACATGTTTCCAAGGGAAGTGCTTGAGAGCAGCAAAGGCAATGGTGAGTGATGGATTGAGATGGGCTCCTGAGATGTGACCAGTTGCAAGTATGACTATCATAACAGCAAGCCCACTTGATCCAGTAAGGCCTATAAGTGTTTCTGTCCCTCCACTCTTTTGGTTCACTATGGCTGTTGCTGTCCCTGCAAATATTAGTATCAGTGTGCCTATGAACTCAGCTCCCACCTGACGACAAATATTCAGTAAGACGAATTATAAAGAAACATATATCTATTGTGGACTGTAAAACAGAAACGGATATCGATCAAGTGTTAGACCTTTCTGGCGAGTGAAACAGGAGGGGAAGGCAATGTGCATGAAACAGGGGGTAAAGAGCCTTCTTCTAAAGCCCAAGCTTCAACAGTGAAGCAATTGCAGCTTTTAAGAAGGGATTTCTTGTATTTGTTAGTAGTTTTTTCAGATTTGAAAGCACCAAAGAGAGGAGCACCAGGAGTGCCTGGAGTTGCAGGTGTAGAAGGGGCTGATGGGATCTCTTCAGTTTCCATTATTTAATAAGTAGTAAACAAAAAAGAGAGAGCAAGAGAAGCTATTTTTTTGCACTATACTTTGTCTTTGTTATTACTTACATGGACATGGGGTGGGGGATGATGAGGAATTGAGATCTCATGACATTTTTTATACTGGTTTCTAGATAGTTGACTTATAGAATCCAAAGGGAAAAAGAGATTATGATTAAAGTAAAAGAAATAAGTTAGTGGATGGAATTGAAATGCAAGAAGAAGAAAAAATAAAGTCGTTTGGAAAAAAAATGTTAAATTAACCATTTGTTAGGCGTATTGGATGGATTCCATGAGTTCAAATTTTGAAAGATGTTACGTGTGGAGGAATTTCATAAAATTAAATACACGGTTCAATAGTAAAAGATTTGGAATTTGTTGAAAGTAAATTGATAATATCAAAATAATGTACATATTCCATTTGATTGTAGTGTTATGTTAAAAGAGTTTTTAAGTCGGACATTAAAAGTGAAACAACTCGACTTACCAAATGACAAACACTCTAAATATATTATATAAAAAAAAAGGGTTTTTGAATCGGGACATAGGCTATGGTTTTGTGTCCCTCCCCACTTGATTTTGTATTTTAAATGAACGTCCTGCAATCAATTATTGTTAAGACCATTGTCTCTCTGGCTATAAACGATTCGTAGAGAAAGAAAGAAAATCAATGGTAGTTGAATTGGCTGGAAACTATCTATTACTATTTCAATCCCCCTTTTTTCCTTTAAGGTATAGTATGCAACACTGAAGAATTATTCCTGAAAACGATGGATGTAAAGTAAACATATTTTTGTCAAGTGATCGTAGCTTAGTTGGTCAATCTTGCAACTTCTTAGGCTTATTCAGGGTTAAAGAAAACATCTTAAAAGCAACTAATATTACACATTTGTAAAATTTCTTATGAAAAAATTACAGTGTTATTAGATTTCAACTGTATTAGTCAGGTCAAATAAATAATAGCATTTAAAAAAAAATAACCACATTATTTGTGATCATTGATGGTAATGCAAAAAGAAAAGAAGGGTTAGATGCGTCTGCTAAGATCTCCTTTTCATCATTTTTAATTAAAGCATCTTATTACCAACTATAGTAAATTTTGTTTTTGTTGAAACTCTTCTTACCTCGTCATTTTTGCACCACATGCATGATTCCAAAAGTCAAATATCATATTAATTAATGATAATAATGATGCGAGTGTGGAATGAGGTCTCTCTATTACTCATATTTAATAATATTGGTTTGCAATAACAAATTTGGACGCGACAAGTTCAATTTACGCATTAGAAATTGCTAGATAGTAAAAAAAATTATCACTTTTATAGCACACTGTGACAAGTTTCACCATTCACCTATAGTTACTATGAAGGAAGATTTACAAAATACTTTTGTCTTTGACTCACTCCTCATACTTGATTATGCTAGTGCACTACTCATAAATTTGACAGTATCTACTGACAATAACAATTTTCGCTATAATTAAAATAGATATTCGCAAATAATCTTAAACATTTAAGTTATACTTATATATCATTCACACTTTTTATACCTAGTGAAAAATATCGTAGTAAAATGAGGCTATTGGCCTTGTCACATTATATAGTATGCTGAATTTTCCATACTTTGATCGGTTTTTTCAGATAGATAAAACTTATCACTAACAGATTCTTCAAATAGAACGGGGAAGGTCACTTCCTGGATCATCACCATCTGATTGACAAGAAGTATATGGCTAATATTTGAAGCCATAATACATGAAATTGAGAAAGAACATATGGGAAGGAAGGTATAATAAAAAAAACACAAAAGCATAATCCCACTGAGGAATATTTTCAAACAGGTGGTTAACCGTCCATAATCCTTTCCAATCTCAAGCATTCATAGGGGTGTCTGGGACCAAATCCGTTCTGTTCAATTTGAAAAAAATGTGAGCTGAAAAGTAATGCTTTGCTCAGCCTATATAAAGTCGATAACCAAATAATATTATTATTATTATAAAGTTCACAATAAAATATGAATTGAGCATAAATTTGAAGTGCGTAAATTTATTCATTTTTAGTGAATTGCGCATAAATTATGAGAAGCTCAGCTCAACATCCCATTGATATACTAAATACTTTTCTTCAAAATAATAATGAAATGAAAACAAAAAGGGTCGGCAAAGAAACAAAGACAAATTAAGTTGATGAAATGGCCATTTCAAAGATAATCGATCTCATCTCATTGGAACAAATGTAGGAAGATTGATTCACATAGGCCTATATTATATAGAGTTTGACCAGTATTCATTCATAATTCACATGTTATAAGGCAGGGGCGGATCCAGGATTGAAATTTAAGGTGTTCTCTCAACAATTTAGGGGGAACCTACAAATTTCGTTGCATATTAGACAATTTAGGATTGAAATTTAGGGTGGTCCCTCAACAATTTAGGGTGGAAATTAAACTTGTTTCTTTGATCTTGGGTGATTCTGGACATACTTTGACCGACCCTTGGAAGGAAGGTATTGTATTTTTGCATCCCACTACATCTTATCTCTTAGTCAAGGCAGAGGGAATCCACAATTTATGGTTGTGTTTGTTCTAAGTTTCATTTTCATTTCAAATCAAAACTTGTTTTGGTCGTGTAGCTCTTCCTATAGTGTCATGGCTTTTGGAGAACAAAGCTAAAACCTCTATAGTTGGCGTGCTAAGAGCATGGCTATAGCTTGAGAATCTGGCAAAAAATCATCTGTCCCCGTGTATGTCATCATTCTTGTAATCAACCAATCATAATTTATGTGTATATATAATTGGAAAAAATATCCACCTAGAAAATTTTGATTAGTTAAGTACAGAAATAAGGACATACACGGGAACAGACAATTTTCACCCAGAGAATCCGAGGCTTTAGACCAAATGTTTCGGAAGCCTAACTTGATTAATAAAATAAAATAATCAGGCGTCTATTTTGATTTCTAATATTTCACTTTCAATAGATAATATTGTTAATTCATTTAATCGATCTTATTTGGTACTAAATGTGATTTAATCAAATTTGATTTTAAAATACTTCTTTCAGCAAATAGCAAACGTTAGACATATTATCAAACAATGAATCTTCTTCTTTTTTTTGTGAAAGAAAATTTGGATGGGTTTGGCTTGGGTCACTACCACGGAACAGGGCAGGCCCTAGGGACCATATGTCACTTACAATGGTACTTACAAATCGTTCACTCACATATCTTTCAATTGGGAATGGGTCGGGGCGAACATCCTTAATCCCCCAGTTGGGGATTGGGCAAAAGCGGAGATTCCAAATTCCGGTCGGAGTGGGGATAGAGATTGGTTTGGTTTGGTCTCACTTTTGGCGGGAAATGCCCAATTTCTTTGCCTCTAAAATAGGCGGAAAAAATTCAAATTCAAATTTTTTTTTTTTTAAATAAACGTCCAAATCCAAATTTTGGCCTCAAAAATTTGGAATTTGAACATCTCCCGACAATTTTAGAGGCCAAAATTTGGAATTGAACGATTATTTGAAGAAAAAAAAATTGAATTTGAATTTCTCCCGTCTATTTTAGAGGCCAAAATATTGAAGCATTCTGTCGTGGACCTGGGCCACCAAGTGGTCATGGACCACTTGGTCCACATTCAGCCACATTACAGTTTTGATTAAAATAATAAAAACAGGTGAGACCTTATAAATTTTTTTTTTTAATCAAAAGAGGTGATGTGGTTAATTCTGGACCAAGTGGTCCACAACCCCACATATAGCCCAGGTCTATATCAGAATTTTTCCAAAATATTGGGCATTTCCCACAAAAAATGAGACCAAACCAAACCAATCTCAAGCCAAACTCAATCTAATCTCACCCTAAATTTGTACCCGGAGGCTGGAGCAGGGATAGAAATGGTAGACAGAGGCCGGATTATATGGTTCGCCATCCCTACCATAAACCCATACAGAGCTCCCACCTGCCCCGTTCCCATCCCTTCAAGCATATACCCATACGGAGCAGTCACCACTGCTCCAAAAAAAACACCCATATTTTCATGGTTATAAGATTATACTCCCTACATTCCCATTTAATTGCCTGTTTAAAGTTTTATTATTAGTTGTCAACAATTTATTACAATTGTACCATCAATATTTTTTTTATTTGCTGCCTCTGTCATTCCTATTTTTTATTTTCTTTTCTTATGTTATAGAAGTGAGAGAGAGGGGTAATAATAAATTTTTTGATGAAAATGACAAATTCATTAATTTTATAAAATTATCTAAAGAATCTTATATTTAGGAATGGAGGGAGTATTGATAAAAGATTTTTGTAGAAATTCATATCAAACCGGCCAAAATCCCTTCTAAATTCCAACCGCTCAATGAGGCAAATAATCGTCTGTACTCGTCTATGTACCCATTCATATATCCAACACAGAACAATTCACCGTGTGTATATGTAAATAAAAATAAATAATCACATGGACAAATCTTATTAGTTGAGCACATGAATGGGTATATAGACGGGTACAGACGATTTTCACTGATGGCTAAAATCCGATATTTTAAGAAAGGAAAATTATGGTTTTAAACTAGGGTAATATGCAATAAATGGCCCTAACTTATTTCCAGATTTTAAATGTTGGGACAAAAAAATTATTTTGGCGGAAATTAGCCATCAATTTTTTACGGACTGCAAAAGTATGACTCAGTCGAGTTTTCAGATCAAAATTTCAAATTTTCCAGCTTGAAATTACAAAAAGACACAAGGATCCCTTATATTAGCCCGACCCGACCCGTTGTGCTCAAACAAACCGACCCAACTCGTTCTTGCAAACTTAATCTTCTCCGAACGATAACTTATTTCGGTCATCTTCTTCTGCGACAGAAAAATTTCTAAATTTTTTTAACCATCACAGAAAATTTTCTAAAAATTCTTGACTTTGTTTATTAAGGGGGGTGTATTCAATCCGGATTTTAAAAGATTTTAACTGATTTTTAAAAGTCTATGGATTTTGCTGAATTTATGGATTGTTTTAACTCTATGCAGAGTTTGTGCAGAGTCTATCAGATTTTATTAGATTGATAATAGTCTTTGATTTATAAAGTCTATAGATTATTTGAATAGCACCAAAAAATAAAGAACATATTGATTCAGTGGTGTATTATACAGATCCAAAGGTGTTGAATTTCCAAAGTCAACATATGCTTATCAATCATTTTTTTTGGAATTAAATCATTTTGTTAAAAATTTTAAAAAAGTTTGGCAATAGTCTTTGATTTTTTTTTAGATTACGTATGCTATGACTTTTTTGATTTATTTGTTCAAGGTTTGTATAATTTACTTACTTGTATTTTTTTCTTTGGTTTCATTAAGATATGTTTTGTGATAAGTTTTGTTTGAACTTTTTTTTTCTCTTTGATTATCTATTTCAGGAAAATGAAATTCATGTTTGAAAAATATAAATTTTTGGTTAAATAGAGAACAAAATTGTTTGCTTTCTTTAATTTCTATTTGAAGATGATCAAGAAGAAAATTGGTTGGATATTATGACTTCTTTTTTGGAAATAAACATTTCATATTGAGTTTTCTAACGAAGTTAAAAAAAATCTCATTTTTTTTTTTGTAGTTTGAATTATTTCTTTGTTTTTCTTATAATTTTATAGAAATGAGATTACTGAAAAAATTGTAATCTAAGATAAAATTATCAAATACACTCTAATTTTAATATTAATGAGAGAAAATCAAAATCTTGAAAAAAAAAGAAGAGATTTCACCATACACATTTAAACCTATGAAATCCATCAAAATACTACCTTGAATGAAATCTATGAGAATCTATAGAGTTTTGAATACATACTAAATTTTAATGGACTTTTTAAAATCTAAATTGAATACCTCTAGATTTCATTGAAGTTTTTAAAATCCAAATTGAATACCTATAGACTTTAAAACTCCTTAAAAATCCTATAGATTCTACATTGAATACACCCCCCTAAATCTCTTCCTCTCGCATCCCTTCGACTTCATCTTCCTCCACCGCCGCCACCATTAAATCTCTTTTCTCTTCTTCAAAGCCTCTACCTTCATTTCTTCAACACCACCATCTTAAATCTTCGTTACCCTAGAAAAAAATTTCAATTTTTTGTCTATTTTTTTTTTCTTTCAAGAATTGATTTAATCTGGAAACCCATCAGAAAATAGAATAGCCCAACAGCTAAAGAAGATATCTTGCCTCAATAATATGGGACTTTTCCTGCTAACAAATTCAATTTCAGAAAAACCCATTTTGGCATGGAGCTTAAGGAACATGATGATGATTTGGGGTAATTTGGGTAATAATTGGGGGATTCTTGAAATTGGGTTTCCAAATGAAGGAGTCAATCATCTTTCGTCATTGGTGCTATGGGAAAGAAGAAAACAATGACAATTCGGATAATTCCAATTCCAATTCGGAAATTTCATATCTTCGCTAATTTGTGAAAAATTGGGGTGGAATTTTCTTGAGTTTTTGGAGAAGTTTATATCATACTGTACTGGAGGGGATGAAAATTTGATAGGGAAATCAGAATTATTGGAAAATCTGAATTAGGGGTTCTTCAATTTGTGATTTGGGATAGTTAAGGTATTCATTAGATCATCGATGGCTGGAATTGGTACTTTGTTAAGGGGGAAGTTATGAAATTTATGGCTGTGGGGGGAAGAGAATGGGGTGGTGCGGCTAACGGGGAGGGGAGGGGATGGGTGGAGTGATGGTGGTTGATGAAGACGGTGGTGGCGTAGAGAGAGGAAGGGAGGGGAGTTGGGTGGTGGTCGGCGGTTGGAGGGGATGATAATGTTTGTCAACTTTTTTTGGACGATTGACGTGCAGGCTGCACGAGGGATTTATTTCAATTTTTGCCCAGAATTTCCACCGGTGGCCCTGTTTCGCTACCCGTAAACAATTAATGGCTAATTTCGCTAAAATAATTATTTTGCCTCAACATTTAAAATTTAAAAATAATTAAGGACTATTTAATGCATATTACCCTTTAAACTATACACTGCCTTAGGATTCTTAAACGTTTTAACGTCCCCAGGTCTTCAAATAATGGGCCTCAAGGTCTTTCTGGCTCATATTTTAGTACAATTATGTAGAACAATAATGAAATTAGTCCATATATGTAAACATCAAGTCAGTGGATTTAGACTCGTGACATAACCTCCATGCATAATAATTTCATTAATGTACTAGACCATATAGTAGGAGAAATACTATCCAGAGTCCAATAACATCTGGTGTTAAAGTTCCCCGTATAATATTCATAAAAAAAAAGGAAAAATAATTCCCATCATCCTCAAAGTATTTACCAATTCAAGATAAAATCCTTAATGTTTTTTTACTTCATGTTAGATCCCAGAACAAATTTGGTACATGTTAAGTTGTCTCACCACTATTGTCCGCGGCGGTTTCCGGCCAATAGTAGTCATTTTCCGGCTAATTTTGACCGGAAACCACCGCGGACAATTGTTGTGGGACTACTTAGCAGTCCCGAAATATGTTCTAGGACCTACCAGAAAGTAAAAAAAACTTGTAGGATCTTATTGGTAAATAGTTTGAGGATGATCCAGTCATTTTCCAAGTTTCTCACATAATAGAGTAACGTCGAAAAATACTAACAAAGTACTTCTTCAATACTGCAAACAGACTGCAGTTAACAAAAGTAGGCTCATAAATCCAGGTTATGAATCAAACGAAACTGAACCAGTAGCTAGCTCTTCTATCCGTACCTTTGATGCGCAAGGAAACACCAGAATTGAGAATCCAGCATGAACTCCTCAACTTGCGGTTGCACACAAGAGTGGCAGATTGTTGGCACAATGATGATCAGAGACAGCGATAGCATTATTGAAAGCACTGAAAAGTCTATCTGGATATTCAAGCTGCATTTTCCAATATAGAGACCGCGTGAAGAGAGACAAGGCATATCATTACAAAGGAAAATTACGTAATATAATGAAAATGTCACTGAAAGATACAAGCGATCCTCAAATGATTTTGAATCCCATCTTGTTTTACTGAATCAGTTTCATAAATTGGCAAAAGGCTCATTATTCTACTGGAAAGCAAAAGAGGAACACTAACAATGTTCATACATATATCAATTAACTAAAAACAA
The DNA here is from genome assembly GCA_026122235.1 of Vinca minor. Lineage (NCBI taxonomy): Eukaryota > Viridiplantae > Streptophyta > Magnoliopsida > Gentianales > Apocynaceae > Vinca > Vinca minor. The sequence continues at coordinate 6,287,045 of JAOCZM010000246.1, read as the reverse complement.
GTAAATAGATCGGATAAAGGGTAGGGAGGATATGTCAGCAATATAGCAAATTGATAACCTGTTCATAGCAAATTGCATCCCCGTCTTCATTAAAGCGTATCCTATATCCACACAAAATCATTCAGTAAAAAGCTCCAGAAGCAGAAAGTAGACTCCACAAGAAATGGAACTGAAGGAGGAGACAAAGATGCAGTAAGTAGTAACAGAAATAACAAGAAACACAATGATCTAGAAAATATGAAGATAAAAGAAGCGAGCAGCTTAGGCGAACATGATATTTTATGAATTAAACATCTATTATATCTTAAAAGTTACAAAGAAGTACAAGTAAATAAACATCTATCCTTTAAATTTCTTTTCAGACATTCTCATTAATTTTTTTTTCTCTTAATTTTTCTTAATGCATATTCTGTCCACCTTCTACACCTAAACCATACAACACACCGGCATACTTCTCAAGTGAGCCACTAAAGAAATTCTCTTTCAACTTCCTGAATGTACAAGCTGTGAGCAAGCTATCGGAACCCGCTTGGTGACAAACACCAACTCTCTCGACGTCCAAGAGCTCTGCTAGCTTATTCAATCCACCGTGGAGGCTATTGCAGAACTTCATCAGATGCTTAATGTCGTAGATAACCGGAAAGTAAATATTGATCAATTCAAAGAACCCCGATTGTGTATCGGGCAAGTTCTGGCATGCCAAGAGCTTAAGCAAATAACCGAAATCATATCCACTATGAAATGTAACCCAATAAACATTGTCATTCAAAACAATCCCGGATGACATCAAGAGCTCTCCAAAATGTTTAGCATCAATACCCTTCTCATTGTTTTTCATGAACTCAATACCACTCTGCCGCAACAATTCAATTGAGTCATTCGCGAAAACATCTTCATTCAGATTAAATTCACGGAAATTAAACTGCCAGATACAACATTTATCCGTTCCACATCTTGGCAGATTGCCCTTTTCATCCGAAAATGTAAGGCCTAACTGGATTAACTTCAACAAGTCAACATTATCCTTTAAAGTTTGATAGTGGTAATCAGTATTCGTCTTGAAATTCCCCACAGGCCGAAGCACAATGCCCGGAAACTCGGTGTCCATAGCTATATACGGATATTCATCCACAATCTCTCGAATCAACGCAAATTCTTCCTCCAGATTGTCATTCCAAACCTCCCGAATTCGAACAGAATCGCTTTTTGGCAAAAGTGACATCTCTTATAAAGGAACCCACAATTCTCCCACTTTATTTCAATCACAATCTACAATTCATCAAAAACCAAACAACAAAAATCAGCTAAATATACAAAACAAACATCAAGAACAATCACACAAATTCATCTACCCCCAGCTCCCTCAACTACAGCAATAAAAATCTCATCTTGACATATCCAAACCAAAAGAAAAAAGGGAAAATAGAATCAAAACAGGTCAAATTACATAGATTCTTACCTTCCAATCAATAAAGATTTAAACTTTGAATCTTAAAACAGAACTATGTGGGAGAAGCATCAAAATCTGATGCAGATCTGCAAGAAAATCAAAACCCAATATACAATTAAACATCTAGAACCTTCTGGAGCAATAAAAATACAATCTTGGTAAATCCAAAAACAAAAAAAAAAAGATGATCATAACATAAATAATCTTACCTCCAATGAATAAAGATTCAAACTTTGAACCATAAATTAGTAATTGGAAACGAAGATGATGAAAGTTACGAATTGTCTCCTTTCCTTTATAAAATCTTCCTTTATATACCATAACCACAAAGGTATAAAGGGACCTTAGTCAGAAGCCCAGAAATGGAAGATGTAAAGGCGGCTGATGAGAGATAAGGAGATGATGATGATGTAATTTTAGGGCAAGAAAACATAAATGAATAATGATGTAATAATATTTTTTGTTTTTTTTCTTTTGCTTTTACAGAGAGACACAGGGAAGGTTCTTTGGAAATTGACCGTGGCTGGCGGACCCCCCTTCAGCAAAGAATGAAGGAAGGGCCCTAGAATGGTTTTATAAAAATAACATGAAAAAAATTTCTCCAAATTTACTTATTTCTAGCTACATTTCTGGCCTTTCTCCAAAAAAAAACTACATTTTCTTGCCAAGAAAAAAATGAAGAGGTCGAGAGAAAAACACAATCCAAGAAGATATTTGGAGGCTTCTTTTTTTCTTGTTTTTATTTTGAAAGAATGATATTTTGAGATTAAAAATGACAATTTTGCTCGACATCATCATCAATTATAGGATATGGATATTTTATTTTATTTATTGAGAAAAAAAAATTAAAAGATCGAAGGTTTTTGTTAATAGTAAGGGACCAACCAAGAAAGTCTTTATCAAGATTTGTATGGTCATTGGTTGCTGATAAAGATGTTGGTATACGTCATTGATTGACAGAGATATCAGGATTTTAACTCTTTTATTTTTTTGAAAAGAGAACTTTTAATATTTTTGTGGGACTTCATGATCACGAAAAATGATACTCCCTCCGTCCCATTTTGTTTGTCCAACTTTGGAATTCTCACTTTTTAAGGGGACATATTAATTGCTAGTTCTAAATCATTCCCAAGAAGTTTTTTTCCCAAACTACCATTGAGTGTAGTTCCAATATATGCAACAATTATTATTTTTATGAGGGTATTTTGGAGAATTTAGTAAAATTACCCTATTAAATGCAATACTTAAAAAGGAAATTGGACATAATTTTGGGACAACCCAAAATGGGACAGAGGGAGTAGTAATATCTTTTACATAGGAAAATTCTGATATAGACCTTTCTTACCACTTGGTCATATACCACTTGATCCAGAATTAACCACATCACCTCCTTTGATTAAAAAAAAAATTCTCATAAGGCCCCACCTGTTTTTATTATTTTAATCAAAATTGTAATGTGGCTGAATATGGACCAAGTGGTAGGCCAGATCCATATCAGAATTATTCTTTTACATAAGTTATAGATATAGAATGATTTTGAAACTCATTTTGGACCTTGACTTGAAAAAGTTATTGGGTTACGAGACAATGGTTAAATCCGTAAATGGATGATCATTGACTCAGTGACATCATAAATATTAAATAAATAAATGATAGTATATAATTATTAATAATTTAATACTATATAATTCACTAGCCAGAATGCTACTCCATTCAGAAATATAATAATCAATAACAATTTACTAGTTTGACAATTTAATGTTTGCCATTCATCAAAATACGTGTAAATTAGAAAAGAGTTTGACCAAATCAGAAATTCACTCACAAAATTGGCATCTTACAACATAAATCTAACAAAATTATGTATTGGGTATAAATTAAAACATATTAACTACTCAATTGTATTATAATTACGAAAAAATAATTTTTTGATCATTTTAGAGAGCTGACCGGTACACTAAATTACTAGGTCACCGGTCCGATTGGCCGGGCCAAATGGATTTTGCAAAAGAAAATGGTGTTTAGACCCTATAAGAATCTAATTAAAAGGACTCATCCAATGCAATAATGACCCCAATTTGGATCTCCATTTGATGAGTTTAAGTCCAGACCCAACATTTTGAACCTCAGTGGTTCCAATTGACAGCCCTACTCCCAGACAACAGGTTATTGGGGACAAAAACAAAAAAGCATCGGACTAAGCCCATCAAAAGCTCCGAAAATAAATTCCTTTTGGGCCAAGCAATTTTTCTTCCGAACTATTCAAAACTTAACGGACACTTACATTTCCAAAGTGGGCCTTATCTCAAAAAAGAAAAGTGGGGATAATTTAGTAAATTCACAGTGCGTTGTTAGGGTTTAGGGTTTCGATGATATAAGAATCGTAGTTTCACCCATCGTCCCCATTCTGCTGCTCTTTGCTTCTAGCTCTAGCTCTAGCTCTAGCTCTCTAGTTCTCGCAACTCTTCTTCATCTACTCAGGTTCTATCCAAAGCTCAATCTTATATTTAATCTGTTTTTCTATTGTATTTGTTTTATGAAACCACAATTTTCGTAGATTTTAATCCATGAAATTGATGATCATTGAAGATTATGTAATAATTAATTGACGGATTTGTATTTTTTGTTGTGTAATATGTTTCAGTGTTATTGTTTTGCTGCGATTAATTAGTTTATTTGAAATTTGATTTTTTTTTTTTATGATTAATTTGAGATAGTGACTGTAATCTCCAGGAGAGGTTTGATTTAGTTAATTTAATGTTGTAAAATAGTCTATAAATTATAATTACAGCATCTGCTTGCTCAGTTATGTGTTTGTAGACCTGTTAGATTTCACTAGATAGTTGGTTTGACAGAGTATGTTCTTTTATCACTGTGAAAATGTTTCCTGTTAATAATTTTTTGGCGATGACGATTCTAGTATTATACTCTTTTCGTCCCTAATTGAATGTTAGGAGAGCTAATTTTACTGAGTTCGATTAATTACTGGACTTTGTGGAAACTGCATGTTTTGTTTTACGTTAATTTTTATCCACTGAGCTTTGTAATAGTGTTTACTGCGCTTAATGTTTATTTCCATGCTAGGAATTATAGCCTTTTTTTCATTTTTGTTCAGTACCTTAACTGTTTGAATGTTATTTTTCAGGCTTTTGAATTGAAAGAGTTGCCAACAAGAAGACAAGATGTCGGGGTATGTTGACCAACTTAGCTTACATTGTTTTCTAAGTCATTTTCCTCTGTCTCAGAAGATGTATTTGTTTGACCTTTTGATCATTTCACTTCTTAATCTATATGTTCAAGGTTGCATTAGATTTCCATTTGCTTTTTTAAATTTGGGTTGTTTTGATATGTTTCAATGTGCTTGTTATTCTTTTGTGGAAGGTTTTTGGTGCTTTGATCAATTTGCTTATGTTACATAAGATTTTATTGTTTGTCTGAATATATAGGCAATTAGACTTTTTTTTGTATACAAGCCCTTTTAGGTTTTTTCCCTGTTTTTATTCAGTTGTTTCTCTTTCGAGAATTTTTCCTTCAGTAGTGTCTTTTTCTAGAATTTTGGTGACTTTCTTCCTTGTGAAGATGCACATGTATATTTTGTTTTTCCATAATTCTTCCCTGTGAAGATAAGCATGTATATTTTTTCTTCTAGAATTCTTCCCTATGAAATGCACTAATTTTTTGCAGTGTTGCAAAACTCGGCCTAGTCGGCCGATTAGCCGGCGACTAGTCGGTAGTCGGCCGGTGGCCGCCTAGAAATCCAAAAAATCGGACAAAAAATCGGGTCTTTGAAAAAAGTTGGTCAAAATTCCGACTAGTCACTCAAAAGTCCGATCTAGTCGGTCAAAATTCCGACTAGTCGGTCAAAAGTCCGATGGTGATGGAGTAGCCGCGGGAGAAGAGCAGCGAGCGGAGGAAAAAAGGGAAAAGAAAGAAGAAAAAAGAAGAAAGAAAACCTTACCTCGCGGGAGAAGGAGACCGACCGGCGATGGAGGAAGAGAGGAAAGAAAGAAGACGAAGAAAATGAAAGAAGAGAGGGGAGAAGAAAGGGAAGAGGGGAGAAGAGAGGGCGGCGGCGGTGAGAGGGAGAAAGAGGGCGGCGGAACGCCGGAGGCAAAGAAGATGGGGAGCCACGGCTGTGAGAGGGAGAAAGGAGGAGGAGAGAAATGAAAAGTGGGCTAGGGTTGTCTCTTAGGAGACATTATATACCCAGCACTAAATGTGCAATTAAAGTATTAGCACATAAGATCCTATAAAAATAATTATGTTACAAACAAGTCTTAAATACCCTAAATTTAGAAATAAATTGTATTTAAAGTCCGAAATTACTTTTAAAAATTATATTTTAGACCTCAAACTTTATATTTTATATTACAAACAAGTCATAAATGACCTACTTTATATTTTTAATATTTAATTAGACCATAAATATAAAAGAAAACATTTTCGAAAATGATTAAAATAAAATATATTTAATATTTAGGGTCCCCGACTACTCCCAGACTAGGCCGACTAGTCGCTAGTCCCCTGTCTGCCGACCGACTAGCGACTTTTGCAACACTGATTTTTTGTTCCATAATTGTTCGAATCTTATAATTCTTATAAAAACCTTGTTAGCAGGGAAGAACCTGTTGCTGCTGCTGAGGCTCCTGCTCCTGCTGCTGCTGCCCCAGCTCTCGGTGAGCCTATGGATATCATGACAGCTTTGCAAATGGTTTTGAGAAAGTCTTTGGCTCATGGTGGTCTGGCTCGAGGCCTTCATGAAGGTGCTAAGGTCATTGAGAAGCATGCTGCACAGCTATGTGTATTGGCTGAGGACTGCAACCAGCCAGACTATGTTAAGTTAGTCAAGGCCCTCTGTGCAGACCATAATGTACATTTGATCTCTGTTCCAGCCGCTAAGACTCTTGGTGAATGGGCTGGTGTAAGTAAACATTTGTTATTATTACTGACTTTTTCCTTCTATCCTCCATTTGCTAAGTTTTGCGTGTTTCCACTCTTCTGTTCTGATGGTCTACTTGAAAGAGGTCTCCTTAAGACTTCCAGTTTCTTCTTGTGTGTTAGTTTTGTATTGAGTCTAACTATTTCTGTATTTTCGAGTTATCTGACAGGCTCATTGGAATTATGTGTAATATATGCTCACAAATGTTACTTGAATATATTGTTGGACATAAGTGCACACTACATTGATTTTAGTTTGTCTTGACTTTTCAAGTTCCTAGATTACTACAAGGAAAGGTGATTTTAGATAAGGCTAGTTGTATTTTTGGAGATCTTGCTGTATATCTGTATCTAGTCTGTTGTGTAGCTGATTATTTTGAAAACATTTTCAGTTTTCTTATTACGTTGAATGTTGTTGGCATCTAAATCTTTCTTCCCTACCCCAGCTATGCAAGATTGACTCGGAAGGAAAGGCCAGGAAGGTTGTTGGTTGCTCTTGTGTTGTGGTGAAGGTAATAATGATACACAATGCTACGTTCTGATATATCGATTAATGGCCTGATTTTTTTACCTCAACCTTGTTTTGCTTGTTTCCAGGATTATGGTGAGGAAACTGAAGGTCTCCACTTTGTTCAAGAGTATGTCAAATCTCACTGAGCGAGAGAGAGAAGTCAAGTCAGTTTTGATTTGCCATGTCACCAATAGAAACTTGTTTTAGCTTGTTATTTGAGAGCCTTTAGAATTTTTTTGTTAACTCTGATTACTGAGATTTTATGTTACTCTCTCTGTGTTCTCTACTTTGTTGCTCTTTGAAAGTGTATCATGTTTTAAGTTAATGATGTAGTACCCAAATTTGCTTTATTACAAACGTCTTTAGAAGGATCATCTGCCATAAACATAAAATGGGTTAAAATCATCATTGCGAAGTAAATTATGCATTGTTGGTCTAGTTTTTTTTTTTGAAGAAGCTAAAATATTAGGTTGAGGTATTTTTATAACCTATAGAGCTTTTTTAATTTGTACATTATTTGAAACTCCATTTATATATCTCGTACATTGTTCAAACTCGTGTTTGTTGAATGTAGACTGTTTCCAATAATTGGTAAGAGCATCTGAATCCGTAGTGAAATTTTATTTTGAGTTTTGGAATGAAAATGATTTGATTCGCATTTTTCTTTGTTTTGAGTAATGGTTCATCCTTGGCGTATCGGCTTACAATGATTAGTTCTTTGTCCCTTGCGTGCTACGTTTAGATAATGATTTGAATGCACATTTTTTCTTTGTTTTGAGTAATGGTTCATCCTTCCTTGGGGTTTCAACTTGATTTCTGTGAACTCTAAGTACAATGATTCGTTCTCTGTCTCATCCGTGCTACGTTTATGCACGATTTTTTCCACCTTGGCTCAGGTGCTGAACAAGAAAATTCAGTATATACGGGGACGTCTTTGTCACGTGATTTGGATTTTGTACTTTTGTACTTTTTGATCCAACGGTTGTATAAAAAACAGGGGTATTTTAGAGATAAACTTTGAGCTCTTTTTCTCTTTTTTACTTTTAACTGGGTGTTCAATAATCAAGAACATGCATTCACTAATAAAAAACATGCGTTCTTTGATAGAGAACGTGCGTTCACTAATAAAAACATGCGTTCTTTGACAGAGAACATGCGTTCACTAATAAAAAATGTGCGTTCTCTAATAAAAAATGTGTTCACTGACAGAGAACGTGCGTTCTCTAACAAAAAAATGTGTTTTCTAATAAAGAACGTGCGTTTTCTAACAAAAATTGTGTTCACAATATACAAGAACGTGTGTTCTCTAACAGAGAACATGCGTTCTTGTAGAAATATACCTATTTTACTTTTTAGCCGCAACTTTTCTCTCTCTTCGGTAACCCACCTTTTTGACTTTTCAGCCGTAACTTTTCTCTCACCTCTAATAAAATTACATATATATCCTTTTACCTTTCTCTCACCTCTCTTTTAAATCTCAACCATTGATCCTCTTAAAAAATGAAATCAACGGCCCTTGTTGTGTCCCGCACGTGCGGAATTTAAGGCGTTCCGCACTGGAGCTTTACTGGATTTTTTCTGATGTGAACCCATGATTCATTGGATTATGCACATCATTACTTCCTCCATTCTTTAATATAAGACTTTCAGAAAAAATAGCGACAATTAAGGAAGCAAATTTCAAGTTATTTGTTAATTAGAATAGTAATATTATTATTTTTAATAGAATTCGTATGCTATTAATTTTATTTAAGAGGGTAATATTGATATTTTATTTAAAAAAATATCTTAATTTTTGCTACTTGTATGTTTAGGAATGGAGGTAGTGTTAATTGACTACGACACCTATGTGGTTTATTGACCAAATATATGCTATTTTTCCAAAGAAAAACTACCTCATGCAAAGACCACAAAAATTGACTATGACACCTATGTTTGTTTGAAGACTATTGTATGAGAGTTGAGACTGTATATAACTTTGTATAATAACTTCCCCAAAAAAAGTGAAAAAAAAAAATATGATACAACGTCATCACGTATCGGAGATAAATTTTGGAGGTGAATTTTTAAGAAAGAATTGTAGGCAGACTTAACAGTAGGTTCTCATGACGGAGCCGTATTCGGGGAAAATTCTTGTATGGGACATGTGAGATATAAATGCAGGCGGGGGACCTACAATGCAGATGAATCCTGAATGATTTTATGTGAAAGTAAGTGTGGGGCCGGTCACATGGGACCGTCCCATTCTAGACTCACCCCGTATTCGGTTATCATTCCGTATCAATACTTTAACACAAGATTTTTCAAATTATTAACCAGTTCTCAAATAAAAACTATACTTAATCCCTGCTTCTTAAATATTAACATGATTATTATTTACTTCGTCCTCCAATGCTAGCTTTCTGGAATAAAATGAATAGACCAACCACCTGCTGTATATTCTACTAATAGCTACCAAATACATTTAGGGTGTGTTTGTTTCTTGGAATTGGTTTTGGAATTGAAATTCCAATTCTATGATTCCATGGAATTATAAGAAATTGGAATTCTAAGGTTTTCCAATTTTATTGAAAATCCAAGAATTGGAATTCTAAGAAATTTCAATTCCAAATAATTGAATTCTTTTGTTTGGTAAAACTATGGAATTGATGTGGAATTCAATTATAATTCTAATTTATTTGGATGAAACACCAAAAAATCACATAATTAAAAATAAAATGAAAAAAATGCATCTAGTGTGAAAAGGCTAATATTCTCATGATACAAATAGCCAAAGTACATTTGAAGTAAAATGACAAAAATACCCTTGTTAAAAGAATTCTCAGTGTAAAATAACGAAAATATTTTGTTGCAAAATTAAAAGAACATTCATAGTGCTAAATAAAATCTTTATAGTATAAATTGGATAAATTACCATTGAAAAAGAAAATATTTTTAATGGAAAATGATGAAAATACCCCTAGTAGAAAATGACTAAATTTTTTCGGATATAAAAAATGATGAAAATTCCCTACTAAAGTAAAAAATATACCATTTTGCGTCATATGAAGAAAATATTTATGGTCCAATTTTATAAAAAATGCATTCTTTGCAAAATGACAAAAACACCCTTATTAAAGTGTAATTAGCTCATTGTGAATAATAACGAATATGTACTTGATAAAATATGAAGAAATCACAAAATGATGAAAATAACATTTGCCCATTAGTTTAGAATGGAGAAAGTGCCCATTTCCCAAAATGACAAAAATACCCTTATTGTAAAATTTTCATTTTTTTAAAATGGGTGGTAATTTTTTCATTTTCATCATGGTTATTCTTTTTCATTTGGTATGAATCAAATTTCTATTATTTCTCAACAAGTGTATTTTCGTCATTTTACACTGATAATCTTTTAGGCATTTAAAGTAAACGATTTTTTTATAAGGTTAATTTTGTCATTTTTTGTTGAGAGAATTTTTTTCATTTTATTCAAAGTTAATTTTGTCATTTTGCACAAGAGATATTTTCCCATTTTTTATGGGAGCGTTTTTTTTTTTGCATTAAGGGCATTTTCGTCATTTTACGCCAAAATATTTTCGTCGTTTTTCATCAAAAAGATTTGAGTCAATTTTAATCATATGAATTTTAAGCTATTTGAGCCAAAGGAAATTTTTTTCATTTTGTGCGAGAGTATTTTTCATCATTTTGAGCCGAGGGTATTTTCGCCATTTGCGTCAAGAGTATTTTTGTAATTTTTTATCATGAATGTCTTGGTGATTTTATGTCATGTATTAAAAAAATCATTGTCTTGTGGCAAGGGTATTATTGTAATTTTGCACTAACGGTATTTTTTGACATCGTACAAAGGGTATTTTGTCATTTAAACGAATAACATTAGCTATTTTAAATTAAGGGTACTTTAGTCATTTTGTAATAGGGGTGTTTTTTCATTTTGCAATAAGGGTACTTTGGTCATTTTATATGTATTTATTTATGAGAGAGAAAATAACTTGTATGTATGATATATTTATAATCTACAATAAATCTTGTGGAATTGGAATTCAAATTCTTTGATTATAAAATGGAATTGATTTTGTGGAATTGAGGGGGTTGGAATTGGAATTGGAATTCTAATTCCAAATTTTTGTTAAGAGCCAAACAAGAGAATTGGAACTCCAATTCTATAATTTTGTGGATAGCTCCAATTCCAAATCCAAAGTTCCAATTCCATGGAAACAAACACACCCTTATGCCAATATATTTATTTATGTCAATATATACATGCATCGATTCACCTAGAATTGGACTTCCACCTTTACTTCGTGCCTTTCCCTCTTTAACTACAAAACAATGTATGGTGGTTAGAACTATGAATAATTGGTTCATAGGTTTCACTTGTCAAGGATTAAGGACATAATTTTTAACTATTTAAACACTCGATTATTTTAATTGTGCTATTTGTATCATTTATTTTTATATATTTCAATTATTTTGGGTGTGCTAATTATTTCCGGTAAAAATACACACGCATTGTACCGTAATGAAAATAGTTGAGGTATATAAAAAGGCAAATTGGTAAGTTTAGTCACCACGCAAGTTGCATTTGGTAAATTTGGTCCTTGATAATTTATTCTTGGTATTAATGTCCCTACACAATTCACAAATTATGGTTTAGATTCTTCGTTCCATTCTGTACCAGTCAAAAGTTAGTCAATATAATTTTTTCAATTTATAATTAATCTATGAGGGGTATTTTTAGAAATTTCACAAAACCCATTACCTTTATTCTACTTTCCTGTTGACCATCGTCATGTCTCCCATTAAAATTTTCAGCTCTTCATCTTCATCGGTTAGTAGACACTTTGGAATTGCATTTTGGGTTAAAAAACAGAAGAGTTTGGATTATCGTCCAAAATTATTACTATGCTCAAAATTACTACACGAATTAAGAGGGGGATGAATGACGGTCAATGGAGATGATGGTGATGGTGGAACTGTTCAAGATGGCGGTGCTGAGATAGGAGGTCGCCGGGATGGCTTGAAGAAAAGAAGAAAGAGATATTTTTTTTAACTTCCCAAAATACCCCTTAGAGGTTTAATAAAAATTCAAAATTGAAAATTGACTAACTTTTAACTTTTAACAGAATGGACGAAAGGACCTAAATTAGAATCCGTAAATTATGTAGGGATCTTAATACCAATAGAAAATCATTTAGGAATATACTTACCAAACATAACTTGTTTGCGGACCAAACTTATTAATTTGTCATATAAAAAAATAAATATTAAAAATAGTTTAGTGTTTTAAATGATTAAAAAGTTTTAAGAACACGTGAAAAGACAACGTTTGCAGCTCTACTTTGGTGATTAGTAGCTATCCCAGGTTAGGCGAGATCTTTTATGACCATACCTAACCAATTTGAGCTCATATTATGCCTATTCATATTTCATCGGTTCGAATCATATAACACTTTCTGTAATATTATTTGTAACAATTTAAGAATAGAAAGTTTTATTTTGATAACCGAAATTTTAATAAACTTTGAGGGTGAAATAGTTAAAATTGAAAATTAACTAAAAGTTATATAATGAATGGCACAGAGAATCCAGAGTGATCTTTAACATTCCAAGGAGTGATATCACGAATTAAATTTAGGATGAAGTCCAAAAGACTTTTGGTAATTAGGTACTCAGTCAGTTATCACTTGAAATGAGAATGGGCAGAATAAATGGAGGAAATCAACTATTCCAACCTCTTATGTGAGTGGAAATGTTCCAATTTTCATGAATAACATGCTGACTCTATCATCTTATTTTTCCTAATTTTGGGTTGCCACTAATAATTTGATACAATTAAGGAAAGTTAGTGATGTTAGTGTAAGACGTTTTATTCAGATTAATATGTCAGGTTTAACACTTTTTTCCTCTCTTAATAATAATAAATTCAAAAAAATAAAAAATAAAAAAAAAGCTCAGGGATAAGGGTGTTTAAAGTGCTCGACAGAACAATGCCTCTGAAAATTTAGGACTCTAATTTTTTGTTACATATATATACATATGTGTATTTTCTTGAAAGAGGGGAGATGTTTTGGGCACAATCATTTGGATTGTACTGTGAAACTAAATCAAATAGATAAAGAAAAATTATGACTTAATATATTTTCTTTGATTTTGAAAATCCGAAAATCGTATTATATTTTGACACTTTTTATAATTTAATTTTTTTAAAAAAAAATAGGACCTAACTTTGATAACTATCATAAGATTTCAATATTGTTCAAGACTGACCTGAAAACAGTACAATATATTCAACTTGTGGTGGGGGTAGATTTTTTTTAGGCCATCATATAATAAGACATTGTCTTTTTTTTTTTTTTTTTGATGGATATATAATAAGACATTGTCATCATAACTATTGATGGACATTGTCATCATAACTTATGATAATAAGACATTGTCAAAATTTAGCCAAAAAAAAAAAAAAAAGACATTGTCAAAGTTACTTTTATCCAGTGTCTGCTCGTGTTTGGACTTACCCTTAAATGCATTACACCTGCTTCACGAGAGTAGTTCCCTCATAATCAGGAAACACACAGTCACAGACTACATTACTTTCAATGTTATTCATAAGTACTGCAAATTGACTAATGAGACATTGATAAATTGATCAGTAAAAGTTATGAATTCGAATTTTCTATCCATTTTTTAAATTTATATTTTTTATAATAAATAAGTTTACTTCATCAATAAATAAAAATTATTTTAAAAAAAAAGGTCCTATAAATTGCCATGCAGGCTACATCTAGGTAACCTCAACCAGCAAGAATGTGTTGAATTGAAAATTATGTTGGCAATGATAGCATTTGAGATTTTAATTTTTTGTCTTGAATTACGTAAAAATTGATTTGTCTGTGAGATGAAACTTAAAATTTATTGAATCCGTCGAGACTGACGGGGCTCGAACCCTGGAAGCAATCGTCCCTACCACCGTAAAAGACTTCTTTATCTTTGATTTCGTATATAAGGGAATTAGATGAAGCGAGGAAGGCAGACGGAGGAGAAGTTCATAGCCGAGGCCGGGCTTAACCTCATCGGCTGCTGCAACGAGTTTTTAGAAAGGTTTTTTAGATCTGCTAGCGCGCGTTTTCTTACTAGCTTGATATAATTCAGATGCCAAATTCTAAATTTTTAGATATGAAATGGTAAAATTCACGGACATGAGAGTGAAGTGCTTCATCATAAAGTTGTTGAAGTACTATGATTTCATCTGCCACAAAAATCATTGCTACTTTTTTCATTAATTTTGTTTGATATATTTGTATGGCTCAATTGGTTAAAAAGTAAGGGTAGATTGATCTTTTAGTTGCAGTGGAGGAAGAGTCGTATTTCTGGAAGAACATAAACATGTGAATGGAACTCTTAAGTCTGGCATTTCACAAAATTTTCTTACCAATCTCATTAATTCTCAACTATTTTTTACTGTCCTATAGTTACCCCCTAGCTTCTCGTGTGCCTAATCTATGTCTTTACTAGGTTGTGTGCCTAATCTAACCATTTATTTCTTGTCATTTATAGTAGCAAATAGTTACACTTGTGACTTCTTAGGACATAAGTAACCATTCGATCCCAAAAATATTAGTTTTGGTCAAATAACCAAGCTGAAATGTCAAATATCGACTAATAAAAGTTTTTATACATAAGGAAAATCAGCATGTTTAGTTCCCCAAGAATTTTCGGTTAGCCTGTATAGTCCCCCAATATTTAATTTCAGCCTAGTTAGTCCCCCAGGAATTTTCGTTCAGCCTGTTTAGTCCCCCAGGAATTTTCTAAAGTCCCCAATATTTAATTTAAGCCTATAAAGTCCCCCAGGAATTTTCTAAAGTCCCCAATATTTAATTTAAGCCTATAAAGTCCCCCAGGAATTTTCGTTCAGCTTGTAAAGTCCCTTACCTGGTCCCAGATTTTTTGTATTTTGTAAATTTTATAGATTGAAATTGACCATTATTCCCCCATTCATTAAGCATGGGGATGACATGAATTTGGGGTTGCCCTGATTCCGCCGCAGAAGAGGCGGTGGAACTTCTATATGCAACCTGTAAATAGATAAGGGACTTTACAGACTGAAATTAAATAGGTAAGGGACTTTACAGGCTGACTGAAAATTCCTAGGGGACTTTACAGGCAGAAAATAAACATTGAGGACTTTACAGGCTGAACGAAAATTCCTGGGGGACTAAACAGACTGATTTCCCTATACATAATTGTCTCTTTTTTTTTTTGGCAGTGGGAATGTCAGCCACTTCCAAAATAATGTCAATTTTCCGTAGAAAAAAAAGTTTATTTCTTTCCTCTCTTTGAATTGTAATTTATATACAAAACTTTTTTATAAGATAACCCCTTTTGCATACTTGTACTTAAATGACCGCCTTTATACTTGGGGAAAAAAAAATAAACATAATGAGCCACATTCAAATAAAAGTAAAGATAATTAGCCACATTCCTTATTTGTACTATAGTTCTTAATATAAATGTTGCCATTCTGCCTTACCACATTGTCACACAATCTTAGCTATGGCTATCAGTTATTTGGTTCATTCACTCATCACTATACTCATGCTTCCATTAGCTTTACTCTTCTTATTTCTCATCTTTCCTTTCTATTGCATCTTCAAGTTCATCTTTTATTTGTATAGTTTTTTCACTATTGAGAACATGAAAGGCAAAGTTGTTCTAATCACCGGTGCATCAACAGGGATTGGAGAGGTAAAAGTACTCTAATATAAGTGCACTCGTAAAGTTTGACTCTTTTTCTTCCGATCGTGATCCTTTATGTATGTTAAATCAAACAGCAATTGGCTTACGAGTACGCGAAACGGGGAGCATTTCTAGTCCTTGTAGCCAGAAGGGAGATTGAGCTGAAGAAAGTAGCCAAAGAAGCTCAAATCATCGGCTCCCCTGATGTCCTAACTATCTGTGCAGATGTATCCAAGGAAGAAGACTGCAAACAGTTTATTGAGCAAGCTGTTAAACATTTTGGCCGGCGTAATATTTTCTAACTATAATAAATTCTCTCTACAACATATAAATTTTCATTATTTATATTTTAAAAGTTAAACTCTAAGCACGCGATACTGTAATAGGAATATCGACTGGTGTCGTATAAATAATGAGTTCATGCTATCCCAAAACCACAACAGGAATTGCCTGCTAACTCATATTGCTTGCTAACAAACCATTTGCAGTAGATCATCTGGTGAATAATGCAGGAATCCTTTCGGTTTTCTTGGTCAGGGAAGCTGTTGATATGAGCAAGTATGCAAGTCTAATGGTAGTATTCTTGAACCACAATCCTATTACTCTTTCTCCGAACTCCTTCTTGTCCGGCTTTTGTGAACCAAATTAAGCCTAATTTGATGAATGTAAGAAGTTACAAAAGTGATGTTTAATTAAGATTTCGAAACAAAAACTTTGCAGGATGTGAACTTCTGGGGATCTGTATACCCAACTTTCTATGCAATGCCTCATCTCAAAAGGACAAGGGGAAAGATTATTGTCAATGCATCAACTGCTGCTTTTATGCACCCTCCATTACTGTCTTTCTACTCAGTAAGCACAACCACTGCTACTATTCACATTCAATTTGTTAAAACTTGCGAGTTTAAATGACCTATCGATACTCTTTGCAGGCAAGTAAATCGGCTATTGTTAGCTTCTATGAGTGTCTCAGACATGAACTGGCTCCTGAAATCTCCATAACCATTGCTTTTCTCGGATTCATAGATTCAGAACTGAGTAAAGGAAAACACTTGTCAAAGAAAGGCACGGTTGAAGTTGATCCAAAAATCGGAGAGGTATCCTTTCTAACTTTGCTTAGTTCAGATCTTCGGTCTCATTTACTGACTCAGTCTATCAAACTACTCAAACCCGGGGATTTTTCCATAACTGATTATTGGCAGCTTTATGTTGTTGTCGCAGATGGCTAAATACCATCTCACGATGACATCTAGTGACTGCGCGAAATCCATAGTTAATGTGGCACTTCGAGGAGGAAGATATGTGACCGAACCAAAGTACTTCCACTTTTTCAACATGGTCAGAAATTTATGTCCGGAACTGCTGCAATGGCATTACCACATGCTCATAACTTGCATCTATCTCAGGGGTGAAAGTTTCCAGCAACTTGATATTGATACTAATATCACAAGCAAGGAAGCCTAGTACTCCCCTTCCCTCCATTCCCAATTATCTGTTGCCTTTACATACTTTATCAGTTTTTAAAAAAAACTCAAAGAGAGTAATGTATTATTTCCAAACTTACACTTATCTTTCATTTATTTGGTCAACAACTAATTTTAATTATCTCAACATAAACGTATTAATTGAAGGGTAAAAATGTCTATTTATTTTTAAACTAATACTCCCAATTATTTTCTTAATTCGAGTGTAATGTTTTGAAGCGACGGATTGATAAATGGAACGGACGGAAAACTTCTTTCTGATATACAAAAACCGGAGAATTCATTATGTACTATCATCAAACTTTCTAGCATCCTGAAACGTGAAAATCTACATTGTTTAAGAGTATTTAGCATCTTGATTGGTAAAAATAAACTAAAGATGCATAAATAAATGAGTCTCAAATGGATATTTGTATAAAAAAGTTGCCAGAGGTCTATCTCAATTCTAGTTAAGAGTTACTCTTTACACAAAAATTCCCATACAACGGCTGTCAAAATATGCTTTGGAGTTCTTCCATTTGACAAGGGGGGAAGAAACAGGAATACTGCTACAATTTTCTACTTAAATAAGGCAAACAAATATAGAGGAAGATGATTGTGTAGCGATGGCATGGCGAAGCAGCAAACCAACCTAAGAATGCATTGCTATGTAACTTTCAAAATCAAGACGAGCTTGATTTGCCTTCAGCAACTGGAAGGTAAACGCCCTCCGCTGCCAACCAAATGCTATCAGGTTTCTTGTCACGAACACCGCAAACCTGTAGAATACACGAGGCAGAATAACAATTTTAAAGTTTTTACTTTTGAAAGTAGGTAGAATAACATTATATGATTCGAACAGGAGGCAAGCACAACAACGAAAATAGACAAAGGATTGTATTTACAAATTATGTAGTTCTCACCTCCTGTTGACCCCCTGCTATACGGGTGTACTTCTTATCATGACTGTGTAGGTATCCACTTGTATCTACATGCCGAAGCCTTACCCTTTGATCTTGCCTCCAAGTTTTCCCACTTCCCTCAATTTCAAGACTAAAAGAAGCAGCAAGATGACTCAATGAATCAATCATATGAATGGGCCGTTTTCACCAAGATAATCTAGAGATATCAATTTTAAGCATTACCTCCAATAATCTCCGGTATCAGACTCACCATCACCGCCAAAGCAACTAACCTGCAATTACCAGATTTTTACAATCTTGAGAATCTGAGATGGTCACATATATTTAGTTCAATTATGAACTCATCTAGAAAAGCAATTAATCAGCACATTTAGAAGATATGTCTTACTGAACACAGTGCTTTACAATATAAGTTCATCAAGCTCAAGATTACTGATTACATGATACGCAATGTTGCTTAAAGTACATTACAAAGCATATGCAAAAACTTCCTACTTAACATCATCAGGTTTATCAACCAGCTAATCTCAAATACTATAACATGTCACTTCAAGTTCAGTCCAATGTGACAGGATCATTTAGATTTTCTGTACCTGCAAGATCCCTCCATCATTATCAGCCAAAGGCTTGTAGTGTTACTATTATTCTCTTTATTCTTCCAGTACATTCAAGTTTCTGATAAAGTAGATAAAAATTCTTGCGTTAAAAAAAAAAAAAAAAAAATGCCAAACAGCAAATTTTCCTTCTCTCTCCACGACAGACTTCCTAAAATTGTTCAATGCAAAGAGCAAACACTTCAAAAGCCTAATTGAGGGTCATTATACACCATCTATGTTTTATCAAGCAAATAATGGAGAATGGTAATAATCACATACATTTTCTATTCCACTGAATAGGTATCTAAATCATAATAATTGAGGTAAACAATATAAGCACACATCACAATATTTGCAAGTACCATGGTTTTAAAATGAGATAAATGGCTATCATATGCCTAAATAGGCTTCCCTCACGCCCATCTTTCCCTTCTATGTTAGGGGAAAAAATTGGTATCATATTGTATACGAATGACCAAGAACGTTGCATGATAAAAAACACAGTCCTCTAATTCAAAAACAAATTGGACAATGAGGTTATCAACAAGTCCAGCAAACACTATCTACCTCCACCAAATCAAGAATCTCAAATATCTTCAGTTCAGAAAGTGGGACTAGGGAAATAGAGCCAGCTTACTAACCTCCAGGTTGCCAGTTATAGGAGATGCATGCAAGTGGCTGTGAAGCCACCTCCGAGTCCTCATATGTTGTAATCTGATTATTGTCCCACTTTTGATTGTCTCTCCTTGTTTGGCATCAGAGTCGAGTATAGGTTTAACAATCTACAAACAAACTCCAATTTTGAATTAGTCTATGTGGACAAACATAAATCTTTTCCCATCTACACAAAAATCACAAAAAAGCAAATAATGCAAGAATAAAGAAATGTTATAGATATACCCAGTAGCTGTTGGAATCATCGACACTAGAAAAACCAGTAACTGATTGCTGCCCACTACCCGATCCATAAGGCACATTATGTGAATGGAGCCTAAATTTTGTTATCTCGTGCATCAACTTGATCGCTGACCCATAAGTAATCTGTGAAATAGAGTAAAATTCAAACAAAATAGAAATGTTTCCAATAATCCATACATAATATCCCTCTTTTGCAGCTTAATTGAGACCTTAAATATTCAAAACTGAATCTGAAAAATGGCTGTATCTAATGCACCCTAAACAAGAACAAGTTCACTGGAAAAAAAATAATACATTCCCTACAAAATCTCCCATACTCCTTTTTATCTACGCATTCTAATCTAAGAAAGATTTCTCCAACTACTTGGGCAATTTTCCACAAGCAGGGAAAAAACTATACATATATCTCTCAACTACTCCCTCCGCCCTAAATTAACTGTCATTTACTTTTGTCCCAAATTATTTGTCTTCTTTCTAAATAAAGTAACTATTTACGTTAAATTGTCCAATTTTAACCTCACCTCCAACCCCATCCAATGCTCCTAATTAATTAAAATTAACAGTTTCCAATACAATTCAACAGAGTGGTTGGTTAAAATTACTAGCAGTTTCCAATACAATTCAACAGAGTGGTTGGTTAAAATTACTAGCAGTTTCCAATACAAATTTTCACAAAAAGAATTAGTAGTTCTAATGTTTTACAATATAATTCATCAAAACCTTAATGTTCGTGTATTTATCTCTTGAGTGCAGTTAATGTAAGACGGATGGAATATTCAGTATAAATTTTGCACCTAATTTTAAAGAAAAAACTACAAATCAGCATACCTTACGAAAATAAACTAATAAATCACAATATAAAATCACAAATTTGCACTAATATTGCACTAAGGAGTAACAGGAAAAAAATTAAAAATGTACAATATGATAATCAAATAAATCACTATCTCAAAAAAAATTCACAAAATTTACACTATTATTGCAATAAGGAGTAACAGGAAACAGATAAAAATTGTACAATTCAATAATTCGCAAAGAAAATAACATAAATCAATTATTACCTGGACGCCTTCAGAGGAAGCAGAGACAGGGGAGGATGAAGTGAAATTGGAATCAAGCGTTAGAAACAGAAAAATCGCGAGACCGAAAAACGAGAGCGCCATTATCAACAGCAGACCAATAAACCAAGTGCTTTGCCAAAACGGCAAATAATTCGGACCCGATTTGAAAGAAGAAGAAGCTTCTCTATATACAATCCGAGTCGGAGCTGAGACTTGTTGAGTCTGGTTTGATGATGATCCGGAAGAAGCGACCTTTCTTCGTGATAGGTTTTGCTGTTGCTGCTGGTGGTGGTTGCCGGAGGGAGCCACGGTTGGAGATTTTTTAGGATTAATCGGGGCTCCGATTTACATGTCCGGAAAATATTCGGGTAAGGAAGAAGAAGAAGAAGGAGGGGAATGTTGCTAGAGCATCGGTAGTTGTTTGGAGTTTATGAATTTTCATTTTTGTTATTAGAGTTAATTTATGGAATTAATAATACTAAATTGCCACGTGTGAAATGTAGAGCAGGTGGAACCAATAGATATTTGCCAAGTGGAAATAGGATGCGGTAGTTTATTTTGGTTGAATGATATATACTTTATCTAGGCCTCGCTTATAATGGGCCATGCTTAGTTAAGTTAGAGCCTTCTGAACTCGAATCGGCCTCAAAAATTTATTTTGAATTTGGACTGGACTTGAGAGACTTGGGCCATCTTGATCATAACCTGGTACCCAAAATTATGGGCCTGCACCATTATTAATGGAGAATTCTGTTTATTCATGTTTTACCGTTTTTTTTTAATGAATAACTTATGTTTTTATCGTTGTTCACGTCATTATGATATAATTATGTGATTACGCTATTAATTTATAATACAAGGTTTACCGGGTTACATATCGTTGTAGTTCAGGTGTGTACGTACGAGACTTATCTTTATTTGTCAGATTAAAAATTTGACTGTTAAAATTAATTTAAAATGAACACATATTATGATTTTATGACACCTGTCGTATTTTATGTCTTAGAACAATTGGCCTAAGGCCTTCCGTAGGTACGGAACTTTTGCGGTTCCACATAAGATTCGAACTGGTTACATATGAGACGATAATTTTAATATGAACGAGTTTATTGGAGCTTACGGTACATAACTGATCACATAATCACAAAATAAAAAGAACGATACTTTTGTGATACATAAATGTCTGAACCTGATCAAAAGTAAAAACCAAAATAACGGATTCCAAACCCAAACTGAGCAAAATCCCAAGTGTAATTAGAATCCGGACTTTAATTATAAAACTTGCTCGGCATGCAGGACATTTTCCCACTGAAACTGCAAGCCAAGCACCAATTCACTCTCTGTAACCGACATGGGTTTTTATCTGTGGTTGCAATTCTTGTGTAATGTGGATTAAAGTTGCAATATTTTGGTGAATTCTCTGTTTTTGCAAACTGGGTTTCAGTTCTTGATCAGTAAAGTTTTGGGAATTTTGGGTTTTGTTTTGTTGGGGTTCTTGGGAACTGTACTGAGTTAGGTTTTTTTTATCTTGATGAGAATGGAAGATTCTTTAGGTTCTTCCGATTCAGAGAAAGAGCTTAAGCATGAACTTCTGGATTTGGGGATTAAGCTTCTAACTACTCCTTCTTCCTCTACCGATGAGCTTCTTAGACTTCTTGATGTAAAGATTCAGTCTTCTTTAATAGATGCAATTTTCTTTTGCATGTTTAAATTTCTAGCATTTCTTGATTTTTTGTTTGATTACTCATTTTCCCATTTTTTTTGTTGTTTTTTGATGCTTTTGTTGCATGAATTTTGAGAATCATAAGTGAGAGAAAAAGGGTTGTTCAATTTGGAAATTTTAGTTGGTTTTTAAGGGTTTTTTTTTTGGGCGAAAGATTATTTCTAGTGTGATAAAACCATGATATTTACTGTATCAGTGTTTCTTGTTAATCTATTGTGATAGAATTGTGTCTGAAATTAATATTCTAATCGCCTAGATTTTTTCAAACAGTATCTGTTTTGCTTATATAAACTCACAGGGTTTAATTTTTTCTGTATTTTGTTCTAATAATGGTTTGGTTTGGTTTGATTGGATTTGATTATTGATGTTTTAATTGTTTATCAATGATAATGTGGACTGTTCATTTGGGGCAAGTTCTGTTTTACATCACCTCTATATAATTTTTTCCACACCCAATCTATGTTTAAAGAAGGTGTAGGTGTATAGTTGATGATCTTCTTGCATTTATTTGTTAATGTGTGTCAGGAAAGATGGCAGGTGCTAAAACAAATTTGACTAGATAAGTTGTTAAATTGATGTCCAAAATACTATTTGATGATGATATCGACTTTTCTACTGGTTTTTTCCATCACTAACAATAAGTTATTGCTTTCTGGTTGAATCTATGCGTTTTCGGTTTTGATCTCTGTGCTGAAAATTGATTAGCTCTAGTATTGTCGAATGACAATGTTTCTTGCTGTCAAAAGTTAAAAGGACTTAAAGGGAGATATTTGTTCAACTTCATTGGCCACCTTTCTTCTTTGCGTTGGTTTTGGGGCATCGAATTTAACAGTGATTCTTAACTAAAACGTTGTGTCTTTCAGAAAGTCGAGGCCATCTTGTCCCATGTTGGACAAGATCCTTCCAGGTCAATGCAAGATGCACTTGTTCCTTCCATGAAAGCTCTGATTTCTAATGAGCTATTGAGACATCCTCTCATGGATGTTAAGGTCTCAGTTGTTTCGTGTATCAGTGAAATTTTAAGAATTACTGCACCATGTCAACCTTTTGACGATGAGAAAATGAAGGTAAGCATCTTGCACACCTCTTCCCTTCCCACTTCTCTCCCTATTTCTACGGCGTATCCTTTGCCATTACTTATCAGAAGCTAATTTGAATGACGTGCAGGAAATTTTTGAGCTGACTGTAATGGCATTCGAGACGCTGTCTCATTTGTCTGGCCACTGTTACTCCAAGGCTTTGCAAATTCTTGAAACTGTTGCAAAGGTTAGGTGCTGTGTAGTGTTGCTGGATCTGGGCTATGACGTGTTAATCATTCAAATATTCCGACTCTTTTTTGATACCATTAAGTAAGTCTGCTAAGATTATCCACTTAACATTCATAAAACTTTCCATGGTATAGGCATTGATGATTTGCTAATCAGATTATAGGTTTTGCCTTCGGTAGACCTCAGAACTTCTAAAATCTCATTGTCATTAGCTCCTGACATGTAAATGTACTATGTAGATTAATATTGACCGGGAATTGAGATTGAACATCACATTACTTTTGGTGTTACATTCTCCAATATGAACTTCTTTGAACATTCTGGACTCCAAAATGAATTATATTTGGTTGAGTGTTCATGACTAAATTCTTAATGCAAGATCCTCAATAGTATATCTATGTTGTGCAAATGAAGAAAATCTAGTCTTTACCTTTAGTCCGGTATAAACAAGATAATGGTCTGGCATAACACAAGTATATGATTAGAAAACATTATGTGGATAAATACATTTATGCAATTATTTTATGTTTTTCGTCTTTTTTCCTGCGAATATATGAATTACTTTTGAATATTTGGTGAAGGTTCGACCACCCACCTTCAGTATTTTCATACATGGAAGATATTATGACTTGGCTGATTGATGAAAGCGATGATCTTTCTCTAGAGCTTCTGAAGACCCTTCTAGCTAGCGTGAGAAAGGAAAATAAGGTAATAGTTCTCTGATGAATCCGTGATTCAATTATTTTCATTTTGTTTTCTTTTATATAGTTTCTCAACCCCTATAAACTTTGTATCAGGCTATTTCGCCACTTTCCTGCAAGTTAGGCGAGGAAGTACTTCGGTGCTGCTCAGCCAAAGTTAAACCATATCTCAGTAAAGCAGTCAAACTGATGAGAATCGACTTTGATGATTATAGTGAAATAGTCACTTCACTATGCCGAGATGAACCTAAACCTAGTCTTGCGAATCTGGTGTGTTTTCCTCTGTCCATCTTTTTTTTTCTACATAGGAGTAGATTTCATCTTATTTTTATTCACTTGTTTTTGAATTAGCATATAGATGAAGATATGCCATCTCAACCTTATCTCTATGTCATGTTTAGAACTTGCTCACTTTGTTTCTAAGTAGTAGTCATACCATGTCACTTCCCTAAAATTTCCTACTAACTTTTGGTGCTAGATTAGCAATTACCAAATGGTTTCAATCTCATTACTTTAATGGTATACCCGTATCTTGTTTTAGCCTTTTAGGTTATATATGGAGTTTCGATGTGCTGCTTCATCGATTTGTTATATTATTTTGCTTTTATTTATTCACAACAACGTGCTGATAGTAATTTTATTAGTTTATTAATGTACTTATCTTATGATTCATCAGGCTGAAGATGTTAAACCAAGTGCCTCTCTTCTTAAGGAAGTTGGTCTATCAGCCACCAGTCCATGCAAGCCACCGCGGGATAGCGCCTTTCATCTTAAGGAAGTTAGTCTATCAGCCACCAGTCCATGCAAGCCACTTCCGGATGATATCACTAGTCAGAAAAAGAATGAGAATGACATTTTCTTAAAGATTCAGAACTCTTCAAATACATTACAGTCTGATGATCAGCTTGAGCAGCTAAAAATTATCAAAGAAAAGTCCAGTTTGAAGCCTGAAGCTCTACCAAATGGAGAAGATTTGGAAGCGAAAGCATATGAAGGAAAAATTCCAAGAAGAAGGGGAAGGAAACCTAATTCTCTCATGAAACCAGAGGAAGGTTACGAACATTCTTGGACTGTTCGAGAAAAAAATTCTCTTGAAATGACTCATGAAAGGATGAATCATCAGATAGTTGGCAACTTGTCAAAGAATTCTTCGCCAAAAGAGTCATCAAAAACTTCACACGTCGATATTGTAAATTCTCTCAACACCGAAGATCAATCTGGCAATGATACAAGTCGTCGGAGAAGGGTTAGGCGAAAGAAAGAGAGCCCCATTAAAGTTGTTCTAGCGTTAGGTCAAGTTAAGGAGAATGGAGAACTGAACTTGGGGGTTGACTTAACTACGGGATCTGGTAATGCAAAAGATGCTGAAGAAAAACCCATTAGGGGTTCGAGGAGGAAGAAATGTTCTACAGCGAGTGACAGAGAGGGAATCACAGCTTTAAACACAGTAGTTCCAAAGAAGGAAAATGATGTCCTTTGTGACTCAGAAGTTACACCAAACATTTTAGACGATCATACGGATGAAACAAAAACAAAAGCCTCCCGTGGAAAAAAGAAAACTAAGGAGGTCTTGTTACATTTTGAACAACTTCTGCTAACCTAATGTATTCTTGTGTTTGGCTGTAAATTATTTTCCTTGTGAGCCCTGCAGATAACACCATCTCCTGTCAGAGAAGTATTATCGCAGGATGAAAATCTCTCAGCCAGTATTGTGAACTCTAAGCGCCGGAGGAAAAGTGCTTTACAAGAGGAGGTGGTGTTCTATCTGGAATATTTTTCAAGTTTCTTGCAGGAATATTTTTTACTTTTTCAATTTATCCTCGATAATTTTCTAATTTCACAATGAATATGTGATTTCCAATTTAGGGTTCGAAAAAGCCTACCTTTTGTCAAGATTATGGGGAAGAATTAGTTGGTTCAAAAATAAAGGTGTGGTGGCCATTGGACCTAAAGTAAGTTTCTCAATTGTAAATGCATGTAATCGTAAGTTTCTCAATTGTAAATGCATGTAATGATGATTATAAATATTATCAACTTCTACATCAGGTTTATCTTTAATGGGTTTCTGAATGTAACACTCATTTGACCTTTTGGCAGAGGAAACCAATTTACACATTTTTACCTTATAATTCATGGGTTTTACTTATCCGAGATGATTCTTTAATGGCTTCCTTCCGAGGCTTTTGAGGATCGAATCTAAGCATATTTTTTTTCTGTTGGTTTATCTCTCTGCAGGTTCTATGACGGTGTTATTAATTCTTTTTCTCCTTCAACAAAGAAACATCAGGTGAGAGCACTTGCAAAATGGCCTGACAGTGCATTGGATATTTAACTTATTTAATGTTTCAGTATTCAACTCTTCCAAATTTATCCTGGTTTCGCTTCAGTTTTCTTATTATTTCTCTTAGTATTCAACATAGCTCGTAACGTGAAATGAACTCCAAGAGGCGTTTTCCCTGTTATGAATAAAGTGTTATGCAAATAAATCCATTTTGAAGGAGCTGAGTACATTGCAATTGCAAAATTCAAGCATTATAATTTAATATTTTAGGCTTAACTGTTCTCGGTTTCTATGTACTCAGACATTCAGAGTTGTCTCTTTTATGGATCTTTATGGTGTTCGATAAATCTTGTTTCTGTTGATCATGTCTCTCCCTGAGTTCATTAATAAATATTCACATTCTTCTGCCTCCTGTTCAGGTCTTATATGCCGATGGCGATAAAGAGACTTTGAATCTAAACAAGGAGCGTTGGGTACTGCTGGACGATGCAACTGAGAACCAAGTAAGTTCCTTTTTTCTTTTTCTTTTTTTCCCAGGGAGAGAGGGGGTGGGGTGAAAGTCACCTTGTAATGGTGGGGGGCGTTTGTCATGGACCCGTACTGGTTTGATTAAATAAAAAACAAAACCAATTTAGTACCCTGACTTTTCAAGTATTGTTTAGTATGCTTTCCTGAATGAATCATGTTCATCGCTCTCTGACGGAATTTTTGTGATATGATACTAACAGGAAGAAAAGGCTGCTCTTCCAACTTCTGCTACTACGCCTGCTAAGTAAGTACTGTTTAGAAAAGCTTGGATCTTTAGGTTATGGCTTCAGCAAGTTCATCTAAGTTATCCATTTGGATAAATGTTTCAACCGAGTTCATCTAAGTTGTTTATAATTTTCGGAATTGGCATGCACGAATTCATACTCAAAAAACTCAAACCCATAGGCGTAGCATTTCTGCTTTCAAAAGTACTGTCTCTCAGACATTGCTTGTTAAATATCTGCAGATTCCTATACTCCTATTTCTTTCTCTTAAGCTTCTGGTGTCATAAACCACATTGGACATCTGAAAAAAAAACGCTTATGTGGTCTAATAATAGAATTGATACTTATTTTCTCTGAGCTCTCACTTTTGGCCGGCAGGTCGGAGAGGACAAAAGAAAAGAGGATGATTACATCCAAAACAAAACAAGACAATTCTGGTTCTTCATCCAAAAGGTTTATATATTTGGACATTAATAAATCAAGCTTTTATAAGTTTTGTTAGTTGCAAAAGATTTTGCTCCCAAATGCAATTTTAGCTGTAATAGTGAGCCTTCTGTTTCCAGGTCCAAGAGTGCACCCCAGAAACGTGGCAGTAAGTCTACAGAAAGTTCTTCTGCAGAGACCCTCTATGCGGAGAATGCCAAAATTAATACAGGTGACGCAGAAAAGGATGACAACGGAACTAAAAAATGAAAGCCTCGAAAAGTTGGTAATGAATCTCTGGGGACAAAACAGTGTAACTTTGTTTTTGCACAAGAGCATCTTATATGTATGTAATCTTTAGTGTATATCTGTGATCTTGTGAATATCGCGCTGAATAGACCATGCAAGTATGACGTAAAAATCTGTCAAAATGACTAATATGGGTCAGATATGGGATTTGGGTCCGTTGTTATATGACCAATTTGGTCCCAGAAGGTTGTTAGTTTAGCTTGGTTCAGTGGTAACTTTTGTTCATGTGTTGTAGCTTCCAAGTGTTGACAGGTTATGCTATTTCGTATTGTCCGGAATAGTAAAAGGTACATTGCTAAAACTACCATTTCTTGCCGATCGAAACTAATTTGGATTGGCAAGATTGTGTTTGATGTTTCAATCAAAATCGTAGCTTTGTTAAAATGATGGATAGGCCATTCTGTGCTTGAAACTTTATGATTGTCCTGCATGGAAATTTGAAATATCTTTGATGGAACTTTCGGTTCTTTTAACCCTACGAAATAAATGACGAACTTGGGACTTGGTGTTTTTCGAGTTAGAATTGCAGAAGTGTTATATCAACTCCGCGAATCTGCCTGCCTTGATAAGATTAGATACCTAGAAAGTGGAGGAAAATAGGCATCAAATGTGAACCAGAGAAAAGGAAAGATGGGTTGAACCAGAAAATCTGCTTGCGCGCATTTTTTTAACCAAATAAAAGAAGCAGAAATTATATCTTCGTCTCACCAACCCCCTTGTTGAAGTTTATTCAAGAATTTGAAGGTATGGGTGGGTGGTTCAATACCAGACCTCAGATTCAAGAACTAATCAGGGGAGGTGGGGGTAGGTAAATGTCGGGAAAAGCTCATTAGGCATGATCACTGCTGACATTTTTGACCCCCCTTTTCTTGCTTCTTGATTTGGTAAATTTCACCAGCCACATGAACCCAGTTGAAATTCGAAAAAAATCAAGTATGTTGTTAAGGAAAACTAGTGTATGGTTGATTTATCACTTTTGAATGATCCTGTGTTTGGTCCAAAGTCTGGAAGTGATTCTGATAAATATTCAAGGTCAATGTTTGCACGATAGTGAGCTTGAATATCACGTTTCATGCCCAAAAAAATCTAAAAGGGTCACTCATGGTTCTCACAATATTTTTTACTATGCCAAGATGAATGTTTATTGACAATGAGATCACATTTGGTAGTATGATAATAAATAATTAAAATCAGTAATCTTAAACTTTTTAGAATTTTTTAGATAAATCGTGATATGATATCAAAATTTATTAGTGACATCTTATTAATCAATTTTATGGTGTAATGGCTGGCATGCATGACGACATTTAGCAGCCTGTTTTTTGTTTCTTCTAGTGTCACGATAACCCTCCACGTCCCTTACCTGACCTCACCTCATAGTGCCAGTGACCCAATTCCTTAACCAAACCACTAAAGGCAAAACTATAGAATGTAATGTGACGATCTGCATCTTGGGACGAAGTCAAGAATTGTCTGTCGTGGGCGAAAAATTCTTACCTATAAAAAAAAAAATTTAAAAATTTAGGGGCGAACTTGATAAAAATTTCCAAACTACATATAAAATTACTTTATCTAGTAGTATTTTTAAAAATTCTCGGGGCGACTACCCCACCCCTAGAATCGTCCCTGATCTGCATGATCACTAAGTGGAATAGGTAGGAACACACAATCTTCCTTTTCTTTTCTTAGGTTGTACTTGGATTAGATATGATTCGAATTTGAAATTTAAACTGAAGTCCAAATTACCTTTGGATCAAGTCTGAAAACAAAAATGAAACATTAAATTATATATAATCGAATTTCAGTTTGAGACTAATTTGAGATCCAATCCAAGCATACTCTTAAAAAGAATGGGAGTAGGTTTGTGGACAATCCCCATGGACAGGATGTCAATGAGGGGAAGGAAAATCTTCAATTGTAGGTGCAACAAGAAGAGGAAAGTAAAGAAAAACAGAATATCAAGTAAGAGATGTTTTTGTAAAAATTACAAGTAAGTAGGAGTAGGTCAAAATGAGGTAGAAAATGGAGTGGCTTTGCCACTTAAGGACATACTCAATTAGTGTTAAGACAGTAATTTAATTAATAAATCATTTTCTTTTTTTTTTTTTGCAAATTGAAAAGAGATGCTTATTGAAGGTCCTCTGAATTTTTTTATTTTGGTAGGTGACTAAATTTAAAAGTTACATCTAAACCAATGAATACAATACACGTATGACAAAAAAGTCAATTCTCTTTCCTACGTGTATTGTATTCATTAACTTGAATGTAAGTTTAAACTTACTCACCTACTAAAATTAAAAAATTCTGCCCCCTCTTCCTCCACCTCCACACAAAAAGAAATGAACAAGAAAAAAAAAAAGAAGAAAAAAGACATCCCTACCAATGTCAATGAAGTATTTGTCTAGTGGTTAATGTTGTAGGTTATAAAAATATTAGGTTTAAATTTTCTTTCTCGCATTTAAATTTTCCCTATTGGTAGATTTTCCCTCCCAATAAAAAAAGAAAAAATAATAAAGGATATAGAGTGTGACAAATTATTCTAAAACCAAAACCAAATCAGATTGCTATTGGATTGTTCTTGTTTAATGAGAACATTTTCTGGATTTACCATTTGGAGTATATTCTATAGTGCACATTGAGAAGGAGCTCGATATTCACGCTACGTTCTTTCTGTCTCCCATTCGATATATTTCTCTAAAACCAACAAAAAGATAAAAGAAAAAAAGCAACTATATATGCTAAGGATGTAATTTTAATTGTTATATAAAATGCCTCATCGAAGCATAAGTATGAAAATCACGTCAAATTTGCAATGTATGAAAGCATATTTACAATATATAAGGTTTATGTTAGGGGTGATCGATGCATGTATGTGGTGAAATTTCAGCATAACTCACTGCCACTCACATAAAAATTGAAAAGCTTAGCTCGGAAAATCTCATAAACCTTGAGCTCACGCTCAGCTCACATTTTAACACGAAAAAAACGAAAATCCTGTCTCAAGTACAATGAGCCTTAAAAATAAATTTGGACAAGAATACAAATATACATAATACAATCAATGATACTTAATTCTTGTAGCAAAATAAACTAATAAAAAGATAACAAAAGAAACGAGTCAAGCTTACGCTCAGTTAAATCTTTTTAAACTAACAGAAAATATAAAAAGATAATAAAATAATACTTAATTCTTATATAAGTCTTTTTTTAATTAGTATTAGTATTATTATTATTATTATTATTATTATTATTATTATTTTAATTATATTAATCTTATTCGGGTTCGAACAACTCACACAAAAAGCGAATTTGAATATTAAGCTCACGCTCACACTTTTTCGAGGTATGTGAGCTGAGTTCGGGTAGTTTAGGCAATCCTCCCCTCTTCAGGTACTTTTGAGATATTAAGTTAGGCCCAAGTCCATTTTCAATATCATAGCCACCTAATCCGATGTTGGGCCCATTAATATTCACGCTCTATATAAGGTTTAGACAATCCTCCCCTCCCAAGTTCATTTTCAACAAGAAGTTGTACTATTATTTATAAGTCTACCAAAGTCTTTAAGAAATCTTTAACCCCAAAATTAAGAAGAAAAAAAGAAGTCTTAAGAAATCTTTTATGGTGTTTGTTAGGAATCAAAGGGGTGAAAAAGAAAGAAATTCCATTTTTGAGCTCTTAATAATGTAAATAGTTTTGATATGTAACAGATCCATTGGACCATCTGCTTTATAATTGACTACATCACTGATGAGACTATATTTTACTATTATTTTGGATTATTTTCTCACTTGAATTGAGCTTAATTGAGATAATAATATATTAAATTAATCTTTATGAGTGAATATGCCTAAAAATATTCTTATTAATTTTATTTGATTCAATTCACTAATTTTCTAATATTTGATACAGGTAAAAGGGCATTTTAGACATTAAAGGAAAAGAAGAATTATATTTGGCATGTGCTAAAAAGTCACCGAGTCCAACTTGGAATAGAAGATTGAAGATATACAAATTTGTTACGTACTAAAAGTTGAAATCGAAAAGGAATAGAATTTAGAGATTACTATAATTACGATTGGAATGGAATCGAAGTAGCTACGAGGTTTCAAAGCAAACAAGTAAACAAAAAAAGGAAGAATATTTTATATACATAGAATATACAATATAGAGATAGAGAGAACCGAGAGAAAGAGGGTGAAGACAAAGAGCTACAATTGAAGACAAAGGAGATTGAAGACGGTGGAATCGAGTTCTTTCTTTAAGGCTTGATTTCTCTAATTTTAATTATTCTTTGTAATCTTGAAGGTTCATTAATTGTGCTATGGATCTTGTTCTTAAAATGTTAGGCTAAGATCTCATTAGCTGGGGTGTTTTGTGAAGACTATGTGTTTTTATTAATGTTTTGACTTAAAAGATTATAGCTTTATCGATTATCTTTTATTATTAATTCTTGTTACTTGATCTTAATGCTTGTAATTGCTTGATCATCTTTTACATGATTTAATACTCGATTATGGGACCTAGCGGAGATTAATTGAATAGGAACTAAAGTAACAATAACACTTGGTAAAATTGGTAGAGATAGAATCCGATTTCTTTGTGCAGGGTTTATGTGAGTAATTGGTCCATCTAATGAAAGCTCTGAATTCCAAAAGATCTTTATGCGCCTTTTAATTGATTATCTTCATAGATATATAATAGATTTTTAATTAAAGGTAGGAACTTTGTGCCAAGAGATTGGGCTAAGTTTATTTAAGGGGGATTTCATAGTTAATAATATAAGAACTTCATCAATTTAGCTAGAAAGATAAAGTCTTTGCATTGATAATACACTAGTTGGATCATACACCCTAGTTATCCTCTCTCTCATTAATTCTCTTTATTTGTTTAATTAATTATTTTAGTTG
Source organism: Vinca minor (assembly GCA_026122235.1). Classification (NCBI taxonomy): domain Eukaryota; kingdom Viridiplantae; phylum Streptophyta; class Magnoliopsida; order Gentianales; family Apocynaceae; genus Vinca; species Vinca minor. The sequence continues at coordinate 6,254,084 of JAOCZM010000246.1, read as the reverse complement.
TTAAAATTCACCACTATTTAATTATCGATTTGAATTAAGTTGGAATAACATCTTTGGTACTTGAATACAAGTCTCTGTGAGATCGACCTTGATTTTATCATATACTATAAGTGCACCTTAGTATACTTGCTAGGATTTGGTATATCAATCACTACAAATTGAGGAGAGAGACAATTCTGTAATGATGTAACTAATTATGGATCAAAAGGTCTACGTAGAACTGATCCATATAAAAAAAATCCTAATAATATTTGGATTTCTCACCTTGACCTTTCCTCTGTGCTTTCATTGTCACGCTAACTCGCACATGACAATACCCGACCCATTTCGTTTTCTTTCCTTTTCCTTACATCATAAACGGAGTGCTTATTGGGATTTTTTTTATTCATCTTATATAAATAAATATTTAATATCAAAATATATGTTAATACATTATGTCGTTTATTTTATTTTATTGTTTAAAACACACGTTTTATCATTCTGTATCTAATGATTTGATGTAATTGACACAAGTCTCCCACTACACAAACAAATAAATAATTGAAAACTCTACATAATCCTCGTTTCACAATACAAAACAAAATAAATGGAAAAAAAAAATCAAAATATGCTCTAACCATGTTTGGATCATCCGTAACACTCTTTATAACATTTACTGTCATATTAATTACAATTTTTTTTATACAAATCATTCAAATTAACAATACAAACTCTAGATGTAAATATAATTATAATTATAAATGTCACAAAGATTGTTATTTATTAAATTCGAAGAATTTTCAATTCCAGGGTAACAAATTTATACCAAGTGTCTAAATTTAGTACTTGTGGTACATGTTTCCAAAAAAATTAAAAAAAATAAAAAATAAACTGTGCCAGTAGGTGAGATGGTGACCCTTTTCCTTTTTTTTTAAAGATGGTGAACCTTGTTTCCACTATAAATACAACTCAATCCCAATTTATTTCCTAGTAAACCATTTACCAAAACTCCATTTGACACACCTCACCGGAAAATTCAAGCAATATGCCTTCAGATTCCGGCCGAGTCGTCTGTGTCACCGGTGCCGCCGGCTATATCGCTTCATGGATTGTCAAACTTCTTCTTGAAAAGGGCTACACTGTTAGAGGAACAGTCCGAAATCCGGGTTTGTAAAGTTATCTCAAGTCTTACTATTGCAGTTACAACGACATTTCTGACTTATTATTCACTATGCTTATAAATTATGCGTTCGACACTTATAATACATTTCCATTACTAAAAAAAAATATTTGGATCAGCTCCATTAAATTCAATATTTATCAATAGCATGCATGCATGATTGATTCTTTTTCTTTTTAATATTAATATTAATTTTTTTTTAATATTTGATTGAAGATGATTCAAAGAATAGTCATTTATGGGAGCTAGAAGGAGCTAAGGAACGATTAATACTATGCAAAGCTGATCTTCTTGATTATCAGAGTTTACGTGAAGCAATCAACGGTTGTGATGGTGTTTTCCACACTGCTTCACCAGTCACCGATGACCCAGTAAGTTAGCCAACTTTCTCTGATGTTGGTAATTTTACCTGCCATTGCTTTTGATTAATCATTGTAAATTAGGAAAGATTCTTTTGGGGGGAAAATGGGGGAGGAGGATTCGATCTGCAACACGCAAATGAATGTCACACCATATTACTCAGTTGACAAATACTCTGTCGGGATGTCGACAAGATTAGGAAATATTCAATAACCAAATAAAAAATTGCAAAAGATGGCATTTTTTCACATTTGATAAAATAAATAAATAATGGGAAAGGCAAAACTATAATGCTATCATCATATGGAGCACTTTGTAAGGACGGAGTTAATTTGTTTATGCATTTTTTTTTAAACTTTTGGCGTACAATTTGTTTATGCAGTCAGTGGGAGTGATATGATAGAGAAATGATAGAAAAAATATGTCATCTTCCTAACTCTAGTCTGTCCATTTGTTTTATTTTGTTTTGTTTGCTTTGAGGGTTGTTAGTAACTTATGATGTAGTATTAATAAATGTTGTAACTGAATGGGATTAAAAGGAACAAATGGTGGAGCCAGCTGTGATTGGGACAAAGAATGTGATAGATGCAGCTGCTGAAGCTAAGGTACGTCGGGTGATCTTCACGTCTTCAATTGGTGTGGTCTACATGGATCCGAACAGAGACCCGAATACAGTTGTAGATGAGACTTGCTGGAGTGATCTTGAGTTCTGCAAGAACACCAAGGTCTGTAGATATCACACCCTTAACATACATAGACGAAACTAGAACATTAAGTTAGGGGGTCGACAATCTATATATATGAAGTCGTAAAACGGAATACTGTTCAAATAGCATTAGTAAAAACTCATACTAAATGTTGTTTTCTTGGTGAATGATATTTGTAGAATTGGTATTGCTATGGGAAGGCAGTGGCAGAAAGAACAGCATGGGAAGAAGCAAGGGAGAAAGGGGTAGACTTAGTAGCAATAACCCCATGTTTAGTATTAGGACCATTGCTACAAAACACAGTGAATGCAAGTGTTCTTCACATTCTCAAGTATTTAACTGGCTCAGCAAAGACTTATGCCAATTCAATCCAAGCTTATGTTCATGTTAAGGATGTCGCATTAGCACATATTCTTCTCTTTGAAACTCCCTCTGCTTCTGGTCGATACATTTGTTCTCAAAGTGTTCTTCATCGCGGTGATGTTGTCGAGATCTTGGCTAAGTTTTTCCCAGAGTATCCTATCCCTACAAAGTAAGTTCAATCTCACATTTCATCCCATTTCAATTTCTTATTTGATTATAGTAAAAAAATTCCCCTTTTTTTTTTTTGATGAATTTATTTTGGATGTATTATTTATTACAGGTGCTCAGATGAGACGAAGCCAAGAGCAAAACCATACAAGTTTTCAAACCAAAAGCTCAAGGATTTGGGACTTGAATTTACACCAGTGAAGCAGACTCTATATGAAACAGTGAAGAGTTTGCAGGAGAAGGGTCATATTCCAGTCCCTACTCAGAATGATGAACTGGTTAAAATCCAATCTTGATTAGCCTAATTCGGCTACAATTATGGCTGCGATTAATATGAAGTTTATAGTATAATTAAAACTCAAGGAGAACAAGAATCTTTGTATTCTTTTCCAACTATGGATGTATCGTTTTCCTCAAATCAGCTTCGTAAAGGTTGAATTATTTTACCAATTCAAGATAATATCACGTATAGTTTCAAAATGAAATAACTGTCCATTATCAACACTTCTGATTAGAAAAATTAAAAAAAGAAAGCATGAACAAGGAATTATTATTAGGTGCAGTCATGAAATCTAAGAAGCAAAGATAGTAAAACTAAATTATTTGATTCATCTAATGTAGTAAAAACCTATACTAAATGTTTCAGTCAAGGTCTGAGGTAGTCCGTCCTTGTTGAGGTAATTGCATGTTTGCTATATCTTCCCTAGGTAGACTGGGAAGAGATGCACCGCCCGACTCATTTGCCATCTCCTGATTCTCAGTTCCTCTTAGTGGCAGAAGAAAAGCGCCTTCTGTATTCTTTCGGAAAACCAGGTAGGCTATACTAGCTAGATATAGTAACAATGCTGAAAATCCCAGTATTCCACAAAACACAGTACCGACAAGTTTTAAATGGCTGGCACGAAGTGAACTGACCAATTTCTCCACCAAATAGTAGATATTTATGCCGATTATCAAGGAGCTGATTACCCAAGTGGTTACCGAGATCTGCACACAAAAAGAAAAGGCGTATATTAGGAGGGATTTTGTGGAGGGAGCTGTAAGAATCAGGATAAATTTCGTACTGTTTTTGAATTTGAATGTGTTCCCATCTTAGTTTTGCTGCTTGTGAACTTAAGAAGAGGAATGAGAGCAAAAGGGAGTTCAAACGATAAGATCATCTGCAGTACGAAAATAACCATTAGATATTAACATTCGAGGGAGGAAACAAAGGATAAATCAAAATGGTTGCATGAGCAAAAAATATTTTACGGATGCAATAATTATCAAGTCTCCAGCACCAGCAGCGCCTCCAATGAGAGAAACAGCAAGGCTAGGGACTATGGCTAAGCATCGAGTAAGTAAGTTTCTGATCCATGGTCTCATTCGCAAATCAAGAAAACCCTACGAGTAGAAAACAAATTACATAAAGCAATGAATAAAAAGTTCCAAAAGCTCTTCGATAATTGTAATGTTAAAAAGTTGGATCCAGCAAACAACCTGCATAACATACTGTCCAGCATATGTTCCAGTAATAGTGGAGCTTTGACCGGATGCCAACAAAGCGATCGCAAAAATCTTGGAGCTCCAATTTCCTAAAACATTCTGTAGAGGCAGGTAATAAGTAGGAATTCTTCAGAAGGCATGAAAATATATCTTATTAGCATAATTCAATGAAAATTTCTCACAATTTGCAAGTTTAGTAAAAAATACATACTTTAAGTAGAAATGCCGCCTTGTTCAAATCTAAGTCTTTGCAGCTCTCAGAATCCTCTTGGTTCAGATTTGAGGAATTACAGACTGCACCACTTACGGAGATAACAGATACATTTATGAGGAAGGCAATCATCAATGCGAACCCGCTCTCTATCAAATAAAATCTACAAGCCTCCTGCACACAAAGGGAAAACAAAAAACAGCGACATCATAAATCTCGTTACAAGTAAATAGGTTGAAATTGTCACATTCGCAAATTTAACTCCTTGAAGATGGAAAATTTACCTTGATACCCTTAGTGGATCGAGGAACTTTCCTAGATAGCACCAACGCCGAGTGGAGGAAAAGATTGTGCCTACAACAATGGGGAAAAAAATCAAATAACAGCTAGTATAGCTTAATTTATTGCTATAGACTTGATAGTAGGCACAGAGAACTCACGGCATAACCATGGCTCCAAGCAGGGAAATAGCCAGTTTAGTGGCACCACTACCCTTGAGTTTAGGAACAAAAAGTCCCTCAACGACTTCTGAAGCTTTAGGGCTTGCATAACCAAGCTCCACAAAGAAACATATAGCCATGGTAGCTACGAATATGGCGATCAAAATCTCAAGTTTCCTCACCTGTACAATGATTTCACTTGAGAAGAAGTATAACATGCACTTGATTTATTTCAAGAACGCATACGAACTGGATCATTGCACTTGCAATTTATATTGACCGTGTTCCTTTTTTTTACAATGCAAATCTACAGTCACATTACCGGCCTTTAACATGCCCTGGTTGAGTAATTTAACATGACTAAAATAAAATAACGAAAAATAATAATCTAAAAATACCCCATATTGCTGCAACAATAGAAGAATCAGTGTACTGAGCCCTGTGATTAGCACGCCACACCATAACGGTATTTTGAAGAGCATGTTCAAAGCAAATGCTGTTCCAATCACTGCATTATGTGTGTTTTCTCGTGTGTCAGAAACAGATACAATATATAAAAAAATGAACGAAGTAACAGTCATTACAAAAAGTTTACCTTCAGGAATGTCACATGCAACTACGGCAACTTCAGCAAGAAGCCATAAGATGAAATTTGGCACTCTAGGATACTCTTTTCTACAGTGCTCTGCTAGATGTTTTCCTGTAGTAAAATAGAGAGCTTGAAAAGAAGTTTTGGGGAACTAAACAATATAGAGTATTTGAAGAGACAGGTAGACGAACCGGTAACAACACCAAGGTTTGCTGCGAGTGACTGGATAACTAGAGCTGCACACGAAGCCAATAATATGATCCACAGTAACTGCAAAACAGATTAGACAATCTGAGAAAGAGCTCTGCAACCTTGAACAAGTGTGGATAAAATCCACGAACAAAGATAGATAAAATCATGAATAAGTGTGGATAAATCTCGTGGTCAAAACTTCCATTTTAGTGACCCAGATGGCGATCATTTATTTGATAATCAGAAATACTAGTCGACGAGATATTCAAGTTGAATTTTTCAGCACTGTACCAGCAGATGCATATTTAACTTCTCGAATATCATTACTTTGGAGAACATAATCATTCCTTTCTCTAACTCTTTTCTCTTAAATCATAATAATCAAAGATAATACTGATATGCTACAAGCTTTAAGAAATAAGAAAAATACGCACCCCATACTTATATTGAGCTCCTGCTTGTAGATCGGTTTGAACTGTAAGCCAAATTACAAAAAGACAGTCATAAAGTGCAGATAAACTACTATTAGTTTCAAAAGGAACTATAAAGAGCAGAGTACTTACAGTTCCCGGGATCAATATAGGCAATAGAGACAAGAAATCCAGGACCTATATATGCAAGTAAGTTCTTCCAGCCTGTCTTCTGCAGATTTTAAACGAGGAACCAATCAATCGAAAATACTCATCTTTCATTCATTAACAAAATTAGAGAAGAGATCATAAGCATTTAATAAAGACCCTCTCGATACTGAAAACTTTAGTGTATAATCTATGTAGTGTTCAAGAAATTAACTTGAACTAGCCATCAATCTAACCATTTCGAGTCGAGTAAATCAGTAAACAAAACAAAACCCGAAAACCAGAAAGGAAAAATACTGACCTCAGATACGACAATCTGATCATATTCAATGTTCTCAATGAGTGGATCATTGGAAGAGTTCCTCTTTACATCGCTGGTCATGAACTGCGCTTGTCTATTTGATGCTTCCCCCATTCGGTGTTCTGCAATACATTCTCCATATCAGTAAAACAAAACAAAAAAAGAGCTTTGAACTTTCAGTAACAATGATTCAAAAAACACTATAGCTACTATTTTTTCTTTCTTTCTTACAAACTTATTGATGAAATTATGCTTTAATTTCTTTTCATGACAGGATATCTCTGCTACCCTAGACCCTGCTGATGCGGGAAGCCTACCTAGTAAGTGGAAGCTGAAATACTAGAACTACAAAGCAGTAATTTTTTAAAAAAATAAAAAAAAATTGGAAAAAGAATACATAAATATAATCAGAACACACAATATTAACTGATGATCCTTCCATTAATTATATATGGAGATATAAAATCAAATTATATAATTTCCAATCAAATAACCATATAATAAGTCTGCAATAAAATTCAAGAACCATAATCAGTAATGAAATTCCGGGCATTTTCCAAATTATTCAAGAATTTGAAACAAACAATAGGATTTCCGATTCAAACAAGACTTTCTCTGTACATGCATGATATCATAATCAGAAGATATCATAAACCAAAAAAGCAGGTGGGAACCCAGATCCATAAACCAAAAACCCATAACAAAAAAGCCAATAAAAGTGGAAAAAGCATAAATCTTTCGAAGAATTTAATGATTCAAGAAACAAGAAAAATGAGTTTAAAAGAAGAAACCTTAAATTCTTCTACTGATGAATGCAGCTACCAGTGAATGAATGAATTGTAGGAGAAATCTTCTACATATATATATATATATATATATATATATATATATATATATATATATATATATATAGGTAGAATTTGAGAGTGTACAGTGAATCCAAAAAAAGAAAAAAAGGAAAGGAAAAAGTATAAGTCAAACAAAAAAGATTGTGAAATTACAGAGAGAGTTCTTCTTTTCTTATCCGTATTTTGAGCTGCACCCGGTGTACTTGTGCCGGCAACAGCAATTGCGTGTTCGCGCGTGGAAATCTTTTTTCGGAATAAAATATTTCTGCAATTATTTATTTTCTCGTATTTTCATTGGAATATTTTAGAGAAAAAAAATTCATACTCCTTTTTACGTAAAAATGAGTATTTTGCATCTCGTCTTAAATTTTAAATTTATCTTTTCTTTGTTTTAAATTTTCCACTCTGATGGGTGCTCGGTATTTTCTAAACTCGACTTACTATAGTGTTTGTAAATTTCGACATTTACTCTGAAAATAATTTGACACATATTACTCTTTTGCATAACACTCTCAATTATGATCAATTACTTTTTTACTTGAGATGAAGTAATTATAATTTTCTCTCAGATGCTTTTTGACGCCCGTTGGGCGATTGCCCCTGAGGAGAGAGAGCGGAGATTACCCTAGATAGGGAGATTGTAGCATACCACATGCCTGGGGAGGGAAATTTAGCCTCATAAGGAGGAGAAATTATTTGCTCCACTTGGGGAGATATGGGAATTGAACACGGGACCTCTGGCCCGTGTTCGGGTAGTCTTACCACATGAGCTACCTGATTCCCATCTCAGATGCTTGTAATGTATCCTAATTAAGATTTTGTTGTTATTGCAAGGACGAAAACAAAGGGAACGGGATGGCAGTTGCTCCCGAGATTTTTAAAAAATACTAATAGATATAATAAATTTTATATGTATTTTGAAATATTTGATTAAATTCACTCCTACCATTTTTTTTCTAATTTTTATATGTAGTTTGACAATTTTTGCCTCTCAACGTTAAATTTTTTCGACTTTGTCCCTGGTTATTGTTATTTAAAATACATAAGCTCTAGAGCCTTTCCCTTTGTTACAATTTATTTATCTCTCTTTCTGTTTTCTTTTTGACTGCGTTATGGGTTAGGTATCTCAATAGTTTTTTCTGTCTTTTTCTTTGGAAGATGATGCTTTCATATAGTATTATTATCTACTCCTATCAAAATAGAATAATTCTAATATGGACCTGGCCTACCATTTGATCATGGACCACTTGATCCATATTCAGCCACATCACAGTTTTGATTAAAATAATAAAAACAGGTGGGCCTTATGAGAATTTTTTTTTTTTTAATCAAAAGAGGTGATGTGGTTAATTTCAGATTGAGTGGTTCACGATCAAGTGGTCAGAGCTGTGCCTATATCGAATTTTCCATCAAAATATTATAATCTAGTCGACTTTCGGAGTTCCTTTTTCTTGTTTCTATGGCAATAAAGTTTTTACCTTTTCTTGTACACAAAAGGTGATACTCATGTCCTCAGGTCCCCACCACCCGATCCGACAGACATTGTGGATGATGTAAATCAAGCGACTCAGCTGGTTCGATTGGTGGGGAGGCCTTGTCTTAGCCCACCGCAAGAAGCCACCCCCACATTGGAGGGTTGAAACTTTCACACTGCGGCTGCCAAGATTCGAACCTACGTCCTTGTACACAATCTACCATTGTCGAACCAACTGGCTACCCTTTTCTGGCATTATGGTCCAGTGAACAAATTAAATTTGAGGTTAATAAAAGTTTGCATATATTAAAGTTTTCTGAAATTAATATTAAATACATTAGATACTGCAATTTTTTTAATACACTAACAATAACTTGTTTATTTGTCTGATCTTTAAAATAAGTATTCAGAATATGTTCCCTCAAAACATTTTTTAGAGTATGGGAATAATGAATTCGTTATTTTCCCACCTTCGCTGGAAAGTGACAATCTGGAGATAATTTCCCACCTTCGCTGTCCTATTCGATTCTGGGTTGTTTATGATTTTGTTAAGTCTGTTATTTTCTCTTTTGAATTTGTTAGTTTATCGTTTGTTAAACGTGTTGGTAATCAACTGTCTCACTGTTTAGCGCAACTTGATTGTAACTATCCCTCCATGTTATGGAATAAGAACTTTCTTCCTTCTGCAATGGCGGCAATCGCTAACGGCCGCTTTTTGATTCATTAATGATATTACATCATTTGGGTTTCAAACAAAAAAAAGAATACATTTGAATCGTTAAAATAATATTTCTTATTAAGGCTTCCACCTTTATAATTGAAATTCTTAAAGTACTATTGCTATAGTTTTAAAATTACAAGTCAGCATTTTCAAAAAATTAAAAAGTCAGCTTTTTGAAAAATAAAAATTACAAGTCAGTAAATGCAATGATAAATTGTTATCTCTGCCCCTTTTTTTTCCTTTTTTTTCTTTTTTGAAAAAGACAAGTTATTATCTAAAAAAATCTCACTTTCGTCGATTTAAAAACATTTGTCATATACCAACAATTGGTTGGATCAATTAGATGTGAAACTAATCTTCTTAATCAAAGATAGTGGGATTCAAATTCTAAGAATGAAATTTATTTTATTGTAGAGTATTTTTCGAAAAAAATTATTACAGTACTCAAATATAAAATATCTAAATATACTTCGGCATCTTCTTTTAAAAAAAAAGAAAAGCATTTGCCATATTATATCCATCTCCTTTTGATTAACATGATCGTGAATTAATTCTCATTTGTATAGAGAGAATATTGCAGAAAATGACTTGCGGTACTTTGGAAAAAAGAAAATACAGTAAATTATGAGCCAAGTTGGTCATAGAAAATAATAGAGATGAAAACGGTCTCTAGTCGGCAGTGGCCAGTGCGGGCGGATGCTTAACTCAGACGCGATGCTCTGCTCTGTTCCTTCTCAAATCACGCGCCACCAGACCCTAAAAGCTGGAAAAAAAAGTAAGTGCTTGAAGACGTTTTTTGATTTCGATGTCCGGATCTATGCGGAATAGTTAAAATTCAATACTTACAGAATGTCTCAGGAGTCAGGGACATGTATTTTTAAACACAAAAATAAAATACGTGTCTTTAAAAATACGATATATGTCGTAAAATCAAAATATGTGTTCATTTTAAATTAATTTTAACAGTCAAAAACTCAATTTGACAGATGAAGATAAGTCTCGCACGTACAGAACTTACCACGATTCACATTGAAGCTGCAGTAGCTACAAAACCTACAATTCACTGTTCAGTTACTTAAAAAGAATAATTTATTTTGTTAAAAACCTTAATTGTTGTATTAATTTTATTTAAAATTTAATCGTTTAATTATGTAACGATTAAAATTATGAAATGAACACATATTTCACGTTAAATCCGAAAAATAAAAAAAGAGCCCAAAGATTCTATGCTGTCCGTGTAGTAGGACCCCACAATTTGCAGCTTCGATTTTGTCTTACGTTTCCGTGAAGGAAAATCGCACGTTTGGGGCTTGCAACGAACAAAATTTGATGCTCTCTCCCCTACGAACGACAAAGAAACTTTTCCGTCTTGTACTTTCATAATTTTCCAAAACTGATCACTCGATAATTTGTCCAAACATGACTCCCTGAAAACGACACATTGGGGTCCAAAATCCATTCAGAGAAATTAATTTCTACTTTTCATTTATTTTTCATATAGAATTGGATAAAAGTTTATTGGATCAAACATGGATTAAATGTCCTCTATTTAATACACCAATAATATTATTATAGATGATACAATGTGATTAGTTTAACTTTATAAATTTACTCTAAATCAATAATATTAATACACGTATAATAATATTATTATTGTACTACACATAGTAGTAAAAAAATGTATTATAAAATTTAGAATCGGATTAAAGAGTATAGGATTATGTCATATTCCAAAGTTATCCTTAGGAAGGAACCTTGAACCAACTTCCCCAAGAAAATCTACAAGGGTTGTTAAGTAATAATACGAGATACTAACCCTTTGATCGAGTTTTTTATCTGATTAAATAATCATTATTGATACAAGTTTTAGCCAAACAATAGTAATATATTTATTTAAATGTTCAGTTTTAATTTATATATTTTCTGATTTCTTAATTTTTTTATTAAGGACGTGTTCTTCATTGATGAAGCTTTTTTTATTTGCTGAAAAAAATATTTCTATATAAACATATATTTATGTATACATTGAGCTGTTCTCATTCACTAAAAAAAATCTCTGAAAATTAAATAAATCTTCTTCCACAATTCAATCGAGGGAGGAATAAAAAATGAAAATATATATTTTATGATCATTTTATATATTATTATTTCTTATATTATAGTTTCAGCACAAGTTATTCTAAACAAACACCCTGAATATGCTTTTCCAAAATATTTTTTTTGGGTTTATTTTAAATTATAAGCTGAACTAATAAATAATTGAGAATACACCAATAACAACTTATTTTAAGTCATAATCTATAAACGTGTGATTTTAAGAAATCGAAATCTGACCCTAAATAAATTATCATAAAACATGAATTAATATAAAATAAAAAAAGCACGTGGGAGGCTAAAATTAACGTTTTCAAATTAATTGAATTTCTCAACTTTTGTCCACAAGAACTGGTGGGGACAGATTTCGTGCATGGACCCCTAATTCTTTGTTTCTTTTCAATGTAAGTCATGCAAATTGCAAAGAAATTTGCATATTAAATGACATATTGATCAGTCAAATATGACTATTTTGTACTCCCTCCGTCCTAAATTATCTGTCAACTTTAACAAATGCACGAGTATTAAGGCTTTGGTAATTTTGATAGTAAAATATAAATAAAAATCTAAGATACCCCTAATTAATTTTATTAATCTCATTTAAAATTTATGCATTTATCTCCCCTTTCTCTCACACAACATCACACCACCTCTTAAATATGTGTTGGAAAGTGATAATTTTAATTAAATAAGAGTAATTAATGAGGAGTTAGAAGAAGGGTAAAATTAGAAAAATTGTCATTAATACATATTTTATTTAGAAGTGGACAGTTAATTTGAAACAAAAAAAACGTGGATAGTTAATTTGGAACAGAGGGAGTGTATCTTTGAGTAACCTACATTAATCATTATCGCTTATTATAGATTGTCTTATATGTATTTTCTGCCAAATAAGCATTGTAGTCTGTAATTAATCATATTAGTACATAAAAAGGAGATACTATACTAGTCAACTTTTATGGTAAATAATATTTTTAACAGTAATTTTTAAAATTAAAAGGTCTATATCGAACTATTCTTCAAACTATAAATTAAATAATTGTCTCGTTATGTTATTTTAACTCAACATCAAAACAAATAAAATTATTGCTTTGAACTGTCAAGAGATGCATTTTTTTTTTTTTTTAAGAAGAAGAGGTCAAGAACTATCTTCTAACAAATAAGAACTGTCTAGAGTTGCTTGAGAAGAAATCAAGAACTAATGCTTTATTAATTCAACAACAAAACAAATAAAATTAATGCTTTGAACTGTCTAGAGTAGCTTGAGAAGAAACCAAGAACTATTCTTCAAACTATAAATTAAATGTTTTTCTCGTTATTCGTTAAGTTATTAACCCAACAAAACAAATAAAATTAATGCTTTAAACCGTCTAGAGTTGCTTGAAGAATCCAATGGGAAGGTGGTATAAATTTACACACTGATTGGTATCCAAATATCGACTTGACTTGACTAATTCTATTAGAATTTAAATAAAATAAATATAGTAAATATAATACTAAATTGCTAATTAGATGACTTGAATCAATAATTTTTTCTAAGCAAGGGATGGAAGGTGACACTAATTAAGTAAACTTGTCGGAGGTGGTACAAACCCGAGGAATCTAATTTTTACTTGCACCACATTAAATTGCAAAACAAATAAAATTCAGTACATGAATATTTTTTGTCAGGTGTTACATAATTTTAGACACGTGTAACATTTTATGTAATAAATATTTTACTCTAATTAACACTTTCCTAATGCATGTAATATATATTTTACGTAACATATGTTAAAAAATTACAACACATGTTCGATAAAAAAATTAGACCGTTAAATTTTTTATTGGATGATACAAAAGTTCAATTTGTATTAAAATTTTAGTTCAGCAGGATAATAATACAATTCTCCTTTATTTGGTTTCATCCATCTGATTTTATAAAATTTCGAAGTGGGCTTTAAGGTCCAGCATTGTTTTGTTTCTATAGCAGAAGTATAACATTAAAAGGAATAAAAGAATATTAGGAGGAGCCCACATAGCATCAAATTCATATTGTTTGGACTACTTTGCTTATGCTCCATCCTTTTCCTCCTCTTTTTTTTTTTTTTTGTTTTTTTAAAAATATTTTTATTTATTTATTGAGGGAGGGATCTATCTATTAGAAAAAATAGAGAATTCAAGAAGTAGGGAGGGTATTTGAACTCATGACCTCTACGTCATGAGGCTTCACCGTTAGCAATCTTTTCTATGGGAAATGTAGAAAATGACTGTGATTTTAGCTGGGGTGGTTGGAAATCTTTAACACTTCTTTGAGCAACCAGGAGTTGCAGAGAGAGGGGTGAGGAAGAGGACGAATGGGCTTTTGTTTGATTTGATTTGAACTGAAGTGGGATGGATTATCGAGGAGTAGCAAGTTTGAAATTTTCTTGGCTAAATGTAGTAAGCTATGCAGGTGCTTAGTAATAAACGGTTAGGAGTAATTCATTGATTAAACTGGGTATATATGGAGTAAACCAACGGTGATGGCTTGCGGTGGTGAACGGCGATGGAGTTGCGGTGGCGGTTTGCGGGAGAGGGAAAATGGGTAAATAAGTGGGGCCCACCGGGTGGGAGGTGGAGGTAGGGTGGTCAAGGTTCGGGTTGTTTCGATTTTACACATTTTTTTAAACCAAATCGAAATATTCGGTTTGAAAATTTTGAAACAAATCCAAACCATTAAAATTTTCAAACCGATTCATTCGGTTTGTATTGATTTAGTTTGATTTTTCGATTTTCGGGAGATACAAAATATACTGATTATAAAGTAAAATAAAACAATTTTTTTTTATATAATTACTTATCTGCTAAAAATATAAAAGAATTATATTTTTTGTTTTCACAAGTTAAACACAATAAAAAATAAAATAATGAAATATAAATTCTCGATTCTTCAACTTCAATATAAAGTAAAAATAAAATAATTTTTTTTTATATATATATATATATACCTATCTACTAAAAATACAAAGAAATATGTCTATTATTTTTCACCAGTTAAACAAAAAAAAAATTTAATAAAATTTAAAATCTTAATTTTAATTCTTAAATTCAAACAAATTAATGAAAATTTATCATACGAGAAAAAAAGTAAAAAAAATACAAAATTACATTATTATTAGTTTCAAAGTAAAACTACGGACTGTCGTGTCAAGGCAATTCTCAGTCGATGACGATCAGATTGACTTCTTATTTCTGAGATCTTCGAATTCAAATAATCCTTTTTATGAAGAGATTTTTGGGCCAATGGAAAATAACCAGAGTTCGGTTCTTCCGGTGAGAAGAGGTCGTAACTTGTCGAAATTTAGGATCCTGACAGAGAAATGTGGTGTTGGGCGGAGGTGTGGTGGAGTTCTGGGAGATAGACGAAAAAAAGAGGATGAAGATGATATGAATTGTCAGGGTGTATCAAGTCCACGATATATTCGTGGACCGAACTAACCAAGATATGACACGTGTATTAAGCAAATAATTGTAAAATTTTAAGGGTTTGGTGCATAGCTACACTTGTGGACCTGCTCCATTTTAGCAAATCTAAGTATTTTTAGACTTTTTTACCCGTTTGACCGGACACACGTACCTTTTTTGGCCGGAATGTTATTTGGACAGTTTTAGCAGCCCGAAAATTATTGGTGCTAAAAAGAGTTGAATTAAAAGTTTTTAATATTTATACTAGTTGGGTCCAATGATGGTGCTACATATAGGGGATTTCTCTACTTTAAATTACATTGCTACCCTTGATTTAATTTGCTTTGACCAAATTCAAAATTCGAAATAACGATTTATTGACTGAATATTAGACGGAAGGACCTTTGCCACCAAATGTAAATTATTTTGATATTGAGTTTGTAAAAAAATAGATTTTGGACAATAATCACCAAAGTAAACTAGTTTTTGCACCTGTAGAGCAATTTCCCATAGGATTCCGACTTCCAATTTGGGGACAAATATAAAATCAATATGCCTCAATGGAGGGAGCGGTTATGGTGCTGGAAGCTATTTCTCATAATAATTTAGTGATAAAATCACTCGTTAACTTTTAATTCAATAGTGTAGAAGATATGTTTTTTTTAATAAAAAAAATATTTGTTTCCACGTACAAATAGTTATTGTTTTATAAAATAGTCAAATTTATTTTTTAAATTCAGTCGTCGAATCTAATAATTTAACAGGTAAATTTATGATTACGATATTAAAAAAACACCTTTTCAGCACCTTAAGCATACCTTTAATGAAAACCTTGCTTTATGCAAATTTTTAGCAATTAGATTAAATTATCGTTTTGAGAAAGTTGTTTGTTCTTTTACTAATCCCTGGTCCCAACAAGTCTGCTAATAAAAGGATAAAGTGCTGATTGGCTTAACTTGGATTGTGTTTTGGTTTTGGTTTGAGTTTGAGTTTTGGCGAGAGAAGCTAAAAAATTGGCGGAAGGAATTCAAATTCAATTTTTTTCTTTAAATAATCGTTCAAGCTAAAATTTTGGCCTCTAAAATTGGCGAGAGAACCCGCCAATTTTTTAACTTCTCTTGCCAAAACTCAAATCAAAACCCAATCCAAGTTGAGCCAAAATGATGACTTTATACACGGGTGAAGATCGATCTCTTAACTCTCTTAAATAACGAAACGATCGAATCAAATGGACTACCTTCTTTCTTTAAAGGAGTCCATCTCGGTTAAAGGACGTAATCCAAATAAGCTCAGACCACGGACTGAGTACATCCACATGTTCTGTAAAAAGTAGGCCCGGCTCTCTTAGACTATGTCTATGATAGAGTTAGTGACCTTCTATGAATAATCTTTTTTGAAACATCGGTGATTTGGATTGCCTAAAACTAATTTGGTTGGAATATATGTAAAATAAATTTAATAATTTGACATAAAATTATTTTTTAATTGATTCAAATTTGCAATTTTGTCATGAACGAGTTTTTAAAGACCAAAAGTCAAATCAATTGAAGTATCATATTTTCTATGAATAATCTAGAACCAATTCATCAAGTTTCTTCGATGGGAAAGCTCCCGGCTCCTATGCGGGACACCTTTTGTTCCGTACGGTGCGGGACACGTTCCCAGCCTTTAAATGAGATTTTTTAACGGTCCAGATCTGGAAAGAGAAAAGTTCTTTTACTTATTTTTTAAATCAGCCACAACTTTTCTCTCTCCAGACCTAGACCGTTCAAAATCTCATCCGACGGCTGGGATTGTTCCGCACAGGAGCCGGACTGGATGGGAAATGTCATAATGGACCACTTTACTTGTTTGTTGGTCATATGAATCATGAATATGGGCCAATAGCCATTGGGATAAAAGCCCATCTTTATGGGGCTTCCTTGTAGAAGTTTTAAGTAAAATGTCCGTTTTGTTTGTATATAAGCAGGTCAAATGTCACATTTTTAACCAATAGACGCGGCCCAGATAATGTTGGGCTCCGGGATGGAAATCACAATCTGAGTACCTAAGTTAATATACAAATTCAGACATTGACCAACTATGCATTGTTCAATTGGTAAGACTTGCGAGTTCGAATCATATTTAGTGCATGAAAGTGACATTGTTGTAAATTTACAAAAATCTCCGTCAAGCCAGTTAAGTATTTTCTGAATTATAATCGAATTTATCAGATTGATAATGGTTAGACGTTAGTATTGTTTCTTCTTCTCTTAATTGGATATATGTCAGAACAACAATATTTAGATTGAGTTTATTTTTTAAAAAAAAAAAATTATATTAGAGTTTGTGAAAATATGTTGTTTGTTAGAGAAAATGTGAAACTAAACTGAATTTTTTTTTTTTGAGTTGAAAGTAAAGAAAGAATCAAGGAGGCTTAGGGCGGCGGCCTCTACTAACATCTTTGAAAATTATTTTGTATGTATTGATCTTTAGAATATCATTTTAAGTTTTTTGTTTTTCAAATTCGCCCCCTTCCAATATTTTTGTCCACAATCCCTTTAGTTCCGTGAATGGTTGAAAGGCAATTCAAATGGTGATTCGAATGAACCTTTGAAAAGAAATAGAATTTCAAGATGCACTAAAATTTTATAGAATTTCAAGATGAAAGATCGGTTGACTTCACCAAAAAGTAAGAAAGAGGGTAGAAAGATGAACTTTGAATTAATTAAAACATTTCATTTATCAATAATTAAAACATTCACTTTTCAATAATTTATGTCGTATATAAGCACGTTTGCTCTACTTTTTAATTCCAACTATATGTATTTTTACATAATTAATGTATCAATACTTAAAATAATCCAAATCTTCAGAATCTGATGATAATATCCGGTGGATTTTGAATTCAATTTTCTTGAAAAATGATCTTCAAAACGAAAATGGTATGTTTGTAAAAGAAGGAACGAAAAGCGTATACTAATTTCACAATAAAAATCAATCTAAATGTGCCCAATAATACCAATTTCATATTACTCAACTCATTGAATTAGAAACGACATTATAATACAAATATAAAAATCCGGTGACATTTCTCTCAGAACAAAATTAAACAAGAAATATTTCATTTTTTTTCCTATGTCAAAAAACATTGTGTTACAATTTGGTGAAGCTGCATTATAGAGTTTTATAAATAAATAAATAAACGCACCGACAAACATGCTGCACAATTATTTCTCCTCAATAAACATAATGTAGAGTACCTCACAATTAAAAGCGTGCAAATTCAACATCTATTTACCAGTTGTTTCTTTATTTAAAGATAAAAAAAACGTACTCTCTCATCGATTTCAGTAGTGTAGGTGAATATAGTTTTCCGGCATGTGACTTATAGTGAGAAACGTTGTCCCACTTACTGAAAGCGTGCTCCTAATTTTTTTTCTGTCTTTTACTTATTCTTTCTTGGTCAACTCAACACTCGTTGACCTCATTTTTAAAAATCCAATTGAATTTATAACCACCCAAAAGCACTGTTCTTATTTCGGCTTCCTCCATTTCACATGTTATGAACAATTTTTAAATGCTTATATTCAACTCTCATTATACTCGTCTTTTTCTCCTAAAAATAACTAACTAAATAAATAAACACGAGAAATAATAAGGGGATGTTATAAAATTAATGTGAAACGAACCATGCAATATTTGTTTTTTTTTAAATTTTAAATAATAAAAAATCACAATTGACGTTTCTAATATAAAAAAATCTCAACCAGTTTAGGGTCAAGCCAAATAATGAATCTATCAAACGATTTAAGGGTCAAGTCAATATATGAACAAAAAGAAAAATTGACGTTCTTGAAAAATATTTTTAAAAAACAAGAAGAGAAAAGAAGGATGTGGGGTTATCGAGAAGATTTTGAAGCCAACTTGATGTACATTTTAGCCAAATTTAAATTGTCAGCGTTCAATCTTTAGTCTTCAGAAATTTAATGTTTGATGATCTCATGCATGATGCATTTCATCATGAATGGAAACCTCTGGAGCAGATGGTTTTGTAATCTGTCGTCCATCAGCATGGACCGGTATTTCTAATTCACTATATGTGGTCATATGGAAATCTTTGTACGACCGGAAACTACTTTTGAAAATGAAATGTGTTAAAAATGAATTTGGGTCTAAGAGATATTTTTAGAGTGGAGAATTAATTAAGTCTTATATATTGTAAATATACACATAAACTAGTCGATGTGTAATCTTTAACAAATCCCTCATGGCAAGGGCTGAACATCTGAACCGTGAATAATAATAAGAGTCTAGCATCAAACTAGGTGTGGCTCTGATACCATATTAAAAATGAGATTAAGCTTAACTCAATTCCTCAAAAAATACCTCTAGAGGCAGGATTTTCCAAGTCTTATTTATATTGCAAATATGCACACAAACTAATCGATGTGAAATATTTAACAAAACAATTTACCAAAATTTTAACTAATTTTCAGTTTGTGGAATATATTGAATAAAAAATTAAAGGGGGTTTCTTTTTTTTTTTTTTTCTGAATAAATTTAGTTTCCATTAATCACAAATAGTCGAAGTAATTACAATTAAAGGAAAATATGAAAATATAAAAAGTAAAAGTTATACAATGATTTAAAAAATTACGATAACAGACAAAAAATATAATAATGTAAATTTAATATTGTCGAGAAAAATGAATTATCTTACTCTAGAGGAATTTTAATGATCTTTTCACCATTTCTATGCGCTTTTTAATCTCGAATTGACCAAAAGTTGGTATTTCCCTTATAAAACAACCCCACGGGCCACAAGTTAAGAATTCATCTTGGAAGGCGAAAAAAGGCCGAAGTACAGTTCAAGGTCAATGTATAAGGGGAACGACATGCATGTACCTAAGTTTGGTAAATTGCTAGATGTGATTGGTATTGGAAGACTCCCTCCTTGGACGAGTTTTGAATAGTTATTCATCTCAAAAATTAATAATTAATTATTTATGATAAAAAATAGCTATATATTTAAAATAAATTTGCACACGTATAGACAAATATCTCGCATTGCCCTGAATCCGAACTTAAGAACAGGGAAATATAGCATGCATGACACTACAAATAAGTAGCTAACTTGGTAGAGTGTTGGAAGCGTGTCAAATTTGTGTTTTCATTTTTCTTTGGGATATTCTTCGTACACTACGTGTGGTGTGTGATTTTTTCAAACAGAAAATTGACTACTTAGTTGCCGACCGCCACCGCCACCGCCACCACCGCCACCACCACCCAGCAGCTCTATTGAATACAGAAAGTATTGTACGACTTCTTCAATGCCGTTTTGTTCATATTCTATTTTCCAATCCAATCAAAAGTATGCAATTATGCTGTTTTCTTATCCACTAGCTAGTACGAAGACAAAATCATCACAGAACTATGGGTTTGGGGACCATTGTTTTTGTCAAAAATGGATCCCAAATCACTAAAGGAAAAGGAAAAAAAAAAAAAAAACCATCCCTATTGGTATTTGCCTAATTCTAGAATACCAGTCCAAAGCATATTGTTAGGTATTCTAGTTTTCCAACTTATTTTCTTAAAAAATAAATATTTATTTATTATTGCCTTTCTAAAACATTATTAAAAATAAGGAAATGAGTGCCTACTAACCAGTATAGTTGATAAGTAAATTTACAATGTTTAAGTTACGTTTTATTTTTCACTTACAATACCATGTTAAAAGAGCTATGAGGTATACTATTTATTTGAGAAAAATGTTGACTATGCAAGCACGATTTAAGTCCTTACTAAGTGTGTAAAACAAACAAATAAAGATAAAATAAAATATGGATCAATCAGGTAATCTTTTGCGTTTGATTTCATTTGTACGGTTTTTTTCTTTTGATACATGAAATGAGAATTTTTTGCAGATTCCACTTTTTTATAACATCAATCCACTTTCTTTTTCTAAAAGAAAAATATCAGTTAAAAAAATAAAAAATATAAAAAAAAAGATAGTGAAATTTAAACTCAAAATTTCTGACATATCTTGACCATGACCAATATCATATCAAGACATTTGAATTCCTAATAAAACAAACACAATAATAGTAGTATATACAAGGCAAAATCAAAGTTCTCCAAACTTCCAATACTAGTTACTTCCTTACTTCTTACCCACTATAGGTTGCAAAAACTTCTCAAAAATGGATAATTATATAGAAACTAGTTATTAGGGTTTTTCAAAATCGATCATTTAATTTCTTTGCTCTTAAGAAAAGTTTTGACCTGTTCTCTCATAAAGTCAACATAATGTCATTGACCATAAGCCGACAATTATCACGGGAGGAAGAATATTATTTGCAGAGTTATACATTATTATGTTTTCAATGATACAACAGTATGCATTTAGTCATTCATGATATAGTATCGGAGGACCTCCTCTACATATGACTAATGGTTTGTTAATGTCACAGTAAAGATTAGAGTTTAAATTTTAGGACAGAATTAGTTTTTTATTTCTATTATGAATAATAGGTACCATATTTAAAAAATTTAAATATATCCTATTTCCAAATAAGAGTTAGATTATGCGAGCCAGCGCAAAATGGGATTAGTCTTGCTAGTTATGAGGACATTCTGCAATATCCAAAAGGACAACTAAAAAAGAAAAAAGAAAACAAAACAAAACAAATTGAGTAAAAATCTAGTCATAACCAATGAATTAATTCCGACTTATATATTAATGATAAGACATCTTGAATCCCACTCAAAAGGCAAAGGTCTAAATTCATGTTCCGATCCATCTAATGTCGTCCTCTCACTTCATTGCATAATATAAATACTCCCTCCATTCCCTATTAATTATCGTTTAGGAGATATCTAGGTATCCAAATTAATTGTCGTTTTAGGTTGTTTTATTAGTTGTCAACAATTTATTCCAATTATACCCTCAATAATTTCCTTTCTTTATGACAAAGAAGTAAGAGAGAGGGAGGGTGGGGGATAATATTGGAAGTTTAGGTGAAAATGACTTCTTCCTTAATTTTCTCAAATTGTCTAAAGAGTCTTATATTTAGAAATGGAGGGAGTAGTTTATTACATGTAGTCAAAATTAAACAAATAAAAAATAATAAACTTTATTAATCAAAATATCAATATCATTTTTCCCAAATAAAATTTGTATACTACCTTATTTTTTTCTTTTTTAATTTTCACTATACGTTATAAACAACTTATATTATGGAATATAGATAGGAATTAGTTATTATTATTATTCACATAAACAGACGACAGATTCCTAATTATAAAACATGTGCTTTTGGAAGTAAAACCACATTTTTTTTAATTCAACGTTTTTTCCTTGTCCTCGGCTGTTAGATTTTGAAAACCTTTCCTTTCCCTTGTCTTTTCTTTTACTTTTACTTAGTGCTAATTAAACGGACTTAGACAACCTTAAACCTTCGCTTTTGCAATAAAATTAAACCGGTTCATGAATGTGGACACACGTAGAAGAAAACAAGTTCAATGAACTCCCATCTACCCAAGTTCTGGTCATCTTCATGGTCCATGCCACCACATGGTGGGTTTGCTTCATTTCTGACTTTTATTTCTTTCTTTCCTTTTTCTTTTGCTTATATTAAATTTTAAATTTTGGTGAAATTTGGATTAAGCTCTAGTGGATTATAGTCATGACCTCACAACTGTGACGTACTGTGCGTAACATAACAAAAGCCCGTCAATCCTAGACCAAGATAAAACTGCTTCAATGAATTTGAATTGAATCTAGTATGTATCTTATCTAATTTGAAACTCAGTCTGGGATTCAACATTTTATTTGAATTAAATATGAAACTTCAAATATTAAATAATTAAAAATTAGTTTTGGTTTGAAACTACTTTGAGAATGAGACCAAAAATCTCAAATCCAATCATACTCCATATCCAACCTAATCCAACCATACCCAATTGTCCCTCATAATTTCCTCTCAATTAAAATGTCTCTCCAATACACCATTTATCTTCCTACAAGTGTCATCCTCGTTGTACCTAAGGTTTAGCTCAATTTTTACTATTAATGAATCAAGGGTCTAAGAGTTAGAAGTTTAAATGGTTAACCCTAATCGTGACCAAGAGTTTATGGTTTAGTGTAGGTAACAAAGAGCTAAATAGTTAACACTCAACCCTAAAGGGTAAACTAAATAAGGGATTAATTAGAAGGTGAGGCCTTGAGTTGCTGATTTCATTTTGAAGTATTAGTGGTTGGATGGATAGAAATTGGGATGCAATACTTTTTTTTAAAAGTTAATAGGTTTCTAACTCTTTAAATTACGAGTCAGATAAAATTTACTCCACACTAGGAGTTCTCATTTGAGTACATGAGATTTAAAAAATTATCATCTAAAATGCACAAAAACACATACTAAGTACGATTATATCCATGATTAATATCTTATATGAATTAAATAATTTACTAGATCGAAGGTAACATCTGAATTCAAGAATTTGATACTCATCGAGTTCATACTCATATTCAAAAAATAGGAAAAAGAAGGTACAAAGAGTCAATGTTGGCATTATTTGGTTTGTTTAAGAAGAAACGAAATGAGAAGTCTCCTTTGCTGTCAAGGGAAAAAATAAATAAAATATACATGTATATAGAACGAGACACAAAGTTGGCAGCTTAACCCACTGTTGAAGTCTTCAAAAGATTTTCAAAGTCCATGTTTAAACAATTAACAAAAGTATTTGCCCATGCATAACTAAATATATAATCTTCCTAATTATATGTTTAATTCAATGTATCTCGTATGAGTCAAGATAATAACTTAGTTTGTAAAATACTTTTTATCAGATTATAAAGTCACGAGATGAATTTCCATGAAACAGACTGAATCTTTTAGTATATTGTCTAATATACACTAATGAAATTGCTAAACAGTAACATTATTGAACTACATTGGATTTATGGACTTACTCTAATCACAATCCTCCAAACATGAACTATTTCATTTTCCTATCCCTTTGTTAGGAATTTATTTTAAAAAATAGCTGTATATCTTTATTTATATAGATATCTTATGAAGAAGAAAGAAAAAGTTTGAAAGTTGTAGTTTTCCTCTGAAATTGAGTGCCCAAAGTAGGGTTTGCTAGCCAACTTTGACACGTACTTGGAGTTCATTGCATTTGATCACTCTCCCTCCATTGTATTACTTTTCCATTTTTGATATGTCTCTGAGTTTTTTGGACTATAATTTAAGTAAAGAAGAAGAAATATTTGTTGGATTTCTCTAAATACAATGGATACTTAGAATATTTCAACATTGAAAGACAAAGTAAAATGAACTACAAATTTATTTTCTGGGTTAAGTTTGATTGATAATGAATGATGATGTTTTTAGGGTTGGTGGGGTGGAAGAATAGGCTAATTCCGTGAACTTCTGTTATTGCTTGAATAATAATAATAATAATAATAGTTAGAAAGTATAAGATTATTCGAAAATGATATTCAAGTATATACATTTTCTTTCTCCCCCCGTGTGCATGTCGCTTTGAAATATAGTAATAAACATGACATAATCCAGTTGAATTCAAAGAATTCGTGCTTTACAATGTTTTTTTGTTTGACATTGTTAGGGTTTGGTTTCTGACCTCATGAACTATAAATCAAGGATCATTAAGTTATTAACTAAAGGACAACCTTATAACGAATTAAACGGATGAATTCAAATGTAAATGTAAACTAAACTTAATCATACTAAAAAAAATATTCTACTAACTTTTGTTGGCGTAGAAAACTTTAAATGAAATATTTAATCATAAAGAAATATAAAAAGAAAGAATGATTCTTGAGGCGTATATATCACTTAAGGCGTTATCTGTGACATTACTCTTAAGTATTAAATAAAGGGTTAAGAAAATTATCTCTAAAATACAATAAGAATTATTGAGAAATGTATGTTAATGAATGTTTTTTTTTGTTGTGTTTTGTTTTGCCAATTAAGATCAATTTAGCACGATAGTAATAAATAAATATTAGTAATGAAATCAAAAATGTTTTCAGCAAGTGATATGGAAAAAACTCCCCAAAGGTCTTAAGGAGAAAACTAGTTATAAATGGCAGGCTCCTGATGAAGGCTTTTTTTTAAACTCAATGTTGATGGAGCCTGGTATGAGAATTCTGGTGGAATGGGATTCATGATCAAAAATCATGAAGAAAAATCGAAGCAGGAGCTGCAAAATTTGCCCCCAACTCCCCCAATCCTGAAACTGCTGAAGTAAAGGCTCTACTGGAAGGATTTCAGTTTGCTATGAATCAAGGATATCAGCCGCTACTTATTGAAAGTAACTGCCAAACGCTGGTAAATCAGGTCCATGGAGTAGAAGAAGATATGTCCCCATTAGGTCATATTGTTAGCGAAATAAGAATTTTCCTGCTGATTATTATAGTTAATGTATCTTTTGCGCACAGATCTTGTAACATTCCTATTAATAGATTAGTTAATTACGCAATGATGTTTAAAGTCTCTTCTTAATGATTTGGAGAAACAACGAGTTTTCTCCTTCCAAATGTATTTCATGATATCATTAAATGATATATTAATGCAATTTTTATTAAAAAAAAGAAAGTAATGAAACCAAACTCAACATTGTGTGTTTTTTTTTTATAAAACAAACGGATAATGGTCGTTTGGAAAAAAAATATGCACCAAGTAGTATCGTACGTAACGCGTACAGGACGTGGACAGCTATATTGCGTGGTGTCTGTAGAAAAGTACCCAATGAATTGAATAATTTTTTTTTATCCAGCGTACTATTATGTTTTTTTTTACGCCGGTTAGCGATTGCTCTGAGGGAGAGAGCGGAGAATACTCTAGATAGGGAGATTGTAGCATGTCCCATGCCTGAGAGGGAATTTTAGCCTCATAAGGAGGAGAAATTATTTGCCCCCACTTAGGGAGCCTTACCACATGGGCTACCCGATTCCCATTTCGTACTATTATGTTAGTATTGTTAATGTACATATAATGTTAAGTAAATCCAATTAAAATATACTTAGCAAAAAAAAATCCAATTAAAATATATATCTCGCAATTTAAATAATCTACTAGTTCTAAAAAAGAACGGGTAGGAACCCTTAGAATTGTAGCTCAATATTTTTTTAATAATCAGTTTTTCATTTTATTTCTCTTTTAATGATGAGTCTTAGAAAAATATATCTCATAAGTTCGAATTTGAATATTTCATTTTGATTTGAATTAAAATTTAAAAATATTTCTGACTTTAAATAGAATTGAAAATTCGCATTGAAATTTTAATTAAATTTAAAGATAAGATATTTAATTTGAACATTCTATTTAAATAAATAAGACATTACTTAGCAAAAAAAAATAAAAATAAATAAGACATTCAAATATTGATGAAGAGAGTAACATCAACTATAACGTGGAAAGTGTTTGAAAACCTGACAAGAAAGTAATAAAAACAAAAGAAGCCCACACCCGTAGAAAACTTAACTAAAAGTCGAATTACTATAACAAATGAATCATTGTGGATAAATATTAAATAATTAAAGTGTAGGAAGAAAAATGTAAGATTACACCACGGTTCCGATGCGGAACACCTTTTATTCCGTACATGCGGGGCAGAATCTTAACCGTTGAATTAAAATTTTAACGGTTAAGATTAATTTGAAAAATAAACACCTGTTTTGATTTTCAGAACACCTGTTCGGAACGAGTGTTCTTAAATTGAAAACACTTGTTCTCAAGAAAAAAAAACTGTTCTGCATGTGCAAAAAAAAGATGTTTCTTGTTAAATCAGAATTTCAATACTGTCTGGTGCCTAATAGGTATTTTTTGCATAATGTAAAATATTATTATCGTTGAATAAAAAATTTACAATTTAGATTATAAGTTTATAATACCTATTAATTTTTTTCTAAACAGTGTTTATGTATAATTACAATCGTCAAATTTTTAATTTAATAATTAATAGATTCCACAAAAGAGTCCCGTTCTCATATTAACATAACACATGGCCAATAATAAAATAAAGGGTAAATAATATCAAGGAGTATGTGTACTTGCTCTTCTCCTTTTTTTTTTTTTTTTTTGCTAAATGCTCTTCTCCTTCTTTCTTCTTACCTTCCTCCTAATTCCCAAAGGTGGGCTTGACTTGACTACTAAAATAAAAAGTACCTTGACTTTCAAGATTTCTCTAATCTAATCTTACCTTCTTTTAACGTCAGAACCGACACGAAAAACACACTTACTTTTATTTTGTATTTTTCTTTTCTTTTTCTCAAAATAGAAGTTACTAAAATCCAAACCAAAAAATAGCCTATCATTACTATTATTAAATATTTCTGCAAAAAATCTATTGTATCCATATATATTTTAGTAAAAAATTTTAACTACTCACAATTCGCCATATAAAATTAAAAAAAATATATACATAGTAAATTTTAAATTGTGAAAATATATATGAAGACAGACAATTTCTAGCCAAATATTTCACCCATATCATAGAAAAAGGAGTCGTCCAAGTTCACCACTGGTTCTTCCTTCCTACCTGCCTATCTACGACTTGTTTAAACTACTATATATATATCTCTTCTTTCTCTAGATTCCTTATTAGAATTTCTTCTTCTAATACACAAAAAAAATTAAAAACTAGTTCTCAAGAAAGCTTCGTCAATTTCTTGATTCATCAAGCAGCAGTAGAGAATAATTTGCAGCTTAATTTTGATAATTTCTTGGTGGGATTTTTGAGTTTCAAACTTCAAGTGCCAAGATATGGAATATACAAATTTGATTGATACTTCATTGGATCTTAATGTGAAGCCTTTGAGACTTGTTGAAGATGGTCTAATGGTATGTTTATAAAGTTCTCTTGAATTAATATCAATCATATCAATTATAAGAGAGGTTTTATAATGTTTTCTTTAGGCCTTAACTTAATTAGATGTTTTTTTTTAAAATTTATTGCAGAAACAAGAAGTTCAAAGCAATTTCATGGATCTATTGGGAAGACAAATGCCTGTTAAAGAAGAGGTCAGTTACTTACAAGTGTCTTTCTTTTCTTGATTATTTAATATCAGTGTCTAGGCATTATTAGGCACTTTGACTGACCTGTCTGAAATTTCTGCAAATATGCGACAATTCAGTTTTAATTGAGGTTTTTTTTTAAATTTGATTTGATTTTCAGACTGGTGCTTTGATGGAGGAATTAAACAGAGTGAGTGCTGAAAATCAGAAGCTAACACAAATGTTAACAGTGATGTGTGAGAATTATGATGCTTTGAGAAAGCATTTGATGGAATATATGAGCAAGAATCCAGCAGCACTAACAACTGATGCAAGTACAAGTGGATCCAAGAAAAGGAAAGCTTCAGAAATTACTACAAACAACATTAATAATGAAACAACTATTGTAGATGCTACTAATGGTCCTTCAGAAAGTAGTTCAAGTGATGATGGTTCTAATTGCAAGAAACCAAGACAAGAACATAATAAAGCCAAGATTTCTAAAGTTTATGTCCGGAGTGAAGCTTCTGATACCAGCCTTGTAAGTTCCAAACTTTTCATAATTCGTGTCTTAAATCCCGTCCCACGTGAGATATGTGTAAGAAAGACCGAATGCTACTTTAATGTGATACACATAGTTGTCAAGTAGTTGTCTATTAGGCCTTGGATCATCAAGCAACTAGACAATGTAGGCACGAGGCGTGACACGTTTAATATGATTATTAGATAAGATATTTTTATTTTTTTTTGTAATGTTTGCTGAAAATTGTTGTAATTTGTGATTATATTGCAGATTGTAAAAGATGGATATCAATGGAGGAAAATATGGGCAGAAGGTCACTAGAGATAATCCTTCTCCTAGAGCTTACTTCAAATGCTCATTTGCTCCTAGCTGCCCTGTCAAGAAGAAGGTATGCAAAATCCTACAATTCAATTTTTACTAAATTTCAGTCGAAATTTTCAAAATTAAACACTATCAAATACTACCGCCCTGCAATTTTGGATATGAACTAAGCCCTTTTTCTCCAATATTTCTTGTGAACAGGTGCAAAGAAGTGTAGATGATCAATCAATTTTAGTTGCAACTTATGAAGGAGAACATAATCATCCACACCCATCAAAAATGGAAGCCAACACATCAACTTCAAATAGATGTGTAACAACAATTGGCTCAGTCCCATGTTCAACTTCATTAAGTTCATCTGGACCGACAATTACTTTGGACCTTACAAAACAAAAATCCCAAGAAGATGGAAGATCAAATTCTTATCCCAAGAAGTTGGAATCATCACCAGAACTTCAATCATTTCTCATAGAACAAATGGCATCTTCTTTAACAAAGGATCCAAGCTTCAAAGCAGCACTTGCAGCCGCTGTTTCAGGAAAATTTCTCCAGCATAACAATCAGACAGAAAAGTGGTAAAAAGGAAAAGTCAAGAATTGTTGCTGTCCAAATTTATTTGTATTTGACTAATTGGCCATCAAAGTAAAATCAATTGATTGATGTATGTGTATATATAATACTTTCTCTACTGAAATTGAACGTCCACTTTTCTATAAAAGATAAATAGTAAAGTGGGCATTTAATTTTGATTACGAAAAGTATATATATACATATCCCTCCAAGTCAAGGCTCAAGGGACAGAAGGATTCAATTTCGGGCTATTTAGACTATCCAAATCCATATAATTGAAGATTCAAATGAATATTCTCTCCAACTTTATCTACAATTTAGCCCAACTAGTCCAATGAAATGTTAGATTTGACAATTTTTTCCTTTACTTTGTCAAAAGAATCTTCATCAAAGGAAGAAAGTTCTTTAAAAAGCATTTAAAGTTAAGAGATTGGCGAACGACTTTTGTATACCTTAGAGGGCCTTTCACGGCATAGATTTTTGAGTTTTCCTAACTTCGGTTTGGATAATACATTCCTCTATTCCATGTATGAGAAATTGTTTGGTCATACTTTTTTCTTCGAATAAAAAGCACATTACACTCTTAAACTATTATTAATTATCTATTTTAACATTTAAATTAATTTTTTAAATTTTTTGACACTAAATTTATAAAAATATCCATTTTAGCATGTATGTTCGTGCGTGTTACATTATCACTTTTGAAAGGTATTATTAAAAAAATAAAAAAATCAAAATCAAATAAGAAAATATAATTTTTTTTTTTAATTTTTTCCCTTCTTATCCTATCTTCTTTTTTAGTGTCAAGCCTTTTTCTTCTTCTTTTCCGTTAAAAAAAACACCTAACTTCTTTACCATCTAAAATACAGATAGTCACTATTAAAGTGTACACCTACTATAACTATAATGGTACAACTGTAAATAACCTACCTGCCTAAAATGTGTCCATTTTAGCCCCCCGTAGAATGAGAAATTTTATCTTGATAGGTGAGTAAGTTTAAAATTTACATTTTTTTTTTTAAATTTACATTCAAACCAATGAATACAATACATGTAAGACAAAAATATAAATTTATAGGGAAGATAATTGACTTTTTAACCTAAATTTATTGTATTTATGGGTTTAGATGTAAGTTTTAAATTACTCACATACCAAAATAAAATTTCTCCCGCGGAATTGGTTGGTTAACAGCACATTTCCTCAATAGAGTCGGTTTCAGAAATTGGACCAATTCAGAAAGGAGTCAATTTCATGAATTGAAGTCCAAGAAGAAGCTTGAGCCGCTAGTCCAATAAAAAGGCGGCTGAAATCCGTAGGAAAGAACCTTGAAGGTGGAATTGCCAAGCTGGCACTTACTACATAATTTTCAGATTTACAAATTACTACAAAGGAATGAACATAATAATTCATAAATTATTTTTACATAAATAAAATCACTCGTCGAATATATAAGCATACAAGACACTGACCCCTTCAAATTTCTCAATCATATACAAATCACAACGTGGATAAACTCAAGACATCTATTGTTCTTTCTAAGGCCCCCAATTCAGAAGAATCCTGGGATGGTTCGTTTCCTGGAATTTTCGCAATTAGGGTTTCGTCTCTATCATTTGCATCTGTCACAGCTATACAGTCGCGGAATCTGAAGCAAGTAACAAGATGGTCGTTTGTGATTCCAGCAACTTGCATGAATGAGTAGACAACTGTCGGCCCAACTCCTCGAAATCCTCTTCTCACCAGATCTTTGCTTATGGCTTCAGCTTTTGATGTCTTAATTGGAACTTGCCGTGGATAGCGAAAATTACTAATGGTAGGCTTGTAACTCACAAATCCCCATATATACTTCTCAAAAGAACCAAGCTCTTCTATTATCTAAACCACAACGAAAACAGAAACATGTTAGACAGAATGAAAAATTTCCAAGCTTTTCAATCATGAATATTTTACTTTCTTTCGCAGTTTTCTATTTTCTGGACAATAGGATTTGCAAGCTGGTGGTGATAGTAGTGTCACTGTCATCCTTCTCGCTTTCCCAAGAAACGTCTCAAGGGCCAGACTTTTAAGCATTACTCTCCCATGCAGTTTCATTCTTTTAATGAACAAACTTAACAGGTGATGTCTCTTTGACAACCTTTACGAGTCACTTTGTAGTAAAAAACTTTTCCTTAGGCAATACAGGAATATGGAATCGCGTTCATAATTAGGAATATGTGAAGTTTTAAGTGGATCTAATTTTATTTAGGCTATCAAAACTAACATAACACAGTGTAGATATGTTACCCCTTTCGGGCACCTGCTGAGGTTTAGAACTCTTTTCAAGTATTATCGTCACCGTGAAAACATAAAATTTCACACACATGGATAGATTTAACTAAGCAGATAAGCATAACCCATTAAGTCCCCAATAATTGGGGGTATGGGCGGGGATGGACGGGATACAGACCTAACCTTTGTCAAACAAAGTGGCTGATCCCAGGATACCACTGAAACAGATGTATTGGAGACTAACCTAACCTTTGGCAACAAGTGCACAAAGTGGTTGCTCATATAATACACATGTAACAATGGTCCCCTATGCCGTCGCGTTTGCTACAGAATCATGCCCTCAAATCAAAGCCAAAAGGCATCAGAGAAGGCAGACCCAAGAACCATTTTGATTTATGTGCACATCACCATGCTTCTTTCATTCAGCATCCAGAGCATTAGTGGTGCACAATATAGATTTAACTAAGCAGATATAGATCAAAATTAAGTTTACAATAAAATGAGACCCACCTTACAAGTTTGGCGTGCATTCTCGATAATTGCTCGCAGCTTTAGCTCAGAGAGAAGAGAGCTAGCAGGGTTTCCTGGTATTGCTATCTTCTTCTCATTTAATTTTGAGACTGCTACTGGGTCAAAGTCCAGAAAGACTTCTCTGCATTCAGTTACATTCAGCTGAATCAATAAATTGAGTCACATTAACACAGTAAGCATCCGCTGCTTGCATCCACCTTCTAAAAGTCCAAAATTATGGCAAACCACTTAGAATGTACCTAAAGATGTGCCTTTTATTGACAATGGTGGGCCATGCGAGCTCAGCCAATGCAATAGATAAGCTCAACAATTCAAAAAGTTTCCTGCAAATTGTTGAAAAAAATCAAATGCATACCGAGAAGACGTCAAATGAGGCTAATTCAAACTGGGGAATCACAAGTTAAGCAATAAAGGGTCATAATGGGCTACTTACTTATCTTCGTGGACTGGAACTCCCCATTCCTCATCATGGAAAGCAGCATAAGTTGGATCTTTTAGAAAATGAAACCAGTTAGAAGATGCCAGTACCAAATATGCAATTCCATTAACCGTTCACAAACACTGTGCATACAAGATGCATATATTTATATTACAACACTACACCATGAACGCAGTGACAAGGATAAAATCAAGCATCGGATGATACAATTGGCTCATCTCCACACATTTGCTCCTAGATTTCAACCTAGCAAAACTGTGAAAGGATTATTTTTTTATTATTTATAAGTAAAGTAGGATTAATATCGCTTCATTGTCATGAACAACATGCCAAACAGATTGATTCTCTGGTCCCTTGCAAGACTTTCCTCTGTCCCATCTCCCCCATCCCCCACCCACCCACCCACCCCCCAAAAAAGAGGTCTCCATCAGGCATTGTTTCCTTCTTTGAAGATAGTCTACTATATGATCTTCATTTGTTGCTTATGAATCTAAACAAGTTGATACATTTCACCGAACAGTTAGAACTGATGATGGGAAAAAGAACGCAATATCCTAAAGTAGGTTAGACAATTCGGTGCAGTGGACTGGGTCTGATAATAGGTTAGAGATAACATAAATACAGCAAAAAGGGAGGACCAACAATTGGGGAGAAGGTAAATCTGCACACTTCAAGGTAAATTAGGCCATTAAAGTCGGAGTTAACTGTCACACCATGCTTGATGTATTGATGCATAACTCATACAGTGTCTGTTGGTATGAAATTCAGTGCACTCATACATTACCTCAAGTACTCATGGATATACGACATAGCACAGTTGATGGGAAGAAATCTGATGTGATATTTTGATAGAGGATAATCCTCGTGGCAAAGATGACAAAGATAGTAAATAGAATAATGCTTCCTTGTTCGCGTTTGAGCAACAAGAATAAAGAAGTCAGAAGGCACAATAAATTTGATGAGCCGGTTACTGAAATTAGGCTACCTCATAAAGGAGGCAAGACCAATCCACATCCAAAATATTTAACAGGAGCCAAATTCACATTTAAAATTGCTTTTGTGTAAATAACGTGTGCAAGTAAAAAGCTAATTCATTAAACATCTTATGGAACAACTATATATCATTTTCAAAACTTTATAGAAATCATATTTAAACTGAAAAGTTGCATATTTTGAACACTTTAGAGCACTAATAGTTAAACTCTGGGCATTTAAGGAACTGCTTTCTCAAATAGAAGCAGCCTAAGAAATATTGAGATACATCAAGAAATGAGTATATCACTTCTGGTGGACCAAAAAGAGCTTATATAACAGTTGATTGCTTTTATCAAAGAAGGTAGAAGGCAAAGAATTTATATAACAGTTGGTTGCTTAAGAAATCTTGACAAGAATTTTATGCATATTGTGCTAAATTATTCTGGTAACTTGGAAGCATGGCAAGACATTGAAGATATAAATACTCTGACAAATAAATAATGTGTAGAAGAACCATGCACCGCAATAGTCAGGAGCCTATACCCGTAAGTTATGAAGCATAATTCCTAATCGATTTAGATAAGCTTCATTATGGACTCATTTTGGTACACCAAACCCCATATCATGCCCATAGCACATAAAAGAGTTTGGCTAATCAATCCCTGGGCACTTTAAAATTGCTATCATGTTAGAGCCATAAAGTATATGCTAAATTCGTCCGCATAGAAAATCCACATTTTATTTTAAGCAACATAACCTCAGTACCTCACCACACCCTCAAAAGCTAAACGGTCACAATTTCCTAATCAAAATCATACCTTTAACTGAAATTTCAGACAAAATACCAAATTTAATTAATTAGTTCAGAGAGAGACATAGAGAGGTGGGAAAATACTGGACATACCAGTATTTGGAGTCACCCAAGCACACCTCTTCTTAGCCACAGAATCATCACCTACTCCCAGTATAGCAACACTCTCAACCTCACTACCAGTTTTCTCCAATTTCTCAACCTTTTCAATTCTGGACCCACATTGTGGCTTCCTTCTAATAATCCGTGTAGGCGTCAAGCTTCCCCGTCTGATCCGACCCGTTGACGCTCGACTATGCGAGGAATCCGTGGATGCATCCGACGAACACGAAGCATTCATCGACAAATTAGACCTCAACAAAAACGACTTCTCCAACTGCTGTGACTGATGCTTCATTATAGAGCTCCCAAACTTCTTCTTCGTCGGCGACGGTGACGACAACAA
Organism: Vinca minor; assembly: GCA_026122235.1. NCBI lineage: Eukaryota > Viridiplantae > Streptophyta > Magnoliopsida > Gentianales > Apocynaceae > Vinca > Vinca minor. The sequence goes on along the minus strand of JAOCZM010000246.1, from coordinate 6,219,080 downwards.
CAAATCTTCCACCACAGCCGCCGCCTGAGCAGATTTTTTCTCGTCGATCTCCTGCGCCGCCGCCTTATTCACATTACTAATCTTTGGCGGCGTTACCACCGGCTTTCGTAATTCCACTAAGGATCTCGCTTTATTCCCCGCCGGTCCGAGTACCGGTCGAACCTCCGACTCCGGCACTTCTTTCACCAATTTCACCCTCGGATATGCAGACATTGAGCTAATTATACTCAAATTCCACCTAAAACTACTCCGATTCCCGTAAAAAAACAACGATCTAAGGCTTCAAAGCTTCCAATTTCCAAGCACTGGTCGAACCTCCGACTCCGCTTCTTTCACCAATTTCACCCTTGGAAATCCAGACATTGAGCTGATTAGACTCAAATTCGACCTAAAATTGCTCTGATTCCCGCCAAAAAACAACGAGTTACGGCTTCGAAACTTCGAATTAGAACTGATCAGTGGAAAATGGAGTAAGAATAGGAACTAATTAGGGCTTGGAGATAATTCCAAACCGGGAGATAATGAGCAATGAAGTGGTGCATTGTAATTGAGTGAGGATGAGGTTAGGGAAGAAAAACCCTAGCACCATTGCAGAGAGCAGAGAGTAGTTGGTTGGGGGTGAAGTGTTGAATGAAATGAAGAAGGGCAGTTTTGGGAAATTTGTGGCTGTTGGATCCGAAAAACCCAACGGCTGCTACGGGAGGATGTTTCTAGTAGATACGAAAACGCCGTTCCAATGCTGGAAGAGAAAAGTTACCAGTAACAGGTCGCCACATCAGATCATGACTCGGGGGAAAATCTAGCATGAGGCGGCCCTTATGGTATGGCCGGAAAAATTTAAGGTGGACCGGTCCTATGGGACATGGCCCACCTCCCCTCTCACATAATTTCCTGCAGGACCCACCTGTAAGATATTTTTAGGCGGGTCCTACATGAATTTATGTGAGAGGAGAGGTGGGCCATGTCCCATAGGGCCGCCCCACCCCAAACACGCCCGGTACGGCCTCACACTCCTCTAACATAATTTGAGACAGGAGGGTGGGTCCCGCAGGCCTTCATGTCTCAAGGGTACCCACAAGGACCGTCTCATAAGGAATTTTTATTTTGCTTTATTGCATGGAGTGACATGGATTCTACTTCTATTTATAGGAGAAAGGTGCATTGCAGTTTGATACCATGTGTGACATGTAATAATTCAACATACAAATAATAATAATTCAGGAAAATTTATATTTTGGCAACATTAGTTAAAGTATTTTTTAAAATTTTAACCGTATCAACTCGATTGATAATATTTGAACACTAATGTAGAAAACTTTTAGATATACCATAGCTATCTTTATTGATTTCGTAATTTTTACAACATCATCATGTAGGTAAAAATGATACAGGTGTTACTTAACGATTAACATTTTTAACGAGTTTATATTATGTAAAATGAAATTACATAACCGTGTTATATAGATGTAGATTGCAAAAATAATTTGTTAAAAAAAGGGGAAGTAAAACTTTATGAAAAATTTATTCGAAACTTGTGATGGAAGAAGACAAGAGCAATTAAGAGTGTGTTTAAACTAATCAAAGTAGTGTTTAGACGGCTGCTTACAATATAGTTTTGATTAACAGCTGGATTATCCTCATAGATGATTTTAATTATGAATATTTAAACTCTTTATCACTTTCATTTCTTTATTCTTGCTTTGATTGCTGTTGTTGTTAATCATTATGAGTAATTGTTTTTATATTATTTTTAGTTTAGATCGCCAAATGAAGTCAAACATATTAGATAAGAACAATATTATTTTCAATGTAAAATTATTAAACGTATTACATATGTCGTCAATAAGATAAGATGTCATTCTTATTCCATTGAACTTGCAATAAAGTAATTACCATAAACAATAATAATAATGATAAAAAAGAACCTGCAATAAATTAGATGTTTGAACATACTGTCATTAACTATAAGATCTTAAAAGTGTATTTGTATTGAGTCTGACTTAAATTTAATTTAATTTGAAATGTAAAATAAGATCCAAATATATTTTAGATTAAGTATAAAAATAAAACTTAAAATATTAAATAATTTAGAATCTAATTTACACCATCCAAACCTACCATAAGACTTCAATAATGGATAATTGGTTTTTAATGAAGCAAGGTTAGGAGACAAGGATGTCAACCATTATTACTTGGTCTATTATAGTATGAGAAATGTTTTCAAACTAAACTAGTCAGAGTAAAGAAAATATTCCAACAGCTTAAAGATTGGGAACTATAATATTTTTCTACTTAGAAAAAAGAAAAATGAGAATGGTTTCATATATATGCTTAATTTTAAATATACTTTTGTATTAAATCTAGTAATACAATTTTTCATAAAAGAATTTTTTATTTTGAAAAAAATAAAATGGAAGAAAGTTTTTAGATAAAAAACCGAATACTTCTGCCATGGATCAGATTCATTGGATCTTATAATTTAAAATTCTTCACATTTTTACGGGAGAGATATAAAGAGTTTTTTTAATTATTTATATTGAATGGTGAATTGAAAACTGTGGGAACGTGGACCAGCCCATGTTAGAATGGAACTAGAACTACTAACGCTGGACTTGGGCTTTGACCCATAGAAAATCAAGAAAGCCCTAGTAATTAATATTCAGAGTGCCAAACATGGCCTTATAATCTTTCCCACTTATCCAAAGAAGCTATCAGAAGAACAGTTCTTTGAGCTAGTAGCTATTCGCTACCATTTCCACATCAAACCACGGCTCCTCCCTCTGTCACTGTTGGCGCCAGAACCAGAATTTGAGCTCTCTTCAACCCGTCCAAATCAAGATAATAATAGAAATCTATGTGAGATGGAGGCGAATATTTTTTTTTTTTTTGATTTTTCAATTATATCTCAACAACTACTTAGGGTTGGATTAATGCTTAAAAAGGGATTGTTTTGGGAATCTTGAAAATTGATTTGGATGAAAATTGATTATTGTTGCTGAAATTTATTTCCCTTTTTATGGTTTAATTCACATGTAATTCATATGGGTAATTGCCAATTTTCTTGCATTACTGTAGCAATTTTTTAGCTCTGCCTTCATAGCCTCTTTGGCTAGGGTGTGTTAGGTTGGTTGATTAAAGGCATAGACGGAAATAGAATTTTGCGGTAGTGGGCGAGGATCTATAAGAAGCTTTGAAGGAAAAAATTGGGAGCGGAAAGGAGGCGAATTTATTATTGTTTCAGTTTGTAATTAGCCTTTCCATCCTGTAACGTGGAGCTTTCCTACTTTCAAGTACTACGGCCAATATTTTTTCGTGTTTCATGTGTGCAGGTAATTATGTCCTCCAGGTTATACTAGTTATTTGAAATTCATGTCATCTTTGAAGTGATATATTAGACTTTTATGATGAACTGCATTCAAATAGCAGCTCCCTTCAAGCCTTGCATTAGTTTCACGAATGTGAACTACTTGCGTTCAGACTCTTCAGCACTATCCGTTTCACCGCCACAGCTTCGACCTCAGAAGGTATCGATGAATTTGACTTCCGCCTCATCAAGTTACGCGGGCTTGAAAATGCGTGCGATTCCTAAGAAACTTACAATTGGTGCTTCTGGGTTTAAGCAACCTAAGACTGTCTGCTTATTTGGAGGCAAAGGGAAATCAGAGAATGATGCTGAGGTAAAAGGTTTTCTTGGATAATTTATGTTCTGCTGGTGAATCAGTTTACATTCTTTTAAGTGTAGAATTAGATAGTGTAAATGGGGGGCCGGAGCTTTGGTGAAATTTTTAAGTAGAGGAGAATTATTTTCCCGTAGCTAGGAACTATAAAATTAGCAAGGCCAGAGAACGTTTTCAGCTTTTTACTCCCCAATATTCACAAGTGTTATATGGTGGCTGTGGGTAGCCTGTGCTTTTCTGGATACTGAAGAATTAAGATTTTAGTCGATTTCTATGTGTGTTTTTCTTTCTATCAAACATACCATTCTCTATCTAAAATATTTTTTATCAAAATGCCATTTTTCTTTCTTGATGTAAATGACATCTTTTGATATTTAAAATTTTACTTAATGTGGAACCTGAGCTCTATGAATCTCCAGCAGGGTTCTGTGTGGAAAGGTATAGAAAAAGCAGTGAGCAACTTCAAGAAAGAGCCATCAGTAGAGGAAATGTTTCGGCAGCAGATCCAAAAACAAGAATTTTATGATGATGGAGGAAGCGGTGGAAAAAATACTGGCGGGGGCGGAAGCGGAGGTGGCGGTGATGGCTCTGGCTCTGGCTCTGGCGAATCAGATGAAGAAAGCCTTTCAGGGATATTAGATGAAACGGTTCAAGTGGTCTTAGCAACCATTGGGTTTGTGTTTCTGGTAATTTCTCATTTTCACTAATCTTTACGTAAAATATCGCATTAATGATTCTAATGTGTTTGCACGAAATTCATGTTCATCTTTTATTGACATTGGTTTCTTACTCTTCGAGTAGGCTGCTATAGTAATAATTGACTAACCGTAACTTTTATTTGACGTTTTGGTTAAATAACTATTACATATATTGCCTTTGTTTCAGTACATGTTCATTATCGAAGGTGAGGAAATCACTGCTTTTACAAAAGACCTCATCAAGTTTCTGTTTACACGGCGAAAGAGTATTCGTCTAACGCGATTGATAGATGACTGGGTAAGTTTTTTCGAGGAACTTTCACCGCCTCAAGAGTCAAATCCAGATTGGTTGGAACGTGCAATTATCAATACCCCAACATGGTATGACAGCCCAACAAAGTATCGTCGCATTCTCAGGGAACGTTTGTCATCAAGATCAGATTAGTGCCGAATTCTTGTTCCTTCATCTTCTGTTTGTTAACTTAGGGATATGCTCTACTAAATGCAACTTCGAGTTATATAAGCGGATGAAATTTCTTATGCTCGTGGTTTTATCTTAAAGAGAGCATATCTGATGGGGATGTTTCTGTTTATCGTTACTTTGAATTTTATGATTATATTAACAAATTATATCTTAAGCCACAGAGTAATCTACAAATATAGATTCTTTAGAATTTTACAATTTTGTTTATCAAATTTGCATTGGTCCTCTGATTAAGCTACAAATATAGATTTGTTATAAATTTATGATTCTGTAATCAAATTTGCATTAGGCATCAGAATAAGCTACAAATATAGATCCTGAGAACTATTTTACAAAACTGACCCTGGAAAAGGTGTAAATTAAACCAGTAGTGGGAATGGGAAGTCACTGGACCTGCTTGTACTACATGACTTATGCTGTTATTTTCCAAGTTGAATCTCCCAAAATCATACTCTTCTTTGCCTATGATCACCGAAATAAATAGTGTTTGGCTCAGCTTCAGAGAAAACAAACGCCAAAAGAGCGGAGTAGGGATCGACATTCAAAAAGAAAGCCTGATCATCCAAGCAGGTAACTACCTTTACTTTTTCCTTGTTCTGGTTAAGCTTCATTACATCACGATCAGGTTCATAAGTCTAGTTGCAACTAGGAAAATATTCCCCAGAGACTCCACTAGGTAACTCTTGATATACCAATTACTTGATCCTTTCTTCTATATGAATCAACACTCTTGATGATGACGGTGTAGACAGGGGATTAGAAATCATCTCTTCGGATTCTTAGAGATCTTAAGTTTTGTTCCTGATTGCATAGATCTTGTTGTCCATGTTGTTAGAAACAACACTGTCTGAGCAACAATCAGTGTCCAAGAGACTCTATTTTAGGTCCCCAGGTTGACAGTATGCTAGCTTAGATTTCGGGCTAGGTGTAGTAATCACCACTGTACAATCCTCTGATTTTGGGTATAATGTTAGAAATACTTTACCCACGAAATTCTCAGACAACTTCCATGAGGTTTCGAATCCCTCTTTACCATCCGGAACTCGATATGTAAAGCCTGCAACTTCGTGTATGGGAAATTCTGATTTATACAGGTGTGTTTCAATAGGAGGAAAACTAAGATTTTCACCGGTCAATGATTTCTTTAGCAAGAGAGTTAAATCACATGTTTCCAGAAAGACAAACCAGCCTTGAGAAGAACCCAAGATTCTCGCGTTTCTGTTCAGTTTTGTGGACTGCTGATCATGCACTCAATAACATCATCCTGTCGGTTTGTCCGGATTTTACTGTAAGTAATTATATTAGATAGGAAAATGATTTACTCCTAAAATTTTGGAGATAGAAACCCTAAACCCCCAAATTGAGGGTGTTAAATGACTATCTTACCCCTGCTAGTATAAGGGATTCACCCTACTATAAGGGCAAAAAGGTCCGAAAAATTATTTTAGTCAATCTTTTAGCCAATAATTCTAGTAGCCTAGCAAGGTCCTATTAGATATTAGTGGAGGGTTGTATAAGGTTGGGTTTTCTCATATTCCTATACAGATTTGGAATTCCTGTTCTTTTCCTACAAGTAAAGGGAAATCGCGATTAGAAGAGGACATTTAATTCGGTGTTCTATATTATTTTTTTCGAAACTAGTACATTGAATCTTTTTTTTTCCACTCCAAAAGACGCATCTTAACTACTTGTCAAAAATGTCAAATATTACAGCATCTTCAATATATACTAGGGCATGCTTTGTCGTTGTTTACTTGCATGGGAGCATTTTGCTCTGTCAGGCATTATGTCCCGAGACATTATGTTTAGAATGCTAACTCAACTTTTGGATTATTCACCCAAAAAAAAAACTCAACTTTTGGAAATAACTAACACTGAGCGTATGCTTGAATTTTGAATTTTGAATTTTTACCAAAACGTTTAAAACTTTATAATTAACTTTTTTTTTTAACAGAACTTTATAATTAACTTATTACAATAAAATTTCTATACAGTAATACTCTCGGAACTAGAGAAAAATATTACAATAGAGAGGTTATTCTTAAATAGAGGATTGCATATAAAATATTACAATTAAAATAAATAAATTAATATACAGTGTACGACACTTCGAATTGTATCCCTTCATATGCGATTCATGAATTTTTAAAAAATAAATGTACGTATATTACAACTTTAGATAAGTATTTCATATTTTTTTAAGTTTAATGTAAAATAATTAAATAATTATGAATATTTTATAAAGTATAAATATATTTAAAATTTAATGTTATTTTATTATTATATATGAAGGTGAATTTCTTAAGGATGGTCAAGAGTTTATTTTTGTTTATGACTGGTTCAGAGTTGAGACCATAATTTTTATTATTAATGTATGAAGGTTATTCTTATATATATATAGTATTACTGTACAGAAGTTTTATTGTATTAGTTTGTTATTATTTTTTCTCAAATGTTTGACCTATATACAAGTATAATTCTTTAAATCTTGTTCATGCTAGATATTTTTTTTTTAATCTTTGAAGACTGTTCATGTTATATTTCATACCGAGGACTAGGGTTTTAAATTTTAATAACTACTTATTTCATGCATTTTTCTTATTTTTTACATTTCATGTTTGACCAACTTCTGCATAATAACAATTTATCTTCAAATCAAAAGTTATTATCTTCATTTTATCCTTCAATTTATTTATTTAGTTATTTTTTAAAGGAAAACAGCAAGAAGGTCCTTTAGTATCACCATAATAAAAGAAAGAAGAAGACCAATAGTATTTCTTTTCTTTTTTAATTGATTAATTGAATCAGCTACAACAGCATTAAAAAAAAAAGCTAGAACTGAACCATTCCACTCAAGGCAGTTACACAAGCTACTTGTAGTAAGACATAGCTTCATTGGTAAAAACGCCCCATACAAAAGGCCCAGAGTTCGAATTATCCAAAGGAAAAAAAGAAAAAAGAAATAAATGAAGAGAGCATAAGCTTCTCAAGAGGTAAAGTAATAACAACCAACATTAGACAAGCCAAAACATGCTTTACTCTTTTCCCCATTCTCCCCTTTACCTAGAAACTGAAAAATAAAGAAGCTAAGTTAAGGGATTGCAAAATTCTTGTCCATCAAGGGTCAATAACGTCTTTTTTGGCATCGGATTCTGATCAGCAGGTTAGCACCTTTCTCTAAGGCTTAGGAGACTGGCTTTGCGCGTGTAGCCGGATCTTCTTTGGATTCCACATATATCATGAAAATGTAGCCCAAGATCCACAATAGAATGTATGTGAAAGGAACCCAAGATAGACAAGCAAGAAGACTCAAAATGCTACCAACATATTGAGGATCTTTTATGACTCCAAATGGAAATTCTGTTACCCATGGGATGTTCTTCCCAAATCGGACACCATAATAAGTTCCGGCTTCTCCCAGCAATTGATATACCCTGTACTTAATTTTGTTAGGACAAGTTCAGAAGGCACAAACAAAGTAAGCTCTAAATACATTAGCTCTGCACTAATATAGACCTAGGAAACACTACCAATCAACTCTCTTGTGCAGTCTTATAAAAACATCGAAACTTTACTAGTGCACTTAACAAAATTAATCGGAATTATGCATTACTTAATGTTGTAGAGGCGGCCTTTTATTACCATTGCAGCCTACTATAAACAGGTTTTTTGAAATTTAAAAGACCAAAATCATGAACGTGAAGTTTGAGGTGCCGTAAACCCTCTGCTTATTTTTCAACTTTTCCTAATGAAGACTCAAAATAGACAAGTACTTCCTTCGAGCTCAAACCTTATTCGTTACTCGCGATCAAACTATACACATAACGAGGAGAAATTTATGACATGAACTCCTGTTTCTCATTTTCCTCTAATACAAACCAAACTTCTTCCTTTTTTAGTTCAAAGCTTACTTCCGGCTCAATGTTACATGAAACTGGCTCTCATAAATAGTTTTAAACAATCAGAAATGCAGAAAATTTTACGGCCTAAGCAGAACAGAGGATAACTTTTGATAAAATCCCAGTAAAACTCACTGTCAAGTTTGCTTCATAAGCTACAATAATTTCTATATTTAATTACCCTTAGCCCTAAAACTTCCTAGGTAATTACAACAACAAAGAATTCCAAATCCAGGTAAATAAAAAAATAAAAAAATCTGCAGATAATTACTTCTAACTCGAGCTAATAATTTAATCCAAGGTTACAAAATGAATAAAAATCACAACTTTCCATCAGGGTCCTAAGAAATTTCCCCAAAAACCATTCAATTTAAAAAGCATTACAACATAAAAAACACCTCAGCATACAAAACTTAAACCACAACAAAAAATAAAAACCAACCTGAAATTAAGAAACTGGCCAAAGATAAAGAGGGGCCAGAAATAGAAAGGAGGCGGCCAAGAAAGTGTTGTTGAAACAGAGAATAGAGAAAATAACTGAACCACTTTCAGAAAATGTGAAATGAATGCCATAACTTTACAAGGGTCGTGATTTCTCCCACATAAATCCACCCATGTTTGAGGATTTGTCCATAGAAAATAGTAGAAAGGGAAAGGGGATATTACTCCTATGAATGCCAACAACCCCATAATTTCTTCCCTTTTTTTCCTTTGTTTCAACAGGAAAAAAAAAAAAATTAATTTGTGAATTTTAAGGTTTCGAGTACTATAGAGGATGAAAATGAAAGAATCTGTGTGAAAAGATGAAGAAATGCAAAAGAATAAAACCTAGCAAAAAAAAAAAAAAAAAAAGAATATTCTGGAGAAATTGTTAAGGACAACTACAAATGACATAGGGCCCGTCTAGGGCTTGTTTGGGCTGCCAGATTTGAGTTTGGTAGATGTAATTGGGCTTGAAGTTGTGAAATGTTATTGATGGCCATAATTTTATCAAATGGGCCGTATTGATTTTTTTTGTTCAATGATATAGCTTCCAAATATGAAGATTATTGAGCTAGAGGGCTCTATCGCCCTGTCCTTAAGGTTGAGTGAAAAAATTGAATCGTTAGATATTTTTAGGAGATCATTAAAATTGTATGTACATCAATAATTTTTAATTTTCAAATACGAATTAAAGATTCTGCAGGTTGAGGTATAGTTGTTGAACTAATCATTTAGACCGGGATTTGGATATCTAGAGTCTATAGCGTGGTTAATCTTCCAGTGTAAATTATACGACGAAGATATTGGTAACCAGTTATAGAGATTTTACTATATCTCTAATTTTCAACATGTACTTTTAGTTAGCAATTCTTAAATTGCAGGGGAGAGTTTTAAGTATTGTAAAGAAGGTAAATTACACACTATTAAATAACTTTTGCATAGTTTAATATTTGACTCGTGATTTAGAAAGATTTGAAAGTGTACTCTAGAGTAAGATATATGCTCAAGTAGATTGGAAATGGGGTAAAAAAAAATCCTCCCGTTCCTTTTCCCATCCCTTTCCCCAACCAATTACAATTCTGTGTATATATAATTGGAAAAAATGTTTATATAATAAATTCTTATTGGTTGGGGAAAGAAATGGGGACAGAAGATTTTCACCCAGAAAAAGGAAAGAAATGAGAAAATGTTACAATCGTATCAAGGAAATAATTCAATTGGTTAATAAGAAGTCTTTAATTTAATCATATATATCTTCCAAATGGAGTATAAACTTTTGCAAAGTAGAGATTTACACCAGACAGAATGTGGGTGTTTAAAATAAATTAAGAGTAGAGAGGATAGTGATGAGGATGAATCTAGGAATCAAAGAAAGCAAGCAATTTGATATTTAGTAGTACTTGGAGAAGAAAAGAGAATAAATTTAAGAGGAATCATTGATCATGATCAACAAAGGAGAGTTTACAACAGAATTCAACAATGGCATTCAAGAAAGAATATGCTATTTGTCATTTCTTTTAGTTCATTGAGCAAATAACTATTTTCTCATTATACTTATAAAAAAAAATTCTAATTATAATAATTAGTAAAACAAACTTTATAAAAGCAACCAGTAAAATTTCATATAAAGGTGACAATATTGTCGGGACAAGATTCCAAATGCTAAATGATGTATGAAAGAAGAATTATTTTCAAAGAAGACTAGACTTTGATGCATGTAACAAGAGATTTTCTTTCAAAGAAAACTAGGTATGATTTGATTGAGTTTTGTTATAAAATTTCTGGTTTCAACTTATACCAATTTCATATTTAAATTAAATTCTATATGATTTAATATTTAAGGCTTGATTTTCAAACTAAATTCAGAAAAAGTCTCATTGTTTCAGTCTCAAATTAATATCAAATCTAAACTAAATTCTACATGATTTAACTTGAGGTTTAATTCCTAAACTCAATCTCAAGATAATATGAATTTCAAACCCAAAAGACCAATATTCTAAGCACACCCATATTACCCATATTATAGGTGTCATTGTAATGTAATTTTCCCAAGAACGACAAAGATATTAGTCAAGTAGATAACCAAAGTGTTGTGTTGTATTCCAGGTGCAATTATAGTAATATTATCCAAAATAAATTTCCTAAATTGGGTGGCTTCATGTGCTAATAGACATGTTTTGTGGCCTTTCGTAATCTTCCCCTTTTTAAAATTAAAGACTATTCATCAAAGAAAACTCCATCTCGAACACTTAATAATTTCTTTTGGAAAATAATAACTTAATTGTAAATATAAATAAATATTCTCCACCATCCAACATCTGTCTCCTTTTCGTGTCATCTTCTCAATTCTTTAGAAGAAGATGCAATGAATTAAATTAAGCATGATTATATTTATTTTTAATATAAGATCATGTGATCATTAACAGTAGCCATCCACATGTCCACCATTAACGAAATCTTCTACTAGTGTTTGGCATGATTCTCACCAAACTCTCAACCCAATTATTGTCCAAATTATATTTACTTTAATCATCAACCTCATTTCCCTGCAGAGAAAAACATAGACTTTTCATCCTAGGTTTCATTCTGGCTGCTTCCAAGAATTTATAGTCTTTCTTTCATGTCAAATGAATTAGTAAGGATCTTTTCATGTTTTTTAACAATATAGTGCATGCATGCTTATAAGTTAAGTATATGACAAAGTTGTTAATAGCGTTTCGCGGTCCGTCGCGGTGAAGCTTCAAAAGTTATAGCGGTGTCGCGACGCGGTACTTTTTCGCGGTTTCTGATATGACATATTTATACAGATATATGACACAAAATTAGTAATACTTGTAAACATTTAGTTAAATTCTTCCATGTTTATTGCAAAATATCAATTACATATTCTATTAAATTATATTCAATTACAAAAATTAAGAAACTCATCAATACATCACAAAATTATATCACAAACGTATAACAATTATAAACACATTAATCATTATATCACAAAGTATAAATTAATCAATATAAATTAATACATATCTATATTATTATATCACCATTATATATCAAATTAACAAATTAATAAAAATAGATTATCAAATTACCGTAAAAAACGAAAAAAAACAGAAAAAATAAAAAAAACAGAAAAAAAATTAAACCACCGGATTCCGATTTTCCGCGATAAGCGCCGCGACCGCTGAAACCGTGATAGCGCCGCTAAGTGCCGCTATAGCGGGATTTCGTTAGTCGACCGCGACGCGCCACGACACCGCGGTAAAGCTCCCGACGCGCCGCGATAGCGCCGCTATTCGCCGCTATTCACCGTAAGGCCCTAAGGGGCGAACGAACTCGTTTTTGATATTGGACAAACATTTGATGTTGTGTCTAATGATCTTAATCTTTGTGATAGAATATTGGAAATCTTGTAGGAAGCTCTAAGTACTTCAATCAAGCCATGTTCAAGATTCAAAGTCATACTATTCAAGGCTCATCTATGAAGATTGAAGATTGAAGACTTAGTTTGGTTAGTTTAGCTTTGTCGTCATTAGTCGTAATCTTTAAAGCTCTAACCAAAGCTCTTATGAACATAAAGCTTCTCACTCTAGTCTTGCATACATGATTTCATAAACACGTTTTTTGAAAGGCTAAGTTTCAAATAGTGTTCGTATTTCAAAAGCCTTCGATTTCAAAGTATAAGTCTTGTAAAATGGTTTTCCAAAGTGCTCTTACTTGTTATATATTTAGAAAACATTTTAGACTTCAAAAGATTTCAAAACGTGTGTTAAGACAACTCTCCGAATGCCCGAAAGTCTGGTCAACCGAGATTATCTCGGATCAACCGATAAGAAACAGAGAGTTGGTCTGTCTTGGTTCTGGTCGACTAAGAAGTGGTTCGGTCGACCGAGATTGCTTGGTCTGGTCGACCGACTTTAGGTTCGGTCAACCGAGTTTGGTTCGGCTCAACCGAGGTTGATTTTCGGTCAACTGAGGTATCACTGCTACTAGTCAGTTATCCGACCGCTCTGCAGTCGCTTTTTCAGTGAGATTTTGAAATGTATAAATACTCCAAAGCTTTGGAATGACTCTAACACTTTGAGAGACTTGCAAAACATATTCTTATTGATTCCTTATCAAGTCTAAACACCTTGAAAGCAAATGCACTTCATTGTCATGATCTAAATGCATTCAAAGGTGAATTTGCAAAAGCAAGACAAAGAGTGAGCTTATTATGTTCAAAGAGCCAACAAGATGAGCTTCAAATGTAATTATCTTTCACTTAGAAGAGTGAACAACATTGTGCTTAATCATTCATCTTATCCCCCTTTCTTAGTGATAGGGTTATTGTTGTAAAAGTCCTACTTTGTGTGGGCAATTGTATAAGTCCTACTTAGTGTGGGCAAGCTCCTTGTGAGCTTCTTGTTTAGTGGTTGTTTGTAAAACTCTTAGTGAGTTAGCCACTAGTGTAAAGTCCTACTTTGTGTGGGCACATTCTTCTTAGTGAAGTTGGCAAAATCCTTGGGTGCGGCTCAAGGTAGTGGAGGTAGATTCTTAGTGAATCGAACCACTCTAAATCTCTTGTCTTGTGATTTGCATTGGGTTTTGCTTTAGCTTTTTGTTAAACTTGCACTTACCTAGAAAAAGATTGGAAATAGTTTGCAAGTTTTATATAAACCCAATTCACCCCCCCTCTTGGGTTTCCTCAATTGGTATCCGAGCCCGGTCTTCATATTTAGCTTAACCGCTTGAAGCAAAGATTAATGGCGGTTATTCCGCATTAGCCTACCAAGAGGGTCTTCCACCGATAGACCACCACTTTTTGATGGAAATCATTTTGATGCTTGGAAGGATCGATTCAAGTTATATGTGTGCTCCATTGATTTCTCTTTATGGCATATAATTGAAGAAGGTCCATATGTACCCAAGAAGATGGTGGAAGGTGTTCAAACTCCAAAGAAGGACAATGAGCTAAATGAAGTTGAGTTCAAAATGATGACTCAAAATTACAAGGCAATGAATTTTCTTAGTTGTGCCTTAAGTCCGGAGGAGTACAACCGTGTCCTTGGAAGAAAATCCGCCCACTCCATGTGGAAAACGCTTGAAGATACTCATGAAGGATCAAGCTCTTCAAGTGACAACGGTGATGATGAATACGCCAACTTGTGCTTCATGGCTTTTGGTAATGAGGTACATCCTTCTCCCTCTATTTCAAATTCTTATGATGAGGAGGATGATGCTAATGAGCTTTTAATTGATATGTATGATCAATTGAAAAAATGTGCAAAGCAAAACCATGAAATGAAGCGTAAAATTGAATACTTGCTTGAAGAAAAAGCGAGTTGGTTGATGAGAATAAAAAGTTGTGTGATGATGTTAATTGCTTGAAAAGTGAAAATGATGATCTTATTACTACTTGCAATTCATCTTCATTACAACACATAGAAGCTTGTGTTAAAGTGTCATCTTTAGAAAACAAGCTTGTTGAATTTGATCTTTTGGAAAACAAAGTTAAAAACCTTACCCTTCTTGTTGAAAACTTTTCAAAGGGTAAGAAAAATCTTGATCAAATTCTTGGCATGCAATGTGCTTCAAATGATAAACATGGCCTTGGTTATATTGCAAATCATGTCGATATTGCTAGCTCTTCTCTTATTCATAAGAATCATGTTGTAAATGCTAGTATGTCACATAGAGCCAAATAGAAATCATGTGCATGCTCACAATTCTTCTAAGCCACACATTCATTGCACATATTGTGGAAAACATGGTCATACTTGTGATAGTTGCCATGTTAAGAAGAAGATTGAAAGGGGAGTTAAAACAATTTGGAAAGTGAAGTTTAATTCTACTAACAACCCCCATGGACCCAAACAAAAGTGGGTACCAAAAGCTACTCTTCCCTTGATCTTTTAGGTTCTTATAAGTTAGATGCATGCCACAAAGCTTCAATGTTATTGATTCGATTAGAAGTGGCATTGGGGAGAAGTCAAAGGAGTTGTGCCAAAAGAAGAAAGTCAAAAGCACTCCTTAACACTTGGATTCTCAAAAGCTCAAATGTTAATCAATTGGAGAACCAAGTTGGGTAGATACTAAGAGCAAAGCTTCAAGTGATAACAAGAGTCAAAGTGTTAATCCAATGTCTTCATCACTTGGTAAGAAAGCAAAGGTATCAAATCACTTTATCTTAACACTTTAGTTAATGTGTTTAAGTGTTTTTGGTATATATATTTTTATATGCTTGCTCTTATACATGTTGCATCTCCAATTCTTGTTTTTTATATTCAAATAGATAACCTTTAGCACGCTCTTGTTTATTCATGCTTATGTTTAGCTAAGGTATCTATGATGAGATGTAGCATATGCAACTTGATTGATTCTTGTTTTGTTATGTCATATTCATTTAAGAATCCATCTAGTTGTATTGGTTTTTGATAACCTTGATCCTTATGCATATTTGTGTTACTTGATGATATTGAGCTAATCATGAAGGACCTTTAAAAAGGTACCAAATTTGTTATCAAGAATTCCTTGTAGGTAACAAAGAGTTCTATCCTTCAAGAAGAAGATATGAACTACAAGGAAGGCACAAATGAGCTAAGACTCCAAGAAAAGAGTCAAATGCCAAGGATCACACGAGATGCCTCAATGGACTTGATTGACAAAGAAGATCTACCAAAATGGTAAGAAGTCCAAGCTCAAAGAGCATTGAGGTACAAGGCTTAACTCATCCCTTATTAGTGGTCATTATGTGTTTTTGATCCTTATGGGCTATTATTTGATGAGTTAAGTAGTTGACTAGAGAGTTTGTGCTTATTGGATTATGGATTATGGTTTATGTACATCATGTTTTGCTTGTCAACATGCTAAAAGTGTATTCCAAACTTGACAAGAATGATGGCTTAAAAGCATAAACTTGTCTATTTAAACTCTCTTGTTTATGTGCATGGGTTCTTTTATCTTGATATCGTGTCTTGTGTTCTACTTATGTGATCTTAATTGCTTAAAGTACAAACACAATCACAATTGATATCTATGTCTCCAAGAATGCACATACCATATCTCTTTGGTGCTTGAACTTCATTTACATATGCTTAACATGATGCGCTTGATTTTTATCGTTTTTGAGTATCATGTTAAGAAGTTGCATCATTAAGAGATATAGGGGAGTCTTCATATGGTTTTTATCTTATACCCCCTTATATGTGATGTATTCTCAATTTTTCATATTTTACATCATCACATCACTTATTGGCTTGGTTTTCAACTTTCTTATCTTATAGCCAATTTGTGTTAGTTATTTTTGGGAAGTTATACATGTTATACATGTTCATATTCTACATGTGTTTTCCCTAAATAACTATGAGATCATATACTTTGATATTGGTATTATTCTTTTGTGATCTCATTTAAGCTTTTGGTTAGCCTTGCTTCTAGAGTGTTATACTCATTTAGCTAACCATTAACTTATTAGAGGAATGTACTACAATTGGTATCTTACACTTCCTCTAAATTTTTTTGGTTGTGATACATATGCTTAACTTTTTATGTTTTAACAATTAGTATCACATCCCACTCTTGTTAGCTATATTTTCAATTTGTTTTTCATCTTAAAGAGCTAACATGTTTTGTTTGATAAACGGGGAGATTGTTCTTTAAGGTTTATTCCTCATCTCCTTTGTTTTAGCTTAGGTTGATATTCTTTTTGAGCCATATATGACCATCTTTTGATTTATGTGTTATTATGGACTCCTCTTTGTTTAGAAATCAACCAAGCTTATTCTTGATCAATCCTTTCTCAAAATGATTTATGATCTTTAAGATTGATCTTTTAAACCATTACTGATTCTCATTTGTTTTTAAAAGTTTTTCTTCAATTGATATCAGCTTTTGTTTTCAATTGGTATTAAATCTTTTTTTTCAATTGGTATCATTTTTTTTAAAGGGAGAATTCGTGTATTTCATCAAGCTTCTCCAATATTAATCTTTACTTTTCGCTAAATGCTTTTCTTATTAGCGCTCGATAGCCCTTTTTTGATGTTGACAAAAGAGGGAGAATTTTTAGTGTTGCAAATGTGCCATGAGAAGTATTTTACAAAAAGGAGAAAGCTTAGAACTTTGCAAAATGGGAGAGATAAGGGATTCTTTTATATGGGGGAGTAGATTTTTTTTTGAGAAAACATCTACTTGCTTGGATCCTTAATATCCTTATCTCATGCATACATTTGGTATCTTTATTTTGCATATTATTCCCTATTTGCATCAATGTTTTGTCATCATCAAAAAGGGGGAGATTGTTAGCCCTAAGGGCATATTCTATGTTGTTTTGATGATAACAAACCATTGTAAGTTCTAATGTTTGTGTGAGCATGTTCTTTGTAATAGGATCTTTAGCACTCACATCAACATTGATGAAAATGGTAAGTTAGCTTCTTGTGTAAACTAAGGTATGTATATTACACACAAGAATGTTATTTGATGGAAGGAAGGAGGCAAGGAGGATGGTTGGGAAATAGGGCTCTTCTAAGAGTCCCTAGTTTATATGGCAAAAGAACTTATAATGCTAGTGCTTATGTCTTTGCATATATTTGTCTTTACAATTGGTATCGTATACATTTGGTATCTTCTAAGCATTAGTCTTTGTACTTATTTGTTCTTAGATCCTTTTGCCATGCTTCCATGTACTTACATTGTCCATATTCTATCTTATTACATCAAAGTTTGTCATAATCAAAAAGGGGGAGATTGTAAGCCCTAAGGGCGAACGAACTCTGTTTTTGATATTGGACAAACATTTGATGTTGTGTCTAATGATCTTAATCTTTGTGATAGAATATTGGAAATCTTGTAGAAGCTCTAAGTACTTCAATCAAGCCATGTTCAAGATTCAAAGTCATACTATTCAAGGCTCATCTATGAAGATTGAAGATTGAAGACTTAGTTTGGTTAGTTTAGCTTTGTCGTCATTAGTCGTAATCTTTAAAGCTCTAACCAAAGCTCTTATGAACATAAGCTTCTCACTCTAGTCTTGCATACATGATTTCATAAACACGTTTTTGAAAGGCTAAGTTTCAAATAGTGTTCGTATTTCAAAAGCCTTCGATTTCAAAGTATAAGTCTTGTAAAATGGTTTTCCAAAGTGCTCTTACTTGTTATATATTTAGAAAACATTTTACACTTCAAAAAGATTTCAAAACGTGTGTTAAGACAACTCTCCGAATGCCTGAAAGTCGGTCAACCGAGATTATCTCTGATCAACCGATAAGAAACAGAGAGTTGGTTCAGTCTTGGTTCGATCGACCAAGAAGTGGTTCGGTCGACCGAGATTGCTTTCGGGTTCGGTCAACCGAGTTTGGTTCTGCTCAACCGAGGTTGATTTTCGGTCAACCGAGGTGCACTCGCTACTAGCCAGTTATCCCGACTGCTCTGCAGTCGCTTTTCAGTGAGATTTTGAAATGTATAAATACTCCAAAGCTTTGGAATGACTCTAACACTTTGAGAGACTTGCAAAACATATTCTTATTGATTCCTTATCAAGTCTAAACACCTTGAAAGCAAATGCACTTCATTGTCATGATCTAAATGCATTCAAAGGTGAATTTGCAAAGCAAGACAAAGAGTGAGCTTATTATGTTCAAAGAGCCAACAAGATGAGCTTCAAATGTAATTATCTTTCACTTAGAAGAGTGAACAACATTGTGCTTAATCATTCATCTTATCCCCTTTCTTAGTGATAGGGTTATTGTTGTAAAAGTCCTACTTTGTGTGGGCAATTGTATAAGTCCTACTTAGTGTGGGCAAGCTCCTTGTGAGCTTCTTGTTTAGTGGTTGTTTGTAAAACTCTTAGTGAGTTAGCCACTAGTGTAAAGTCCTACTTTGTGTGGGCACATTCTTCTTAGTGAAGTTGGCAAAATCCTTGGGTGCGGCTCAAGGTAGTGGAGGTAGATTCTTAGTGAATCGAACCACTCTAAATCTCTTGTCTTGTGATTTGCATTGGGTTTTGCTTTAGTTTTTGTTAAACTTGCACTTACCTAGAAAAGATTGGAAATAGTTTGCAAGTTTTATATAAACCCAATTCACCCCCCCTCTTGGGTTTCCTCATTCACAACTATGGTATATGATGACTAGATATAAAGTTAAAGACATCTTAATGTTTTTATTTATAAAGTAATTTAATGAAGCGTATTTTAAACAGTAAGCTACTTTTTGTTTTTGTTTTTTTTAAAAAAAAAAAACTAGACCATTTATAAGTATGGTCTAGTTTATTACAATTATTATTATGAGACCTCACCAGAGGAGGAGAAGTAGAAGACCCCGTGAGGGGAGAAGTAAATGACCTCGTTGAGCGGATATCGTAGAAGTCCCGTTGAGCGGGTGCCCCGTGAGGAGTAGTAGAAGTCCTCACACAAGAGAACCCAAAGAAATGACAGTAAGCTACTTCCTCTTTAGTCAGTAGGTCAAAATTTTGATTCATCCAGCAGGGAAAGAAGGGAACTACTTAAAGGAATGAGAAAAAAATTGACTCGATATAATGCCGTTTGACCCTACCACACGTGAATTTCTCTCATTTAGTCATTTTACCAACTCGTGAGTATATGTGGGGAGTTCAAGTTCTAGTAATTAGAAAATCAAATTAAAGTAAACATGCATGATAGGGTAGCAGGAGAAATTTTAAACCGAGCATATGGATCAATAATTTGACTGCTAACAATTCTCTATTTTATAATTATGTCTATATTCTTGTCCCTCAAATAATATCATGCTACAGGACCCACAATTTTCAACACTAAACATCTACCGTTAAGACTGTTCTACGTGGCATTATTTTTAGCCTAATTGGACAATTATCCAGTAAATTACAATGAGAGCATCATAGAATTATAGTAAATTCGTACATGCATGCATGTATATATGTGTGTGTTTATAGCTTGGGGTGCGCGGGGGGTGTTGTACGTATATATAAGGCAACGTAATTGATGGGAAGCTCATGAGCTTAGAAAACTATACAAGAAGAGAGTATTTAATATAGTACCCCCACCAATATTTCTTAAACCTCTTAAACTTTACATAAATGTCGGTAAAGATAGCCGCCGCCGACGAGAGTTATCCAACTCTACCATCAATTATGGTGGTGAGAGAATACAATCACGAAAGAGATAAGGCGTCGGTGGAGGAGTTGGAGAGGCGGTGTGAGGGCGACGACAAACAAGAGAAGCCGTTAGTTGTTACGGATATGGGTGATCCCATTTCTCGCATTTGCAATTTCCCTCAACATGTTATGCTGGTAAGCTCAGTAGAAACCCCAATTCTATAAAATCGTCATATGATTTAATTTTTCCACCGGATCAAAAAATGTTTTTTTAGAACCTGTGTAATAAGTTTCTCAGTAAATTGTGACAGACGGATATATTGCGGAATTCCTAGAACCTATTTACCCGTTCCGCTCCCGTGTTCAACATTTAGTTTTTTTTTAATAAAAAACTTTTTATTGAAATAAGACAAAAATAGACATGGAGGGAGCGAGCATTGCCTCCCTCAAATAAAATGTGGAAATAAATTCACTACTACATAGGGAATATCGTTCATAATAGTCTATAAATTTTAGTAGTTGTAAAAACTGTCTTTTAAAAAGTTTGTACGTAGCCTCCATATGATATTTAGTATAAGCTTTTGTGTTTCCCTTTTTCCCCAGCGGGTTCAACATTTAGTTTGCCTGCATGTCCGTTACTTTGCTAATCTTCTTCTGGTTTTGATGTTTCTTCTTGAAATGATCAACCAGCACTTATTATAATGAAACTCCATATATATATATATATATATATATATATATATATATATATATATATATATATATATATATATATATATATATATAGAAAACATATTCTTGCATGATACTAAGTGACGCTGTTGTGATTAATTACAGGTAGCAGAGTATGGGAAGGAAAAAGAAATAGTGGGAGTTATTAGGGGTGGCATAAAGTCCGTGACTCGAGCAAATGAAGTTTCCGGCTACGTTAAACTGGCTTGTATCATAGGCCTTAGGGTTTCTGCTGCACACAGGTAAGAACTTAGTTATTGTATAAGATAAATTTTCTGTCACGTTATTAATAGTTTTACGTGTTAATATTATTTTATTTTAAATCTAAAACTTAAAAAATAATACTCACTCCATTCTTAAATATAAGACTTTCATTATATGGTGTAAAAATTAATGAATAAAAAAGTACGATGTTTCTGTAATCAAAATACTAATATTACTCTCTTAAATAATACGTGTATACCACTAATTTTATTTAAGAGAGTAACACTAATATTTTAATTAGAAAAACATCTTAATTTTTATTTTTTTATTTTTTGCAACGTCTTGAAAATCTTATATATTTAGGAATGGAGGTAGTAATAAAACTTTAAAAGAGAAAACGGAACACAAAGCTATCTATATTCCCTGATTAAAGTTCTCTCTAATCGAGATTTCACAAGTTACTTCCATCATAGACAAATTATTACATTATGTGCTAAGATTAAGCTCTTAGGATGATGGAAGGAATCCGAAAATCCCTCCACCAACGTTAAAGGAGAGCTAGCTCAAAGGTTATTCCCCGGTAGAATGCATGAAAGACGTTATACATTAATTAATTTATATGATTTAAATACTGTTCATTGGAACATATATATATTCCAAATAATCAAATCTCCAAAAGCAGCCGTTAAACAAAAGTAGACATATGTAGTAATAATATTACCCCAATTGGAGAATCCTAAAAATGTCACTTCCTTTTATCTAATCCAATCATAATCATTCCCTTTTTAAACTCAGTGGGACACTAATAATCTTCATATCTTTCTGCTTTAAACCTTTTTAAAGGATATTATATATGGACAGCTTCATAAAAAAATAATTAATAATCTTTTTTTATGACATGTTATTTATGCGTTATGAAATAATTTCATGACATAAATATTCTTCTATGCAGGCGGCTGGGTATTGGTAAAACATTGGTTCAAGAATTAGAGGAAAAGTTCAAACAAAATGGTGCAAAATACAGTTACATGGCCACAGAATCAAATAATAAACCCTCTATAAATTTATTTACCCAAAAATTCAACTACAAGAAGTTCTGGACCCCGACAGTTCTAGCACAACCAGTTCATGCTCACCAGAGACCGCTCGGCTCCGGGATCGCGATAATTCGAGTCCCTCCGAGCGTTGCAGAGATAATGTACCGTCGAATTTTCGCAAATTCGGATTTCTTTCCTAAGGACATTGACGTTATTCTCAATAACAACCTGAATCTTGGTACATACATGGCCGTGCCCAAAAAATGTCTCGCAAAATGTGACATTAAATCCGGGATTTTCCCATCTAGTTATGCAATACTAAGCATTTGGAACACTTCTAAAGTTTACAGATTAAAAGTAGAAGGTGTATCCCTATTGAAATATGCATTTTGTAAAGGGACTAAAGCTTTGGATAAATTATTCCCATGGCTTAGACTACCTTCAATTCCTAATATTTTTAAATATTTTGGATATTATTTTCTTTTTGGACTTCATATGGAAGGAAAAGAAGGGCGGAGATTGATGGAATCGCTTTGCAATTTCGCCCATAATATGGCTAGTGATGATTCCGGCAGCTGTTTTGTGGTGGCGGAAGTGAGCCGGGAGGACCCTATTAGAGAAGCTATTCCTCATTGGAGAAGATTTTCTTGGGATGATCTTTGGTGTATGAAAAGACTCACCGGAGAAAGAAAGGAAGAAGATATTCAAGATTGGATTAAGTCAAAGGTTTCTTCTTCAGTAACTTTTGTTGATCCAAGGGAATTTTAGTTTTTTTTCTTCTTTCTTTCAAGTTAATTCCATGCAAGACTAACTTGTATATTTCTTACACTATTTTTACTTTGCATTGTCGAAATCAACTTTCTATGGTTTGTTTTTGGCATTAACAGTGCAATTTGTACACTTCCACTTAATGTTATTGTGTTTTGCTCAGCGACGGATGCAAAGAAGGACCTAATTATATATGATGTATTTTTCTTCATTTAAATAAAAAAATGTATAAATAACCTCAGTGAATTATTGTATATATCAAATGACCCCAGTGATTTTTTTTAATTATATATGATATATTTTATTCCATTTAGATAATAAATGTATAAATAACCGCAGTCAATTATTGTGTATATTAAATGACCCCAGTGAAATTTTTTCCTGGATCCATCACTGGTTTTGCTCATGGTGATAAAATAAATTATATCACTCAATTTAAAATCATCTGTCTCACTCATTGTCACATTTTTTTTTTTATTATCTTACCCACAAACATTTCTCTGTGTCTCACTTCATTTTTTAAAGTTCTGCATTTTTCTTTTTAAATTCTAAATTATTTGAAAGAAAATAAAATTATTATATGCCGAATTAATCATAACATAACACAAAATGTGAAGCAGAAATGATATAGAGCATTTCGATTCTAGACCCTCTTTCAAGATTTTTGAGTAGACCACCAAAGTCATTCTTAGCTTGAAACATGGATTGTAGATTAAAAAATGTTAACAAAAGTAGTATATATCCAATTTGTTCGAGTGATTTTCGTTTAAAGGACGCCACCTTTCGGCTGAGGACCACAGGAAATAATATATTATGTGGTTAAAAGCGGATCAACTATTGTTAATTTATAAAATTAAAACAAATCGTATTCAATATCACATGGTTTCTTTATTTATCAATCTGGCAAAAGATTTTGATTCAATATGGATGGAAGTACAACTATTTTTTTAGAGCAAAAATGAGAAAAAGAAATCCAAGAATTTCGAAAATAAAAGTAAAAGGAATCAGAATGTAAGAAACAACCCATTGAAATCATCCTCAAATCTTGATACAATATTATTTATTACAACAGAATTTTGAGTTTACTCAATGATTTCACTAGAAAAACACCACACAAATCCAACAGTGGGAGCAGCCGCCAGCAGCACTAGCACTTTTTTTATTATTATTATAAAAAATATATATTAATATCACTATGGGGTGAGAAGCAAATTCTAGAGAAGGTCTGGCATGGGACAGACCATGTGGGTACGACCTCATACTTCTCTCACATAATTTGATACAGGACCCACCCGCATAGTAAATCCCGCAGGACTTCAAGTCTCACAGATACCCACAAGGACCATTCCATAGAGAATTTTTCCCAAATTCTACACCATTTTTTAAGGGACATAAGGAATTTTTTTAATACTATTTTCAAAATTTTAAAATTTTCTAATAGTGATTTTTTTTTTTTAGTGGCGGCGACCCTTTCTGCCCATAGCAGTCAAACTCGCGAGTTGACTCGTAGGATCGTCTTCCGAGTTAGATCCTACATAGAATCGATAATCCGGTAGGATCGGTACGATCCTACCGATCCTACGAGTCCACTCAAAAACTAAAATTTTTAATTTTTTTTTTTTTTTTTGCTGAAACCCTTTAAATTTTTTCTAATTTTTTTTTTTATCATTTCTTATACTCAAAACTAATACTTTAAGATGTATACAAATTTATATATCTCAGAAGATATTTGAATCTTAATTAAAAATAGAAATTACGCACATTTTACCAATTAAATTAACTCCGGTTGACTTTTTTGTTGAATACTTGGTCATTAAAAATGAAGTTTCACCATTTGAATCATGTTTCAACAACAGGTAAATTATTTACTTAGTCATTAACTCCAGTGATTGACTGTTTCAATTCTCACATTTTCTTTGAAAAAATTAGTTGTTTCACAATAATCTCAGCTATTTTTACAGAATCTTTTTACATTGCCTTTATTTAATTTTGTTAACTTCAAATTAAATTTAATAAACATGTTTAATTTTAGTACATGATATTTGTACTTTTATCTTTATAATTAATAAACATGCTAATAACTTGAATGATTTAGTATTTGATTATCTTTTTTTTCTTTAAGACACTTTAAATTTGTGATTAAAATATTTTTCTAAGAGTACATATATATTTTCAAATAATTTTTTAAACTAAGTAGGATCTACGATCCGAGTTACGATTCTACGATCCTACGATTCTGATATGCCCTTCCGATCCTACGTAGGATCGCGAGTTTGACTGCTTCTGCCCTTAGATTTGTACATGAATGAAAGACGGTGTCTACTGTGTATGCCCATCTGGGCTTAAAAAAAAATATCATCTAATTATTTAGGCAGATTGGTGAATTTCGCCTTTTAACAATATGAAATTGGTATTTTTGGTATATGTTCTATTTTTGTTTTGTTTTTAAAATCTTAAACAATTTGCTTTTGGTGAGAGCGGTCCTTCTGTCCACAACTGTTATAGTCAAAATTAGGTGACTATAACAATTGTAGACGAAAGGACCGTTATAACCAAATGCAAATTGTTTAAGGTTCTAGAAACAAAAAAATATAGACTAGGGACCAAAACCACCAACCGCAAATTGTTAAAGGACGAAATTCACCAATTTGCCAAAAAAAAAATCCCAAAATACCCTTCAATTTTGGTGTTTTTCTTTTAAATTTTTGTTGACTGACGGTTGACTATAACAGTTGTGCACGGAAGGACCGTTATCACAAAACACAAATTGTTTAAGGTTCTAAAAACGAAAAAAAAAAAAGAATATGGCCAATCACCGATCGTATATTGTTAAATGACGAAATTCACGAATCTACCTTTACTGAATGGCCACTAACTATTTACGTATTTCTTATTTTGACTAAATACTTAATTTTAATATATTATAAATTAGCCATATACATTTTACGGGTAGTATGTTTTAGCACATGTGCCGGATTCCTTTTTTTTTTTTAAGCAATAGTTTTTTTTTTTAATTTACTTTGAAGTAATGTAGGGCAGTTAATTTTCCACGTCACTAACTGGGCAAAAAATACTTGGAAGTTGCTACTGCCTTATCATCGCCCCCCTTTCCATAATTCCGTTATCTTTCCCTCCAATTCTCCGTCGCACACCACCAATCAACCACCATTCCCATGGCCGTTCCGACGGCCTTCTCAGTCTCACCACCACTCTCAGTCTCATCCACTTCCCTTCAATTTCATATTCTGTCTCTACCTTAACCACTTCTCTGATTCCAAAACAATCATCAAGACGAATCAGCTCACCAGTTCACTGCACAATCAATAAAGAATCAAAAGCTAGTGGGTTGGATCCTAATACGGGTGTGTCGGTTTATAACCCGAAATCATAAGGAGTTCTTGGAGCTGATGCTGCTATTTCTCTTTCTTATGCTCTTAATGATGGCAATCAACGTCTTGAAATTGAATTCCCGTAATTTTCTTTCTCTCTTTTGTTCTTTCTTGAATCTTAGTTTCAGTTTTGATAGATAATTTAGCATAATTGGTATATTTAGTTACAGGGCCAGACAAATTTAAGTGCAATTTTAACATTTTTAGTATCACCCAGGACGAAGTTAGGAATTTGGTGTTGGGGTGAAACTGCAACAGTAACTACAGAGCTCAAGAGATAAAAACGGTAAAAAAATTCTTCGGGGGGAAAAAAAAATGGCAAAAATTTTTTTTGGGAGGGCGAAACTGATAAAATTTTCCAAAATTTTCTAAAATACACATAAAACCCCGCCCCCGTCTTCGCCCATGGTATCGGTGGAAGTATTAAAATGCGAGCAGGTGCTAAAGCTTATCGTTATCGACTACATAATCAACTTGGTATGATTAAACTAATGAATTGTATAAATGGTCATATTCGAGATTCAGCACGACTACTTCAACTACATCGTGTCTGTCAAGTACTGGATATCCCCGTAATTCTACCTATTCAACTAGATGCTCAATCAAATTGGTTTGCAGGATTCTTTGATGCTGATGGTACTATTAGTATAGCTATGAAGCATGGACTACCTCAACTAAGTATTCGAGTAACTAATAAACATCTACAAGATGTAGAGTCTTATATGATGATAATTTAAGTCATTTGCCCATTTTTGCATAGATTTAGGAAGGCGGAGATAAGTGATAATTTTTCCTATTAAATCCTTTGCTAATTCTATTATTCATAGAGAATAGTATTTATGGTTGAAGGTAACTTTATAAAAAAAATCCTTGAAATATTGTAAAAGGGGCTAAAAACGTTATATTGTGAAATGGACGGAGTGTCTTTAGTTACAGGACACACAATTTTAAGTGTAATTTAACATTTCTGGTATACCTATGATAAATTATACTCCGTCCCAAACGGAATGTTCACAGGAAGTGGAAAAGTGGAAATGAATAAGAAAATAGACATTCAATTTGAGACGGATGGAGTAACATTGTATGTTGATTATTATGTTCCTTTTCATGACATTAGCTTCCTATCGTTTTTACTCTTCATGGGTATGATTCATCAGTCCCTTGCCTACCTGCATTTCTTCTTACAAGGTAACTCTTAATATGTATATATGATCTTTAGTTCCTCATGTGCATTTTTTTATCAGTTGAAAAGTTATTGCATTTTGACATTATACTTGAATTCCTGAATCTGTTAAGGGGTCATCAAATGAGTTTAGTGATGCAAACATCCAACTAGTTCTGGCGGTCGTGAAAAAACTTCAAGAAAATATGGAAACAAGAGCTTGCATTGTAAGAACTAAGAAAATCCCTATCTTGGAATCTCTTAGTACATATATGCATATGCATACTTGATCATGACAGTTAGAAACTCACTCTTTGGGGACTTATTGCATTGTAGGTATTCCCCGATAAGCCAGAAAAGTGTAGGGCTACAGAACTTTTTAAAGCTGTCCCTTGATTCAGTAAGTTCGATAAAATGTGTTCCATTTATATGCACAGACAGATATGTGAAGGGTTATTGAGGTATTGAACTGACTGTTTCAGATTGATGATGTAACCATTGGATCATTGGATGATATTCCTGGTAGCCCAGTTATAACATTTTTCAGATCTGTTCGGAATACTTTGGATTTTGATTTTGATGATGAGAATGAAGGTTTGTTTCAAATCAGAGACTCATTTGTTTGATGGATTTGATTTATTTAAAGAATATTTCTGATATGTGCTATGGAAAGGACAATAATGAGCCTTTTGACGTTCTTATACACGATACCTGAATTTAAGAATCTTTAATACTATTGTAAAAATATCAAGTATATCCATCAGTATCGTAACATATTTCAAGAATATATTTTGCTAACTGTCATGTTATGTACTGTTCTTTGAAATGCAGATCGTTGGAAGTCTGATAAGCCGCCATCAATTTATATGTTTATAAATTCCAGCACACATGATCTTGCTTCGATAGAGAAATACGTGGTATGCTGTGTTTGCTTTTCTATTTACTTTCATCGCGTTTCTTAAGTTCCTTTGGCAACTATGCATTGGAGAAAAATGAGATTCCCAGGGTAAGATCCCCAGTACGTGAAAGACATTAGAACTTGAGGATTCAATTTTTTCTCATTTGAACTAATGCAGGAGAAATTTGCGAGTTCAACTCCTGCCCTTCTTTTCAATCTGGAACTTGACACATTGCGGTTAGGGTTGTCAATTGGGCCTATTGGATCCATAATTTAGGATTCAGGCCCAGACTCACTATAAAAAAATTTGAGTACAAGTCTTACTATATTGGGTATAGACATTTTTAATTAAGGTCTGA
Organism: Vinca minor; assembly: GCA_026122235.1. Taxonomy (NCBI): domain Eukaryota; kingdom Viridiplantae; phylum Streptophyta; class Magnoliopsida; order Gentianales; family Apocynaceae; genus Vinca; species Vinca minor. The sequence goes on along the minus strand of JAOCZM010000246.1, from coordinate 6,190,219 downwards.
ACCCAACTATATTGAGTCTCAATGGGTTTGGGTCTACCCATAAACAAATCCTAAAAAGTGATCATGGCAATTTCCCTCAAGCCTTGTACGTTCATTATGATCTGGAGATTTAAAATGAAATAAGTTTTGCATAAAAAAAATAAGAAAAGGAAATCACGTTTTCTTCTCCATTCTTTTTCGATAAAAAAAAGAAGGTAATTTTGATTTGTTTTTTATATTAATTTAAAAATGTATTAGGCTTTTTGAAGTGGGGGATTTTGTTTTTTAAAAAAGTTTTTTTTTTTTAGTTTGATTTTCATTTTTTGTTTCGTCAATAAAAACTTGTAAAATGTTAGTTTTTTTAAAATTAAAAATTAAAAATAATGAATGGTGACATAAATTTCTGTATTCGATATTTGATTTCCATATAATTTCGAAATAATTTTGGTATTCGCTATTTAGTTTTCATATAATTTTGATTCAATTTATTTTTCATAAAATATTATAAAAGCGAATCGAATACCGAAATTTTGTTTCGGAAAACCAAACCATATATCGAATGCACATCTCTATATAATATAATATAATTTTTCTCCAAATAAACACCAAAAAAAAAAAAATCATATTTGAACAAAAGGCATAAAACAAGCCTAATGTGAGCCTAGCTCTTTTTAAAAAAAAAATAAAAAATTAGCCCAGATTTTTTTTTTTTATTAGCCCAAATAAATTTTTTTTTTTTAGATTAACCATATATCGAATATTCCCCTTCTTCTTTCTTCTTTGCCAACTCTAACAAGAAGACAGAGCTTTAAGAATGGTGGAATGTGAGGGCATGAGGGGCCAATATGGTTCTCTTGTGGGTTTGTTGGATCTCTTGAGTCTATTGGGTCCAATATGGATCTTATTAGATTCATATTAGTTTTTTTTTTTTTGTGTTGGACCCAAATCCATATAGGGCTGGATCCAAAAAATATTGTCTTATATCTTATTTGAGTCTAGATTTGGGTCTTTGGATCCCATTGACAACCCTAATTGCGGTACTTTCATGTCACCGTACTTAATTGGTTACAAAATTCTGTCACCTTTGGTTTTCTTCCTCTTACTAAAAAATCTGCTGTGCTGACCTAGGCATTCTTGGATTTCCGACCAAAGATATACACTATAGAATCCTTTCTCAATTTCTCCTATATTACTCTATTCATAATATCCTTTTTTTTTCCCCTCATTGGAAGACAGTTGCAGTGGCACCCTATATAGTGAACTATAGTGGAGCACTGTTCCGTCAATATCCTGCTGAGATGAATATTTTTTCGCATTATTAAATGTAATCTTATCTCTTTTGTCGTGTTTCAGAGGGTCCGTGTATGGTTCTTTTTTTAATCTAAGCTAATCCTCTTACCTCTCTTTAACAAGGGCCTTGACTGGTGATGCTGAAACAGGCTGACGGTTCTTTTGCATGTGTTGCAGCGAGTACATCTCGCTTCACCCTTGGTGAAGTAATATTCCTTCACTTCATCTATCCTTGAAATGACGACTATTATGAATGGCTGCAAAACTCATCATTTGTATGGCTTATCAGACCAAAGAAGAACTATTGAGGGTCTTGGGGCTGCAAGAAGAACAAGGAAGCTCACTTGAATTTCTTCGAAGAGGCTGTAAGGTTTTTATTTATCAGAATATTCCCTACATTTCAGAACTTCAATTCCCTCCCTGCCTGAGATTCTCTCTCGCACTGTGGATATCAAATGCCCAGTTTTTTCTTCGTGCAATTCCATTCGAGTTTCTTGTTTGAACTGCAAACTCTCATAGGAATTGAACTCCTGCAGACTGTCACATGGTGGGAGGAAAATGTTGATCTCGAGCTATCATCAGCATGGCGGAACTGAACAGATCGCAGCAGAAACAACAAAAAGACGACAAGGGGCAGATCGACAAGGGAAGAAAATGCTTCAAAAGATTGTATCTTGGTTCACAAATGTTTTGTATTGTATTAGTAGGAATTCCAGTTCACAAACAGAAAAGTATTTCAATTCAGGGAAAGGAAATTTCCAAAATTGTTCTTTTTCCTTTCCACATTTTGTTCTCTATCCAACTATACATTAAAGCCTATGTTAATAAGAGTAAAATTACATTTTCTAGGGCCAGATTCATTTCAACAGATTTTCATTTCACAAGAAGATAATCTAAAGTATGTTAAAACCCCTCAATCCTCATCCTCGTCCTCAGCAATAGCAGCAAAGTCTGGTTCCCGAGGCTTTGGTGGCATAATTACTGGTCTAGAGTTGGAGCTACGAATCCTATGAACTCCCTTTAAAGCATTAGCAGCAAACCTTGAGGCTAACATGGTTGTTCGAAATCTAGATGAAGAGGCAGTTATGACTTCACTTTCTATGTCTTCCTCTGCAGCTTCATCTTCAAGGCGACGAATTTCTGCATACTTCCTTCTTGAATAACGACGCCATGCAGCCTGAATAAAGCTAGCAGCCCAAGTTCTCCATTGCTGTGAGTAGAAACGAAAAGTATGCTGAACCTGGCGACTGTGGATTCGCCTAAACTGACTTGATATGTATTTCACTTCATCCGCAATTAGAGCAAATGCCTCAACTTCTGTTAAAGCCTTCACGGTCCTAGTAGATGGTGGTAAGTTAGAACCAGATTTAGGATCCAGCGCCCAAGTTAGGAGCTCCTCCCCACAGAAGTCACCTTCTTTCAAGATACCTCGGTTGAAAAACCCGCTTCTCCCACCATCTGTCGTTACACTTTCCAGGCGACCACGAATGATGAACAGCACCTCATCAACCGGATCCCCTTCTCGGAGTACAAAGGTATTCTCTGTGTATAAACTTGGTTTAAGTCTCTCACAAATGGCATCTAGCAGCCTATCATCCATATTTGCGAACAAAGGTACCTGCAATATAAATTTTTTAGTAACATAAAAAAGTCATTCTGCAGAAAAATCTTTGATCTACACCATTCATGAAGCAAGGAAGATTGAAAATGTTAAAATAATTTAGCATATTATAATGTAGACTGCTGGCTATAGTACTAATACATAAGACAGCTGCTGCATATCCGATCTTAATGTAGATTATACTTTGAATGCACAGAGATAGACTTCATGATTTAGGAAGTTCTTGACTCAAGTAGAAACTGAAAATTTAAGAGTAAACTACTTACTCTTCTGACCAAATTCAAACAGAGATGTCGTTTGATATCCCTTCTAAGATCTTTTGGAAGATTCTGGACTAAGTTCTCTTCATCAACCCCTCTAGTTTCCATCCATTTGTATTGATCATAGCGCCGAACTCTTTCCCTGAGTTCTGGAGGAAGCACTCTATGGTGCATCCATTGTTCAGAATCCCGTCTTTTAATTCTCATCTCTTCAAGACGAACTGTAATTGATTGAAGATATGTCTGTTGAAAAACCATGAAACTCTCTTAAAATTTTCTTCCTGGTTTAGATATAAAATTGGAAGTGATTACATTATGAAATTAGCTAATAAGTACATGATCTGCACTGTCTTCTGTAAAATTAGATAATGATAAATCAGTAAAAAAAATTAGTAAGATGCTGATAGTAGATTAGTCCTCTTCATTTACTTTAGTCAGCCATATTTACGGAGCCTCTAAATCAAAACTGTAAACTCACCTGCATGTTCCCAATGAGAAGAGCAAATAGGATGAGACCAGATATAGCCAGTGATATCGAAAATAGAACCTCTCCAGGATAAGTACTAGTCATAAGCCCCTGGCCAAGTGTACTGTTACAATGAACACCCAAATAAGAGTGTATTACTGCATTGTGTATTGCTGAGTTGACAAATAGTGAATCAGTTTTCAGTCAGTAATTCTTGGCTTCCTCTACTGCTTGTTATAACCAAGGCTTATTTTAAACTGACTTTCTGTTATATATGTGCATTAATAGGAAAACCATAATGAATGCATATGCATATAAACACCGGTGCCTTTGTTGATTGCGAGTTCTAGGATGTTAAGGCAAATAAAGCAGTTGGCTTACCTCAAATTCTGTAGGCCCCACCATAAGCAGAAAAAGAATTTGGAGACAAAATTCTCAGATTCAACAATTCCTGATGTTAAGGCTTTTTGATATATTCCATAATTAAATGAACCTGTATCCTCATCAGCAGTGCATTTTGCATCAAGAACAGACCGGCTGATATTTTTCCATTGGGCCATATCTGCAGTTTCCTCGGGTGCACAATATAAGAAACTAGATTTGCATTTGACATTTTCTTTACAAGCTTTCTCCCAACATGTATCCCTGCGTTCTATAGCTAAAAGATACCAGAAGGCTCCGGCTATCTGTTATAGGGAGTAGTAAATCAGTTTAGTATCCTCATCACAACTCTGAAGTTAACTGATGGTTCTTTAGTTAATATTAGAGAACATCAGTTAACTGTCTTTAGGTCAAATAATGTTAGCGCAGTCGCCACAACATTTCTGACTTAGAACAATAGTCCTGTGTTCGACATTCCTTGCCCCGTTAATTAAAAAAGATTTTTTTAAAGAAAAAAATGATGGTTCTTTAGGCTTTCTTTAAGAAACTAGACAGTTATTCTAGTTGAGCTGGTGAATGTGTGTCTTAGACACTTAATCTAGCAGTTAATATAGGTAAAGTTACTTACATGGCTTGCTAGCAAGAACCATAACAAATAGTATGCTGCCCCAGCCCAAGCAGAATCAGCAAAGACCCCGGTAGTTTTTTTAAGGTCTGAAATTAGTGGTAAAATCCGGAAAAATCTAGGAATATATTGTAGAAATACAACAATCACTAGTTCTTGTTTTGTATTCAAGACATCAGAACCATGCTCTCTGTGAAGAAATCTCCATACTGCAATCTAAAGTACAGGGAAAAGATCAGATAGTCTTTTGCTAGTACAGAAATGAAAAATAAGAGTGTGACACAAACCTGTGGGAAAGGCATCACAGAACAAAAATCAACAATGAAATACCGATGTATGTATCTTGTTGCTATCTTTTTAGGATCTATCACAAGTTCACCTCTCCCAAACACTCGAGATGATGGTGCAATAAATGCTGTCCGGAACTGGAGAACCATGCGAACTAGGAAGAAGGCGTCAATTATTGTCCTTAGAGTTGTTATTGTATATGCTAAACTTTCATCAATATGAAGACACATTTCTTCAGGCTGGAAAACAGGAAGATAAAGAAACAAAGGGTCTACTGAAACCGCAAGAATACATGAAATTACCAAAAGCTTATTCCACACCAAGAGAGACTTGTCTTGAGGATCAAATATTTTTCTGTTAGAACCTTTAAGATCTTCTGGAAACACCGCACGAGTGACTCCATCTCTTAGTGATCTACCAAATGTCATAATACCTTCAGATCCCTTCATCGCCCCTAGTTTAAATGAATGTGATGGCGCATTTTGGGGACGACCAGCAGGAGTAGCTGATCTAGACATATCCGATCTAAATGATGTAGAGTTCAAATCATTCAACCTAGAAAACAAACAAGTAACAACGTCAAGATTTAACGAAATTACTAATGTATCACATAAATAAGAACAACATAATATACCAAATGAAACAAGCAGTCCAAAAACTCGTAAAGGAACACCATCCCAAAGTCAAGAGCAACATCTACAACATAAAACACGCGTCTACAACACGTTATACAACATAAAATTATCACAAAAACGCCAAGAAATCCATGATGGTCCAGAAGGGGGACTTAAAACTCAAGAAAGATCATTAAACTCAAATTTAAGCAATATTTAAGACATAGTGGAAACTAATTAATATAATCACATTGGTGAAAATTCGAAGGAAAAAAAAAGGTAACAAATTATCCATCTAATTCTCTTAATCCCACCTTACAAATTTCTCTTTCTTCCCATTCATAAACAAGGACTTGACTTTACCAGACATTTTTTTTGGTGAAACTAATAATCAAATGTGTCAGCTCCCCCCCAATTGAGGTTTCCTCAGCTAGTTATGAAATCACCCCCAAAAACTGCCCTTGTAAAAAAAATTTGCTAGGCATTTAATCAAACACATTAAAGGGTATATATATTTAAACAAATCCCATATCAATTTGTATGGGATCCTACAAACGACAGAAATAATAATATTAACTTACAGGAATCATATGAGCACAAAAATATTGTCTTGAAATCTTTTGTTATTTTTTGATAATGAAAGGTTGAAAAAAGAAGAAGAGAGAAAGAGAAGGATGCAATCGCCATTGTTTGTTTCTAATGTCAGAAGAAGAAGAAAAACGCGTCAAGAGGAACTGTGAGCCATGAAGATCAACTACAACGGTTGCTGGGGCCCACATTTACCGTTAAAAGCGGTTTTAGAAGCCACCCCCAACCATTTTCATAATTATTATTTTTTTGTATTTTAATATTTTAAAAGATTTACTATATTATTTTTTTTAACCAAATAAAAAATAAAATTAGAGTTCAAAATGATTAAAAGTCTCATAGTAAAAAAATGAGATGCCTGATTTAATTTATGTGAAACTATATTGTTTAAGAAAAAAATTTATGTTTTTCTTCTATGTGCTGAGTAAACATTTTTGTGCATTTGGGCAACATTTTAACAAATTCTCCAACACAAATTTTTCACTTTGACTCTATAATATTTTTTATAAAAAATTTAATTATTTCAAGTTTTAAAATAAAAAATTCTAAAAAACCCTCAAACTAATTCAATTCTCAATATCTTTAAGAATAAATAAAAATAAAAATAAATAAAGAAAATGAATTAAATAAATAAAGAAAATGAATTATGGGCCTAAGGACTAGTTTGTTGAGACACTCGGTCCAACAAAGGCCCACTATTTGATATGAGGCCTAAATTCTATGGGGTTTGCATGGGCATGCCAGGTTTTTTCATAACTGATCGTGGCGTGCAGCCCGAATTTGGTGGACAAACATTTTTTGTCATAGCTGAAAGTCCCCACTTCCGTCGCCGCTGAAGCGGAAGTGGGAGTTCCAGTCCCCTGGATGACGTGGTGCATTTTTCCCACGCAGCGGTGCCACGTGTCGAGCGGAACTCCACTTCAGTTACGAAGCTGGCAGTGTGTTTGCCTAAAAACACTTGGTTTTTTTCATGAGGTCGTCCGTTTTCGAAGGTTATTTATTTCTGAGGTGTTTGTATTAAAAGAATCAAAAACAATATTTACAAAACACAATGCTTACGAAAAATTGAGCAAGAAAATGAATAAATTGTATATTAATATTAAAAAAACAACCGAATTATCGGAATAATTTTTTACAACGGAAAAAACTATCTTCGTAACTACAAAAAGAAACGTAAACAACGTAAATGAAAACCTATCTACGGCGGCGCCGAAGGTGTGTACGGAACGGTGTGTCTCGAGGTGAGTCGCAGGGAAGTAAATCTCGCCATCCCTAACACGCACGGCGCTACCAAAATTGGTTGTGATGACCTCCGCGCCTTCGTGGTCGATAAATATCTGCTCCTCAGGGTTTAGCGGCATCGGCAACGGAGTCTGCTGGTGCGTCTCAGTGATGTGTACGTTGTATGAAGGCGACCCTCCCGAGTAGTAGCCCGGCAGTGCAGATGTAGAGGGACCGACACCAGGATCCCCACCCGTCTGAGTACCCGCTGAAAAAGTACCGGGTGATGCAAACTGGTACTCAAATTGGGTGGGTACGTCGCCCTGAGTGGGCAACTGTGTCTGTGTCGGAAACTGTGCAGGATCTGTCGCCGCTGCAGCCGGCTCCGGTGGCCCGCCTCGCCGCCAAGTCCTCCCACGCGGCATCCCGTTGCCGCCGCGTACCTTGCCTTCCCCTCTGGGACCGGGCCGGAACAGGCTCCCTCGGCTGCGTCACCGGTTCCAGAACAGCCGACTCTGCCACATCCGCAGCTCTCAATCTGCAAGTCAGTGACTTCCCGGCCGCCACGAACGCCTCTTTGATTGTCTTTGAAGCCCAGGAGACGAGGGATCTGTAGTGGCCGATTGAGTTGGAAGCCGGCTTATCGAGCTCCGTGAGTATGAGTCTGTTGGCGTCCGCCTGCAACATCAATTCTCGCGTCAGTATATTATAAACAAGGAAAAACAATGTAAGGAGGTGCACGGTGATGCAATTGTACCAATCCATGTACTCACGGGTTGGTAAGATCACATTACCGGCGACCGGGATAGCGTTCGCCAGTGCATCCTCTCGGTCATCCCACATAGCTACGTAGGCTTTGTGCAGTTTCGCCCAGTTCATATTAGGTCCCGCCGTGTTGGTGTGGACGTCCTGGCCCTCTGTCATACCCTCCGCCACTGAGTCAGTTGGTATCACCTGCTGGAACTCGAATTGCCTTGCAACCCGGTCCGTCATGTGAAACTCAACCAACTCGAAACACAAGAGTGGCGTACGGGCCCGGCAGGTGGACAAGAAGCCCTCATCGCGAGAAACCCTGGGACAGCTAATAACCCGATCGAGTACGGCCTCCACATGAATCGTAAAAAAAACATTGTACATTAGCATAAATTAATTGCGGAGATAAAAACAAAATACGAAAAAATATGATAAACCTTACCCCCCGAGCGTCCAGTCGGTCGGTCTAGCTGGTCGTGAGCTACCAGTCAGTCGAGATTTCGGTAGCGTTCTTGAAACTCCGGCGGTATTCCAACGCGCCCCGTACGCTCGGCCGTCCGCGGGAGGTTCATTCATAATCTCTCCCCGGTTCGCGGGCCGGAGAAATGATATGCGCTCCCACGCCCACAGCCCGATACAAACAAACACGGATTAATCATCGGATATTTAAAAAAATGCGGGGAAACAAAAAACGCATTCAAAATTACACAAACACGGATCAAAGGCAACGACCAGTAATGTCCTTAGAGACGGCTGTGCGAGAGATGCACATCCCCAGCGGTAGAGGTAGGGACAGGGACCCGGCCGCAGCCCGAGAATGCTTGGGTCGTGGGCGAGATCTCCGTCGCCGATGAGCAAGAGATAGCGCATGTTCCCTCGCGACCCGGATTTATCCGGGAAAAGGAAAGCTGGCCATGCGAGAGGAAAATCGGGGGCCCGGGCCCATTGCTCAACCGCAAGCTCCCGTGGCATCCTCGGCTAGGGGCTCGGAAATGTGGGCGTACACCTCTGCATGCTGGATGGCGTTACCTTTAATTGACTCGGCGGGGGCGGAATCTCAGGATATCGTGGGACGCGCTCAATCCAGCCGTAGCTTGGTCATGTTGTAGTCCTCATCCCACGACACCACGTGGCCCCCGGTGGGCAGTCCTAGGAGGCATCTTACGTCCTCAAGGGTGATGGTGACCTCACCGCAACGCAGATGGAAGGAGTGCGTCTCGGGGCGCCACCGCTCTACTAATGCGGTGACCAGGGCGTGGTCTATCTTAATCTTACCTATCCGACAACAATCCCCGAAACCTATACTATCAATGAGATCTAGCACTCTCCGGTTGCCCTCGCGTCGGTATGCCTCAAAAAAACTCCCATCATAGCTAATGACCTTCAAACCTCTGTCTAGGACTACATCCCCGCCCCAAATCCTAAGTGATCTATGTGAGGTGTGTTTGTTCAACACACACGGATAGTACGGACCGGGCATAAGGTGGGCGGGAAAAGCCATCTATAATAAAAACAGTGGGATTTTATCAGGAAAATTTCAATTAAAATGCATAAGGATATCAAATTCACAAAATTGCAATTAAAATACATAAGAATATCAAATTAACATAATTGCAATTAAAGTACATAAGAATATCAAATCCTCATAATTGCATTTTAAAGTAAATAAGAATATCAAACTCTCATAATTGCATTTTAAATACAAATATATTTTCAAATTCTCATAATTGCATTTTAAATACAAATATATTTCAAATTCACAACAATGCAATTAAAATACATAATTATCAAATTCAAAACAATACAAAAATATCAAAGTCACATAAATATATAACTATCAAATTTACAAAAAATAAATACATTCTTAATAGGCAATTAAAAAAAATTAAATCAATTAAAAAAAAATTGTACCTCCAAATTTTAAAAATTTGGGAGAGAGAGAGAGTGGTGGTGGGGTAAATTGAAGGTGGCGGTGGCTGGAGCGGCGGTGGGAGGGAGTTGCAGCGGAGGGAGGGGGAGGGGAAGTTTTGTTTTTTGAGAGAAAAAAGCTTGAAGTCGCGGTTGGGGGGAAGAAGAAGGGTTTTCTTTTTTAAAACTGAGAGTTCAGAACGGAAGTCCCACTTCTGTCCTGGGTCTGTTTTTCCCACGCGCGGTGCCACGTGTCCAGGACGGAAGTGGGACTTCCGTTTTGGACAAAAATGTTTGTCCACCATTGTCGGGTGGCATGCCATGACTGAAATGGAATAACTGGGCCAGGCCCATGCAAAGCCCGATAATAATGTGGTACATCTTTTGATAAATAAAATTGGACAATGATTTAACATGACCCAAAGTCATACCAAAAGGAAAACTTTGGAGAAGCTTTTTTTTTTTGTTCTTACTTTTGGAGGCTTGAGATGATAAAAGTGCAAGATCAAGATATTCCTCTACATAAAAAAATGCGATATCCACGCCTTCAGAGTCCCACACTCCGATACGGTAGAGTAGTTGGAGGAGGTAAATCAAGGCGATCCAGCAGTCCGACTAGGTATGAGGACTTTTAACTTGGTGCCCACAAGAAGCCACCCCCACATTGGAAGGTTGAAACTTTCACACTGCGGTTGCCAAAAATCGATCATGCATCCCTCTACACAATCTGCTATCCCAAAACCAACTGGACTATCCTTACGGATCAAGATATTCCAAAGTAGTATAAATTCGATTCAACTTGACCTTTAGTTCGCATACTATGAATATTTCCTTTATGAACTCCACTTTCTATATGTTAGGATATTATTCATATGTATATATAAAAAAATAAAAATAAAAACTATGTTAAGATATTGCACCGTTTTAAAATGTATAACTTACGGTCCATATAATAATAACTTTCTTCATCTTAATACAAAATTGTTAGAAAATAAGATATCCAATTATGAATAAAGAGAATAATTATTTAAAATTCATAGCACACAAAAACTGGACATTTTTTTTTTTTTTTTGATGCAAACTAATTAATCTTTATTCCAAACATCTTCCCCAACAGGAAGAGTATTAACAAAATTGCCACAAGATTGAGCATCACACCACTGGACATGAGAGCAGGTTACATGCATTTATGTCAGGGAACGTAGGCGGAGGCAGACATTACAAAAAGGGGCACAATTAACATTAACCAAATAAATTAATTAAAACATATAAAATATTTCATTACAATTTTTCCTACACGTTTTCATACTTTGATAATATTCTATAATTACATCATTATCAATAGTATCAAACATATCTTTCTCAACAAATGCAATTAAACGATCATTCAGCCACTGATCTCCAATTTGATTGCGTAGACGACTCTTGACAAAAGTCATTACAGAAAATACTCTCTCGACTGAAGCAGTAGCCACTGGTAGAATTAAAGCCAATGTCAAAAGCTTGTAAACTAATGGGTAAACTTGATACTTGTTTTCTGCAAATAACATTTGTGAAAACTCACTAAGACCTTACAATCCATGAAACTCTTCACTCATACGCATGTCAAGAATATGTGTATCAAGTGCTAAGATATGTCCTGCATCAAAATCCAATAGATAGTATCCACATAGTCGAATCAATTTGTTCTTGTCAAAATCAACAAAGGATCTATTTGGACACAAGCACGCAACGCAAATTAGTAGGTCATTATGCACCTACAAAAAAATGATTATTCAATTCTTTAAGTTGCATATCAATGATAACATAAAACATTTCAACACGATAGTGATGTAAATTTGTCACTTTCTCAAACCTTGAACGACCTATAGGCCTAAATATCAGGAAATAGCAATTATATGTATTTCACACTTAAGCTTGTTAAATAAATATTATAATCTCTTACACACTCAAACTTGTTAAAATTTTAATCAAAATTGTTAAGATATAAATGGTTTCATTCCAATAATTCACAAACTAAATAATCTAATTTTAAATCGTAAAGTGATTCAAAATGGGTACAATAAAGAAGGTTTACGGTAAGAGGTGTTACAAAAATTGGAAAAAACTAGTGGGGAGTGTAATTCACTTACCACGTTTAATTCGAAAGGATAGATTTTGAGTTGGATATCCTTTATTCTTATAATAATATTTTTTTTTAAAAAAAACACAAGCATTTACATGTGCATTTGGGATTGATTTTCTAACCGCAACAAACAATATACTTCTTTTTTTCTCACTTTTCTATCCTAAATTATATTTATCATCTCATAAATCAATTCATTTTTTCCAACTTTAAAATATATTTTTTCCCAAATAAAAAAAAAAGTTATGAGAGAAGATAAACATTGAAGTTTTTGTTGTGACTAGAAATGGTCCTATATAAAGCAGATCATGTTCCCTTTGTGTGCTACCATCAGAGCAACTCACTTTCTCTATGAATATAAGCTTCAATTTTCCTTTTCTGAATGAACAATTTGAAGAAAAGAGACACATTTACACTTATCAACAATTTGGATATACATTACTGTATAGTGGAAAACTGGAAATTTCCATATGTGCTATGTTGCACTGTCACCATCACTCAAAGATGGTCAATACTACATGCTTCACTGCTCTACACATGAGGCCCCTCATCCCACATAATCATAACAAGATCTTTATATCCTCCCTCCATCTCAATTTGAATTCTCCATTTGTTTTATTGTCATATCTAGAATTAAATATTTTATTTTTAAATTTAGTTAAAATTTCAACGCAAAATTTCAATTATATCACAAATAAAAAAAAATTAGCTCAAGTTAAAATGGAATATTTAAATTCAGATAGAGCGAAGTATATGATCAGCATTATATACTACACTGTAGGCTCGAGAGCGCAATTTATGAACTCAGTGAAATATTATAGTAAAATGAATAAGGTAACTATGAATGTATGAATGCAGACTCATATATATCCCGTGTAATTTTTTTTTTTATAGATATCTCATGCAAGACAAGAATTACAACTAGTGTCACAAATAGTATAATAGTAGACAGTAGAAACAAATCTAAAACTTAGAGATTTGAGGATAAATTATGTAAACCTAAAAAAATACAAGGTAAAGTTCAAAATACAATATTTATAAGAAAACGTTACCAATGTGAAATTAACAGTTGTTTCGCACATGTGAAATAACTGTTAGACCGTTGAGTTAAAATATTTAATAGATTGGGAAATATATATATAAATATATATATATATATTCTTCTTCCTTTTAAATCTAACAGCTTTTAGAAATTTTTTCTCTTTAAATATGAACTTTAATTCCGTAGGTTTCGCAGTATAGCAAGCTCGCATCACCCCTCTCTAGATCGGGCCTTTAGAGAGTGATGCATGTTATATCTTACCTCACAGATTCTTCCGTATTTTAGTGAGTAGATCCAATAAGGGAGATGAAGGTATAATTCTGGGGTCGAGGTAAATTAAGATGGAAGCAGACAAAGTATCTCCATCACTCCGTTGCCCTTGTTGGCTAACTTCCCATGTGACTCTCGTTTCTTGTTAAGGTATTGGATCACGACAACGTTGTTGCCATAGAACAGAAACATATATTTTTACTCGCTCACTGCCAAAATTACTACTGCTTTAATGCCTATAGAAAATCATTTAGAATGTATGACTGTTTAATATGATTGATAAAAAAAAAAAAAAAATCCTTTTCTTTTCACACAATATAAAGTATTTTGATTCTTTTTACATATATTAAGAAAGAAAAAAGAAAGTAGGTGTTTTTCGTATTCTAGGTTTAACTCATTATTAAGTAAATAACTCATTATTTCATAATTGAATTTCCGTTTAGTAACTCTATCTGCCGGCTTTGGTGTTTCATTAACCAATGACCATGTCATCGACCCTGGTTACGGGTGTGACAATATCGCTTGTGATTCGAAAATTATTCTTGATATGCTTTATGAAAACTCTTATTCAAAATTTTCTTACATTTTATTTGAATGCAGATTCCTTCAAGCTCAGCTCATGTCTCACAAAATCAATCACACAATGCGGGAAGCTAATAAAGTGGCTGATCTTCTAGCAAAACATGGAAAATCCCACGCCTATCTCGGACGCCAAATTTTCAGATCTCCTCCTGACTTCACACAGCAAGCTTGGCTCAATGACAAGGCTGGGAAAGCTTACCCTAGAATTTGGCCTTAAATATGACGAATTTATAATGTTTCTGCTCCTTTGTTTGTAGTTTATGTTGTTCTTGTTGTAATCTTGTTTCGTACTCTTCCTTTCCCTGTAACTTGTTCTTTTCTCTAATGAATTCTCCTGTCTATCACCAAAAATCTATTCCGGACTGGATCCTTCACCCAGAATCAGTGATGAAGACAGGAGCGAGTGGGGCTAGGGATGACAATTTGACCCGTGACCCGTCGCCCCGACCTGCCCCAACGACTTTTGGGGCAGATCGGGGCATGGTATTTGTGTCCGCCCCGCCCCGTTTAGCCCAGCCCATATAATAATAATATTATTTCTTGGTATTATTAGGCCCAAGTACTTGAAGCCCACCTACACCTAACCCAATTAAATGTTTGAAGCTTATAAACTACCCACCCCACCAGCCTAGCCCAACCCAGCCTAGCCCATCCTATCCTATATAATATTATTATACTAAATACTAACCCTAAATCCTAATTCTCTCATATCACTCCCCAGCCCCGCCCCAGCAGCCCCAGACCCTCGTTCTCCTTTCTTTTTCCCCTCATCTGCATCCTTCTTCTTGTCTTTTCTTTTTCCCTCATCTGAAGCCTTATTCTTCTTTTTTCTTTTTCCCCTCTCTTCTTCTTCTTCTCTTTTCTTTTTTTAACAGCAGAAACACCTAAGAAGATAAAATGGAAGAAAAAGGTTTGATTTTTATTTGAATCTTTGAAAAAATAAGAAGAAAAATATTTGATTTTTGTTTCGATCTTTGAAAAAGAAGAAGAAAAATGGAAAAATATGGTAATATTAGTGAACTTTGTTTGAAATTTTGAAAAAGAAGAAGAAAAATGGAAGGTTGAGGTTAATCTTTGAAAAAAAAGAAGAAGAATTGAATGGAAACCCAGAAAGAACAAAGGCAAAAAAAAAAAAAAAATGAATGGGGCGGGGCGGGTCAAATCCGCCCCGCGCGGGGCAGGGCGCGGGTAAAAAACATCTGATCCGGGACGGGTCGCGGGGCGGGGCGGGGCAGGGTTTCATAGTCGCGGGGCAGGTATGGTATTTGCGATACCCGCTCCGATCTGCCCTATTGCCATCCCTAAGTGGGTCAGTCGTCCTCGAAGATTTTTAAAAAATACTACTATATGTATTAAATTTTAATGTAATTTAAAATATTTAATCAAATTTCCTCTTAATATTTTGTACGGCATACTGTTACAATTTTCCCCAAACTAAAAATACTAGCTTTATCCCTACCCAGAACCGAGACCAGCGCTGAAATCCACCATCAGCCTCTGTCGTTCCCTCCAATTCTCTGGCCCCCTTCCTTCCAACCCTCTCAACATGCAAAGAAGAAAAAAAACTCCCCCTTTAGTCAAAAGTTCATTGGGAACCCAGTGCCGTCTCGAACAATATTGAGGTCATGTGTTAGTTAAGACCCTCGAACAATATTGAGGTCTTGTGTTAGTTATTAAAGTTAGACCCCTAATCTTTTTTTAAAGTATAAATTATAAAAATGTCAAAATATAATACAATTTTCGGATTTCCTAAACCAAAGCAAATAATAGTAGTCATGGGTTTTTTTTCATCTATTTGATCTAGTTTTTAATAGATTAACATTATATTAATGCTATTTTTTCATGTAATTTAAAAAAAGAATAGAGAATTCATACATTTACTTGATGATCCTAAATTCTGGAGAAAATACAAAAAAAAAAATCTCACATTTCTTCAGCAAAATATACATATATGTATATACATGTAACAAAAAATGGGGGCCCCCAATTTTCAAAGGCCCTATTTCGTAAGGCACTTTAGCCCCCTTTAAAGCCGGGCCTGGGGACCCCACCTCAATTTTATCAGAAAGAATATACGAAACAACAACAAAAAACCCTCAAAATACTAGTACTAGTAATAAGTAATAACATAGGACTTACAGTATAAACTATAATATAATCCATATGTTTATCATAGCAAATCATACTCTAGTATCATCATTATGTAATCCTATAAGTTGATTATCCAACTGTAAAGTAAAGCAATGTATATCAGGAAAACCCCATTTTTAATTCTTTGGGACATAACTAAGTGGCAAAATTCTTCACAATATTTATATAGTAATTTACTTCACCTACATTCAAAATATAGAAGTCGCTTTCTATCAAATACAAAAATAACTATTAATTCTTTTCAAAATACCTTTCTTTCTTGAGCCAAGAAAATAAAAATAAAAATAAAAAAATCATATTAGACCAGACCCTGCCCCCAAGAACCTGCAAGTCCAAATCTTTATTCCCTTCCATGCCATTAGAACCCAAAAAACCCCAGAATTTTTTATCCATAAGAAGCAAAACAATGCCTTCAAGGCAGCCATTTCCATCAAATTCAAAGCCAAGAACAAGTTTAATCTTTCTAATAATCACAAGTTCTGCTTCTGCTATAATTTTCTTTGCTATTTTCTATTTTCTTTACTATTTCTGGTACTCTTTTAAAGTCCACCGTTCAAGAACCAGCCCATTTGATTCCACTACCCCATTAGTAAAGCTTCAAAGATTCAGTTATAAAGAGCTGAGATCAGCTACAAATTGTTTCAATGAGTCTAATTCAATTGGGAAAGGAGGATCAGGAATTGTCTTCAGAGGAATTCTTAAAGATGGGAAATTAGTAGCTGTGAAGCTTCTTGATTCAGCTTCTTTGCAAAGTGAAAGGGAATTCCAGAATGAAATTCAAATTCTCTGTGGATTAAGGTCACCCTTTATTGTTAATCTTTTGGGTTATTGTGTAGATAAAAGCAAAAGATTAGTTGTTTATGAGTACATGCCTAATCGTAGTTTACAAGAATCTCTATTTACCGAGTCGTCGAATTTTTGTTTGAATTGGACTATAAGGTTTGATATAATTCTTGATATTGCTAAAGCATTGGCCTTTTTACACCTTGAATGTGATCCGCCTGTGATTCATGGAGATGTAAAGCCCAGTAATGTTTTACTAGATTCAGATTACAGGGCTAAGCTTTCGGATTTCGGGTTGTCGAGAATTAAGCTTGAGGGTGAATTTGGGGTTGATTTGTTTAGTCAAGACTTGGGGAAAAGTCAAGAACTTTCTGGAAATTTGAGTGCTGAGACTCCCCCAATTGGGACACCAGTTGAGAGTCATCATCATGATGAGGTAGATTTTGCTTTGGCATTACAAGCTTCTTCATCATCAAGAAATAGTAAAAAAAATTCTCAAAATATAAGAACTCTGAATTTCAATTGTACTACTGTAAATGAAAATGATAAGGGCAAGGCGGTTTCGAATCTTGAAAATGGTAGAGAAGATTGGAACAAGTTTCTGAATTATGATGAGGAGTTGAATAGTACTACTGATCATAGTAAGGAGCTGAATCTGAATGCTACTCCGGTCGGGGATGATAATGCCATTGGCACAAAGCAATGGGGGAAAGATTGGTGGTGGAAACAGGATGGAAGTGGAGAATTATGTAGTAAGGATTATGTGATGGAGTGGATAGGGAGTCAAATTTGCCCTTCACCTAAACCAGATTGGGATGAAGAAAAGACGATTTCTTCTCAGAAAAGCGATTTTGAGCAATTAGTTCAGCAAGATAAATTTGAAGATAAAGGGGTGGAGACGGAAGAATCAAGGAGGCGGAGAATGCCAATCAAGAAACAAAGGAAGATGCAAGAATGGTGGAAAGAAGAGCATCTTGATGAACTATGCAAAAAGAGTAAAAAGGCAAATAAGGTTGATGGAAAGCTCAAGAATCGTGTTAAGGTACCACATTTCAGCTTGGCTAAGAGTTTTAGCTTCAAGAAGAAAATCGTCAAGCAACAGAACAAAAATCAAACTGATCCTGATATGGAATTCAGTTTTAGAAAGGGTTGTAAGAATAAGAAGAAGAAGAAGAACGCGCGTTCCATGAGTAGCGAAATGTTTAGTGGAGATCTTTTCAGCAGAGAATTAAGCAGTACAACTAGCATGAGAGGGACTCTCTGCTACGTCGCCCCTGAATATGGTGGCTGTGGATTCTTAATGGAGAAAGCTGATATTTACAGCTTTGGCGTTCTGATTCTTGTGATCGTCTCTGGTAGGAGGCCATTGCATATTCTTTCTTCGCCAATGAAGCTCGAAAAAGCCAACTTGATAAGTTGGTGTAGACATTTAGCTCATGCTGGAAATGTTCTTGAAATCATGGATGAGAAATTAAAAGATAATTACAATAAGGATCAGGCAAGCTTGTGTATCAACTTGGCCCTAGCTTGCTTGCAAAAGGTCCCGGAATTGCGACCGGATATTGGAGACATTGTTAAGATCTTGAAAGGGGAAATTGACCTTCCACTTCTCCCATTTGAGTTTTCTCCGTCTCCACCTTCCAAATTGTTCAGCAGATCAAGAAGAAGACAGAAGAACAATGCTGAATAGGCTCTGAATTAGGCTTGTAACTTATTTGAATCAAAGGAAGTGTTGTATTATGGGTTCTTTTTTCTTCTTCTTTTTTTGAATGTAAATTAGATGATGAATTTTGAATCAAAATCCAGTCGATTAATGTTCTTGTTGCAAACCCTCCATTTTTAAGTTAAGGGTATTATAGTTCCTTTCATTTTCATTGCACATTAAAATTGGAGCTTGGAAGACAACATTCCTTTGGAAGGTATATGATCCTATAGAGACAAAGTTATGGTACGCTTTATCATCCCTTTAGCGAGCTAAGTTATTAAAAAAAGTTAAAAACAACAAAAAAATGATAAAATCATATGTTATTGATCTTAAGACTGGTAAAAATTCCAAAAAAAAAATAATGATGAGTCTTGCAGCACACGAGGAATAACAAAGGTATTAAAAATAAAAAGTTGACACATGTTAATGATGTTTCTCTTTGTGTCTGCAAAATCAATCATAACTCACATGCAAAATTATTAAAGAGGATCAATAATTGTTAGTACTTCCCCCATCAATGTTATGTTTGCCAAACCCCTCAATGAAAGGGTATGAACTAGAATCACACAATAGTGATCAGCCAATAGTGATATAACTTTTTACAGATATTGTAAGGTTTTTAGATCGGTATTACTTTTTATGTAATAGTTGTTTTCTTTTGATAAACATCTATCATAAAGTATATAATAATTGTTTTACACAATAAGTGTTATAAAATAATAATAGGTATTCGCTCCAAAAAATTTGAACCATCTATTTTTTTATTCGATAAAAAAAAATTATTATATATTAAATTTTTTACATTCAGTACTATAGCAAGACATTGTAGAAGGGGTTCAAGTATATGTGTTCCTAGGATACCCAGCAATCTATCCACTTTTTCCTGCTGCAAATTAAAGCTGTTTGGTCCACTTCATAAAAGCTGCCAAGGACACTCCCATTTTATCATCTTTGTTTATTTTCAAAACACCAATCTCTTTATCTCGAACCCTAGCTAAAGGCGGGATGACAATATTTTATTTAAAATAATTTTTCTTATAAGATTTGGATAATTTTTCTCGTTTTAAAATATCTTTTAGAGGTTGAAGTTATATCCAACTTCACTTGAGCCACAAGCATCGTGCGGAGGATTCAAGTTTACTCCTTATGGGACTTTGGACAATCTCCTCTTGATGCATCTCAAGTTTAATCTACGAGACTTGAATAATTTCTCCCTCTCCACGTTCACAAGGGCTCACTTTCAGATCCGACAAAAAATGTGGAGGATGTAAATCAAGGTGACCCAGCGACTCGATTGGTGGGAAACCTTATCTTAGCCCATCCCCACATTGGACAATTTCTTCCTCTTAATATATCTTTGGTGCGTTGTAGAGTGAAGTTATAACTACTCAAGTCATTTTCCAAAGACTGAGCAATCATAAAATGCGTATGTAGAAGAGTCAATGTGATTTGTGATTTGGTCAAATGTCCCATTCATCAAAAATCTTAAGAAAAGAAGAAAGAAAATTGAGCCCCTTGCCCATCTCTAAGATTAGATGATGATTTACATCGCGAAATATGTTTTAATTGTGTCTACCTAATGCTGCGTGTACATCGATAATTTAAAAAGAGTTAACTCATACACTTGACATAAATCAAACTCTCACACTCTGAGTAAAGACAAGACTAGCATAACACTACGCTCGATGAGTTTGCTAGTTGAATTGTGCCGGAACAATGATCTTAAGATTTAGATTAGAACCATTAAACTTTCAACTCATGTAAACTAATTCCAACTTTCATCATCCATTTTTTTTTATCCACAAGAATGTCAATGGATTTCAGATTTTCATAATATTTCTGATAGACACATTTGGGTTGAAATTTTGATTTTCTAGTTGTTTATTTCCGAAAAGTACCTATTAATCTATTTATGAAAATATTTTATAATATTTTTAAATTTGACTTTTCTTATTACGAAAATATTAGTTGATGTTCTTCTTTGCTTAGCTTCCTTGTATAGGATATTGCATTCACTTGTGAAGGTATCACTTGAGGATGGTACCATCCAAGCCCATCTCTTGTTCATATCTGCCACCTACTACTGTTTAACCCAAGAGAAAAGTATTGAGTTTTTTTTTATTTGGGGAGGGGGATGTCGAACCTGGGAATTTGTCATAGAGGTTGAATTTCTTATTAAAAATTTTTAGGGGGCAAAATATAACATTTATAAGAAAATATTACAAAAAAAATTCTAATAAAAAATACGTCGTTTCTAAAAAATTTGAGGTGCCCCGCCATTGACCTTATGGGTGCTAAATATTCTTACGAGTGGTGAGACTAATTTAATTCAGCATGCAAAGCGTTCGTAAAATCTAACTTTCACTCGAAATAGTCTTACTTTTGAAGCTTTTAAAGATCACCAAATTGGAACTCTAATCTCTAATGTGTCATTAGTGAGCCGATAACCGCTCACTCAAGCTCGTTTTTTAATATTTTATAAATAGAAAAACTATTGAGGTGATTTCTTTTTATGTTTTTGGCCCATAATGGAGTTCTTTTTTACCCAGGCCTGTCAAACTCAGGCCAGAGCTTTCATTTGAACCCTTTAAAGATTTAGTCCTTGGGCCTCGACCCAAATCATATTTCTTGACAGGCTACTTAAAATAACAAACAAATGTCTGATATATTAACCAAAATAAAAAAAAAAGAAAAACAAGTAATAGAGGAAGACTTTATTTCTTCTTCTTTTTTTTTTTTAAAGAAATACCAAGAAAATTACATGCTTGGAACAATGATTAAGGACTCTCCATCTAAAAGGGCCCAATCCAAAGAGAAGAAAAATAAAAGAAAAAGAAAAATAAGATAGAGATAAAAACAAAGGTGACAACTAGATCCAGCCATATCCAGCCCAAAGAAGGCCCACAATTATCACTGACCCAACTCCACGCGCCGCCACCGTAGAAGCAGCAGCAGAATCATGCTTGGCGGCACTAACCGCCGAACTCGGCGGAGAAGGAAGCGGGTGCACAACAACGGAAACCTTCATCCCACTAAAGCAGCCTCCATTTCCACCGATGAAATAGTACCTCTTGGCAATATTAAGTGGTATAAAGTCCTTCCCACTGCTCCAGTTCCCCACTGCACCCTCCGTTGTACAATTACCATACCCACTCTTGTTCACTTCAAACACATTGTACTGTGTTTTTGGGTACCTAAATGCTGTAAATAAAATCAATAAAATTAAAACCCAAAAAAAAAAAATTAGCCTTTAAATGCCCAAGGAAAGAACAATAACTCTAGATTTTTTAGTACATTATCTAATTCACTAATAAAATTATCATGCGGAGTTGGACTAATCTAATCTAATGTACTAGTAGAGTCAGAGTCGAGAACAGGAGATCGGGAGAAAGAGATTTGATATATGGGACATACAAATGAGGTCACCAACATAGAAGGTCTGATTGTTGGCCCAGAGGGTGTAGTTGATTCCAGGATTCCAGCCTTTGTTTGCTCCGACAATGTGGTCGGTGGCGGAGACGGTGGTGAAGAAGACGGAGGGAGCTAGTAGGCAGACGAGGAGGAAGAGGAGGGACCTCATGATGACTATGATTGATGGGTTTCTCTTTGTTGGTTGGAAATGGACCAATGGGGGGGTTTTGGAGGGCAAAAAATCCCGATTTGTGTCCCTTTCTCTATCCCTACAAATAGATTATTGACACGGCTTCATATTTTCCATATGTGTTTCGATATTTCTTTTAAATTATACTTTTTTAATTAAAAAATTAAAAAATATTAATTTATTATTAATAGGACAGGATTGAGACACCGAACTGGGATAAAAAATTCCTACCCGTTTTGGAGTGGTGGTGATAAGCTTTTTCACTGTATTTTGAGGCTAATTGGTGGATTATGTCCCTAAACTATTTCCTTTTGGTGACTAACATTCTAAATCATTGTTTTTTACATTACAATCTTAAAACAATTTACATTTTTTATATATCATCCTTCAGTCCAAAAATTAATAATCAACTGTTAATTTAAAAAAATTGGGCAAGTCAAAGAAAAAACTTAAAGGGTATTTATGTACGGATTCTGTAGTGGATGGGTAGGATGGGAGTGCTTCAAGAAGAAGAGAGGGCGGGGTGAGTATTTTTAAGATAATTTACCATAAATTCCTATTAAATTATGTTAGTTGACTCAAAAAAAAATTCACAATTTCAATTGACCGTAAATTTTTTGACAGAAGGACCTCACATAAAAAATAAAAATTGTTTGGAGATAGTAATTAACAGAAACAATGAATTGGGGCGTTAGTCACATGAAAAAAATAGTTTAGAGATATAATTCACTAATTAGCCGTATTTTGACTACCCTTTCTCTACTAATAGTACGTTACCATATAATTATAACAAGCTACTTCAAGGATGCCAACACTTGCCAGAATAACTGGCAATATGGTGTGGCATTCGAACTGCAAGTCATGGGATTGAATCCTCTCCCCAATTTAAAAAAAAAAAAGCTACTTCAAGGACTAATTTAAAGGCGCGTTACTTTTCCAAAAATAAAAAAATAAAAAAGACTAATTTAAAGATACATACTTTATCAATCATGGACAAATACCAATAGGGATCCAATAAAGTAGGAGAGCGATAAGGCTATTGGTTATGGTATCGAGAGGACTTGCTCGCCTTAACAAGGAATAAAATAAAAAAATATTTCCATCCGTAATTGAATATTTTATTTTTTTATACCAAATAATTAAAAAATAACATTTAATTTCAAATATAAGGAATAAAAGACAAGTGGTGTGCCTAGGGTTACAAGATTCACATGATCAAGAACCTCAAAGTGCTGTTGATCCATATAAAATTTTGAATCTAATAATCAACATCAGAGATGCAAACAAGGAACTTTTTTTTGGTTGCTAAATATGCAAACAAGGAACTTTACTTGTAAAATAGGTGAAATATATATACTTTAATATATTCATACTTCAAATCTCCATTCCTACTTCAATCCTAACAAAAAGGTCAAGTTTATGAGAGTACTTACTGAGTGAAGGAGAAAGAAAAGGAAAGTTATGAAGTGTGTGATACTCTGCGGGTTGTTACATTGCGGGTTGATTTGGGATACTGTTAAATCCCACGAATGCTAAAGCGGCATCAACCTCTTGTACTTGAAAAACGCCAAAAATGCACAGAATATGAATACTCCACTCGCTCCCGTGATGATTAGTACCCATTTGAATGCACGAGGATCATCAAATAACGGTACCTCAAAATTCATTCCAAATATTCCAGCTACCACCCCGAAGATGGCAACCACAAATGTTGCTGTTGTAAGCAACAATTCAAATTGTATCAGTTGGTTACGGACATTATCCTGCGCCACAAAGCGCTCAATTACACTCTTATCTTTGTATGTACATAATTGTATGAAATGCTAAACGCTCCAAGATAATCATCAGAAGTTAACATGTTTGTCCCCAGAAAACAAAACAGGAAAAGCCGAATGCAGAAGTGAATATCTTAGCTAGGAGTAGAAACATACCAATTGAATATTAATGAAGTCTTCAGTGTCATCAATGTACTCCTTGAGCTGAAATCAGAGAGAGGGAAAGGAAAAGTTAGTCGAGAATTTCCCGGAACCAAGTGCTAAATAAAAGGTTACACAGAGTAATGACTAGAGAAGTTACCGAGGTCAATTTGTTAAGGGTGCTGTCAATAACAACAAAATAAGCTTCCAACAACATTTCCAGCTCTTCTATACTTTCAGTTTGGCTTTCTGAACTCCTTACACTCTCATGTCTACTCCTTGCTATGCTCAAACTCTTCTCAAGCTTTCTGTTTTCAGGCGGTGAAGAAACCGGGGAAACAGGAGCAGAAAAAGATAGAGCGGGATCAATTGATCTATAACCGGCTAGTGATTGATCTCCATACAAGGATGATTCCATTCGACTTTTCTTCTCGGTAAGATACATTTCGGCCATATCTCCGTCATCATCCATTAGCTGCTCTATCTCATCCCTAACCTAGATGGATAATGGTAAGAAGGGGAGATCAAGAACATATTAGAAGTGGGACACTTTTTCTTAACCAAGATGGGAAAAGAATACATAATAAATACAACACCTTCTGGACTCTCCTGGTCAGAGCAACAAGTCTGCTTTTCAATCTACGAACACGCTCCAAATTTAAGGTACTGATCTTTGAGGTAAGTTCATCCAATAGTGGATAGGCTTCAATCTCTAGTTCTGATGCCTGATGAATTTAAAATATTTCGAAAATAACCTAGAAATAAATAAATAAAAACCCTGGCAATTTCTTCATAGTAATACGCAGATTATGACATGTTACTTCTAGCATCATATTTTGTCACATCATTCCTTTGAAGAAGGAAAAATTCGCGAAGACTCAAACTCAAGTATAAATCCATGCATTCCCAATAAGATCTCAACACTCCATAAGTTTTCAGGATATACTACTTTTAGCAGCAAAGGTGGAATGAAAATACATGGATAAGAGTCTATAACCGACCTGAGAATCCAGAAAAGTACAAGCAGCCTCCAAAGCTACTTCAAGAGCCCGAAACTCAAAGGGCAAATAATCAGGTGAGGAATTCCCAAAGATATTGTCAAACTTTCTATTTCCTCTCCATCTAGCCGATTCACCACCTTCTGAATGCCAATCCCCAACTCCAGCAGCTTGTAATCGCCGTTGTAGCTCCACCACATATTGCAGTACATAATTATCCAGAGAATTCAATAGCAGAACCTCGTCAGCTGTTATAATGCATCGAATCTGCTCGAGATTTACAACAATAGCATTTTCTCGTCCAAGAATTGTGGACGGATAAACAAATAACGGATCTAGCAGGCGCAAATCACGCGCAGGAAGATCGCAACGGCGCATCATAGTGAACTTGTCAACCTCAATTACTTGAGAATTCCCTGAAGCATCAACACGGATCCATGATCTAACACCTTGGCCGCGCTTTTTCAGGCCTGAAACATCAACACCTTGAAACGGTTGACGGCCAGAAGCAGATGGCCTGTAAGATAGATCTCTCAGATTTAGTGTGGAAGCGGGTTTCGGAGGTAACAGACATTCTTTAAGGTCAGACATTGTCTAAGAGCATCTAATTCTGAGAAAGAACAACTGAAGATAATCAAGATGGGCCCAAAATGAAATATTAAAAAGGAAACAAAAGATACCATAGGAGAATCACGCAAGAAGTTGAACTGGGAATTACTTAATCACCATCCAGTTTGTATAAGCTTCGGGTTATTTAATCAGAATACCAGCTTATGCAACTTCATTCGAGAAATATCTTACTAAATTTCAACACATTTCAACAATAACTAGCAGTTAGTCTTGTGCAACTGCTATGCTTTTGCAAATGATACCCCAAGAACAGTGTAATGTAAACACAGAGCCCTCCCACGGTTATACCCTCAAATCAGCGTGGTTATGTGCAGGGACGAAGCCAGGATTATTGGGTTGGGGGGCGAAAAACTAAAAGTCCTGGCGTTGTCCCTACCGCATAAAAAACGTAAAATTTAATGATAAAAAAACTGAAACAAAATAAGACAAATAAATTATAATACTAAACAAAATGGTTCATAATCTGTTTACATTGCATTGAATTTGGGATTTCTAAGTTGGATCCTTCGCTTTTTCTTATGATCAAAATCATCTATGATGGAATCCGTTTCAAAGCTGTTTACAATATCCTTCTCAATGTAACAAACTAAACAACTAGATAGAAAATCATCTCCTATTTTATTTCTCATTTTACTCTTGACAATTTTCATAGCAGAAAATGAGCGCTCTCCAGATGCAGTAGATACCGGTAAAGTAAGCACAAGCCGAATCAACCTGTCAACAAGAGGATAAATTGCTCTCTTTCTTGTTTCTGCCAAATGCTGACATAATTCGGAGATGGTGGAGAACTGTTGAATGGTATTTTGATCCACCTCACCTTTAAAAAGTTCCAATTGAACTTTTAAATGTAACGTCTCCTGTTCAGTAAAATCCATAGAATAGAATTTGCTAGCAAGAGAGCAAATATCTTCAACATTGAAGGCTTTGTAATTATCTCTAGGATCTAAAGCACAACTGAGAATAAGTAGCTCAACAACATTTTCCTTAAACCTATTTTCTAACTCTTGAAATTGAGTGTCAATAACAGTTAAAAAAACATCAACCCGGTAATGATGCTCAATAGTGACTGCATTATTCCTTACACGAGAGGATGCTTTTCCAATTTTGAAATTTGCACTCATATCAGGTATATCTATCCCATGTTTATGGCAAAATGATAGCACCTTAACAAACAAATAATCCCATCCTTCCTCCCGCATTTGTTGAAGTCTTGCTTTGGTTGTTGAAACCAAATGCATTGCATTTAAAATATCTTGAGACTTCAGTTGGAGAGCTTGACAAAGTATATTAGAAATTTCAAAAACATCTCTCAAAAGATGTAAATGAAATATGAAGTCAAAGCAAGTAACCACATTAAAAATCCCATCCGCTTCTGCCCTCAAATTAGAAGAAGTACTATCAAGAATAGTTTCTTCCAAGACAAAGCAAACACATTTATACAACTCCAATAAATTAGAAAGGGAACTAAAGTGGGAACTCCATCTAGTATCTCCAGGTCTACGTAAAGTGCGTACCTGATTTTTCCTGTGCAGTGATCAAGAAAACCATTAGAAATTAATTCTTGAAGTTCAGCTATCCTTGCATTTGTTAATTGTGAAGTGCGCTTTGTAGAGGAAGATACAACAGTAACAAGCTTGTGGAGATACTGAAAAAATTGATACACAGACGTAACCCCTTGAGATGCAGACACTAAAGTCAATTGGAGACGATGAGCAAAACAATGAACATAGTATGCAGAAGGAGACTCATTTGCTATCAAAGCTTGCACACCATTGAATGCTCCCCGCATATTACTTGCACCATCATATCCTTGGCCTCTTATATTTTGAATACTTAGTTCATGTTGAGAAAGAACACCACATATTGCCGTTTTTAAGTTCAAAGATGTAGTATCAATGACATGCACTATCTCAAAAAATCTTTCTTGTAAAAATCCTTCATTGTCAACGAATCTTAAAATAATACACATTTGCTCTTTTTTTGATTCATCTTGAGCTTCATCCACAATTATGCAAAATTTGGAATCACCTATATCTTCACAAATCCTCTTTTGCACTCTTTTAGCAAATATAGATAATATCTCCTTTTGAATATCAGATGAGCAATAATTAGCATTTCCAGGAGCATTTTCTAATATAACTGAATCAACCTCTTTGTTGTAGGAACCCAAAAGTTTCAGTAATTCAATGAAGTTACCTCGATTTTTAGAGCCAATACTTTCATCCCTTCCTCTAAAGGCAAGACCTTGAAGTGCGAGATATCGGACAACATCAATTGAAGCTTTAAGTTTCAATCGGTTTCTTGCAACTTGTTGAGAAGTATGCTTTTCAATAACGGTCTCAATATGTTGAAGAGAATTTAGTAGATCATTGCAACATTGAATAGCCTTCCTATGCGGAGAACTAGGATACTTTCCTACATGATTAAGAAAACTACAATTTTCACCATTTACCTTCTTCCAATTTCTGAAGCCATTCACAGTGAAAGCATTTTGTCCATCACGATTAGACGGTTTGGTAAAAAGGAAGCATGCAAGGCAATAAGCACCATTATTCAATGTAGAAAATTCCAACCAATCAGGAAATAATTTGTACCAAGATGGGAGAAATTTACAACCTTTCATATCATTATATGCTTTTGTATTTAGAGGATTGGGTTGATATGGCCCTTCCATGAGATAAGCACGTCGAATCTCATCCATTTGTCCAACGGGGTGGCTCCATATTGATTTGCGTTCTCCAAGATCACGAACTATCGATAATGTTTTACATTCTTGTGATTCCAATCTCGGAGCTTTTGGAATAGGTTGATCATTACCAATATTGGAGTGACTTGTTTCCGTTACATCTTGAATGGATCTCTTCTTGAAGAATGAGTGAAGAGTTCTAGATTCCATGATTATATGATAGTTACATATACAACCTGAAAATAAAATAAACATTTTTTATGATTACATTCTTTATTTTTCAAATAATCTAAACATAACACATCATTACATCACCATTAACAAATAACAATATCATAAATCCAGACAAAATCAAACCAATGCTATTGACTAAAAGTGTGAAAAGCTATCAATCTGAAAGTATGAAATCAAAACAAAATAGAAAAGCTATTGACTAAAATTTAAAAACAATATCAAACCTTGATGAATGTGAGATGAGGTGCAGGGTGCTGAACTGCTGATGAGTGATGATGATCAGGGAGGGACCGCCAGGGACGGGAGTTGAGACGAAGAGAATTGGGGGTTTGGCCGAATTGGGGTTTGGGGACAGATATTTTTAATAGACAAACAATATTTATGCTCTGTGAGGCGAGCCGTGAATAAACAAAAAGGTGTCCTCTGTTTTTTTCCCTTCTTTTTCCCGCATTTTTAGAAGGTTTTGTTTGTTTATTTTTTCTTTTTCTTTTTTTGTATTATGTTTAGTTTATACAAAATATATATAACTAACAATGATTTATATTTTTTTACAAATTTTGGGACGCCTCTACAAAAATTCTTGGGGGGGCGAATTTGATCAAATATTTCAAACTACATATAAAATTTAATATATATAGTAGGATTTTTAAAAATCTTGGGGGGCGGTCGCCCCCCCGCCCCCCCTGTCTTCGTCATTGGTTATGTGCATCGATCACAGAGCAGTGGCGGAGCCAGGATTTGAATTTAGGAGGGGCCGAACTAAAATTTTGCTTACGGTGTAAAATGATATATTTGAGGTAGAATTATATATTTTTTTAGAAAAATTGAATTTAAACGACATATACAAAGTCTTAGGTTAGCGGAAGAGGGGGGAATTTTTTTTTTGATTCTTCATCAGCTCATCGAATGAGTTTTTTACCCCGATTTTAACCCTAAATCGCTTAACATACATAACTCGAAACTTTATTTTATTTACAAGGAGAAGTGGACCTATTTTACTTAATTCTTTTTTTGGCCCAATGCGTAAATCTTCACCCACATCGCAAGTCCATTCTTCCTTTTCCTTAGCATTTTTTGCAGCTCTTTTTTATTCTCTTTGCTTGATCTTTCTCGCTTGCAACTTGAAAGAACTTCAACTTGATCTTCATTTCTTCTACTAATCTTCAACATTGGTGGACCAAACGATTGTAAAAATTTCTAAATGGTATATTTCGTGTGTATCATAAAATTCTTGAAAAGTAGTAGTAGAAAAAAAATCTATTTTTTTCTGAACAGTTAGATATATATACCTAGTATATAAAAAAATTGAAAATTCTTGGGGGCCCCCTTGTATCCTCCGCCACTGTCACAGAGCATCCTACTACTAAACTAGTTCATCCCGCACACCTTTTCTCCAAGCACCACTTGATGGCTAGCCATGTCAATACAAAAGCAACTCCCATAGAAAGCAATAGGAAAAATATAATACTACTAATAAACCAAAATGGAGGCTCTAAGGTGGTCCAAGATCAGTCACGTCATCACATAATTTTCTCTCTCTCCACCATGTCAGTACAGAAGGTAAAATTTCAAGTTTGGGACCCACACATCCTCTCACAAACAATTCAGGCGTGTTTCATTTGAAACCAAACACTATTCAATTAAACCATGCATATATAATTCACAAGGAAAAAAAAATTGCAATTAGATAATCCATAATTGTAGTTATAAACCGTAATTAATTAGTGGAAATTGTAAGACAGCAGTTAATATAGATAATCAGAATTGGAAAAAAACTTACATCATTCCTTAGGAGCTTCATCTAAGATTCCGCTTCGAATTGGCTCTGTGAATCCGTTGGCGCAATCTTAAAGTACCACACTCCAGGATTCCTTAATTTCACAATTTGATTGAATCAAGACTGAAAATTTAACTACCTGAGATTCTGAATCATGAATCAACTATTAAAATAATAAAAAGAACCTTAAAAAAAGAAAATAAGTAGATAGCGTGTCAGAAGAACATATTGG
Source organism: Vinca minor (assembly GCA_026122235.1). NCBI lineage: Eukaryota > Viridiplantae > Streptophyta > Magnoliopsida > Gentianales > Apocynaceae > Vinca > Vinca minor. The sequence goes on along the minus strand of JAOCZM010000246.1, from coordinate 6,159,493 downwards.
CGGCAAGGAGTTTAGGCGGCCAAATGTCATCCCAGATATCGGATGAAATATTTTAACGGTACAGATTTAGAGAGAGAAACTTTATTTATTTATTATTTTTTAAGTCACCCTGTAACTTTTCTCTCTCCAGATCTGACCCGTTCAAAATATCATCCGACGATTCCAGTTGTTCCGCAGGTGCGAAAAAAGGACTGTTCCGAACCGGACTGGGAATCTACCCGTCTGTGGGAGTAGAAGGAGATGAAGTACGCCGTCGTTTAGGATCCGTCTACGTCATTGTTTAACTCCTGGCAAGCATAGCTGAGGTTACTGATGTTGTCATGTTTACTATCTCTAGAAATGGGCTGTTATTGTTTGATTCCATTTTTATCTAGGCCCAAAGTCTCTCTCTTTTTCTGTTTTTTTTATTCCAACATTTTGTTCGACTATTCCTACAACACATAATTTTTTTTTTACACAACAAAATTTGAAATTTGAAACATTTAATTGAGAAATATCAACTCTTATCACTTGGGTAATATCGCATAGACACTGTCTAAAAGTCTTAATATAAAGAAAGAATTTCCTTTTCTTTTAATTTTCACATTAATATCTAGAAATTGGAATGGAGAATTAAGAAGATGAGAAAATAAAGGAGTGATGGAGAAAGAAAAAGAATTATTGTTATACAATTTAATCGCATGTTTTTTTTTCAAGAGTAATTTTTTCCGCACAATACGAATGTCAAACCCCAGAGACCATTGATAATTTACTCGGATATTGCAGTTTGGGAAAAAAAACTTTCAATATTCAACTAGGAGAAAACCGTTATTCAATACTACCCCGTTACTTAATATAAAAATTTTATTAAATGTTGCGAAAATTAAAAAAAAAGTGAATTTAAGATATTTTTTAATTAAAATATCAATATCACTCTCTTAAATAAAATTAGTGTTATAAAAGTCATATTTAAGAATTGAGAGAGTATTCAACTTCCACTGAACACCAATGAGACATTGGTCTAGTAGTCACGACTTAGGTCATAAGTTCAAATCCCCTCCCCGCTACTCGAATTCCTCATTTCTTGTAATATATAAGTCCCCTTCCCCAATTAAAAATAAAATTAAAAATAAAATACTCTGAACAAGATAAAAAATATGACTTTATAAAATTAGTATAGCATGATTCTACAATATTCTAAGTTGTCTGTTATGATCGTAACAAACCTCGATCACTTCAACACTAAACCTTAAATCTCCAGAATCCTGCCAAAATATCCAACTGTTTTCTGCTATTATTATGTCCAAAATCACACACTAATAACTAAATTATACTCCCTCCATTCCCTATTAATTGTCGTAAATATCCAAATTAATTGTCGTTTAAGGTTGTTTTGTTAGTTGTCAACAATTTATTCCAATTATACCCTCAATATTTTCCTTTCTTTATGACAAAGAAGTGAGAGAGAGGGAGGGTGGGGGATAATATTGAAAGTTGAGGTGAAAATGACAACTTCCTTCATTTTCTCAAATTGTCTAAAGAGTCTTATATTTAGGAATGGAGGGAGTACTACTTTGCAATAACAAGAAATCAGACTAAAAACCTGTACTGTTAAACTAAAAGTTCTTTCAATTCTTTATTCACAATTAGAAGGGAAATAAATTACATTCGGAATATCACCGGGAATTTTATACAAAGGAAATTATATACAAAGAAATCAGAAATTTATACAGCAAAAACCACAATCATTTACTGTTCCAGAAGATTAAAAAAAGGTTCTTTTGGTTTTCTGGGTAAATGGTGGATTAATTTAAATGTAAGGATTGATATGGGAAGTGTAATCGCGGATTCCAGCTCCTTCCCACCCCATCCATTCTTCCCACATATCCCAGTCTGGATCATTCATTCCTCTAAATGCTTCATCTGGATTATACTCTTCTTCATACACCATTTTCGAAGTTTCATTTTCCCCTCGTAAATTACTCATCACAATCTGCATAAACATTTCCAACAATAATTATTTTCTATAGCAATTGTTAATTACAAAGAGGACCATAAAATACATGTCCAAACCGTGCAAAAAGTCACTAGCAAAGATAAAACCAACTTTCTTATTTATGTCACAACGGTTAGATGGTTATTACAATGATAATACTCTATCGAATAAGTTGTTTTAATCCCACTAGCTCCGGGAAATCGAATCCAATCACGGCAAATCGTATGATCCTACGAGTCAGTTTGACTGTCTTGATTGATTTTGATGTCTCCCTTACCAAACCTTTTCATAAAATTCTTGAATTATACAAATCTTGAACCCCCTCAGATCTTTATGTCAAGAATCCTAATTGCTCATTTTAATCTATTTTTTTCTATGATAAGGGGCTTTCTTTCTCCAAATGATTAAATTAAAGCCAACCACAGATTTTACTTTTGAAAAAGTCCCTTTATATCGTAATCTTTGTAGATAATTAGATAAGATCAAATAACTACCGCCGACAAAACAACTCCTTATTTTTAGATATATGTCCTAAGATATCCGATTCAGCTAAAATGTCGGTTATATTCATGGCCACTATAATTCCTCCTTGTGGATAAACTTATAGAAAATTTACAAACAGCTCAGAAATTTTCAAATAACTGCTTACATCATAAGCTTCATTGATTTGATGAAATTGTACTCCACAATTACTTCCTCTGCACACATCAGGATGATACTGCAATTTCAAAATTTCAATCATATCAATAATCCATCTTTAAGTTACTAAACTAAAATCAAAGAAAAATCAAAATTCAAATAAAGGCTACAAAAAAAAAACAAATATTAATTCATTTTTATCAATTATAAAGGCTAGCTTTGGTGTGGATTAGCACTTCCAACTCGAAACAACGGGGTCCCAATCGAGGCCCCACGATTATAATCTTGTAAAGAACAAAACTTTATCCACATCAGAAACAGAAAATTGCCAAAAGAAGAAGAAATAAAAAATACCTTAAGAGCAAGTTGTCTGAAAGCTTTCCTGACCTCAGATTCTGAGGCACCAGGACGAATACTTAGAGTCTTGTATGGATCTGATACGGTAGAAGAAACACAGTTAATCCTGAATTTGTTGCTATTATTGTTCTTTTTCTTTGATAAATTGTTCAAATGAATCCAAGAAGTTGAAGAAGGAGACCCATAACCCACAGTAGTTGCCATTTCTTGAAATTATACAAAAAAAACTTTCTTGATTGAATGATAAAAAAGATTGAAACTTTGAAACAATTGAGCAAATCCCAGATATGATATAAAGCAAATTTATGCCTCAAATTATATATAAGATTAAAGGGCTAGTGTGAAATGGCAATTCTTGAACATAAATACAAAGAAGAGGTCAAGTCAAGAGAATGAGGAAAAATATTGAATGGAAAAATGGATTGAGATGAGGAGAATGAGATAAAAGAATGATAAATAGGAAGGTTCAGAGGAGATGGTGATGGAGATTTATAGAAAGGAGAGAAGGGAAGGGATTAAATTAATATTTTAATAGAAATGGTTTTTTCTTTTCCTTTTTTTAGTTGGAAAGAGATAGAATAGGTGGTAAAAACATACAAAATTTAATATATATTAAATATTTTTTTGCTGTAATTCAACGGTTCATATTTGTTTAAAGTAAACAATATTATGTATTTTTAACGTTTGTTGTCTCAAATAAGAGTTAGATTTTCTCCTACCATATATAATTTCTAATATCAATATATAATTATTTATTTTTTTCTAAAAAAATTTAAAATCTATCCACCAAAATAATATATATTAATATTTTTTTATTATACTGGGTGCCGGTTGACAATGGTTTTGTTTGTCAAGGTCGAGTAGGATGAGGGGTCCTTATCCATGATATGACGTGTCATCTTGTAATTGTTTGAAGATTTTATTAAATTGTTTTGGAAAGACGCGGCTTTTATTTATTTTGAAGCGTTTTATCCGACTTTTGGCTTTTGGATTAAGTCAATAAATCATGAGAAAAAAATGGCTTTATTTTCATTCATTTGGTGGTATTAGATTTGGATTTTTTGGTTAATATTTTTTAAATCTTGAATAGAAAAGGAGATCTAAAGAACACATATGTAGGCTGAAACAATGTCAACAAGAATTTGATATTTTTCGAGTGGATAAGAACACATATTTTTAAGGGAATAGTAATATCTTCTAATAAATATTAGAAAATTTTGTTTTGAATGAAATTTTCTATTCCCGAAATAGAACATTTTTCATTCTAAAGATTAGTTATAATAGACTAATAGTTTAATGTATTTGGATAACATTTCATTTTAGAATATAAATTTAAATTTTAAATTTAAAACATACGTTACTTATTGATTCAGTTTTTTTTTTCTTTTCAAAATTGATATGTTTCTTAGATTTGAGTTCTATTCAAGCCATCAAAATTAAGATATTTTTAATTGTTTTATACATGTAATCTTTTTATGGGTTCTAATTAATTGAGTTAACTATTTATATAAATTGGATGAGTGTAGGTGAATGGGATTCCAACGCCAAAACGATTTTTTTTTTCTTTTCAAGATGTAATCAAACCAAATATCTTGTTAGAATATAGTTTTTTTTTTATATGAATAATATCTCAGACGTCATATATATTGGAAGAATTGACATTAAAACTTGACAAAACTTTTATAAAACTTATACCACGATCTGAGCATAGATTATTATAATTATGCCCGATAGACAGAGTGATAATTTCAAGATATAGTATTCTTCATTTTAAAAAGAAAAATAGAATATTCTTATTCATTGGAATAAATTGACTTTTGCACCACTCTTTTATTAATTATTATCAAAAAAATTTGAAAAAATCATTATTATATTTTTTCTAATGAATAGATGCAGAGCCCCTAGCATAGCCCGTAGATATCAAAACTGGCTGCCGGTGTTCTATTTCTCCAATTGGGATATTCGTCTTTTTTATTTTTGTCATCTTTTCTTTCCTTAGTCTATGGAAAATTCTGATATGGGACTGAGCTACATGGTAGAGTGCTCAGTCCCACTTTGACACGTCATCCCCCTCCTCCAAAAAAATTTTTTTTTCTACCGATTCACAGTTAAAATACTAAAAAAGATTGTTACGATATGGACTACGATTAAAAGTAAAAAAATTGTCTCTCTTCTCATTTTATAGTGATGTGACAAATTTGTACAATTTTTTTTACTTTTAACTGTGTCCCATATCGTAACAATCTTTTTATATTTTAATCATGAATCGGGAAAAAAAAATTTCGGGAGGAGAGCGACGCTACTAATCGAGCGCTAGTGAGCCGGGGACCCTCTACCTATGATCTCAGTCCATATCAGAATTATCCCGTATGGTCCTATTTGTTTACATCTTGCATTATTGTTATGATAATGACCTCCCTAGTCATTGTCTCGTATCTTATCTACGTCAGCGTTCTGATCCATCATAAGCATTTGGATAAGACTTTTCTGCACGCACCACGTCGCCTACATGCACCTTATGGGATTAAACCTACATAACTAGGATCTCGACCGTTATTTAGTAGTACTTCGAGATTGAAATAAAGATTTGTCCAACCAATATAAAAAAGATTTTACTTTCATTAAAAAAAAACTTTTATGATTGAGCCAAAAAAAAAAACTTCTACATTCTACGAGTTTTAATGAACCTCTTATGAATTTTTTTTTTTATGATACGATTCTACGAGTTTTAATGAACCTTACGTGTTAGATCCTACGTAGAATCAGGGTAAACTCGTGAGATCAAACTCAGAAAGTACAATCCTACGAGTCAACTTCGAGTTAAGTTATTTTCTCTTCCAGGTCAAATTTTAACTCAACCCGACCCTAATGTTTTTTTAAAAAAAATTCATTTTAGATTAAAAAAAAATCTCTATTCAACTCCGTGGCTTATTCAATCTTCTCAAGCCTCTCTAATTTTCAATCGCCAACCAATTTATTCTTTTCCTCGATCAATACCAATTTCATTTTTTGCCTCTATTTTATTGTCTCTGAAATCTTCCCATATCATCGCCTAGAACAACGAAAAGGTAATTCGAAACCCTAAACTCTAATTTGATAAATTAAGTTATTTAGTCAAATAATCAATGTTATCATCAATATTATTGAATTTAGATTACTCCAATTGGTCGAAGTCCGTGTATATTTTTTTCTATTTTTCCGGTAAAAATTTTGATAGTAGAAATTAAATTTCATAATTCTGAGACATGAAACATAATATCATTTTTATACTACTCTTTCATGTGATGAATATTTGTTTAATACTAGAAAATATCATAAGATTATGTAAATTTTCAGATTTCATCTAGAAGGATCAAGAGATTACTAAATTAAATAATATTTTTTAAATTAAGTAGGATCTACGATCCGAATTACGATTCTACGATCATTCAACACTTCTGATTCTACGTAGAAACTCGAGTTTGACTACATTGCTTATGACCAAAAGAAAAAGAGAGAAAGAAAAAATGTTTTAAGTCCTACTACACACAGTCCAGTTCCTATGCGGAACAGGGAAAAATTCGCACGTGCGGAACAATCTCAGCCGTCGGATGATAGTTTGAACGGTCCAAATCTGAAGAGGGAAAAGTTGCGGCTGACTTAAAAAATAATATAAAAAAAAACTTTTCTCTCTCCAGATCTGGACCGTTAAAAAATCTCATCCGACGGCTAGAATAGTGTCCCGCATATTCCGCACCAAAGCTGCCCGCATAGGAGCCGGGACGTACTACACAAGCCAAGGAAGTCTAGTGTCATTTGTTAGATTTTCAACTTGAATGACAAATTTCGATTTGAATACTATATTATCCCAACTATCAAGAGCGGATCCAAGATATATAAACGGAAGTCATAAAAAATATTTTGAGAGAGCAAAAAAAAATTGAGAGGAGGGGGGGAAGAATTTTTAGGTGCTTAACGAAGCAGCATCGATAATCACAATCCTGACGATTCATGCAATATCCACAAAATAGTACCCCCCCCAAGGGTTCCAAAACTATTTAAAATATAAATAAACAATTTATCTGTATAGATAGAAGACTACAAGGTGAGATTCTCGAGATTTTTTCCAATAGCACCATCAGTCATTGTTAAGAAGAGTAAGATACAAACAAGGGATGCCCATCTTTCAAAATAGAGGGATAGACAACTCACTTTCACTATAGGATAAGAAAGCATTCAACTCTGGTTTCATCCCTGCTCCCATCCAAACCCCAACCCCTCCCCGTCTCCCACAGTGAGGGCCTTTGGTCAACGAAGTCATACTGATCACAGGTCAACTTGGCACATAAAATATCTCTCATGAAGTAAGATATTGCCTTCACTCTCTCAAGTCTCAACAGTCTACAGTCTAATTATTTGTTTGGAAAGAAACCCAACAATCCGAACTGGTTCCTGGCGTTTACATGATATCTATGGGAAACATGTATATTCAGCATTTCCTAAACAAACACTTCCCTTACGTGGAATTCAGCTTTTAAAATAAGCAGGCAGACTTGCTATTTTGTACACGTTGTAAACTAAGAATTAAAGGATGGGATTGAGTATCAAGTGTTACCACTATCATATCCAGTCATTGTTGATTAGCTTCAGATTGTTGACCAGAAGATGCATTATGGTTGAGAGGTTTCTTGAACTGCACCAAGATCATGGTCATGTTGTCACAGCCTTCTCCACCAGCTGTCGGTGCCAAACATTTTTCAAAAACCCTTTCACACACTACTGAAAGCTTAGTTTCCTACATAAATTATGAAACCTCTCAACCATAATGCATCTTCTGGTCAACAATCTGAAGCTAATCAACAATGACTGGATATGATAGTGGTAACACTTGATACTCAATCCCATCCTTTAATTCTTAGTTTACAACGTGTACAAAATAGCAAGTCTGCCTGCTTATTTTAAAAGCTGAATTCCACGTAAGGGAAGTGTTTGTTTAGGAAATGCTGAATATACATGTTTCCCATAGATATCATGTAAACGCCAGGAACCAGTTCGGATTGTTGGGTTTCTTTCCAAACAAATAATTAGACTGTAGACTGTTGAGACTTGAGAGAGTGAAGGCAATATCTTACTTCATGAGAGATATTTTATGTGCCAAGTTGACCTGTGATCAGTATGACTTCGTTGACCAAAGGCCCTCACTGTGGGAGACGGGGAGGGGTTGGGGTTTGGATGGGAGCAGGGATGAAACCAGAGTTGAATGCTTTCTTATCCTATAGTGAAAGTGAGTTGTCTATCCCTCTATTTTGAAAGATGGGCATCCCTTGTTTGTATCTTACTCTTCTTAACAATGACTGATGGTGCTATTGGAAAAAATCTCGAGAATCTCACCTTGTAGTCTTCTATCTATACAGATAAATTGTTTATTTATATTTTAAATAGTTTTGGAACCCTTGGGGGGGGGGGGTACTATTTTGTGGATATTGCATGAATCGTCAGGATTGTGATTATCGATGCTGCTTCGTTAAGCACCTAAAAATTCAAACATTTTTCAAAAACCCTTTCACACACTACTGAAAGCTTAGTTTCCTACATAAATTATGAAAAAAAAACATCAACAATGTTAAGAAAGTTTGATGATGCTACCCCCGCATCTGTTATTTCACAAAGATGAACGCAGAACTTACAGATTTCAGCTGCTCTCTTACGAAGTCCACCAGCTTTTGGCTTGACATGCAATCCCTAGAACAAGGTTATACACATGATGCAGTCGTCAGTTCCTTGCCTCAAAAGTTTTTGTAGTATCAACCAAAATCCATCGGAATTAAACAAACCAACCAGTGCAGAAATCGATTTAAAAGAGAGAGAGAGAGAAGGAAAATATCACATGGATTTATCTAGAAATCAATCTATTTTCCCTTATAACACAATTAATCATGATTCACATGGCCACAAACAATCTTTCAGTTGAAATACTAGATACATTAGTGAAGACAATGTTAGTATGAATATACATGATGCTTGGACAGGGATGCTTAGAGAATTATTAGATACTCTTTGCATAAGAGATCAAATCCCAAAGCCATCATTCCAGATTCACCACTGACAATTACACTTTAATCCAAACCTATAAACTCTCTGTTTTCATCGGTGTTTTTCTTCTTCTTTCTTTCTTTCTTTTTGGTTTTTTTTGGGGGGGGGTTAACTTTATATAGAATTTGACAAACTGACATTTTCCATTCTAATCCGCGTTATAAGGAAAAATGTATATTTCCAAAGATTAAGGGGTTTACAAGCTGAGATGCAAACCATTGAGGCAAAAGATAATTTACTTAAAAGTATAACCGAAATTTCAAATTAAAGACCTTTGTAACAAGACAAGATGTATTTCAATTTGCCCCTTATTCTTAGTTTCATGTACATCAGGCTTAATTGTACTTCCAACCCAGACTGTTATTCAGACCACTAGCTCAAGATCCATGTAAGACTTAATAGCCTTATAAGTCATATCAGTTACCAAGTGATGAACGGGAAAGGTGATTTCACTATATTTCTGACCAGGGACAGGGCCTATCACAAGAATATTTTTTTTATTGGGGCAATACTTGAATGATCACAATTCTATATATTCCTTTTACTATAAAAGTTCCTAGGGAATTCAATCAACCGATTCATTGAGTAACTCTTGTATAAACCAATAAAATAATAAGTACTAAGAGGTCGACGTTGTGCCACGGGTGGTGGGGTTGGAGCCGTTGAGTAAAGCTATGCTGGAACGCCCACACCGGATATGGACCGAACTGTCTCACGACGTTCTGAACCCGTCTGGTGGATCTAAGCCATAGTAAGGGGGCTAGGGTCGTATTCTATGGTTACGATTCTACCTTTTTTCATTCCGTCGAAAATCAGAAGAATTCATCATTGGAAAAAAAGGAAAAAGGATTACCATATCCCGTCACAAGCTAGAACAAGAAATTCATCCTCATCACAGAGCTCAAGCTAAGATAAAAACACAAAAAAACCATCAGATGAACACGATACTCATCAACTGTGAGGAATATGCATAGTCCATATAGTATACCAATGCTTCATCCAACTATTCCTACAATTAGTCAAATCAAGACATAGCGGGCAAAGCTTTTGCACGGAGAACTCCTTTTTTAAAAATAATAATAAATTTTCATTTCCTAAAAGAAACTAAACAGTTTTTTTTATCAAGATTTAGCAGAAATATTTCTCACGTTAACTCATTCTATAAGAAAGGTTCTACATACAGTGGTAATATCAGGATCTGCAGTTATGATTTGCTTTTCAGCAGGCACCGATTTGTTTTGCTTTAGTTCCATATCACCTGGAATCGTGAAAAGGGCGACACACAGATCAGCAAAAGGGAAATGAAAGAAAGAAGTTCGCTCAAGCTGTTCCATGAACAGAGACAAGGTCTTCATCTTACAGATATATATATATATATATATATATATATATATATATATTGATGAATAAATGGATAAATATGTATTACCTATTGCTCTTGCCAAATTCAGGCTCCCATTGACACGTCCACATTGAACAAAACCGCCAGCATTCAGAATTCTTTGTTTTTCAACCTCAAGGTCAGGCTTGTGATCCTTAGACAGCTCATATGCCTGAATAAAACTATGTTATAAATATTATTTGAATTATTAATTCTACAGATATACTGATTATTATTGCCCCAGCAGAACAATCCTGAAAGCTGTCTTATCATTAATCCATAACAGCATGCAGACGGGAGACCAAAGGAAACCCTACACAAACATTCATTAGTGATTTTGTTTATAACTAATAAGAAAATTGTAAGACATATTTGATGAATGTGGGCATGTATATATATATATATATATATATATATATATATATATATATATATATATAAAATATTTGCTACACGGCTTTCCTTCCACAGACTGGTTTATCTCAAGAAATCAAATCTCTGCAGATGACATTTACGGAAATCGGTACGTAGACCAGAGGAAAAACTAACTTCTTTTTGTAGAATACAAATGATATGACTATGAGAAAGAAAATGATTACCTGGTCGCCACGGGACATCACACAACGGGAATCACCAGCATTTGCAACAATAACAAGATTACCTCGGATGGTAGCAACACAAGCTGTGCAACCAGATGCTGGTCCAATGTAATCAGAGTGAGGTCCCTTCAGAGAAGAAAATTGCCAGAGGCCTCAGCTATGTGATAGAATAAGGAGTAGGAAAAAACTACAATACAACTAGACATGATCTTGAACAAATTGTAGAAAAACAGGTAATAACTAATCATCAAGAACCACCAGTATCTGAGCTAAATTATGGGACTAGAAATCTTATATATGGAAACCGAAAAAATGTTTTTTTGGAGCATTTTGCTTAGAACAATTACCAAGATACCATATGATGGTCAGATAAATAATATGTTCAAATCTGGAAACCCGAAAGACATGAATTCTGTGTCAAATCTGAGAATTTAATTTAATACAGGTATCCTAACTGATTCAAAGCGCAACAAATCCTTGTACCAGATCTACAATATGAACTGAAAAGTTGGTCTTAATGTATGATGATGGAGTTAACTTTTAAGTTAATTGCATTTCTTGAAATGCCAAACTTACACCCTTAACAGAAAACAGAGGAGCCAACATGTACAATGAAAGTTCACAGTAAACAACTAAGGTATAGCTGGTAATACTACGTTCATGCATCCAGCACTCAATCTTATGGTAAAAATGCTAATTACTAAGCAGAATACCTCCTCAGCAGACCAATCATCAATCTTCTTGTTAGCTTCACCACTCCTTTGGGACCATATTAAGCCTTCTATCATGCCTTTGAATTCAAGTTTCTCCCCTAGTACAGATAGTTCTCTCCGCCCCCTTTGTCCACACATCATCTCATCCATTCTACATCATGAAAAGAAACAAGAATTAAAAAATTCATCCAATTATACATCAGTCCGTTCAATAAACCATATGATTCGCGATACTACTTAATAAAACCAACTTTGAAACTTGATTCTCTGTTATTTATGTTTTCTATTAAAACTCGTGTATCTGTTATTGAATCTTTCAAACTACACCACAATTCCAGGAGCTGATACCGTTTCAAGAGGGAACCATATTGTGGTTTCATAATCCCAGGCCATAAGAATATGTAACTTACTACGGAATGACCACTCTCCTGCTGGCCTTGCATGTGCTTCAGCTAGTTTACATTGTGGCACCCACTGAAAATGGAAATGAACTAATGAAAATAAAAGGATCAAAGTAACCTGAGAAAAGATTTTCGCAACGAAGTCGCAAAATCTCCAGCTGTATAGGCTTCATTCTTGAGAACCTGTTCGTGAAGATACTTGGCACAAAATCTAGCAACCGCTTCACCTGCCAATTCAAAAAGACTTCAATAAGGAAAATGGCTGCCAATACACAAGACCAAGAAATTAAACAACCCTATTTTCCAACAATAACTTTTATGCCAGCCTTTTCTTCTTCCAAACTTCTATTTAAAAGAGAGAGAGAGAGAGAGAGAGAGAGAGGAAAGCTAAATTTAGAACGTCAATGATGTCAAACAGGAAATTGATTTTGGTTCAGTTAGGGTTGGCTTCAAGTAACTTCTATCAAGATGCTTACTTGTACAGACTTGGGTCTTGCATAGACAAGTAAATATCTACCACACACGACTAAGCTTATCTCAGGGCCTAGAGCCAGATGATAAAAGTTAGTTTGTCACTTTCCAGAAGGCTACTGATTTCCTATGTTTTGGAGTAGTGAAGTAAGATGCAACTCAAATAGAGTGTGAATTTGCTGTTGCATGAAGTACACAGGGCTAGAATATTATCAAAATGGAGCTCTTACCTCCATGGCCATCATAAACTCCAAAGAAAGATGTGGAACCATCCAAGTCTGTATAAGCTGCATGCTACAGAACGCCTCTTGTGAGCACAGAGCAATTCTGGTAATTAACATAAAAAGGACAGCAACAACCTTGTGCTATAAAAGGGCAGTACAAGTAAAGATATTAATTTCCCCATGATTTCTTTTATAAGAAATTCAAAACCAGAAGATACTCACAGCATCCTCCATGGTAGAGCGCCATCCTTGCATGGACGACAGTCCATATCTAAGTCTATCATTCTCACCATCTGCTGAGGACTTCTCAGTCCTGGGAGAACTTAGATATACCCCCATAGTTAACTGCAACAAGATTCAAATGTAACAAACATTTAAGGTACATATATCGGTTACATAGCAAAAAAAAGGTACATAGATCGGCGAACAAGTAAATGCTTACATACATAGCTTTACACTCTATCATAAAACCAAAATTCAACACACAAAAGTAATAATATCAGAAGCAGAATATATTGAGATACATCCAAATTCACAAAAATATCAGCCACTTCTAAGGAACACAGCTCAAATTATACATTTCTATCTACAAAACATTTAATATAAACTGTTCAAAAACACTGACCAACATTCTATACTCACTCAAAAATCGGAAAACGGGTAGAATTTGATAATTTTACAATCTCTATCCAGAAACTCAAATATCACAAAAAATATAATATTAGCACCAGAATATATTAATTGAAATGCATCCAATTCGAAAATATCAGCTCAAATATAAGGAACACAGCTTCAATTTTACATTTCTATCTACAAAACATTTAATATAAACTGTTGACAAAAACACTGAGCAAACTGATTTAAGACAAATGTAACAGTGATCGAAATCAGAACCCGAGAAGAACTTGATAAATTTACAATCTCTATAGAGGAAATTAAAAAATACGAACTCTAGAAGTGATATCCGAACATAAACTGATAAAAATTAAAGATATAAAATAGCTAAAACTCATCAGAAATCATCAAAAAATTTAAATTTGAACTCATCAGAAATCAACATAAAAAAAATTCAAATTTGATTTGAAGTAGATGTTGAGTGAATGTTCTTAGGGTTTTAGATTACTCACTTTTTTGCCAGTTTATTAGAAGTAATCTGGAAATGCATCAGAGCAGCTAGAGAGAGGTGAAGAGAGAGAAATTATCAATCAATCAGAGAAGAAGGTGTGTGTGTGTGGGGTTTTTTATGATGAGTCAGCGTTTTATTTTGCATGATACGCAGATTCTAATATAAATAAATAATACACAGCAAATAGAAGTATTTTTAGTACGGTGACGTTTTGTTTGTGTATTATGGCCTATGGGCCTTGAGGATGTTTCTGTGTGCGGGCCATTTTCAATAGGCCCTTTGATGGAAATTCTTTTGGGTAGGTGGATGACCCTTTTTAATTGAATGATTTTTTCCGATATGAATTATGGTACAATGAAGCATGTGGATACAGATTCATATTAATAAAAAAAAATTTCTCTTTTATAATATAGATAAATTTAGATCACATTAAATCATTATCCATATCATAAGTAAACTGATGGGATTAATCAAAGCTTTCGGCGGAAAGAAATGAAACTCAACCAATGGATAAAAAGGATGCAAAAAGCTTGGTTCATATTTGAGATGTCGTAATCTCAAACTCAATGTTAAATTAAAAATTAATAAGAAAGAGTAATCCCATGAATCTCATTTTGATTATTAATACCAGTGATTTTTAGAACTTACTTAGAATAAGATTATTGAGACATTTTGAGAACGAATTTCAATACTACCTCAACATATGCACCATCTGATAGGGAACGAGTATGCATTGAATGATAAATGAATGGGTAAAATAATTGTTATTGAATAAAATGTATTACTATTAATTTAGTAATAATATTATTATATTTATTTATTTAACAAACCTGAAAAAGTATATAGATTAGTTTAGGAGTTTTGTTGCTATTCCACGTATTTTAGTTCTTTAGATTTTTGGATTGTACTACCTATAAAATATTAAGCTTAGGTTTTTTTTTTTGTTAAAAAAAATTTGGGTGGGTTCAGCTCCGATTACCATCACGAGTTAGGGCAGACCCTAAGGACCATTGGTCGCTTACAATGGTACTTATAGATCACCCACCAATACAGCCCTCACATCGACAGCGGAAATTGAACACTTGACCTTTGTTAAAACGTATTAAATTCTTCTCAACTGAGCCAACTTCTATAGATTACTTAGGTTTATTGTCACGCAACTTTAATGAAGTTTCTCCCCTTAAATATTTCTCTCAAACTCTACACTCTTCTTCTTCCCTTTCTTATCCTACATCACTATCACTTTTTTTCTTTTTTTTAGTCTCCCTTGTACGATTAAATTATTATATAAAAGCCGATGGTCTGTTCACATGTCCAAGAAACTATTTTTTTCTCTTTTTGATGAATAATGTCTAAGGAAACATGTTTTGGTGGTCACATCTTTGCATAAAAAAAAACATCTTTGAGCCTGGTTTTCAACTTCTCGATCGTTCATGCCAAGATTGATACTCCCTCCATTCATCAATATAAATCGTTTAAAACACTTTGAAAAAATTAATAAACTCAGATAAACAACAATTTTTCCAAATATATTATTAATATAAGTTCCAATTTCACCGAAAGAAACATCCAAAAAAAGAAGAAAAAAATTTCACCAAAAGAATATTATTTTATTTCGTTTTTTTTTGGCCTAATTAACAAATTTTGATTTTGAATCATTTATCTCCTAAATCAATTTTTTTGGTCCAATTTCTAAAATTTTCTCACAATTACAAAGGGTGAGGAAAATAATGAGACTGGAATCACTGGAGTAAGTATATGCGATAGAATATCAAATGTGTCATAACTCAGTGGGACTTCATACATGAGGTAAGCTTTAAATGTCTCACTTTCTAGTGCTCTCTCCTCCTCTTGTAAGGCAGTTCTTGTTGGAAGATAAAGGGTATTGAATGAAAAATTGAATGAATATAATATTGGATTATTCATTTATTTTCTTTGGATTGCAAGATGGAGCTTGCAACGGATGAATAAGATTGGAATTTTTCACAATGTGAGGAGTAATGTGAGAGTTATGAGTATTAAGTGAAGATTTCATCTAATGGAAGATCACTTAATCTATCTTCATTGAATAACCTCTCAACATCTCCCCACATCTCCTCTAGTATAAATAGGTTTCTCCCGTAACATTCTAACTCTAAGAAAATCTCCTCCTTTTAAATTCTCTTCAATTGTTATAAGTGTGTTGGAAAGAGTTTTGGTTATTATGAGCCAAGAAAATTAGAAGCCTCTAAGAATTTTGTGGTATAGCTCAGGCAGTAGTTCAAGTTCGCTTACGAATTTCCGTTGTATCCTGGGAAACAAACGTCCTATTACGAACGGTAGGGGACGAATTTGTTTTAAGGAAACTGTGTTTATACAGGCCTCGTTATTGTAACTTTTCTAATATATAAATGATTTCTTCTATTCTATTTTTGTTTTGTTCTCAATTTGTGTTATAAATTGATTCTAAAGTTAAAAATATATTTCTTACTATTGTATTAGTATTAATAGTTCTCTCTCCTCTTATGGAGCAATCGCCCAGCCAGGCTTCAAAAAAAAAAGTACTCGTATATGAGATAGAATCATATACTTCGTCTTTTTTTTTTTTTACGATGAAAATCGATTTTGAATCTTTAGTACAATTCATATATTCTAGATAGATTTAGAGTTTAATTGAATAGTTGTATCTAGGGGTAATTCACTTTAGAAGCGACTATTCCCTAGAGTACTCGTATATGAGATAGAATCATAGAATTAAGTATCATATCCGCTGCGTTGTCGTTTATATATAATGTAAATATAGGCGTTTTTTTTTATTTTTTTTATTTGGACCATGGCTAATTAGTTAAAGAGATAAGTGCAAGTCTAGGAGAAAACCGGGTTCATTTCGGCTTTCTTACGGTCATCAAAAATACAAATTTACGGTCATGGATTTCAGCCCAATTAAAAGTAGCCCACTAATTTGATCAGGAACGAAGTGGATGATCAATGTGTATTATGGATGTGGGCCAATCATTTGGAAGTTTGGGCTTTGCATGGGCCTGGCCCAACTTTTTCATAAAGGTCATGACATGGTACCCAAAAATTGGGGACAAAACATGTTTCCATTGACTCCAAATTAACTACTTAGGAGTATAAATTCTAACCCTGATAACCCTAACAAACCCTAATAACACTAACAACCCCTACTAACCCTAACAACCTTTTAGTCTTGATGTTAAATTCGCAAGAGAGAGTACACTGTCATTAAAACATGAACCTAAAACCTATATTTACCACTAGGAACGGTTCATTAGGGATCATAGTTTGTATTTACTTATTGAATTTTAAAAGTGGTTTGTTTTTGTCCTTAGTATTTTCTCATTTGGTTCCATATGATAAACATTTATATATCTTAAAACATTTATATTTGGTTCCATATGTTTTAATGACAGCGTACTCTCTCTTGCGAGTTTGACATCAAGACTAGTAGGCACCTCGAGTTTGACATCAAGACGAGTTTAAATTTTTTCACGACTTGTTACATTGACTTGAATTTATTTTGCTCGATATGAGATTTTGAACAATTTATTTTTTCATCACGTATTACGTGCTATATTTGATTAACGTTTTGTTGATGGGCGTTTCACTGGCGTATCATAATCGGGGGTGTAGTTGTAAATCACGTAGATGAATAAGTTAATTAGATGTGGGATTGATATTAGAATTAATTAGGAATTTTATTTGGATTAGGAAAAGTTAGTATAATATAAATAATATATATAGAAAATCACATCAATTTAATAAATAATTAAATAGGGGTTACTTAATAAAATAATATAAGAAATAAAGTAGAAAATTAAAAAGGAAAGGAACAGTGGATATGACTCAATATTTTTTCCCTTTAAAATGTCAATCTCAGTTATCTAATATATTATTAAAATTATTGTATAATACATTATCTAAATCAATTAATGTGTTTAAAATAATCATATTACTACATTAAATAATGTCTAAAGGATTTAGAGTTTTTTTCACTCATAATTGTAGAAAACTAATATATATATATATATATATATATATATATATATATATATATATATATATATATATTAAACCTTCAGAAAAAAGAAAACAAAAGAAAAAGAAAAAAGAAAAAGAGAAAAGAAAAAGAGAAAGAGAAAGGAAAAGACAAAAAGTGGGAGAGGCATATGTATAAAAAATTGATCAAAAAAAAATAAAAAATTCACGGACTTCCGTTCTCATCTCAGAACGGAAGTCCCACTTTCGTTATGGCCCCACTTTCGTCCTGGGCAAAAATGTTTATCCCCAGTTTTTGGGTGCCATGTCATGATTTTTATAAAAAAAATTAGGTCAGGCCCATGCAAAGCCCTGGAAGTTTTTTATGGGCTTTCATCCATATATTAGCTTCTTATCCCAAACCTTCATTGGGGGCACCACGACTCCAGTGCGAAACAGGAAATGTTCTACACGTGCAAAACGAATTCTTATCCGTTAGATTAAAATTTTAATGACTAAGATTGATTTAAAAAGAACACATGTTCTGATTTTCAGAACACCTGTTCGCGTGAACATGTGTTCTTAAATTAAGAACATCTTAGAAAAAAAATATTTCGCAGCATACTGAAAAATATCTGTTATGCATAGGAGCCGAACTCTCATTTGGGAGGGAGTTGCAACATGATATAGGCGCATTACATTAATCCGTATACAGTAAAAATAATTTTGATATATAGTAGAACAAATACAACAACAACAACAATTAAACCTTAATCCCAAAAGATTGGAGTCGGCTAAATGAACCAAAGAAAGAATCACATAAGGTAATCCACATGGATGCATTCTTTCTATTTTTTTTCTATCCTAAATAAAATTCTCATCTAATTCTAGCAGATTCATATCATTTTATCATTTCCGTCCAAGTCTTTTTCGGTCTCCCTCTACCTCTTACGCCCTTAACAGGCCTGACTCAAAGGGTGCTTAAAGTGCCCTACGAACCAGGCCTCCGAAATTTGGGGGCCCCTGTTTATTTTTGTTACCTATATATACATATGTGTATTTTTTGAAGAAATTTGAAAATTGTTGTGTATTCTTTAGAATTTGGTATCATCAAGTTAAATGTATGGATTCTTTTTTTTTTTTTCCAAAAATTATATGAAAAAAATAGCATCAAATTTTTATTTGCCTTAAAAGAATTTACATTGAGTTCATTTTTTTAGTTCAAATGTTATGATTATCTAATATAATGTTAATCTATTACAGTATGTTTTAATCTATTAAAAACTAGATCAAAGAGATGAAGAAAAATTATGACTATCCAAAAATTGTATTATATTTTGACACTTTTTATAATTTATACTTTAAAAAAATTAAGGGTTTAACTTTGATAACTAGTATAAGGCTTCAATATTGTTCGAGACGGCCCTGACCCTCAATATTACATAATTCTTCAATTCTTCTAACTGGAGCATCAATTTGCTTTCTTTTAATGTGCTCAAACCAATGCAAACGGTTCTCTCTCATATTGTCTTCGGTTATACACCTACCTTCTTCGAAATACTCTCATTTATCACTTTATACACTTTCGTATATTCACACATACATTTTAACATATGCATTTTTGCTACATGTATTTTTTTTTTAATATGGTAGAACAAATGGACTCTATAATTGAGAATTAGTAACATTATCGAAGATGAAGGAGATAGAAAATCATAGATAAATTGGACAAATGGACTCTGTAGTCAATAATGCATGAGTTAGTGCCTTGTGGACAAATTGCTGACTCATGTGGCAATTGAGTAGTATTGGGATCTATATATTCCTATAATATGATGTATTTAACCCTAAATTTTTATGGGAATCAGATAGTCCCATGGAAAAGGTTGTCATGACTTAGGACTTTGATCTTGAATCAATTCCTGTATCCCCTTCCCTCCGATATCTGATATATCGTTGATAAACTTGCTTTTAAAACGATAAAGCAGAAAGTAACATGTAACTTAAAAGATTAAACATTTTTTTCTAGAAGTAGAAAAAAAAAGTCAAATTAAACAAATTCATTTCATAATAACGTGGTAACTTAACTAGTTAACAACACGTTTACCTAGTTATAAATTTTATCTTAGAATCACATTCTTTCTTTCGAATTAAATTAAGGACAAGTTTTATGGTTTAACAAGATCTAGCTTTTCTTCAATGTAATATATTTTTTTAATACAATTTTAAGGGTGAAAATCGTATGTACTAGTCTGTGTACCTATTTATGTGCTCAACTAATAAGAATTCGTCATGTGATCATTCTTTTTAATTATATATATACATGGGGAATTGTGATTGGTTGAGCACATAAATGAGTACACAGACGGATACACACGATTATTTGCTCAATTTTAATGACAAAGATTCTATCACTTAGAATAATCTCAACAAGAAAAAGAAGCCAACTTCAAATATATTATAAACTAAACAAAATAAAACTCTATGTATAAATAAATCTAATTAAAAATATTACGAGAATTTTTACAAATGATTCTGATGTGTGACAGTGGTTGTGATTGGATTGTGTTTGATTTTGAGATTTTGGTTTTAGTCTCAAATCCAAACTCGATAATTTAATACTTTAAATTTCATTCTCAAACTCAATCCAAATTGATTTAGATATGAGATTTAGTATCAAGATAGACTAAACCAAATCAAATACAATTCAAAGCCGACTTAGTGCGACTGAACTGGTTAAATAACCCACCACAAGTATGGGACTATGGAAGGGCATAATTGTCAGAGTCATGCCGATAAAGATCCATCGTGCACTCAAACAAGCAAAAGAAGAAAACCGCCACTACAATCCATCTACCTCGGATAGCCACTAAGATGACCATTTTATTTTTCTTTATTAGAAGAATTATTTATTTGAGGTAGGGATAACGGATAAGCATAAGAAGAAAGAAAGAAAGAAAGAAAAGTCCAGAAAAATAGAGTTGGTGAGAATTTTTATTAATTATTATCATATTTGGATTACACCCAAAAGAGGTTCGTGGTTGAAGTGTTCTAACTTCTAAGTCATTATCTCACCAACTTCATCAACCCCCCACCCCCCTAATTGTTCCCCATTTTCTGCTTTCCCAACTTTTTCCTTCCTCTATGTCCCAACAACTTTAAACACCGTTTTATACTCATAAATTATGCCTTCAAGGACCTAGTATCTTTTTACCTAGATTTGATATTTGATTTGAATAATTTATTTAAGATATTCAGGATAAATCTGTAAAGTATGGTATATTAAAGGTAAAATAATTTTGAATGATTGGAACTTGCAATTTTACTCTTTTGACTCCTCAAAAGTAATGTGGGCAAATTTACCAATTGCACCACTACTTCTTTCCGACTTATTAATATTATTTGTTTTTAACAAAGAAGGGAGGACATGGTAATTTATGAGCTGTTAAATCAGTTCCAAGTCATATTTCATACTTCATTAGTACAATGGAAGTTGAACCTAATTTATGATCACTATATCATCTATATAAAAAATAAAAAATAAAAAATAAAAAAAAAAAAAAATAACTTTTTTCATAAATGAATCACTAAATTGTCATATAAATCAAGCATTTGAATGTCAAGGGATTTAGTTCATTGATAATTTGCAGTCCTTCATAACTCTATATCTTGAATTTGGCAACACTTAACATGATCCAAAATCTTCCTCCCCCACACGAAAGTTAATATGTGTTTAAATTAGTTTTAAGTCACATTTCATACATCATAATAATTTAAGTTGAACCGAATTTATGAATGAAACTTTAAATCATATGACTTTTATCATCTAAAAGAAACTACTTACATAAATGAATCAATAAATTGCCACCGAGAATTTGAATGTTCAAGGAGCCAAGCATTTGAATGAATACTTAAATTAGTGTTATTTTTTTGTTTCTCTACCCCCTTTAAATCATGGTGTTATGATGATTTGGATATTCTGTCCAGCTATATGTTTATTTGTCACATTTTTAAAAAAGAAATTAAAGTCTTGAAGAAAATGTGAAATTCTAAGAAAGAAAATAAACAATGTTTCTTTAAGAATAAAAGAGAGAATGAAATAAATTATAAATTGTGTTAGTAATCCTAGTCCATAAATTGGGTAATGACCATCTTCAATGTGAAAATCGTCTGTACCCGTGTATGTTCTCATTCCTGTGTCCAACCACTCAGAATTCGTCATGTGAATATATTATTCTAATTATATATACATATGGTGAATTGAAAGTGATTGAGTATAGAAATAAGAACAAACATGGATATTGGCGATTATTTACCCCATCTTCATTAGGCGCGGTAGGCAAGCCTCCAAACAAGTGTATATATACATCTTTGGGTTTTACATTGTGAACTAAGTTATACTTCAAATCTTTTTCTTTTCTTTTAAATCACAACTTCATTTCAGCCATATCACACCTTACAAGTCCTTCACATTCTATATATATACACTTTTTTCATTATCTCCTCTTCACCTACTTATAATTTTTTTTCAAAATTTCCATAGTTGATCATCCTCACATTTCTTCACTTCTTCATCTTCCAGGTAATAATCCCACTTCACAATTTCGAAATACGATCTCAATCTTACTTTTTTCCCTCAACGTTTAATTTTAAGTTGTAAGTACTGTGTCAACTACTACGTTATTTCTCTAATCATATTGCAGTTTTTGGAATTAAAAAAACCATGAAGATTGTCATTAGAGAATCGACGATGGTAAAGCCAGCTAAGGAGATTCCACGGACGAGTCTATGGAACTCGAACGTGGACTTGGTGGTACCAAACTTCCATACACCAAGTGTTTACTTCTACCGGCCAACTGGGGCCGGAAACTTCTTTGATCCTAAGGTTTTAAAGGAGGCTTTGAGCAAAGCTCTGGTACCATTTTATCCGATGGCCGGCCGGCTAAAGCGAGACGAAGATGGCCGGATTGAGATTGATTGTGATGGTCAAGGAGTGCTCTTTGTAGAAGCAGAATCCGATGGGGTGGTTGATGATTATGGTGACTTTGCTCCTACGTTGGAACTTCGAAGACTTATTCCGACAGTTGACTATTCTCTAGGAATAACCTCTTATGCTCTCTTGGTCTTACAGGTATTTTTTTCAATATTTTTTTTAATATATGCTTTTATTTTATTTTATGTCTTATTATCAATAAATTGTTAAGGTAGAACACATGACAGTCATTAAATAAAACAAATAATATGACAGGAAATAAAAACCTCGAAAACAGATTTTAGTGCTACTTGTTGCTTGGATGAATTAACGTTGTTATTCCATTTCATAATATAAGTCAATTTAAAATATGTATCGAAAATTAAGAAAATAAAAAATAAAATATTTTTAAATTAAAATATTAATATTATTCTTAAATTGAATTAGTGTATACAAGTTATGTTTAATAGAGTAATATTAATATT
This sequence comes from Vinca minor, assembly GCA_026122235.1. NCBI lineage: Eukaryota > Viridiplantae > Streptophyta > Magnoliopsida > Gentianales > Apocynaceae > Vinca > Vinca minor. The sequence continues at coordinate 6,136,100 of JAOCZM010000246.1, read as the reverse complement.
TTGATTAATAAAATACATTATTTTTTACTTCTTTAATTTTTGTTACATATTTTAAACAATTTATATTATTGAATGAAGATTGTATATTTTAATAATTAATTTAGACAAACGCACATTACATGCACTGTATGTTTAACTATTGTTTGTCCTGCCATGTATGGTTTGGACATGTTATCAAGCTTCTTTTAACAAATATATATCATTTAACCAATATCATGTAGTGCATTTGGTAGGAGAAATCCCGACGAGACATGTTATCAAGCTATGGTATTATAAATATTGTATATGTAATAATTCCAAGTTTGGTAGATTAATGATTAGTGCATTAGAGGTTGCTCCATTTGGTGATTATATATTATATAATTTATAAACTGGTGATTGGGCCCTGGTGGTGGTTGGTGATATGAAATGTCAACATTTGATGTATTGATATATTAGGTGGGTCGACAGGGATGTAGGGGAGGAAAATATACAGCCGAAAATTCCTTTGACTGATAATGGAAAAATTTTTGATATAGACCTGTCCTACAAGTGGGGAAATAGACCACTTGATCCACAATCAAGTACATCCTCTATTTTGATTAAAAAATAATAAAAACGCCTCAAACAATGCACCAAAAGGGGGAATATTTTTATTATTTTAATCAAAAGCGTGATGTGACTGAATGTGGGATCAAGTGGTCCCAGTGTCCCACTTTAGTAGGCTCTAGTCAGTGACGAATTGATCCTGATAATGTGCGTTACACTTTTACTGCTATTAGAAGAAAATTTCTGATAATTCAATTAATTATGTGTTTTATATTTATTTATATTAGTAAAAAATTATCTCTTTTTATGTAATTAAATTTGGACCACATGGTTCATAATCAAAATTAACCCTATTAGAAGAGGGCTGGACTCATCTATCATAATTAAACTTTTGAGGTGCCATTGTTATGAGGGAGATTTTGGTCAATTAAGAGTAAATATCGGAAGTTAGTGATAGTCATTGATAAAGATTTTATTTTTTATTTTTTTTTCCTAATTCTTTCTATAGTCAAGCTCGGAGTAAAAGCTATTTTTAAAAGAATTTCGATTCATTGTGTCAGTTCAATTTATAAATAGTTGTTATACATTAATTTTTTATTACAAAATTCATAACCTAAAAAAATGATGGAACCCGCAGATAAATCGATTCTTATCAATTATTCTTGTTAATTAAGATATGTATTCTTTGATTAAAGAAAAAGTAAAATATTTTTGTATTACTCTCGTCTGAAAATTGCTATTAATTTGAACTCATCGCAATTTGAATTCTTGATTTATCAGGTAACATATTTCAAATGTGGTGGAGTCTCACTGGGTGTTGGCATGCAACACCATGCAGCCGACGGATTATCGGGTCTTCATTTTATTAATACATGGTCCGATATGGCTCGAGGTCTGGACCTTACCCTTCCACCTTTCATAGACCGAACCCTCCTACGTGCCCGCGATCCGCCTCAACCTCAATTCCCCCACATTGAATACCAACCTCCCCCATCTCTAAAATCTCCACCTCAAAATCAAGAAAATTCAATTTCCGACACGGCTGTTAACATATTTAAATTAACCCGTGACCAAATCAGTGTCTTAAAATCCAAGTCCAAAGAAGATGGAAACACCATAAACTATAGCTCATATGAAATGTTAGCGGGACACGTGTGGCGTTGCACTTGTAGAGCTCGGGGACTAATAGAAGATCAAGAAACCAAGTTGTATATAGCTACTGATGGACGTGGTAGACTTCAACCTTCACTACCACCGGGGTATTTTGGTAACGTGATCTTCACGGCAACGCCGATCGCGGTAGCCGGAGATTTACAATCGAAGCCAATTTGGTATGGTGCTAGTAAAATTCATAATGCATTAGCAAGAATGGACAATGATTATTTAAGGTCAGCACTTGATTATTTGGAATTACAAACTGATATTAAGGCACTAGTGCGAGGTGCACATACATTTAGGTGTCCTAACCTAGGGATTACGAGCTGGGTTAGGTTACCCATTCATGATGCTGATTTTGGTTGGGGCAGACCTATTTTTATGGGACCTGGTGGAATTGCTTATGAAGGTTTGAGTTTTATTTTGCCTAGTCCGGACAATGATGGCAGCTTGTCGGTGGCTATTTCTTTGCAATTGGAACATATGAAACTTTTCCACAAGTTTTTGTATGATATTTGAAAGAAATCATGAATCAAATTTCGGTTTTTCTTGTATGAAATGTAAGAATTATTAAGAACTAGTGCATTTCATTATTATTTTGTACTTTGACTTTTATAAATAATTTCATTTTGTTACCAAGGTTTACTAATTTTTTGAGTATGGTTGTGTGGGCAGTTCGTTAAAATTGCAGATAATGTTGAATAGTTTTGATATTCTTTCAATTTGAAATTCGTAAAAAAATTAAAATTGTTATGTAGATAAATGTGATTTCAAATTGAAATCTTTGCTTTTAGTAAAAAAATGGAAAAAATATAGTCAATATATACACCAGTAATAGTTGATGCAGCTTTTTTGATTCTGACTTTGAACTATAGAAAAAGTTAATACAATGAAATACTCTCGACTCTAAATTATAGGTTTCACTTTAACACTTTAAATAGTTAATTTATTTTCTTTTGTAGATTGATCACTATCTTTTCTCTAATTAAAATAAAATGTTTTTTAATATAACTTGACCATTATTTTTACAAACAATTTTTTTGTTCTTGTGTTGTAATATGAGTCAGTATCGTCAAAATTTAGTTATCTCAACTCAAAAGAAGTCATAATTAATAAATTGCTAATTTTTTTTTTAAATTATAAAAGTAAAAGACTTGCATAATATTTTTTCATTTTTTAACATTGTATTTAATATATTAAGATTGTTTGTAAAAGCAAAAATCAGTAAAACTTTCCCATTGGAACAAAATTAATTGAAGAAAACAGGAAACACTTTTATTAAGAACAATACTAAGAAAATTTACATATATGATAACACCTTTTGATCACTCAATACATCAGAAACAACTCTCATTTATTAGGATAATACTCTCTCAAACAAGTAGGAAACTGAAAAAAAAAAAAACAGAGTCAGAACAGAGAACAACACAGAACAGAAACATCTCAACTCCTTTAATCAACTTCCTCAATTTTAGGACCAGCACCAGTAGTACCAGCACCATTGCCATAACCACTAGCTCCTGGCATCTCAGCCCCGCCGCCCATCGGAATATCACCACCACCAGCACCGCCTTGATACATTTTAGCAATAATAGGATTACACAAATTCTCCAATTCTTTCTGCTTATCTTCAAATTCATCAACTTCAGCCAACTGATTCCTATCCAACCATTCAATAGCTTCATCAACAGCCTTCTCAATCTTCGATTTATCTGCCGGGTCGAGTTTTCCAGCAAACTTGTCATCTTTCACAGTATTCCTCATGTTATAAGCATAGTTCTCCAAAGCATTCTTGGCTTCCACTTTCTTCTTCACTACTTCATCATCTTCTTTATACCTTTCAGCTTCTTGAACCATTCTTTCAATATCATCTTTACTCAATCTTCCCTTATCATTTGTGATTGTGATTTTGTTCTTCACCCCAGCTGTTTTATCTTCAGCAGACACATTTAAAATCCCATTAGCATCAATATCAAAGCAAACATTGATCTGGGGCACCCCTCTTGGAGCCGGTGGGATCCCGGACAACTCGAATTTTCCAAGAAGATTGTTATCTTTAGTCATTGGTCTTTCTCCTTCATAAACTTGGATTAGTACTCCGGGCTGATTATCCGAATAAGTCGAGAAAATCTGCTCTTTCTTGGTGGGAATTGTGGTGTTTCTTGGGATCAAAACAGTCATTACACCTCCAGCAGTCTCAAGTCCAAGACTTAAAGGTGTAACATCAAGAAGCAACAAATCTTGAACTTTCTGATCACCTTCACCACTCAAGATAGCAGCTTGAACAGCAGCTCCATACGCAACAGCTTCATCAGGATTAATACTCTTGCAAAGCTCTTTCCCATTAAAGAAATCTTGCAATAATTGCTGAACTTTTGGAATTCTTGTTGATCCCCCAACAAGAACCACATCATGAATATGGCTTTTATCAATCTTAGCATCCCTCAAACATTTCTCCACTGGCTCCATGCATTTCCTAAACAAATCCATGTTCATTTCCTCAAATCTTGCTCTTGTTATAGTTGCATAGAAATCAATCCCTTCATATAAAGAATCAATCTCAATTGTTGTTTGAGTTGTTGATGAAAGTGTCCTTTTTGCCCTTTCACATGCAGTTCTCAACCTTCTCAATGCTCTTGCATTTCCGCTTATGTCCTTCTTGTGCTTCCTTTTAAACTCTTGTGCAAAGTGACTCACTAGCCTATTATCAAAATCCTCTCCCCCCAAATGTGTGTCTCCAGCAGTGGCCTTAACTTCAAAAATCCCTTCCTCAATTGTTAGGATAGAAACATCAAAAGTTCCACCACCAAGATCGAAAATTAACACGTTCTTTTCACCGCTTCTCGAGGCCTTTTTGTCAAGCCCATATGCGATTGCAGCTGCAGTTGGTTCATTGATAATCCTCATCACATTAAGTCCAGCAATTGCACCAGCATCCTTAGTAGCCTGCCTCTGAGAATCATTGAAATAAGCAGGTACCGTTACGACAGCGTTTTTAACATTTTCACCCAAGAAAGATTCAGCAATTTCCCTCATCTTTGTCAAAACCATGGAGGATATTTCTTCAGGGGCAAACTGTTTTTCTTCTCCTTTGAATTGGACAACAATCATGGGCTTATCACCTGGACCGGAAATCACCTTAAAAGGCCAGTGTCTCATATCGGATTGGACAGCTGGATCGGTGAATCGCCGGCCGATAAGACGTTTGGCATCGAAAACAGTGTTTTGAGGGTTCATTGCCACCTGATTCTTGGCCGCATCTCCGATGAGTCTCTCGGTGTCAGTAAAGGCAACGTAAGACGGTGTCGTTCTGTTGCCTTGATCATTTGGAATGATTTCTACTCTGTCGTTTTGCCATACCCCAACACAACTGTATGTTGTGCCGAGATCAATTCCAATTGCCTTGCCCTCGGTTTTAGCTGCTGCCATAGCTTATCAAGAAATTGGAAATTAAAGAAAGCTTGGAAGGTGTTTGATGAAATTACTAATAGAGAGTTTTGGTGTGTGTTTTCTTTTGGGAAATTTGTTAATTTGAGATTTTCTTGTTTTTCTTGGATGGTGAAGGATGAGGGGGTTTGGGGGTATATATATGGGGAAGAAGTGGGTTCGAGAGAGATGGGGTGGAGGTGGAAAAAATGGACTGGAGAATTGGGGAGTGATCGGGAAGGAACGAGATTGGACTAATTGCTTCTCAGAAGAAATATCGTCGGGGGTAGTTGCTGTAAGAAACTGGAGAATTCTGGAATTCGCGGGAAAGTGTAGGCTGGACTCATGACGTGTACTCATTCCTTATTGACTCGAGTCTCGGGTAAGGATTATGGAGCCCGGCTATCAAGTAAATGGGTCTCGATTGTATGACCGTTCTAACTTCACAAGTTTTTATATTAATTTAGCAGAGTTCGTATTTGTATGTAAGTCCCGTCTAATTTATATAAGTGAATTTTTCAAGAGAAACAGCTTTTTTCTTGTTTTTTTTTTAATTTCTGAGTGCTGTGAATGAAAGAATCGTCCTCACTAAACACAAAAAGTTTAAAGTTTCAATTTTTTTTTATTAATAATAGAGATCAAAATCACTAATCAGGTACGGACGACGCAAATTCATCAATTGCCAATTTTTTTTAGGTAAAATGATTGATGATTATGAATACTGTTACCTATTGTGTTTATTTATGGATCAATCTGCTACATGGGACAGAGCTCTGCAAGTGGGGAAATAGACCACTTAGTCACATTCAATGCACATCACGCTTTTGATTAAAATAATAAAAATATTCCCCCACTTAGTGCATTGTTTGAGGCGTTTTTATTGTTTTTTAATCGAAAAAGAGGGATGTGGGTGATTGTGAGCTAAGTGCTTTATGCTCCCCACTTCAGAGCTGAGCCTATATCGAAATTTTTCTTATTTATGTAACAATTGGGCCAAAAATTTAATAATTGGGCCCAGTTTTGCTTAGACCGCAACCAATTGAATCATGAAGATGATAGACTTGGAATCTGAAAATGGACCAATGGAATATTTAATCAGACCAACAGTTGGACCTTAATTTTAGTGCCCAATAAATAGACGCATAGAAAAAAAAAATTCAGAATCTCGATATGGACAATAGGACACATTCTTCTTTCCATTTTGAACCAAGTGAAAAACAAAAGTTGAGCTGCTCAAAGGAAATTCTTAAAGTTAGCTGATTATTGTATAATCATCGTAAAACTTGACTTTTTATTGTTGGTACTTGTATAGAGTTGCAAGCTAAAGATCATCTTTCCGTCTTAAACTAGTGATAACATTTCTTTATACTACGTTTTAGCTTGCTTTCTTGAATTAATGATACTGTTTATTTCACACGCTGCTGAGCCAAAGATACATGGACTTTGTTATGGTAGTTTAGTCCAACTTTATAGTTAGGGGTGTCAATCGAGATATGTGAGCCGAATTTGGCTTATCTCACATAAAAATTGGAAAACTCAGCTCACGCTCAACCCGAAAAAGCTCACAAACATTGAGCTCACATTTTAGTTGAGTTCACAAACTAAATTTATATTAGCAAAAAAACAAAAATCATGCAGAAAGAATAATATAATATAATGAGCATTGAAACTAAATTCTGACAAGAATACAAATATACATAATAATACAATAATACTTAATTCTTGAAGCAAAATAAACTAATAAAAAGATAAATACATAGCAAAGTCAAATGTTAAAGAATCTACAAACAACGTAGACAAAAATCCTTATATATACTAAACAAGAGAAACGGATTTTGTAGGTATTCTTCTTTTTAATTAGTATTATTATATTTATATATATATAATATTTTAATTATATTAATTTTTATTCGAGTTCGAGTTCGAGCTTTTTTCGGGCTGAGCGGGGTCAAACTCACGCTCAGCTCACATACAATTCGAGCTCATCCTCAGCTCAATTTAGCCCACGCTCACATTTTTTCTAGCTATGTGAGTCTACCCGAACCCGTTGACACCCCCTATTTATAGCTCAGAAGGAATTAAAAGTCTGTCAAATTCCGACACAAAATTTTCACTTTCAGTCCCGCATTTCGTACAACGGATAATCTCTTTTTGTATAGTTTGAAATAAAAAATATTCAAATAAAAAACCAATCCAATCCTGATGAAATCTTGTTTGGTGCTTCTCTCAGACAAGTTTCAGTGTGCCTAAATGAATCACTCGTTCTGGTTGTTCACAAGTGAAATGCTTCAACAACACTTAGCAGAACTAAACAGTACTAGACTGGTAATTTCCAAAATAATCACACTCTGATCAGTCAGTAAAAACTACTCCATTAATATCAGTTCGGCTGTGGTGCGGAACATAGAATCATATAAAACCATTATTTTCCCTCAAGAATCAACTCAAAAATGGGAAAGAAATGAAGGAAAAAGTTATGAGAAAACAGGAACAAAATCGTGAAATGACTTCCAAGATAATGAAATTGTTGCTTATCTCCTAATAGAATTCCACAACCAGGGGCAAATTTAATGCAGGGTGCTTCAAAAGGTACAACAGAGAAATAGATCATAATACGGTATCAGTGAAGTAAGTTTCCGTTACCATCGCGCTCTTGGGACTTGAGGCTTGGTTGTTAGACCGCGCTCTCAGAAACGAAATGCATAGAATTGGAAATGTAGTATGGTTTAACAGAAATGAAATGGATAGAGAAAAAAATAATTTGAATTCATTGATAACAAATCTGTTTATAGTACATACAACAACTATGGACTAAGAAAGAATCAATAGAATAGGCACATTAGCAAAATTTTCGACTCTATAATCTGACCCTAACATTCCTAGATTTCACCAAGAATTAGTGAAGCTAAAACCTGTAATGATGCATAAATGCCCTGATCCTATGCAGCACCAAGAATGGTGGAGCTAATGATACCTCTATTCTTCTCCATTTCCAAATTTTGTTCTCTGTTACATTGTGATGTAAAGTCATCGTCTATCTCCTGATAATCATCCTCTTCTGTCCAGTAATAGAATGAATCTTCGTCAGATTCAAAGTCCCAATCTTCATCCGGCTCTGATACAAACAATACAGATTCAATCTCATTTATATCTTGAATTTCTGGTAGCTCTTCAACGCCCTCATCATCGTCAACAATTGCTTCAACAAACGGATGATTTAGCAACATTTCAGCTGTTAATCTATATCTGGGATTCCTCACAAAACACCCCTTCAGAAAATCTTTCGCCTCTTTCGATAATTCGCTTGGAATTTTAGGCACTTCATTCCCTTCCCCAATCTTTCTAATAATATCATCTGGAGTAAGTTCTTCATTCGGATCATCCCACGGAGGCTTCCCCGTTAACATCTCAAGAACAATACATCCTAAAGCCCAAATATCACTGTGACGATCTTGCAAACCATCAAGAACCGCCTCTGGAGACATATATCTAGGCGTACCCCTCCAATAAGCTTCCAATTTTCTCTTTTTACCCTGTGCCTCCCTCTTTGATAACCCAAAATCACCAATTTTAGCCCTAAATTGAGTAATTGACTCTATCCCTTTATTAGTAGGCACAAGCAAGATATTATCAGGTTTCATATCACAATGAACATATCCAATTTCATGAATAAAACTTAGCCCTAAAAGCAAACACTTGGTATAAAACATAACTTCAAATTCAGACAAACCCTTATGTCCCGCTGAATAATTCTGTATTATTCTATCCGATAGAGTTCCGCCAGAACCATATTCTAACAAGAGATTATAAAACATTGTACCATTCTCACCTGTTGTTGTCTCCTCACCATAGCATCGAATTATACTGGGACAACCTTTGATGTTGCTCAAAACTTCTTTCTCCTTCTGAATTGAACCCGAAATAGAAACTTCAGCTGATTTAACAGCCATGACAGCCGGTAAGCAACTATATTTTGATCTGGGATTCTTCAAAGTTGCTAGATAAACAGACCCAAAACTTCCTTTTCCCAACATTGAACCTCTGTACCATGAAACCCCGTCTCCTCCACATTTATTTCCAATCTCACCTTCTTTAATTCTCCCCATTTTAATTTCATTCACTTACAAATTCACGATTCCAATTTTCCTTTTCCTCAAACTCAAAATTACCTCTTATTAAAGCACAAAGTTTGCACTTAGGTTTATTGTAGGGCTTTTTATCAAGAAGATAGAAAACCACCCACCTAGTATAACACAATCCCAGCTTCCCTCTTGCGCCCCTAATTCTCTAAACAAATAATGTTCAGGGTTTTTTTCACAAAAAAGGGAATGCGGTTTGTTCTGTAGTTGCTTGAGAAAAAGTTTAGGTTGGTTTCAATCATAAATAAAGAATAAACGAGCCGCGTTTCTTAGAAGAAGGCAGACAAGTAATAATACTACCAAGGTTAAGTCAAAATTATTTTAAATTATGGTAACGGAGCATAAGAATAGGTTAATGTATTAACTGGAATAACAGTCACGTGTCTTTTTAATGACCGGGCTATATTTCGGATAAAAAAATAAGTACATGTTGAAAATTTGTTGATTGGTGGTGTTATAGGTATTATGTTACATTTGATATAACATGTCTTCTTTTCTGATTAACTCCTAAACTAAAACATATAATATTTGTTTTTACGCAACAGGTGTTATCGAATCACGATATATGTTCACTTTAAAAAATTGAATCGTTCAATCTTTTATCTAATAGTACAAAATATTTAGTATGTATTGAATTTTTTAGTGTTGAACACCAGATCGGCTTTTAACGTACTTACAGTTTTTAAAAAAAAAAATTACTCTTCCTTGGTTGGTTTGGTCAGAGAGGAGGCTAAAACGCGGGGGTCGCATTTTTACGGCTACACAGGTCAACACTAACATTGAGGCAATTAGGAAACCACATGTTCGGATGTTCCAATTTGCAACTTTTCATATCTCTTAAAATATAAATGAACAAGTCATCCAACTTGAAGTTTTGTCAAAGTCTTAACTTCGGCCCTCATTGGTTCCAAACCAAAGCCTCTTCCTCCCCTCTTTTCTCTCTGCAACTTTTTTTCCTTCTCTATGCAAGTCTCTTGTTTGCTTTTTTTTATTGGCCCGATCTGATTAGGCGCCGGTCAATGATCGGATCCTAACCTGGTTAACTTTATTTATTATTTTTTCGGGTATTATACCTCTATTTTGTAACACAAATCATATGAAACTTTTTTCAAAATATTTTTCTTCAAAATTCAAGACATGGAGGTTAGATCTGTCTCATATCTTCACAGATCTAGATTTTTTTCCTATATTTCTAGGAGGATTCGTTCAACCCGAACTTGATCTGAGCCCTTTATCAACTTTCTACATCTTTCTGAGACAATTTGCAGGACGGTTGATACACCCATGATCCTCTAAATTGTTAATCCCTACGGAAGATGTTGAAAGTGATATTCTCCTGTCTCTGTGGTTCAAGGATTGCGATGAAGATACTGCGAAGAAGAAGATTATGTATTTATTTAAATTGCTAATTTTTATATTAGTATTTTCTAACCATCCAAGTTTTCTTGGGTGTGGTTTTTATATGTTATCATGGTTTTCTAAATCATTGTATAACTTTTATTTTCTTGTATTTTTAAAATTTTCTTTGATTGTAATTGCTTCGGCTATCTTGTGATTAATGAAAAATTTCTTATTCAGCGAAAAAAAAAAAACTTGAAGTTTTGTGACTGTGAGGGATGAAGATCCAATGCCAATAACTTCATTAGCGACGAAGTTAGGAATTATCTTTTGGAGCGAAAAACTATAACAGTATGCCGACCTACCCAGGGATGAAATCAGGAATTGTCTGTTGGGGCGAAAAACGCTATAAAGATATCCGACCTACCTATAAAAAGCTGCAAAAATTTGGGGGCGAACTTAATAAAAAATTTCAAACTACATATAAAAATTCCTAAATCTAGTAGTATTTTTTAAAATTTCGGGAGAAATTCAAATTCATTTTTTTTTTCAAATAATAGTTCAATTACAAATTTTGGCCTCAAAAATTTGGAATTTGAATTTCTCTCGCCAATTTTAAAGGCCAAAATTTGAACTTTAACGATAATTTGAAGAAAAAAAATTTGAGTTTGAATTTCTCCCTCCAATTTTTTAGCTTCTTCCGCCAAAACTCAAACTCAAACTCAAACCAAAATCAAAACCCAATCCAAGTTGAGTCCTAGTAGTTAAATGTTTATTCTAAATTTTACTATCGAGAGTAGAGAAATTGGTAGATGAATTTGGTTTAATCAGATAATGTTTTGTGTCGAAAAATAATACTAATCTTATATATAATTTGACTTTTACGAAATTTAAGATGTGGCATTAAAAAAAACTGAACACTATTTAATTAGATCGTTGGAGAGTTTTGAGAAATTCGATTTAGGTATTTGGTAATTGTGCATTGTTTTGGGATTAATTTGATTATTTTTTTTTAATTTTTTTTTATGAATAAGGGAGCAGTTTGATTCATTTGTTACATATGGTAGTGTTTCGTTTCGTTTCATTTCATTTCATTTATGCTAATTTTTTGGAATGTTTTGCTTTGTGATTCCATTTTTTTATAAGCTTCATTATTGGAATAGAGAAAATCGCTCTATATGTACACCAAATATTTCTTCTTTTATCTAAATAGCACAAAGATAAAATTAAGCCCTAAATGTACATGAATTTGTTACGCGACTGCTCTGTTTGTCAAAATTAGGAATCCGGCCAAATTTTTGAATAAAAATGCCATGTGCGAAGCACATGTCTCCGACAAGAGGGGCATAATAGTCAAAAACACACCATCATCCTCCTCCACCATGATCATCCTCATCCTCCTCCACCCATCAAAAACCACCACCATCATCCTCCCCCCTTCCTCCTTCTCCAAGAAATTCAAACCCACATCAAATAAAGACCCTCCTCCCACCACCACCACTAATTGGTAACCCTAACTCTAAACCCCCCAAAGTAATGAGCTTTGAACGGGTCGGGTCTAATTTGGGCAAAAATTGGGGTCTAATTGGTGATGGCTTCTTATTATTATTATTATTGGTGGAATTGTTTATGGGTTGTGGAGTTGATGGGGATTTAGTATTAGGGTTTCTACCATTATTAAAAATGGTGGTGGGAGGAGGAAGAGGAGGGTTTTTATTATTTGAGGTGGTGGATTTGGAATTGGATTTCTTGGAGGAGGAAGGGGTGGCGGGTTTGTTGGGATGGTGGTGCTTGGCTCCGGCCATGGTGGGGAATAAGGGAGAGGATGGAGGCAACAATGGTGTGTGACCATTTTACCCTCAACTCCGGAGACATGTGTAAGACACATGGCTATTTTAGCCGGAATTATCGTCTGAAATGTTATTTTGACAAACAGAGCAGCCGCGTAACAAGTTCATGTACATTTAGGGCTTAATTTTATCTTTGTGCTATTTAGAGAAAAGAAAAAATAGTTGGTGTACATATAGAGCGATTTTCTCTATTGGAATATATGGTTGTTTTTTGGTATTATACCCTCCATCTCATTCCTTTTGTTCCCATCTTGCCTCTTTTGGTACTTTCTTGATTGGTAAAAGCAACTTGCTTCTTTTGGAAAGTTGATAAATTGAGGAAATTTAACTATTTAAGATTGTGTGCAATGGTGGCGGTTGAAGGAGAGTTCAATGCTTCCACTGTTTTGCTCAGCCGACTGCTCCATTTTTGCTCCATTTTTGCTCCATTTTTACTTGAGTCTTGAGGAAAATATTTGTAACAGCACAATTTCTCAGAAAAAATAATTTATTAATATCAGTTAAAAATATATAAATTGTGACATACTATTTTAAGTTAGAAATAACAACACAGTTTCGTTAGTATTTTTCTTTCACCAGAAAATTTATTTAGATCCAAATTATCACGAATAATGTGCAAAGAAACTTCTTGTAGATTTTTTTTTTTTTTTTTTTGTTTTGACCAATAAAATTTATTTTTGATAATGAATGTCTAAAAAATTAAGATTTTTTTTTTTTTTTTTACGTTGTTAGGATTAATTCTAGCATCCTGAATTACAAATTAGTATCATTGTGGCAAAAAAAAAAAGATTGTTAAGTTTTTATTTCTTAAAACGATCGTGGATTTTCAAGTATTTTTCTTCCTCTTTTCTTTTTCCGGTTTGTGGAGTTAATTTGTAGCCGCACTTGTTGGATGAATAGCCCAAATTCTGAAGACCAGAAATTACAGCCACGAAACGCTGGAAAGGCTTCTAATAATGGGAATTGCATGGGCCTGCCCCACTTTTTCTCAATCGATCATGACATGGCACCCGAATTTGGGGGAGTAACATTTTTTACGAGGACGGAAGTGGGGCTGACGTGCAGACTTTCACGACGCGCCGCCATGCATCAGTGAGGACGGAAGTCCCCACTCCGCTACGAGGTGACTTCCGTCCTCAAGTCCCCGCAACCTTTTTTTTTTTCTTTTGCAAATGTCATATGAAGGTGTTATACCGTTTTCTTTTTCCTTTTTTCTTTTTCTTTTGGTTTATTTTTTTATGGAATCACATCAATTTAATAAGGAATTAAATAGGGGTTAGTTAATAAAATAATATAAGAAATAAAGTAGAAAATTAAAAAGGAAAGGAGCCGTGGATACGACTCAATTTTTTGTTTTTTTCTTTAAAATGTCAATCTCATTTTAGTGTATATTAGTGTATACTAGAATACATTATCTAATATATTATTAAAATTATTGTATATGTAGTAGTGATATTGGAGTAAAATCAATTAATGTGTTTAAAATAATCATATTACTACATCAAATAATGTCTAAAGGATTCAGAGTTTTTTCGACTCGCAATTGTAGAAAAATAATTTATATATAAATTTAACATAAAAAAAATAAACCAAAAGAAAAAGAAACCAAAAGAAAAAAGAAAAAAGGAAAAAGAAAACGGTATAACACCTTCATATGACATTTGCAAAAGAAAAAAAAAAGGCTGCGGGGACTTGAGGACGTCCTCGCCTCAGAACGGAAGTGGGACTTCCGTCCTCCGCTGATGTGGTGAGGCGCGTCTGGGGAAGTGCCACGTTCGCCAAAAATATTGCTCCCCCAAATTCGGGTGCCATGTCATGACCGATTGAGAAAAAGTGGGCCAGACCCATGCAATTCCCTCTAATAATATGAAAATATGAAAATTTATAGAGGCCCAAATCAGGATTATGGTCCTTTTTTTCCATGTATATATTGATTAGTTATTAACATTGCTTGGCCAATCAAACCCTTGAGAACACATATACTATTGGGTGAAACATTAATATATTTAAACACTTCAACCCCCCCCACCCCACCCCACCCCACCCATCTTTTCTCTCTCTTCTCTCTCCCCCTCTGCATTTTCTACTGCTATTCTTTTTCCCTTTATTTCTGGCCAGATTTGTCATTGGCTTTCTCTTCTCTCTCCCCCTCTGCATTTTCTACTGCTCTTCTTTTTCCCTTTATTTCTGGCCAGATTTGTTGAAACATTAATATATTTAAACATTTGTTGCATACTTGGTTTGAGGGATAAAAAATTTCTTCTTTCCTTTATTCGATTTGTAATCCCAAGAAGAATGTTAATTAAGTTACCATACTCACCTCAAATTCAGTTTGCATATTGTCGGTAAACTGTCAACCTTTTTCGTAACCTCTGATAGTTTATCCAAACAAAATATCCTCAACTTGAGTTATCATGATTTGATTTCTTCGAATCTTAACGAACATTTTCTCATCAACTCCATCTCTTGTGTGTCCATGCTTCAACAAGAACTTTGTTAGTTTTCATACCAAGCTCTCGAGTGTAGCTTCAATTCACTAAGAGCCCTTTTCAATTTGTAAGGGAGGACTAATAGGGTTATGAAAGGGTTTTAGGGACTAATAGGGTTCAAATCATTATACAAATTGAAAAGGGCTCCAGCCAATGACAAATCTGGCCAGAAATAAAGGGAAAAAGAAGAGCAGTAGAAAATGCAGAGGGGGAGAGAGAAGAGAGAGAAAAGATGGGTGGGGTGGGGTGGGGGGGGGTTGAAGTGTTTAAATATATTAATGTTTCACTCAATAGTATATGTGTTCTCAAGGGTTTGATTGGCCAAGCAATGTTAATAACTAATCAATATATACATGGAAAAAAAGGACCATAATCCTGCACGAATCATATGAAACTTTTTTCAAAGTATTTTTCTTCAAGATTCAAGACACAGAGGTTAGATCTTTCTCAAATCTTCACAGATCTAGACTTGTTTTCTATATTTCTAGGAGGATTCGTTCAACCCGAATTTGATCTGGGCCCTTTATCAACTTTCTACATCTTCCCGAGGCAATTTGTAGGACGATTGATACGCCCATGGTCCTATAAATTGTCGATTCCTACGGAAGCTCTTGAAAATGATATTCTCCTGTCTCTGTGGTTTAAGAATTGCGATGAAGATGCTGCGAAGAAGAAGATTTTGTATTTGTTTAGTTTGCTAGTTTTATTAGTAGTATTTTCTAACCATCCAAGTTTTCTTGAGTATGTTTTTTGTCTGTTATCATGGTTTTTTAAATTATTGTATAACTTTTATTTTCTTGTATTTTTAGATTTTCCTTTAATTGTAATGCTTCGGCTATTTTGTGATTAATGAAAAAAAAAATTATTCAACAAAAAAAAAACATTAATATATTTCAGAAGTGTACTATATATACAATCTTCATTTGATACATACTTGAAAGCAATAGCAAATCTAGTATTTTACTTCTTAGGGTGAGAGAATCCTCAACTACAGAACCCTCTAATTTTGGCAATATATTTTCCTACCCAATTCTTTATAGAATGACTAATCAATGAATTTGATTTTAGTCTTAGAAGAAAGAAATATTATAATCTATATACATTGTTTGTGGTGTTCATGCTTTACCTAATTTTAGTTTTCCCCCCTCTAAATACACCACATTAAAGTGTCATTTTCTTTACATAAATTTCAATATTATAAAAAATGATGGTTATCAAGATCATGAGCAGTAGTGGATTTAGAGACCAGGGCTCAGGCGCCGGAAGTCTTCCAATAATTTTCTCACAAATGTCACGTGATCAAATCTTACTGTAGACATGAGGATAATATTATTATTTAGCGGATGATTCGTAAAAGTCTATGTAAACATTCAATAGTCTCAAGAGCATGCACTAACTCGTGTAGTAAATAGTTTCAAGAGCATACCCTAACTCGTGTAGTAAATATAGTCGAACTCGCCCAAATTTTTTTCAACAAAAAGAAAAAGAAAAAGAAAAGAAAGAGTTTTGGAGCCTAGTATGATTTTGTCAATTACTCCATACATATTTTCATCTAATCAACCTTTAAAAGACATCATAATACCACTTCCACAAGTTTTTGGAAAGTGGGACATCTCCACTCTCACACGTACGAAGCTAGGAATTTGATGTTGAGGGGCGAAAATTAACATATAAAAATTGCAAAAAATACTAAGAGTGAATTTAATAAAATATTTTGAACTACATATAAAATTTATTATATCTAATAGTATTTTTAGAAATCTCTGCCCTTGGTCCTGCGCTCTCAGATGAAAGTTCCCGTCCTAGAATAGTATCACTTAAAATATTTTCTACTAGGGTTAACAAAGAAATGGATTAGGTATTCCATAGACACGCACCAAGAGACAATATTAATTTTCTCTTTCTCTTTCTCTTTCTCTTGTCTTTTTTATTTTATTTTATTGACTACGTTTAAAAGTTCTTTCCAAAGATTTTTGCTACTTAGATGCAAAACCTACAGATTTCTTTTTGGTGAAGTGGTACAATCAAAGGAAAACCCCACTGAACTTACATCCGGCAAGGTTTAAATACATATAATGATCCTTCTTTAAAAAATAAAATTAATGAAAAATTACGTCTTGTATCTTGATTTTATAAAACTAGTTTCATTCCAATAATTAATGGGTTTTTTTTTTAATGTCAAGAAGGTCTAGCTCAGTGGGCTCCCTTCGCTTACGACCGAGAGGTTCTGAGTTCGACATCGGGTCACAGCATCCAGACTACTAACCTCCTCTAACCCAAAAAAAAAAATGGTCGTTTTTTATATTAATGTGTATATATAGAGGAAAATCGGACGGATGATGGATATGAATATTCATCTTGAGACATTTTAATTCGATGAGAAGAATTTTATCAACTAAGTTATTATCTTAACTAGAGAATTATTGTAATACAACATTATCTACTGGTAACGTCCCGCGACAAATGATAGGATCACTGGCTGATCTAGAGGAGGGCCGGAGTGGCGGCAGCCCCAATATTTTTTTGAAAGATGGATTTTCTATTGGAATATTTTCATTTTTTTAGAGAATTCTTAAAAAAATTATGTATCGCACCATCTTCTTTTATTTTTTTTTAAATCATTACTAGAAAATTCTACTTTCCCATTGTTTAAGTTCTGGGTCCGCCCCTGATTAGGACATCTTCAAAATGATCAACCTGGCCAATTAACTTAAAACCCTTGGCAATCGAATACTTTAGGCGAAAACGATAGCAAATCTAGTGCTAGATTGCTTCCTAGATTCCCCATGGTGAAATTTGGCCAACGCAGTTAATAGCAGTCATATTTCCTAATCATAGAACACTAATCAATGACTTAGCAGATTTTGCACGTTTATAACCTGGTAAAAAGCTTGTGATATTCCTATTTTTTTTACCTACTTTTTATCTTTTCTTTGCCTATAAATATACACATAACTAGAGGGACATTAATGTTAATTAAACACATAGTACTACTACTGCACTGGTCGAAAATTACGATGAATAATCTCAGAATCATAACAATTTTCTTTCTCATTGCATCCATTCAAGTTCATTCAAGAACTTTGCGAGGTACGTAATAACAAATTTTTGTTGTATACTCATATTATAAGCTTACGTTTTATAATTGATAAACACAATGCGTTTTTTAACTGTAGCGCGTTATTGATCTTTGCAGAACACAGTCGTGTTTCCATGGTTGAATCAAAATCTGGAAGGGATGTTCTTTTGATGATAATAAAGAAACATTTACCACCACCTCCAGCTCCAAAGCTAGCACCCCCACACCACAATGAAGCTTCAAGATTTACCTATGAATCACCCCCTAATCCTTTCCTTGCTTCAAACTAAACAACTTTTTGATCATTTTTGTTCTAAATTTGGACATGCATATGATCAAATTCTTCATCGGATCTCTGTCTTAATTGTTTCTAGTGTTCTGTTTGGGTTGTATCAAATAAATAAAATCTGTTTAGGTTGTATCAAATAAATAAAATCTGTTTGGGCTGTATCAGTACTTTCCTTGTTCAGCAGTCTTTGTAAACTTAGTTACTCGCCCTTTCCATAATATAAGTTGTTTAAGACACGTATCGAAAATTAAGAAAGAAAAAATAAATATTTTATTAGTCATATATCAATATCGCTTTTTTAAATAGGACTTGTATATCACTAATTCTATTTAAGAGAGTAATATCGATATTTTGACTAAAAATGTATATTGTTTTTTGCTTCTTTAATTTTCAAAATATACTCTAAACGACTTATATTATTAAATAAAGATATTACTAGTCGATAATTGACGGTGTAGAACATTTAATGCATGTGATGAGAAAAAGTTGGAAAATTGTGACAGATTTTTGAAAGGATTTTATGAGTCTCCAATGGCATAACAAGTAAGAGAGAAGATCACGCATGGTATATAATTATGGGTTTAAGTATTTATTTTTATTTTGTACCACTAAATTTATAATCAGTTGCACTCTTAAACCCATGATCACAAAAGCAAGTAATTTACAATATTTTTTCCGAAAGCTACACAAATCATGAATTTCTTCGTTTTGATTTTCATTTTAATTGATCTACAACAAGAAGTTAATAAATCAAGCTATTTTTTTCTACTACAGTTAATATGTGATTTTAGTCCTATATATATTTTCAAGTTACGATTTTATACGATACATTATTTTAATATAATATCTTATATATATTTTTAACTTGCAAACTTATATTCCAATTCTAGCCACTTGGGGTACTACTTTGCCACTTGGGAAAGATCCTTTGACCTTGCGTGACTCATACTAGAAACTTGATTTTATTCCTAAAAAGTAAAAGATGCTCACGCCCTCTAAACTTTTCTCGATTTTGGTTTTTGATCCTAAATTAAAAAACGCAAAGTCATTGACCCTCAAATTTTATGGAGTGTTAATGTTTCACTTTCCATCTAATTCCACCGTTAAATCTAACATAATAGCAATATATGACTCTCACATGACTTAACTTAGGAGCATTTTAAGAAAAAATAGATTATGACCTAAAAAAATTCAAAATGAGATAAGAAAACGACTAAAAGGTAATCAGCTTACTTTACTCTAAAAAGTCAGTGAACAATCTAAAATATATAGCAGTTCGTCTAAACATTTATCTCGACATTTTCTCCTTAAATAAAAATATATTTTCCTTATATATATATATATATAAAGTAGTATGTATTTGGTCCATCCTCATGTTATTTGATTTTTTTTTTTATAAATTCTTAACAAAATAGGTTTACCAAAAACATATGAGGAAAATTTTGGCGCATTTTTCTTATTGCATTTTGAATTTTTTAGGCCAAAACTTATTTTTTCCTCAAAATGTTCATGAGTTAAGTCATGTGAAAGTCACATGTTACTATTCCGTTAGATTTACCGGTGGAATTGGATGGAAAGTGTGACATTAACACTCCCTAAAAGTATAGGGTCAAGGACTTTGCATTTTTTAATTCATGGTCAAAAATTAAAATCGAGAAAAATTTAAGGGACCGTGAACACTTTTTACCCAAAAAAAAATATGATATTATTTCCTTTTTCTTTTAGAAATCCTAGAAACTTTATTGGACGGACGTTTGGTAATGCTACGGCCCCATCTAATAAGAGACTACGTACTTTCTTAAAAAGCCCAATATAAGCCTGCTTAGAGTGTGATCCTATGGACCCTCAAAAGCCCAAACTGTGTTCCGCTTAGATAATCTGGACCGTACCCGAAAAATTAGCGCGCCGTCATTTCTGTACTGCAACTTTTGAGAAAACATGGCGAGGAAGAAGGAGACGACGACTGAATCTCCGGATCCTCAATACGACACCGTATTAACCAGTTCAATTACGCCATTGAAGGTCCTTCTATCACATTTTCTCTGCGGACTATCCCTAGCTTCAGCATTCTATATTGCAAAAAATGTCTACTCTTTCAATCTCATTGATCATCCAGCCTATCTTGTTTTTTTTAGAAAAACTCGTTATACAGACGTATTAAAACCACCATCTCTATAAGCATGTTGTAGGATTGATATGCAATATCTATATGGACAAGTGTATTAGGATAGAGTTGTTGTAGTCAAAACCGATATCACAGAAAATAATGATATAGTTTGATGATGGTATGATTCAACTAATTTAAATAAATAAACTAAGAAAAATAAATTATTTAAACAAGAGTTCGGTATGATGAAGGTTTAAGGCACGTGAATTCACTAAATTAATCAATATATTATTCTTACAATCTAAAAAAAAGATTTACATAATTCTTGTCCGTTTTGGATGGATATTAAGTGGCGTACCCATTTTAAGTATTATACTCGTTACTTTTATATCTGTCTTACGGTAGACGCCAAAATTTTACCTTCACTTGTTATGGGCAAGTGTACTATTTTGCAACCGTATTTTGTGTTATTAAATAGCTTACTATTTAATATTCATTAAGTACTAGTAAATTCAATTAAAAAAAGAAGACGAGTTTTAGAAGAAAAGGAAAAAAAAATGTACCTAATTCTTGTCCATTATGGAAGGTATTAAGTGTTGTACCCGTTACTTTTATAACAGTTATATTGTGGACCTTAAAGCAACACTTTTAGTCATTACCGACAGATGTACTATTATTACTTGACAGTTCAACACTTATATGATTGCCTACTTTTAAAAATAAATATTTAAGTAATTTTGTATTATAAAATAATTTTGATTATAATTAACCTCAATTGCTCTATCTCGGCTAGTTTTATCCTACAATGAGCCCCTCATATAAAATTTCATGAATAATATAATTATAATATGAATTTAGCATACGTCTCATCAAACTAAAACATACACATTTAATTTTATGCAAAGAAAAAAAAATCAAGAATATTTTAGTTTACAAAATTATATCTACTTTTGCCTTCTTAGTAGATTTCATACTGTCAAAGAGGCAGCAGTTCTTTGTAGGGTATATTTCCCCAAGATCTATCCCCCTGTCGATTGGGCTTCCTTGTAATAGATTATGATTGGATCAAGGTACAAGCTCCATGAGAGTTTTACCAAGCTCTGATGTCAACTCATTGGATTTAAATAACAGTTAACAAATTATTCATCAAAAAAAAAAAAAAAAAAAAAAGAGACAGCAGTTCAGTGGGGAAAATCTCGACTTGTGAATGAAAGGTTCCGAATTCGACACCCTCCTCCCTCATATATGGTGCAAACTTAAAAAGTCGCCGGCTTCAAAAAAAGAAGTAGATTTCATACTAAATCCAATAGATTAAATAGGCTTCGAACGATAACAATAACAAAATTAGGAGTTTTTTTGGGTCCATTCTAAAAGGCGGGACGGTGACTGTGAACCGGCCCTTTTCTTACTCGTTGAAATGACAAAAAAGCCCCCATCCCCATAAAACATCATCTTTCCATTGGCCTGTCACAAATGAAAACCTCACAATAAGCTAAGCTAATATTACGGACACGTCAGCGGAAGCTAAACTTTAACACGTGTAACCCGGGAAAAAAACATTTCGGTGGACCCCACAAGCGAACCCTTTAAAAGTCGTAATACACACCTAAGCGCCAAAAACCTCCTTCCCCACCATCTCTCTCCCTTTCTCTATAAAACCCCTCTCTTACTTTCTCTCTCTAAAAAACGACCCTTTTAAAAAAAAATAATCTCAGATGATCGATTAAATAGTTTTGGTAGGTTTTTCTTTTTAGTTCCACCGATGATAATAGTTTTTTTTCTCTTTATTTTCCATCGTTTTGTGTGTTTTGTAGCGGGATTTCCTTTATTTTTTGGGTTGAATAAGTGTTTTTAAATTTGTTGGGAGGTTTTTTTGAGTTCTGGAATTTGTATTAATTGTGGGTGGGTTGTGTGTGTGTGTGTTTTTTTTTGTGAAATGGAGGTTTTATGTTGGTTTAATTTTGTTAGGTCTTCGGTTAGGGCTTGTGGGATTCTTTTAATTAGCTGTGATGGAGGATTTTGCGCCCGCGGGGGGGTTCAGCATTTTGTTTGTTTTAAATTTCTTAAATAAAAAAGAATCTTGTTGTTTGGAAATGATGATGCCACTGGAATCAAGGGTTTTTAAATTCCTCTATAGATGAACAGTTGTGATGGACGATTGGGGGGTTCAGCATTTTTCTTGTTTAAATTTCTTAAATAAATAATTTTGTTGTTTGAGATGGTAGGTACCACTGGATTCAAGGGTTTTTAAATTCCTCCAAAGATGAATAGTTGCGATAGACGATTGGGAATTTGGGGGTTTCAGCATTTTTTTTTAAACTTTCCTAAATGAAGAATTTTATTGTTTAAGACTTTTTAATTTTTTTTATTTATTATAATCGGGTTAGGGGTAGTGGTGTTGAACTCAGGACCTATCGTCCCAGGTTGGAAGTGCTAAGCCAACTTCACTTCGCTTGTTTGACATGCTACCACTGTAGTGAAGGGTTTTTATAAATTCCTCTAAAGTTAAACAAAAAGATAAGGAGTAATCTATTTGGTCTGCTGGGTTCTGTTTGGTTTTGATCCATTATTTGGTTTTTTTTTGGTATAGGATATTAAGTGGATTTGGATACTTGGTTGAACTGTTTATTATGGCATTGATGTATGTTAAAATGCTCTTACCTTTTCTTTCAGTGAGGTTTGGGGGGGCGGGGGGGGAGGGGCTTTGGTTTTGTCTTCACGTGCTCTCTTTTTTATGTCATCTGTTAGAAATAGGAAGAAGTCTTGTTTTTTTAATGGACATTGATGGTTTTGTATGTTGATGGACTCAAAAAAATTTGAAAGTTGATCAAATATGAATTTTGGGTTCTCTAAATGCAATGTATCTACATACACTTTCATTTTGAATTTCCTCTGCTGCTTGACTATCTGCATTGTTCCTTGAATTATATGTCATCTTTTTGTAGAAATTGATGATTACATCTGATTCTTTCGGCGTGATTGTCTCTCCAGGTTGGAGACTGAAGGTGCCCGATGGGGTTTGTTAAGCCAAAAAATGAAGATAATCCACCTTTCTCATCAAGCCAGAGTGATCAATTTGTGGTCACCAGTAAAGGGTGTGAAGCTTCTGATACTTGCCAGATAGCTCCTGTCAACAATACTTCTACGCCTGCCTGGGAAAATGCCCACGGGATGCATCAATCTTACACACAAGACTCGAGAAACAACATGACTGGTTTTACGAGGCCTGCCACCTCACAAATGGCACATGGAGACCATAGTTTCATTGACCTCAGAGGTATCCTAATTTGAGCTTCTTAGAGTATAAGAGAGGTAATACTTTGAAGGAGCATTTGAAAAATCTCAGTATATAACAAATGGAATTTCCACTGCAGGTAGTTTGAGGAATCGAGATACTTGCTCGAGCGGCCTGAACCACCCGCAGGCGAATTTGAACTTCATACCAAATCAAAGTAACATACCTGGTGGAGGTTATTATGTGAGTGCACCTGTAGGAGTAGCAACAACTAGTGATCTAAACCGGCCACAGATCGCCGAGAGTTCTTTATACTCGAGATACAACCCATATATTGCACAAAGTACCAGGGAGACTTTTGTCAATAATAATGCCAAATCTGTTGCTTCCGATCCAGGAAAATTTGATGGTAGCTTTTTAACTCTTGGAACTGGAGGAGGTAATGCTGAGTCCAGAACAAAGCATAAGCTGAGTAGCAGAGGGATTGCTAGCTGTCTGGGAAAAAGCGGCGATCCCCGCGTTGGGCAAACTGCTCCAAAATGTTCAACTCTAGGTCAAAATTTTACTGGTCCCCAAAACTGTTATGGTGGGTTCCCGGGCTCCATGTCCAACGGCTTAGGTGCCTTAAACGTTTCCTCCTTCCATAATGAACGAGTTCCGAATTATGACATGCTTGGGCTCGGTTCAAATGCACTACAAGGTCCTCATATGCCCGAAGCTATTACACCTCACGATTTCTTTCAGAGCAGTGATAGCAGTTTAGGTATTGCAAGTAAATCACTTGGAGCATATCCATCACAGGGTCCTTATAACCAATATCAGGGAAATCCTGCTTCATCTTCCTTGCCATTTAACAGCACTGATCCTTACTCCTCTCATCCTGGATTTACTAAATTCCCTGGCCAGGCATCAGAGTCTACCAATTTTGTGCGGACCACCTTTCGACCAACTACAGGCCAGTTCCAGAATTATCTTGCTACCTCTTTCTATGCTTCCAATCCTATCATTCATACAGCAAATCCTGCCACACAAGATTATGTAGGTGAGACATTAAAATATTTGCTGTTCGCATGCAATAATGAAACAAATAACAAATCTTCTCACATGACTTTTTAGTGCTGCTTGCATAAAAATAATTTTCTGATAGATAAAAAGTATAGGGATCTATTGAAGTTGATGTAATAAAATAGGTTGGATATGGATATTTCACATCCTATGTTAAGCACTGCCCTTGTCATAATCTCCTAGATAATATGTCAAAAAGGAAACTACATGATTGAACAATTTGGTTTAATCTTTCATTCAGTAGTTGTTAACTGGTAATAAATGCCTGAGATCATTGCCCTCTATCATGAACTGTGTAATGGCTGTGATGGCTTAGTCATGATTTGCTTTGTTCCTTGTTAACCAAATTCTGAAGAAATGTGCAAAATAAAGTTCAACAGATGATTGTAATACGAATTTGTGTATGTGTGCGCGTCCGCATGCATGTCTGTGTATTCTTTTTAATCCTCCTCTCTTGGTGCATGTCTTTTGTGAGATATTTGGATCAGCCCAAGAGTTTGACGAAATGAGCTGCTGAAGAGCAGAGTCACATTATGCCTACAAGATTTATTAACATTTATACATCAATGCGGTTGTAGAAGAGCGCCCTTGTATTGGATGAGATTGAGATATTGCATATATGATAAGTGTTTAGTTGATTTGGCGTGGATAATCCCAAAATTAGTTACTAGCGAATTCAGTGATGTGCATACTTAATTTCAAGATAGGAGAAATGTACTTTGCAGCTTTGGAGTTTGGACCAAATTCGCAAATTTAAACCTGTTTCCATGTATCGACCTTGGCCTCCTGAGTTGATATCTAAGTCTAACACGGTTGACATATTATAAGTCCAACAAGGTCAGTTTCTGTAATTATAGGGAGAACAGACACATCGAGACAGGAGGGAGAAGTAACATACTTGAATTATTGTTTTGTTCATTGAAGTTGGTCGTCAGTTTCTTTCTTAACTATCATTTTGCACTCCATTTTCAGGAAAGCTGTTAATATCGTCACAGGGATCTATGACTCAAGCTGTTGGACGTGGTCCTTCTATTGGTGGTCAACCAGTTGGTAAGGACATGTACCTCATTGCTCATTAAACTACTGATGTACAAATATATCAAGTCACATACAATACCATAGGGCTTATTTCCCCCGATTCTTAAAGGAAATATTATAACTTTTGTACACTCCCCCCCAACCCACCACACACACACACATAATTGGGAACTCGTAATAGTTGAAATGAAGAACACTAGAACAAACGTCAAGTGTAATTCCCTTACCATCTGTTTGGGCTTTATTTTTTCAGGGCATATAGCTTCTAGCCTCGGGGTTAGTTCTGCAATATCTCATGGAAATACCACTTTCTCCGGGAAAATGGTGCCACACCTTGCAGAGGCTACTGCTATGAGACCTGCAACAGTTTCTCCACTTCCTAGGAGGCTAGGAGTGCAACCTTATTATGTTCCTCAACTTGTTAACCAGGAAATACTTCCTAGGGTATTGGGGGTTCAAACTAGAGGTAAGGGCAACCGAATTGGAACTTTATCGACACGTTTAGTCTTCAATTTTTTTTTCACTTTTAGTGATTTTTGTAGATCCTTTAATAATAAAAGAAAGTATGTTTGAAATACACAGGTGGTGAACATCAATCTCACTCTTTTCAGATTCCTAGTAGTTTTCTTGGACCCCCTTCTGGTACAGGTACTTGTTTAACTCCTTGGTAATAAAATAGACTTATGATCCTTACTCTATAGCTAATATGCAGCACTATTTTGGGGCTCTGATAATCTTCAAACTGGTTGTTAGGTTATCCTCCAGATGGTTTGCGGCCTCAATTCAATGTGCAGACACCAATATTTTCAAGTGGTAACCATAATCTTTTTCCTGTGAAAAGCAGTTAGGAATTTTTACTCTGATTTTCTTCACTTTTGGTTTTTGATGATCTAACGAGTAACGAGGATGATATGATTACACCGCTCGGTCTTTTAGATCTTAGGGTATTTGTTTCAGCAGTACTCATTAGCAACTTTTACCATGTACAGGTCCAGCAATGTTGAATGCACAAGCTTATAAGCGGTCACAGGTGTCTAATGCTACTGGCCAACCATCTCTTAAAAGAAAAACAGCTGAGCCTCCTGCAGTAGCTTCCTGGAGCCGTCGCAATAAGTTACTTCATCCATCAACAATTCCCAATTGTGCAATTTACCAACGGAAAGGAAGTGCTGCTAATCTCCCGCCACCTTGTCCCTCTGCAACTCCTCATATAAGATGGCAAGGTATTTTATCTCTCTTTTCTCAATGAACAATCATAATTTATATATACTCTGCTCTGAAAAAGTTAGTGATAAGTTTTATTTCTCCGTTTAACTGAATAGTTCTTTTGAGGTATTAGCTGAGTAGGTACGTAGGGCTTGTGGTGGGACTATTATGGTTCTTCAAGATGATAATGGGTTAAAATTTGCATACTGGGTGAAACTTGTTTAATGATCCGAAGACTTTTAACTCGTGCAGTAATAATTATGATGCAAGTAGAAGTGACTCTTTGAAATACTTTACAGGTTTTGAGAAATCTCCTCAGCCTGCTGGAACTAAATGCTTGTTATGCAAGAGGGATCTCTCGTTCACACCTGAAGGGAATGTGTACCAGCCGAGCATTCCCCCTCCGGTTGCTGTTCTTCCATGTGGCCATGCATTTCATGATGAGTGCTTAGAAAGAATCACCCCAGAGGGCCAAAGTGCAGATCCTCCTTGTATTCCTTGTGCCATTGGTGAAACATAAGAGTCTTTAAACTCTTGTATTTCAACTTATTTTGCAGAAACTTCAGAAGATGATGAATAGATTAGAAGAGAAGATGGAGAAAAAGTAAAAAAAGAAAAAAGAAAGATTGCAGAGATATTATTCATTAAGAGTTGGGCATAGTTCTTTGAAACTGTAAAGAGAGAAGGAAGGTAGGGTGGTGGTGGTGGATATAGAGAGATAGTGTAAGTATAGCTTTCTCTGATTGGTCTAAAAATGTATATACATCCTCCTCATTTTGACAATAGAATTGTATGGGAGTCTTAGAATCTGATTATGTTAAATGGACCTACCTTCTTTACTTGTCTCTGTCATGATTTTGCTCCCCCCCGTCGTCTGTCTAGCCCTTTGTGTATATATATATATATATATATATATATATTTTTTTTTACTTATATTTTATTATCAAAGTCACCAAAATTTTAATACTCGTGCATTTGTTAAAGTTCGACAGATAATTTGAGACGGTAATAATTTTAAAAATTTAGGGAGGAAGCAAAACATAAATTTAATAGGATTTGAAGATATAAATTTTTTGCATATTATAGTATATTAGTTTATTGTCTTTAACCTTTTTTTTTTCTCATACCTTCTTATACAATAAGAATACATTTATCAAAAGACGAGAGTCATTGGAGTGGGGAAGGTTTGAGGTAACTTCAATTCACATAATTTAGCAAAAAAAAAACTTCAATTCACATTTTTCCATGTATTGTTCACTGGCATATTGAAATATCCATTATACTAAAAAATAAAATAATAATAATGACTCAAAATAAATAAAAAAGATGGAGTTAATGCTTTTTTGAAATGAAGGCCGTAGTGGGAATCAGTTGCCACAGTGGAAAAGGCACATAGGCTCAGGATTTCGGTCCTGGATCGATTCCCGCACTCCCTCTTCCCCCCCCCCACCCCACCCCACCCGTAAAAAAAAATAAAAAATAAAAAATGAAGGCCGCAGCCCAGTAGGGGTTCCCTTCACTCATGATCAAGAGGTCCTGAGTTCGACACTGGGGCACAGCGTCCAGACTACTAACACCTCCAAACCCCTAAAAAAATAGGATTATTTATTTAAATCCAAATCAATTGGATTGCCCCATAAACATAAAGTTTTGCAAATTTCACTTTAATAGATCATCAGAGCTTTGTGTTAATGGTCATGGATAATATACTAACTAATTAGGTAATTTTGACGTTAAATTTGCAATCCCTTCTAACCTTTTTTTTTTTGGGTGAGATTTATTTAAATTGGGTTTCTTTCTTTTTTATTTTTCTAAACCAAAACAACTTCCCTTAAATAAGAATATCTGGGATGCCATTTCTATTGAAAAACATTTGTTTATTTTCCACCTTTTTTTTTCTTTTTTTTTTTAATATTAAGAATACTACGACCTTAACAACCCCCTCCCTTAAAAAGTAAAAAAAAAAAAAAAAAGAAGAAGCATATCCTTTCGTCGTTACTTCAACGAACGGTATCTTGGATAATCCTGCAAACTAAGGTGTATTTTTAATGACAAAGCAGGCCTTAAAATTATGTTATATATAATTTCATCATTAAAATTGAAATATGTTAACTTAGTCCCTAAACATGATAATTATGTCAACTAAGCCCTTAAAAATTTAAACCAAGTGCCAACATTTTTTTTGCTTTTTTTTTTTAACGCCCGAGGGCGGAACCCCGAAGGTTAGAGTAGCGAGAGTACCCTAGAAAGGGAGATTGTAGCGCACCCCATGCCTGGGGAGGGTATTGCCTCACCAGAGGAGGAATTGCCTAGCCTCACCAGAGGAGAAGGACTTGCCCTAAGAAGGGAGAATATTATTGCCCTAAGAAGAGAGATACAGGAATCGAACTTGGGACCTAAGCCCCAAGTGAAGAAAGTCTTACCCACTTGGCCATCCTATTCCTATCAAGTGTCAACTTTTAGTCTTCAGAAATATGGTCTGTCTTTGAAATTATTTATAAATTCAAGCAAAGTATTACTTACTTGTGTCTTTTTTTTTAATAATATAATGAACAATAAAAGATAATTTAATCATAAAATTATCAATTAATAATTACATAACATAAATAGTTATAGATCTTGTATCATGTTAGAATACTTTTTTTATGTGTTGTAAATAAAAAAAAAAATAGTATCAATTTTTCACTCACAATAATATTAAGCTGTAAAGTTTTTGTTACGTTACATTTTGTATTTAACAAATTAAAAAATTACTATGCTCATCATGCTTTGATACTAACTTGCATGTATTACTTATTATTCCCAATAACTTTAATTAACAAAGTTCTATTATTCAAAAGAACTATATTTGACACATTATTTAATTTAGGGACTAAAATGATATGAATTCATATTTTGAGGGACTACATTGTCGACGGTACCGTTTTTTCCAATAGTTTGAGAAATTGGACCCACGCGATAATAACTTTCATCACACGAAACAACAATCGTCACCGTCAATAAAACTGGTCCCACCAAAACAACAAATCTCAGCCGTTTAAAAACATTGATGATTCCGTCATTTCTCCCATTCTTTCTCTCTCTATCTTCCTCGAGCTTAGCAACAACAAGAAAAATCCCCTTTCCTCTTAGCTGAAGAAGAAAAACTAAGATAATTTTTTTTTGTTAATCATATTTTAGATGAGAGAGTTATAATTAATTTGATGGTAAATTATTGAATAATTGAGCAAGAGAGAAGAAGCAGGATGGAGGAATTACCAAAGAAGAAGTTTGGGGCGGCGAGGGAGACAACTTTGAATGGATTTTACCCAGTTTCTTCTACTCCTACTTTTTGGAAATCCAGGAAAAGATCAGGTTCTTACTTCAATTCAGCTTTCAATTTTACTATAATATTTCTGCATGCAGTAGTGACCTGGATAAATGTTTTCTTCATAGTTAAAAGATTTATAAGATTTTCCATTTTTATTGTGTCGTCTTAATTTGGGTTTTGGGAATTAAAGAATTATTTGCCCCTCTTAGAAATATTTTAGCAAGAAATTACTGAAATGAATTGATGGTTTGACCTTTGTATTTGTAGCTAAGCCCAGATTCTGGAACATTTTCTTTACTAATTAAGCTTCTTTTCCTTAATCATAATATGTGAATGGCTCTTAATTTGCTGAATGGAAAATTGGATGTGAATGCTATCGTGTTTTTTTTGTTTTGTTGTTGTGTGGTTTGGTTTCATGGCTGCGACTATAGTGTTAGAACATAAAAAATTCAGTTATTGAACGTGTTTGGACAGATGTTATAGGCTTTTAGACAAGTGTCACATCCTATGCAATATGTATTCTCTTATGATTAACACATGTATTAAGGCATGCAACATCTGTTTTACGCAACAAGTATTAGAAAATCACATTGTTCACAAAAACTTGGATTATCAAATTTTTTATCCGACGGCAAAAAAAACTCAGTATTTATGAAATTTTTGGTGTTCATCACCATAGCCGGACCGGTTAGGGGAATAGTACAACTGCACCTAAGACTTGGTCTGACTTTGCTTACACGTCATTTCATTAGCTTAGCTAAGCTTGGGGTAGAATTAGCGTGCAGTTCACCTCTCCTCTCCAACCACCAAAAAGAAGATGATGATGAGGAGAGTGGTGGGGAAGAGGAACAATTTTTATAATTTGCATCTAATACTTTCATTGAAATTTTGAAATGTCCGTGACATGGGAAACTGTATTCGAGACCCTATTGATTTTGGACCTATCTTAACGTTGCATGGGAAATGCAACTGTATTCTAGACCCACTTACACATTACTCCTGACCCAACTTAACAAGTATGAGTGCCCAAGAGAAAATCCCGAATAAATCCGAACCATTTACTTGCAAGCTCCAATCTAAAATTGAAAATTTGAATTTAACGCCCCCTCGCCCTCCCTCGATTATAAATAAATAGTAAAATTTTGAATTTGAATCTAAAATTGTCTGAAAATGTTGCTCCTCGGAAGCATCTGTTAATAGACTCTGAAATTGAGCATGAGTTGCTTTTTGTGCTATTTTTCCCCTTGAGAGGTTCGAGTTGAGATTTGCTTATTCATGCAGCCAGTGGGAAGAATTTGGGCCAGCCAACAAAAGAGAAACCTGAAAAAACACCAGAAGCCTTGGAAGAACCTGCCACGGACGTTGACATGAAGCAAGAGGAATCAGTTACCCCTGTTGTTCTTTCAGAGAAGCGGAAGGCTCTTTTTGAACCCCTGGAACCCATAACAACTCTAAATCGAGTATCTAATGAATCTTTGCTGCCCCCACCAGACTTTGATGCAGCAAGTTATCCTAAGGGCTGGCTGATCGGAAAGAAGAGGAAACTTGTAAATGTTGATGTCGTGGAAAGCATGCGTAGGATAGCCGTCCAGGAAATGAACAGAAAGGTATTATGTTTTCAGTATCATCTCCTAACTATCTTTGATGCATTATAGTATCTTCTTTTGTGAGAATGGCTGGGAAGGAGGAAAATAAATGTTGGATGGAATAAATGCTATACTCACCCGTCCAAAATTTAATATTCACTTTTCTATACAAAATAGATTGAGAGAGAGTACTATATTCAAGGACGTGAATTAGTTCTGCCCTAATTATGTTTTCAGGATAGAGAGATTGACGGCCTCAACGAGCAGTTGGGAGAAGATTCCCGGGTTCTAGAGCATTTGCAGATCCAACTACTCGAAGAACGGAGCAAAAGAGCTGAAATGGAGAGACAAAATGCTATGCTCCAGAACCAGATAACAATGCTCATGGATATGATACAAGAGGATGAACCTGTGGATGATGAAGGGGGAGAGGAGCCTTGATTCTTTATTTCTTTTTAGGGAACAATGTAGTTTAAAGAAAATATTATTTTATGTATTGTTTCAGGTGTGCAAATACCATACAAATGTCATCTATATAATAATGGGGTGTATTTGTGTATGTGTAGCCAAAGATTCAGTTCAAACATTATGAAAATTGCTTCTCTATTGTAGTACCTGGATTTTGTGAATAAAGCTAAAGCAAAGGGATTTTCTGATTTTTTTTTTTTACCTATAAAACACTTGCAATATAGAATTCTCTAATTTATTTTTAGTCGAGTCGAATACTTTTTAACTGATTTCCGACATTGATCTTGAGAATGAGATACTACCTTCATCCCATAATATACAAGTCATAATCCCATAATATATAAGTCATTTAGCAAATGTAGTGAAAATTAATAAAACAAATAATAATGTATTATTACTGTATTAAATATGACTTGTATACCACTAATTCTATTTAAGAGAGTAATATTAATATTTTGATTTAAAAAAAACGTTAATTTTTACTTCCTTATTTTTGGCCAA
Organism: Vinca minor; assembly: GCA_026122235.1. Lineage (NCBI taxonomy): Eukaryota > Viridiplantae > Streptophyta > Magnoliopsida > Gentianales > Apocynaceae > Vinca > Vinca minor. The sequence goes on along the minus strand of JAOCZM010000246.1, from coordinate 6,103,291 downwards.
GTCCTAAAGTTCTTATGGAATGGAGGGAGTAATATTTAGGAGAGAAGATGCATCAATCACTAACAAAAACTTTAATGTTATACAGACACAACAAGTACTACTATTTGCAAGAACCTGTTATCAGAACAAACATCATAGACTTTAAACAAAGAACATGGTTAGGATTCTTCATCAATCTGCATTTCTGAATCTCCCCATGTTCCACTAAATATACAAAATAAAGCTAAGATCATCTTATATACAGTTTGGAACTGAACTTATATTCCCCCATCAAATGCTTCTACTTCATGGATGATTGGGACTCTTATCCAGCTTCACTGTCGATATCTTCAAATATGTTGAATAAGAACCGAGGCAATGATGTTATCCTTGGAAGATTTAGCAGCAATTCTCCAACTGAATCCTTTCTTGACATCGACGGCGTCTGCTTGCTGCCCGAGAAATCTCCCGCTTCTCCCTCAGCAGCGCCGCCAGGCTTTTCTTCTTCAAACTTGAATCCACCGGTAAATGTATTAGTGAAGATAGACCCATCGGTTCTTTTGTCCATCATTATTGATGAATCTGGGTAGCCGGGTTGAGGATCTTTCTGTAGAAGGCAGCAAAGAGAATTGACCCTTGACATCAGGGACTTCTCATCAGAAGCTGGAATGTGCTGGGAGTCGCTAAACAAGCAGTGGTTGATTTCGTCCAAGATCTCGAGTCCTTGTCTATCTTCATTGGAAAGAACAACATTGTCGGATGTTTTATGCTCTGATATCCGATTTTCAAGATGACTGACCAAATCGCTCATGGAGATAGAGGTGTGCAACCCTGGGACTCTGATCTGATCCCAGTTGCCAAGTTCTTTCCATTGCTCTCCCCTGCTTTTGATTTCTTCAATAGCACGGGTGTCCATTACTGAGTTATTGAAAGAAAAGAGTTGATTCTCAGTAAAAAGAATCAATAAGCGGTCTTGGAGACAAAACGCATGATCTAAGTAGTAGCTCAAAAGGAAAACCGGCAATTAAAAACATTGCAAATGATGGCAACTTTATGGTACAGCTAGTGGGACACAGATTGGAGAAAGAACCATCTGAAGAACTTTAAGACAAGTAGACTACTTGGAGAATGCCACAAGATTCAAAATCAATTATGGCTACATGGCCATCATCGGGCAATATAATTATGCAAATTCATTTACAAAATAGTCTTAGTGCTGCTGCTTCTTTCCCACAGGAAGATACTAATTGCAAATTGCTACACACTAGTTCAGCAAGTCAAGCACCACCAACATGTTAATCAGACAAGGCCAAAACTTTTGCAAGAACAGTAGAGATCTAGGAACTGCAACCAAATTATCCAAGCAGTTGCTAACAGGTAAAAGAATTCTAATAATGCATAGACGCCACGTTAATTCCAGAGATGTACAGAATTTTGCACCTCTCTTTAGACTGCCAATACCCTCTCTACGAAATATCCATAAAGAACTTGGCAACAAGGTACTCAATTTCATCAGTGTCAAAATCTCTCTACGGAAATATTTGGAAGTAAACAAATGGCCCTAACGACGCACTCCACTAGACCACCCGTCTCCATTTTTGGGTGTTTTCTCACTCAAGCAGAACATCCAATTACTAGCGTTGTAGCAATTATAAACCCTTACTTCATGGAACCAGTTCATTCAAAGTTTTTTGCACAATGTTTCCATATTACCAAGCAAACAAGCAAAGAGAAAAGTATGATACGACAGAATAATTGAAGTAGAAGAGCATCAAAATATGAGCCTGCTAATGTGATAGGTTACTTTACCAGTTGAAACATTTACCTGAGCTTGGTGATGGTGTTTCAAGCCTAGTAGATTCTCGTGATCGACTAACAAAGTCTTGTTCATTCCTTGAGGAAGAAGATTGACCTCCAGATGGTGATGTTGCCTCCCTCAAGTTGAAGAAAGGTCCACTTTCCTCATGGTTCAAATCAAATCCACATTTATTGTCATTTGGATCATCAAACACAGAATTTCGAGGTTCAAAATACGGATTATCCACAGTTACGTCTCCTTGTTGACTGAGAAAATTGAGGCGAGGATCACATTGAATGAGCTTTTCAAAATGCTTCCCCAACAAACCTTGTGGACACCGCAGAAAATGACACCTGGCATATATTCCAGAAACATGTTAAATTTTATTATAGGAGCAAGTCTGAAACTATTTCCATTCCAACTGGTATAGCTAAAACACAAACAAAGGTTCTACAATTAATAATATTATTAAGATGTCCTCAGAATAAAGACTCCAACCACCACATCTCCTTCCTCAAGGACAAGAAAAAACATAGTTCAATCCCAAGGCAATAACGAATAACGAATAAACTGAAACTTCGAAAACTCAAACTTTAGGAATTGCCAATGCCAATTGCCATGATGATCTACCCCTCCAATCTGACAACTCATCAAACTAAAGCAAAAAAGGCAGAAGTGATAGGGAACGCAAAAGTGGTCAATATCTGGAATATTCTAAGTCAAGCAAAGATCTTAGAATTTGGCAATCATAGATCAAGTCAGTTTGGAGTCTTTTATTACAACATTCTATTTTAAGAAGTCTTAGGATTTTATGTTTATTTAGAGTAGTAATTAATATTAGAGTCTGTTACTAATTTTAATTAAGTTATGTCTGCAGATTTTAATCAATTACCTAGTTTGTTTAGGTCATAGAGTATTTAGGAAGTTAAAGAGTCTTTTCCTAGTTAACTTGCTGGACATTAGTCTTTTCCTAGTCTTTAGGAAGTTATTAGTTTCTTAAAGCTGCCAGATTTCTTGATTTTATCTTGCAGGACAATTTCTCTAATTTGTCCTGCATCAACAAGAAGTTTACTCTTCAATATTTTGCGCAACTAAAAACTTGAATGTCTGAGTAGGAATATTTCGGGACTCTTTCTGATGAGCTAGAGTTGAAATAATATAAACCGACTTATATCAGTTTACATACTTCTAGATCAAAACAGTGCATCTATCTCCACAGTAATATGTTTCAACTTCGACTATAAAAGAATTCATATTTATCATACACAAAATCATAGAAACACAAGAAGTGCAACCAATTGGCAATTCGAAAGAAGATAATTAGAAATACTGAAATAGTACTAGTCAATATGAACTAGCAGATCGTCGATAACATTCCATAACATAAAACACACGAAAACTAATAATGATCCGAAGATTAGAGATTACTTGTGTATGCTAGCTTGTCCACCAGTAAAATCAGATGTTGCTTGCCATAGTGTGTGTTTCCTAGGTTGTGGATTTGTCTCCCTGAAGAAAAGAGGTTGTCTAGCAAGCTGGAACAACAAAAGAATGTTCCAGTCATCACACAGTGATCAATGAAGAAAAGCTATAAACACAGCAGCCATGGCAATGAAAAGAAACAATGCATAAGAAAAGAGCTAAAGATTCCTACCACTATATCCAAAGTCCCCGGTGCGTCATCCGGGTAATTCGCCTTCAAAGCCATGATATCAGACCACTGAATTTCAATCTTATTCTTGAGACCACCATCAAGAACCTCCCATACAAGCTTATGCTTTGCAAAATAGCATTTTGCTACTAAATCCCCTTCATATCTTGACTTATACTGATAAAATAACCAAACATTTCCAGTCATGATCAAAGAAAGGACAAGCACTTGAACAATTTAAAAAAAAAATTGAAAAAATATATGCACCTCCCAGGTTCCAATTCTTAGAATTGAAGCTGGAAAATTGGATGCTTTGAGCTTCTCTGAAGTGCCAGAAGGACCAGAAGTCCCTTTCTGATCTTTTTTACTTTGAGTTGAAGCCTTAGGTGAATTAGCTTCAGAAAGCCTCATTTGAATCAATTCCAAAAGTGAAGGACTTTTTCTCAGCTTCAGTCCCAAAGGACTTGGCTCATCTAGCGGGTTGTATTCCGGCGGCGGAATAGACAAACCACTCATTCCCATACCCTGCTGCTGCTGCTACAATCAAAACCCCAAGAAAAAGAATTAAAACTCAAGAACTCAAAAAAATTCCCAATTTGCATGGTAAATTCACAACCCTCTACTTATCCTTGAAATTGAAAATTAAATCAACCCCACAAATTTCCATAAAAGAAAAAAAACACAAGACGTTTCAAGATTCACATATAAAGTAAATAAATTCCCAAAACAAGCTAAAAAATCCCCAAAATATTAAAAGTCAAAAACTCAAAAATTTCCTATATTGCATGTTCTAAACTCAGAATCCTCTACTTAATTAACCTTGAAATCGAAATTGAAATCCACCCCGTATAAATTTCCACAAAATAAAACAATACTAACCCACAAAAATTCAGTTCCAAGAGTCGCATCTAAAGTTCATAAGTTTCCAAAACAAGCTAAAATCATTTAAAATCAAGCAACCTCATTTACAAAAACAATCCAAGAAAGGAAAATCAAGAAGTTTTCAAATGCTATCCAGTAGAGAAAACAACCCATTCCCATTCCCATACCCTGCTGCTGCTTCTACTACGATCAAAATCCCCAATAAAAAAATTAAAACTCAAGAACTCAAAATTTTCCAAATTTACATAGCTTAAACTCACAACCCTCGATTTAATTAACCTAAAATTTGAAAATTAAAACAACCCCACAAGTTTCCAACAAATAAAACACCAAAACAAAAACTCAATATCAAGAAACACATATAAAGTTCATAAAAACCCATTTACATAAACAACCAAAAAAACGAAAAATCAAAAAGTTTACAAAAGCAACACAGTAAAGAAAAAAAAAAGAGAAAAAGGAACAAACTTGAATCAAAGAAGACTTCTTGGATCGTTTATTTAAAGGTGGGCCGCCATCTTCTTCTTCCAAGAAGATATCTTCTACCTCCCTTTTGACCACCATTTTCCCTTTCTGTAACTCGCCGCTTTTCATCATTAACTGAACCATCAACAAGAAGAAGCTCCAAAAACTGAAAAATCTTTAACTCACTGAGTCACCTGCCCACCGAGTCCACCGCTTCGCTCGACAAAGAAAGACAGATCTCGAAAGAAGAAAATGTTATTTTTACCAGTTGGCTCTTTAAACAAGGTGGGAAAGCAAAAGGAAAGTTTGCGAAGGCGATTCACACGTGTCGGACGCTGCCTTCCCACGTGCCGTTTGTGACATAAAGCACCCTAGCCACTAGTCACACAAGCGCCAACAATTTCTACAACTATTTTTATTTCTTTAAAATGCCAATAATTTGGTCTTGAATATCAAGAAATTTACATAATTGTCCTCGCATATTAAAGGACAAATTTGGATGTTTGAGATTATAAATAATAATAATTATTAAACTTATTAAGTAAGAATAATTTGGTAAAGGTAAAATATGTTAAGATGCTTTATTAAACTTTGCATTGAATCAAAATACAAAAGTTGAACAAAAAATGAATAAGTAATATTTTTCATGCGCTAAGAAAAACTAATAGTGTTCAAAATTACTATGACATTGCTATTTACATCGAGAATAATACCGACTTATAAATGAAGTGAGATTCGTTATTTTTTTAACTTCTTATAATATTATTTTTCTTATTTTATAGTAAATGAAAATATTAGAATACTTCAAATAGACATTTTAAAATGTTAAATCTTTTGTATTAATAACTTTTTTTTTTAAAGAAAATACGAAAAGTAAAAGTGTCAATAAAAAATGTTTGATCATTTTATCTTCTGATATTATACACATTACATGACTTTTTAGTGCATTTTATGTTATATATTTGAATTTATTTTTCAAAATTAAAAATTCAAATTATTTATAAAAAAAGAGATCAAACTCAATAAAAGAAAAAATTCATATAGTAAATTTTGCTATATGTATCAAAATAATGAGTTACTAAATGTATTTAGTGGGAAAAATAAGAAGAAAAAAACAAGGTGGACGGAAAGGACAGTTTAGTCACTATGAGAAGATTTGTTGTCACGTGGGTCACATGAAAGTTAGTGGATAAAGTGTGGGGTCCGCTTTCACGTAGGTTCTTGGTGTCTTGTCTGGTTACTTTGAGGTTGGCGTCAGTGGGACGGCTGAGATGGGGTTTCTTTAGACACGTGGAGGGATCTTAGGCAGGACATTGACACGCAAGCACAAAATGGATAATGTTTGGCCGTATGATTGCTGTTTTGTCGTTTTGTGGAAGTTACGTAATAGGCACGCGTTTTCTTTTGATATTCCGGCGGCTTGATGATCACGCGCTCCCTTTGTTTGTACTGAGGACGATCTTTCATTGACTTTAAAATTCTACTGTTGACTTTGAAGAATCAATTTGTGAGTAAAACTTATTTTATATTCATAAAAAGAAATAAATAACCGTTTCTGCCTTTTACTAAAAAAAATTAAAATGTTCATTTACGAATAAATACAATTTTCTTTTATTTTTTTAAATAAGGGATACCATTTTGCGTGCATTCGGTGCGATACAAGAATCGAACTTGCAACACTACGACTATAGTAAAGAACGGTTACCAAATCGGCTAGCTATTTGCCTATATAAATTTTGTTTAATTCGATATGATAAGTATACTTAATTATATTTATTTTGGATATAGGATAGAATATAAAACTCGTAACTATAGAAACATACTAAATCACTTGTACTATCCTCTATTGGTAAGTAGCATATTTTAGTTTGTTGAGAGAGTAACAGATAACAACATCTTTTAGTTTGTTTATTTTTGGCAAAATCGCAAATTTATTCCTCAAACATTTTATAATTTGTGGGTTAGGTTCTTTTTCATTATTTTTTAATTTTTAAATACAGTAATATTTTACGATTGGCGAATTATGTCCTCCTGTTTAATTTTCTACTAGTCAATTGTTAGTTAAGGGGTAATTTAGGAAGATCAAATAATCTATCATACTCCCCCTATTATTAAAAACAATTCATATAATTAGTTCCAAAACATTGTACGACTAGCGGATTAGCTCATTTTCCCAATTTTATCTCCCTCTTTCAATCTCAATTTTTTTCTCAAATCTTCCATACTTAAATTAATCTCAAAGAATCTGACAATAAAAAAGTAAGAATACATGAAATTAACATAAACCTCTTGCATCTGACATGAATCTAGTTAGAAGATTTCCAAAGAATTTTGAATTAAAATAACTTAAAACTATTATAAGATTCATTTGAGCCACAATAATTAAAATTGAAATCTTCATCTTTGATGAGTTGAGAAATGGTAACTCATTGGTGAACTTTTTGCAATTCACGGAAACTCCTTTGGTTCAACCCAATTGAAAATATATGCCTTAATTTTGGACATGCCTCAATACAATAAGAGTGAATTTCCATGAATGGATTGATTGATTTGGGTATGGAAGGTAAGGAGGGAAGAATAATAATGACGGAAATTGGGGTGGGGAAGAAAGAAAAAATTGGGGCGGGTCGAGTCGCTGAGAGAGATGAAATTGGGAAAAGGATCTAATTCGCTAGTCGTAAAATGTTTTGGGACTAATTATATGAATTAGTTTTTTAATAATAGGGGGAGTATGATAGATTATTTGATATTCCTAAATTACCCTTTGACTGGCCATTGACTAGCAGAAAATTAAACAGAAAGACCTACTCCGCTAATCGTAAAATGTTACAGTAACTAAAAATTAAAAAATAATGAAAAATGACATAACCCACAAGTCGTAAAATGTTTTGAGATTAAATTTGCGATTTTGCATTTTTCTTTTCCCATTTCGAATTATTTTATACATTTTTTAATACACCAATGAAATCATAATACGAGGAGCAACGTAATTAGTTAAAATCCATAAAAAAAAAATAGTTCAATAATATTACTCCACATGTAATAATTTTGTTCATGTTGAATCCCTTCCTACAATATTTTGTTTAAAATAATATAAGAGATTATTATTGGTGTTAATTATATATATATATATTGTTAGATGATTAATCTCTTATATAAAATTAAATGTTGATATTTGATATTCTCAGAGTTTCTCTCCGTTATAACTAAATTCATCTATTTGAATATATACTTCCCATGAAGATTACCAACAAAATGCTTTATATCTCCATTTAATTATGTCTGATTTCTAATGGGTCAAACTTAACAAGTGGAATTTAAAGGAGTTTCAATGATTAGCTTTGGATGGGATGATGTGATACCTCTGTGTTAATAATATTCTGCATGATAAGATTTCACTTTGATCAAAGATTAAAGTCAGGCCACTCTAATTTTTCTTATCCATATCCTAACAAAATAATTTTATAGTCCTTTAGCTTTTTGAGTTATAAAGTTGCCAAGCCATGGATGAATTTTCCAAGCTTTAAAGTATTATTATAGTTGGGTTTTTTTTTTTTTTTTTAATATGGATAAGGGGGTCTATATGAAATATATGGTTCATAATTAACCACATTATTACAAAATCGTCACTATCTTAAGTATGCAGTGATGTAATCAGTTCTGAACCACAAAGAAAAATGTACCTGATTCATATCGGAACTATCATATTTTTTTAATAATTAAAATAACGTTAGTGCATAAATGAATATCAAACTCGATATGCGTCATAATACTTACCAACTAAGCTAATCTCTGAATTAACCAATGATGTTGCATATATACTCTTTTTTTTAACAACTTTTCACCACTCATATTTTAATCTTGATGACTACACTTCAGTCCAGCAGTACCAGTGAGACCATGTCTTGCTGCTGCTCTTATAGGACTTTGGCTCCTATGCGGAAAGTTTTGGTGCGGACTGGTGCGGGACAAGCTGAGGGCTGTTGGATTCATCCAACGGTTGTTTCAAAGTAAGGATATTTAAGGACTCTTTTTTTCCAGCCGCAACTTTTCTCTCTCATCAAGAACATGTGTTCACAGAACGAGAACATCTGTTCACCGAACATGAACAGGTGTTCACCGAACATGAACATCTGTTCACCGAACAAGAACAGGTATTCACTGAACATGAACAGGCGTTCTTGTAGAAATGTACCTTTTTTACTTTTCAGCCGCAATTTTGTTCTCTCCACCTTTTTGACTTTTCAGCCGCAACTTTTCTCTCTCCTCTAGTAAAATTACATATATACCCTTTTAACCCTCTTTTAAATCATAGCCATTGATCCATTTAAAAAATGAAATCAACGGCTGGATGAGTGTCCCGCACGTGCGGATTTTTTGGCGTTCCGCACAGGAACCGAACTGATCTTATAGGGAGCCAAATCTAGTTGTAGACAGCCTTTTCTTGTTTTTCCAATTTTTTGTTAATATGGCATCTTCTCAATAAGGAAAGCAGTGTCCCAAACTTCCCAAAATGAGGGTTTCTGGCAATTCTACCATGCATTTATTATCCACTATGATTGGTTGATTTTAATCTTTTTTAATATTATTATATTTTAAATTTTGATATTTGGAGCAAGAGTTCCACTCCTTTTCTGACATGAAAAGGATTCAATCTTTCATTCTTGATCTAAAGAGGATAAGGAAGTGATAATAATAATAAAAAAAGAAGAATATTTAAGAGGAATGTGTGGATGTTGTTGTTCTAACTATTTTTACTCTTACACAAAAAAGCGATACTCACGCACACAGGACCTCCACCTAACTAACTAATTAACTAACTAACTAACTAACTAACTAACTATTTTTACTGGCTATATATGTTTACCGTTCTAAAGAGAGACTGAATCCTCTGTAATATTTCGAATTAATTTCATAATATAGTCATTTTACATTTAAAATTTAAATTATGAGAATAAAATTATTCGTATTAAATTATTACTGTAAATGCTACAAGGATGTGAGGTGGTAACGAGAGTATATCTTTTTTTTTTGCTAAATAAATATTTATCCATTAATCATAAAATAGGCAAAGTCATTACAATCAAAAGATAAAACGAAAATACAAGAAAAATAAGAGTTATACAATGGTCTAAACACCATGATAACAGATAAAAGTCCACACCCCGAACCAGGTAAACAACACAAAAAACAGTAAAAAAAAAAATGATAAAATTCTTTGCAGCAGCTTCTTCGAGATCCTAGAACAGCAGTAGCAAGCTCAGTTTCATCACCTTTCTTAGAAATCAACAATCTACGAGACCATGGGCGTATCAACCGTCTCATAGATTGTCTCGGAAAGATGAAGAAAACTGAGAAAGGGCCCAGAACAACTCCGGGTAGAGAGATAAACTCCAGATCTGGAAGGATCTGAAGTTGGTCTTGTATCTGAGTTTTGAATATTGAATAATACTACTTTGAAATTTTTTTATCAAGATTTACGGTAAAAAAAAGGGGTGTGAACACACTAAAAGTGGAAGAAGGATGGCTAGATCCAACCAAGAATAGTTGAATTTAGTCATGAAAATTAAAAAATGAAGAAGAAAAAGAAGAAGAGAAAGAGAGGGAGAGAGTAGCTTGAAAACGTGTAACGAGAGTATATCGTTGCTAATGTATTGATCCCAGCAACATTCATTTCTGGGGCATTTTCTAATATGAATTATCAGAAAGTTTGGACAAGCCCAACTGTACAAGATATTAGCCCATGGTGAAGCCTCGACCCCGGGCCTTTGATTGTGTCCATGCTGTTAACTGTGAACTATTGAATATGATACTAATAATTGATCAAGCAAATAAACGACTCTACCGTCCCCCTCACGATATCTTCAACGAATGTGAGAAGATTGTGGGACGGAAGTTTCGAGTTTTTCAAGTATAGTTAATTTCTGTGTAAATTAGATAATGAGAATATTATAAATAAGATGATCAAAGTTTCATTATGATACTAACTTCTAATTGGAGTAGACAATATTTCTGTCCCCAAATCACATGAAAATCTCTAAAAGATTTTAAGTACGGGAAAAGAATTGAACATTGAGACAATCCCATTTCTCAATACACGAAAATAGAATATTCAGATTTGAGCAGAATAAATAATTTATCAAGAGAAAAATCAAGACAAAATGCGAAAATTAGTTAATGGGCCTCCATATCTTCTCAAAACCAATTGGTAAGGAGGGGTGTTAGCCCATGGCTTATAAGTTATTTGGATCTTCCTTAGGCACTCGATGTGGGACTTCATATTTCAACACTCCCCCTCACATCGAGGTGGGAGTCAATTTAAAACCCGCCGCCCTTCTTGGATCGTACGGTGACCATTACAGCCCACTTTGGGCATTATGAGCTCATCATCCCGCCTAAGGGCCCGCTCTGATACCATGTGAAAATTACCTCATGCGCCTCCATATCTTCTCAAAACCAATTGGTAAGGAGAGGTATTAACCCATGGCTTATAAGTTATTTGGATCTTACTTAGGCACTCGACATGGGACTTCATATTTCAACACAAAACTTGTTTTAAAACAAAAATTCAATAATCTTTCGATGAGAAATTTAATCTAGTAGAAGATAGTTTAGAGGGGGCCAAAAGAAAATAGTGCCAAAAACTTTGTGAATATGAGTATGTAGTTATAGGTAGAAGAAAAGCCAAAGAGAAGTCCAAATGACAAAAAAGAAAGCTAGAGTTGTACATCTATCGCTTTCTCACTCTCTGTCTTTGTCTACTGTTTTGTTTGTAAGTTGTGACCGTTGAATTCGTGAAGAATTATTTGTCCAATCATATAATTAATGCGAAATATGTATTTTTTTTTTTTTAAATGTAAAACACTTCTTTAACTGTTAATTTTATTTAATAATTAAGAATACTTTTTCTTCTGCACAATTATAATTGACACTACACATGTAAAAATAAGTGTTACAAAAAACTCAATCGCTATTGAAAAAGAAGTACTTAGGTCTAAGTTAATTCCTTAAAATGTACTTCAAAAGGTGAAAGATTGACATATTTATAAAGAACAAATTTGCTCACAAACTAACTAATGTAGAATCTTTAACAACTATAAAATCAACCCACTTGATAGTTGAAAGGTGTTCTTTACATGCAGATACAACACACGTACTGTATTGGATCCAATTTACATGAAACATCCTCCTCCATTCCGCGAATATCCACAATCTCTCTAACTTCGTCCCAATTGTAAAATTATTACGAAATTGTTACATAATGCAATCTTTCATAGTTGGAACAAGTTGAGATAGAAAATGAAACAAATAATCTCAAACCGCGAATATCCACAAAATGAAGACTTATTAGTTCCTTTGCTTTGTTTTTTTCCATTATGTGAACGTGAAATCCCAATAATTTCTCATGCAAAACAGTGGGACCTAAAGCCAGCCTCAAATTTTGTTCCCATGCCAAACTCCAACTCTCAAGAATCTCTCAATTTGCTACTTCCCTCCTTCTCTTCTTCATCATTTCCTCTCTAATATTCAACTCTCTACTCATTATTTCTTCATTCGCTCGTCTCCCTTTGTTCTAAGCTTCCAAAACCATGGTTTGTTTCCACCCCTTTGTGCTAATTTATACTGTTTTCCTCATCTTTTCCCTCCTCATTTCTTGTAGTAGCACAAATGCTGACAAGGAGAAACAGCTTCTTTCTTTGAAAGAACTTCCATGGAGGCAGCAAGGAAGTAAAGAATCAATAAGCTTTGTACCTCAGAAATCAAGTGAGTATATATTCCATTACTAATGTTCATAAACATGTTAGCACATGTGATATATACTCTCTCCGTTCCATATTAGGGATCGCAAGTCAAATTTACTTGGATTAAGAAAAATATTACTTGTGTTAGTCAGTCAAATGACTAAAAAAATCATCTCGAAACTTCAAAGGTAATGAATATTATGTTTGTTGAATTAATGTTGTATTGAAATTATAAGAAGACAACTAATTTAAAAAAAAAGTAAATTTGTTAGACAACTAATTTAGGACAAAAGAAGTAGCACTACTAACAGATTCTCCCCCCATACCTCCTAGTAGTAGTAGCAGAAGAATGGACTAAAAACTAGCAGTAAAGGAAAGTTAGTGTCCATTTTATTGTCTAAAACTAATCAAGTGTATGTTTTACCGTCTATGACTAAGTCTGTCATTTCGTGGTTGAATTTCTTGACAAGAAGAGATCCTGACAGAGTCTTCTCCCTATATAAGGCTCGAACTGAAATCTTACTTAAGAGACATCAAGCTAGTTCCTCTCGTACTTGGGCTAAACCTGGAGTCTCTTGCTTGAAACTCCTCCTCCTATAGGGGGCATAAAAACCTTCACATGGGTAAGCTCTTGTTAGTAAATTAACACAAACTAGTTCTGAAAGCTAAAATTGGAGAACACATTATTCTATCAGTAATCCTGTTATCCAAGTATCCATCAAGTTATGGAGTTATAATCTAGATAGAATATCTTTTCTTCTTGAAGGTGGAAACTGGTTCAAGGAAAAACTATTTGATGGTCGTTCATTTGTGCACAATTATTTCACAATCTTCAACATAAAAGTTCTCGGTTTGGACCCCACATCTCTTATGCGTTAATGTTGTCCCCCATGTTTTGATTTTCAGGAACAGAGAATGGTGCCATTATATTGGAAATGAGGCACAAAGAATCCTACTCTGGTCCTAAACGTGGCTGGAATCAAAGACTCAAGAAACAGCTAGAAGCTGATAAAATTCGAGTTCAATCGATACAAACCCGAATCAAGAACTCGATTTCTGGACAGATCAAAACTCTCTCCCAAACTCAGGTTCCCATAACATCTGGGGTCAAATTAGAGATACTGAATTACATAGTTACAGCTACAGTTGGAAGTCAAAATATGACAGTAATAGTTGACACTGGAAGTGATGTAACATGGGTTCAATGTCAACCTTGCAAATTATGTTATGAACAATCAGAACCACTTTTCAACCCAATGATTTCTCCTTCATATAAATCCATTCCTTGCAATTCATCAGCTTGTAAATCACTCGAATTCGCTACAGGGGACCCTGGATTATGTGGCTCTGATAAAACATCGTGTAATTATATGGTTAGTTACGGTGATGGATCCTACACCCATGGTACATTAGGCCAAGAACGCCTTATTCTTGGAACGACTCAAATTGAGAATTTTGTGTTTGGTTGTGGACGAAATAATAAAGGGCTCTTTGGATTAGCTTCAGGACTAATGGGATTAGGTAGAAGTGATCTTTCACTCATTTCTCAAACTTCTGATCTTTTCAAAGGCATTTTTTCTTACTGTTTGCCTACAACTAATTCTGAATCTTCAGGATCATTAATTTTAGGTGATAATTCTTCAATTTTGAAGAATTCCACACCGTTTTCTTACACCAGAATGATCTCAAATCCACAGCTCCAAACATTCTATTTTCTCAATCTTACCGGGATAAGTATAGGGGGAGTCGAATTATCATCTCCAAGTTTTGGGAAAGGGGGAATTCTTATTGATTCAGGGACAGTAATTTCAAGACTACCACCAACAATTTACAGGGCAGTAAAAGAAGAATTCTTGAAACAATTTTCAGGGTATGAAAAAGCACCAAGCTCATCAATATTGGATACTTGTTTTAACCTTTCAGCATATGAAGAAGTGGATGTTCCAACAGTAAAAATGGAGTTTGAAGGAAATGCAAATACAGCAGAAGCTGCAGAGCATATTGTGGATGTTACTGGGATTTTTTACTTTGCGAAAGCTGATGCTTCTCAGGTTTGTTTGGCACTTGCTAGTCTTACATATGAAGATGAGATTGGAATTATTGGGAATTATCAGCAGAGGAATACTAGGGTTATTTATAATACTAAAGAATCTAAACTGGGATTTGCAAGAGAAACCTGCAGCTTTGATTAGGGAAAGCTTAAGAATTATGGAGCAAATGGGTTATGGAAAAGACAATTCTTAAATAGTCATGATGTTCGAGTCTCTGCCTTGTAGTTCATGCGATTAGAGATGAAAAGGCAGTGCCAAACAGCTCTTTGGCACCTAATTATAGAGGTCTTTGTATGGAATAAGTGTTTTTTTTAAATATTATGTAAAAAAAATTGTGATTGAAGTGTTGGGGTTTGGTATAGAAAACATCTTATCTATATATGAGAAAATGGATACCATTGTAGTATGTCTTTTTTATTATTATCATTCGAGGAGCATTAAACCTCAAATATGTAATTTTAAGTTGAAAATATTGTACCAAAATAGCACTACAAAGATGTATATTGATTTTCTATATAAGAGAATATATTTTTTTCCTTTCAAGTGAAGAACAATGATGGAGTTTCGTTATTGAAGTAATACATAGTTCAGTGATTGAATAATTGATTTGAAGTTTAGGAAAGTTAGATTTCAATTATTAAAGTAATTAAGGAAAGACTACACAAGTTTTACAACTTAGAGTGAGGGTTAAGGATTAAAGAAGGATACTATTTTAGTGATTAAAAGTGGAAACAGAGGAAAGAATGCAAAGGATTCTGGGTTCAGAAAACAACTATTCTTGGAGAAAATCAATGCAGGCATTTCCGTACATTCAGGCGGGTCGGTCCATTCGCACCAGCATACACCTAGAGCGGACCGCTCCGCCAGGCTTTTCCCAGGAAATGCAAACCCCCCAATATCTTCCGTATCAATTGATTTTCTGATTTTTTTTTTCTTATGACAATACCTCATTTAAAATTATCTCCGTATCAAACATAATATTAATTACATTCATGTTGAATATGATTTTTTTTATTTTTTTTATTTTTTTTATTTGACTAAATAATTCAAACCCAACAAATTCTATGAAGTTAAATTTGAACCAAATAATTTGTTTTTTTTTTTTTTTTTTTCTTAAATTTTCCAGAACTGTTGCATCTTGGGTCAAGTATTGGAAGAGAGAAAAAGAAAAACAGATTTCAATATCAGTTAATCACCATATTCATAAGAAAACACTAGCAAATAATTTAAAAATTCTATCTGCACGTGCATAATATTTATTAGTAACGAAATAATTTAATATCCAATAACTAATAAATATACCGGACACGTATAAACAAAATACTTTATGCACATGGTAGCAAATATCATACGGTGGGCATATAAATAGAGAATTGGGGGTGACCGGTAGGAATTATGGGCACAAAAAGCTGTAAAATAACATATTTCCTTAATCATATCTTACTTTTAGCTCTCTCTCAAATCTCAAAAGTCAAAATGCAAAACCGAAAGTCAAATTAGAAAGAAAAGAGACTCGACACAAAAAAAATCTCGATAGGAATCTTTTGTTCCTATTTTGTGCTGCATTCTTTATTTTATTAATAAAAAATTTATATTTATTAATTTATTAATTAAAAAATTTAAAATCTAAAAAAATAATAAAATCTGTAAAAAAATTACAATAAGTTATTCATGTGATAAAAAACGGTACAAAAAATAAAGAGCAAATAGCTAAAAATGCCACAAAACTAGTTAAGAGTGCTATATCTGCCACAAATCATGTTTTCGTGCTATATCTGCCACAAAACTAGTTACAAGTGCTATATCTGCCACAAATCATTTTTCCGTGCCTTTTTTGCCATAAAACATTTTATGAGTGCTAAAAATGCCACAAAAAGAGCCTCTTTTTGTGGCATTTTTAGCACTCATAAAAATGTTTCATGGCAGATATAGCACGAAAAAATGATTTGTGGCAGATATAACACTTGTAACTAGTTGTGTGGCAGATATAGCACGAAAACATAATTTGTGGCAGATATAGCACTCGTAACTAGTTTTGTGGCAGAAAAAGCTATTTGCTCAAAAATAAATACACATAATTGTTTGCCCAAAAAAGTCGCTTAGAGACGGCCATTAGAAAGGGTAGGAATCCTCTGTCCCCTTTCATGTCCCACCAATAATAAAATGACATGTATTAAATTTTTAATTAAAAAATTATAACCTAAAAAAAATAGTGAAACTCACAGTAAAAAAATATACAATGTGGCAAATATGTATTCGTGAGGAGACAGAAGAGGACAAACGATTTTTTGCCATTAAAAACCATAATAAAGTTAAACCCAAACGCTTCCCTCTTCACTTGACTCAGCCGGCTTCCCCCTCTTCTCTACTTTCCCACCCTCACTTCACTTTCTTCCAAATCACAAGATCCTCCAAAAACTCACTTTATATATGTCTTCTGATTGGATCATTCAATCTTCTTCTCATTTTTTCTTCCTCACTCATAATATTACCACCTTGTTTCTCTCTCTGTTTTTTCTTTGCTGTTATTTTAATGGCAAAAACTTCAAAACAAACCAATAAAAACTGTTCTAGTTCTAGTATAATCGATAGCAATAATGGTTCTGTAAGCAAGGCAAAGAGGACTCGTAAAAGCATTCCGAGGGAGTCTCCCCAACAGCGGAGCTCTGTTTATCGGGGAGTCACGAGGTATGTATGTATGTGTTGAATTTAATTAGTTTCTACGTGTTTTTCCGAAAGGAAATGAATGGCAGATTAAGTGTTTGATGAAATGATTAATAATACTATAGGCACCGGTGGACTGGTCGTTATGAAGCCCATTTGTGGGATAAGAATTGCTGGAATGAATCCCACAACAAAAAAGGAAGACAAGGTTTTTTTTTTTTTTTTTGGGTTCAGAATTGAATATCTATTTTCTTATATTTCTTCTATCACAAATTAAATACTCCCTCCATTCCTAAATATAAGACTCTTTAGATAATTTGAGAAAATTAAGGAAGTTGTCATTTCCACTTAAACTTCCAATATTACCCCCCCCACCCTCCCTCCCTCCCTCCCTCTCTCTCACTTCTATGTCATAAAGAAAGAAAAATGTTGAGGGTATAATTGGAAAAAAAATTTGACAACTAATAAAAGAACCTTAAACGACAATTAATTTGGATACCTAGATAACTCCTAAACGACAATTAATAGGGAATGGAGGGAGTATCAGTCAATATTTCATTACTGACACTCAATCTTGGGACACAAAACCGACATTCACTAATTGAATGTCAAAATAATTCTTATACTCTTTCGTCCTAAATTGAATGTTACTAATGGAATATTGCAATTTAGAATAGAAAAATATAAAATATACTGAAAAAATGGGCATTCAATTAAGTACGAAATTGGACACCTATTTTCTTAATTCTGATTCCTTTTTTAAATATGTTACTAATGGTGATTATTGTGGTGTGATTATGTAACGTTGATTTTGGTGAACTTCAACTGAAATGCAGTGTATCTTGGTAAGTTTGGACATCTTTATGACCAATTTTATGAATACATTTCCTTTTCAAGAAGCTGTTACAATCAACCCAAATTTTCAATTTTTTTGTAAAAGATTGTTTTATCTCTACCCAAGTTGAATTCTTTGGAGTCCTGCAAGTTGTTTACAACTGGATTGTCCGCATCATCTTATCCATCTTTTTTTCTTATTTTTTCCCAGTTTTTTTGAACATGTTTTTGATATTATCATAGGGGCCTACGATGATGAAGAAGCAGCTGCACATGCTTATGATTTGGCAGCATTGAAGTATTGGGGGCACGATACAATTCTTAACTTTCCTGTAAATTTCTTTTCTTTCTTTTTCCCTTCATTTTCAGTTTCCTAGTAAACAGACTTCGGTTAGAGTCTACTTCGATATTATTTGATTTTGAAATGAAACACCTTTGATTTAATTTGTGTATGCGTGCGTAGATTTCAACATATGAAAAAGAACTTCAAGATTTAATTTGTGTATGCGTGCGTAGATTTCAACATATGAAAAAGAACTTCAAGAAATGGAAGGGCAGTCGAAAGAAGAGTATATTGGCTCTTTGAGAAGGTTTGTATTAGCAAAAAATTTCTTGACATTATGATTTTCCTTCCGTCCAAACAAAACCATTTTTGAATTTATTTTTAATTTAATTGAATAAAATTATTTGCAGAAAAAGCAGCGGGTTTTCGCGGGGTGTCTCCAAATATAGAGGCGTGGCTAGGTAAGAAATAGAAAACTACTTAGACGTGTAAATTTAGTTAATTATCTTTTGATTTTCAAATGAAGAATGCCATTTTCATGGAATTGGGAATTTTCTTTATTCAATAAATAGAAAAAAGATAAATGTGCCTCATTGTTCAATTTAAAAATTTCCCATTTCTGGTGAAGAAGGCAGTTGTATTTTTCAGCAACTACAACTAGCCACCACCAGTTAAATAGTTAGGAGATGGAAATTTAATTGTGATCTTGAATATGTATGGTTGTACCACCAACAATTACCACTTAGAATTAATTGAGTTGGATAGTATGGTATGTTTCCATCTCCCACCTTCAATCTTTGGTGGGGAGATAATAAAAAATTGGTGGAACTTTTGGCCGCCAAAAATACACTTTAGTTCCGTAAACAATATTTGTATATATTTTCTGATAACTCGATAATGAGAATTGTATTTTTTTTTTTTAGTTAAATTTATTATCATACTTGAGACCCGAAAAAAATAAAATTGCCCTTTATTTTCTGATTTTATAGAATTTTTGGCTATGAACATTTGTCTCCAATCTTCTTTTTGCACAGACATCATCATAATGGAAGATGGGAGGCTAGAATTGGTAGAGTTTTTGGCAACAAGTATCTCTACCTTGGGACATATGGTAGGAGACTCTTTCACTTACTACTTTGGTTAGTATTTATATATGATGACAAAATGTTTCTCAGTCTTATCTATTATGATATTTTTATTCTAAACCTCTTTTTCTCTCTTGTTTTACTCTTTATCTATCTGATTTCTTCTACTTGGAAGCATATTAAATTATTAAAATATGATATTAGTGACATAAACATTTGTTCTTGATGTGTAAACTACTAAGGTCTAGCTAAATAATGTCTGCTTTACAAACGAAATGTTTTGATTTTCGTAAAAATTGAATTCTTGTGAGTCTCCTACCTAAAAGATGGAACACTATGTAAATCCTTAGTGTTGAATGACCAACCTAAAGATCTCTATGTGTTTGTGGAATGAATGAATATAAATTGAAGATCATGATTAAATATCTTGGGTTGCCTACCTAAACAACCTACTTAAACAAACTTCCTAATGGCATACGCATAACATTTGACACTTTGAAACTTACTATGGATCACCAACCCTCAATTGCTATTAAAGAACTTGAAACCTATATGATAATAAATTTACAAAATTTTCCCACCAAATTCCTCATGCCAATTGAATTCTTGAATTTGTCATTCTATAATACTATAATTATTATTTCCAAGAATTCCCTTGAAACATTAATTTTTTGTTGTTTCATTATTATTATCTATGCAACAGCTACACAAGAAGCAGCAGCAACTGCATATGACATGGCAGCTATTGAGTACCGGGGACTTAACGCCATTACAAATTTTGACCTTAGCCGTTACATGAAATGGCTAAAACCAAATCAAACCACTGACAATAATACTACTATTATTAACCCTAACCCTAATCTTGAAGCTAAGTCCTCACCAAACCCAAACCCTATTGATCAAGACATAGGTTTAAGCTTCCTTGATCATAAGCAGCAGCAGCAGGAAAGCTCTAGCTCAGGAGAAACCGCGATAACGCCAGCTGGAAGGACCGCTTCATCTGCATTCGGGCTTTTGCTGCAATCATCAAAGTTTAAGGAAATGCTGGAGCGTACATCATCGGTTAATAATACTGATAGTCCATCAACTCCTCCATTGGAGCCACCACGGAGTAGCTTCCCTGATGACATTCAGACGTACTTCGATTGCCATGATTCTGGCGGCGGTGGATTTGGTGATGATCATGACAATATTTTTGGTGACTTTACATCATCAATGTTTCCCTTGGAGCTTGATACTTAATTCTTGCTAGTTGAGAAATTAATATACTACCAGAGACATCATTATTTTTGTGAATATATACGGAGGATTGAAGATGATGGCGGCGGAGACAAAGATAACTTGAAGAGGAAGATATTTTTAGGTTTCCATTTATTTACCACAATGCTTCTGCTCTTACTGCAACATTGGAAGAGAAGAGTTTTTCCTTCTTTTTTTTTCTTTCCATTAATGCTTTGGTTTTTGGTTCAATTTCTTTTGTAGATAGGGGTCTACTCTAGACAATTCATTTTACCAATAGATTTAAATAATAAAATTTTTGTTCCCGAGTTGGGACATAAAATTTCTGTCATCTTTCACAATGGTTTATTTAGACAGATGCTATATTGAGTAACAAAAAACAACAATAGTTTTTCTTTAAAATTTTGTTTCCGAGCGAGAGGAGAGTGTTAAACTCAGGACTTATAGTTAAGACTGCCAAACAGATCATTAGCCCTGCATGGACTCACCCAGTGGTCTGCGTTTTGACTGGGATTTGGGACTCAAGCTTTATTCATGGGTCCAGTTAAATCGCGCCATTTTAGCCCGCTCCGTTTGGACCACGGACCAAGGCCGACCGGACCCGGACCAACCCGCATTTAAATTAATATATATAAAAAAAATAGGCAAATTGGCGTAAATAGTCCCTAAACAATTTTACTCCAGAGGTAGAGTCCCGAAACTTTTTTTTTTTGGTTTTAAAATCCTCAAACAATTTATATTTGGTGTGCAAGGTCTTTCCGTAAAAAATGTTACGGTCAACATGAATTTAAAGGAAAAAAATTAGTCAAATACAAATCTTGAAGGGGTAAATATGGTATTTTGCTCATCACCTTCTTCTTCAACCTCTACCCTAACCCTATGCGATGGTGGTCGGCGGTGGTGGTTGGAGTGAGCTGGTGTTGCAGGTTCTACAGGGACTAACTATGCGATTTCATAAACTTTTTCCTATTGTTCTCATCGCCATCTCTTGGAGAAATCCCCCAAATATATTATGTCGGCTCCCCCCTTTTTCCAGCGATTCTTGCGGCTGTCTCGGCGCTGGCCTGGCGCCGCTCTCAGTTCCTCTGCTTACTGAGGTAATTTCTTCTTCTTTTATTTATTTATTTAAACCATTAATTCCTCCTCCTTATCTTTTTTTTTTTCATTTTCCCTTTTTGATTCGGCTTTGGGGGACGTTGGTCCTCTTCCCCGGCTGTTTACCTTTTCCGACGAAGCAACCGGCTAGACTTTTCGTCTTCCGGCAAGACACGGTAAGTGTCTTTTTAATTTCCTAAATTTTTTTATTGCCTTTTTTTTTAACTGTTTTCTTTTGAACATTTCCTTCTCAGATCTGTCGGCGGTGGTGGTTGGAGTGAGCTGGGGTTGAAGAAGAAAGGAGGGGGAGTGGGGGTGAGTGGTGGGGTGGGAGTGGGCGGGATTGGGTAGGGGTTGGGTATGTTAATTTTAATGTGATGTACCATAAATGCCCTCTTGTAAATTCCATTGACCATTTCAAAATTTTAAAATCACGGTTGACTAACAAAAAAATAGACGGGAGGACCTTACACACCAAATATAAATTGTTTGAGGATTTTAAAACAAAAAAAAAAAGTTTCGGGATTCTACCTCTGGCGTAAAATTGTTTAGGGACTATTTACGCCAATTTTCCAAAAAAAATATTTTTTAACTTCTCATTTTTACAAATTGTTTTACAAATATTTTCAAAAATAAACAACAAAACTCAATTTTTAAGCTTTATATTCTTTTTTTTTCAATTTTTATTTTTAATTTTTAAAAATAAAAACAAAAAAAAGTCATTTTTAAGTTTTATTTTCTTTTTTTAAAATTTATTTTTTAAAATTAATTTGGTCCGCGGACCGGCCCGTTTAACCCACGGATTTCTTATGGACGGGTATGGACTAGGATTTTCTTGGTCCGCAAAAATTGGTCTAAATTCGGTCCGGTCCGTTTTAGGGTAATCCGCGACGGACTGGATCAGACCGGACCGGCCCGTTTGACAGTGCTACTTATGGTCGTGAGTTGGAAGTACTGTGCCACCTACATTAGTCTCCCTCGATATTTTCCCACTTATAAAGGCCAAAATTTTGTAGAGATCGCAAATTTTCGGGGCTGAAATTTGTTTTTTTGTTTCAATCTGTCAACAGAGAGAATGGAATGATCATCACAAAATTCCATTTTTTTTATCAAATGGTAAATGTATATATATGATCACAGGGAAAAACCATTAAAAAAATGATTTACCCATGTGTTACAGTAGTTAGAGAATCAAAAGTCAAATTATTGAAAAGTCAACCTAATCTAACCAATCTGAAGAAAAGCACTCAAAAGAGGATCAAGCAGCTTAAAAATATCCTACGCATGATTTCTGCAACCAGAACGTTCAACCACAACAAATAGCATCCCCTCAATAACTCGTTGATCACCTGTTTCGCGCATAACTGTCTCCCGGACGGTACCTCGCGGTCGACCGTTTGATGGGCAGTAGCAAAGACAAAATTAACCATGATCCGAACTTAATCACCTACTACAATAAAAAAGCTTCTAACAAAAACAAAAACAACACTGAAAAAGTCCCTGCCATGTACAAAAATTCACCACGGTCTCGACAAAATTTCTACTACAATTTACGGAAAAAAGCTATAAGTTCAAATCACGAGCGATACAAAGAGAAGCCCACCTTGTATACTTGTGTTTTGATCTTACAAACTAGTTCTTTCAGTTGTAGAGATTGTTGATCGAAGATCCTTCTATTCCGTTCGCTCCATAAATGGTGAATCATAGAGGTTATCACTACTTTTTCATGTTATTATATCAAGAGGTCCCCCGTGCTTCCTTTTTGAGGTACTTGAAAACACTCTTCAAAGTCGTCATTTCCCTTCTCATCCCAATCCATCCCTTAATATCATTCCAAATCACTTTCGAGAAATTGCAAGCAAAGAAAAGGTGATCGTGACTTTCCTCAAGATTATCATCACAAAGTGCACACAAAGGTTCTACTTCCATGAATTTAATGCGATCTCGGGTGGTTAGTCTCCCCCGCATAGCCAACCAAGAAATAAAAGAGTGTTTCGGTAAATTTGGGTTTTTCCAAATCACTCCCCAACATGGCAATTTCGGTTCCCTATCCCTCAAAAAATCATACGCTATAGAGATCGAAAAAGCATTCCCAACTTTCCATTTTCCATGACCGCCCAATCCAAAAATTCCATTTTAATACCAATTTGATCCCGTGTGAGAAGTCTTTTAAAGAAACTCGAAAAATCTTCTTGAATTGTATCTCCCCGATTGATGCTCCCCGGAGATAATACCCATGCACCCATTTGACCCACAAAAAAATCTTTGGAAGAATGGATATCCCATAATACTTTCGCAATGAGAGCCTTATTCCAAGTAGCAAAATTTTGCACTCCATTTTTTTACAACAAGAAGAAGTTGTGTAGTTACAAAGTGCAACAAGTCTTTGAATCAATAGCAGCCAAACAGATACAGAAGGCTTGAAAACCAGTCATTGGATGTCTGGAGAAAAAAAATGACAAATTTACAAGAAATCAGATGATATGTTTGCTGTAATACATTTTCCTAGGTAACTCCTTTTGCAACTCCAATTAAACTCCTAAACATTTACTTGCTATAAGAAGAGAAGAAACTTGAAGAAAAAAAAGAATATTCAATCCTTTTAAAATTTTATGTAAGTACAAGAAGTAATTATACAGAAACGCATATCTAAGCGACAATTAATTATAAAAAGGAAAGAAAAACATGCACAAGTACCCTAACCGAATCAAATGAAATCAAGCCCAATATACACCTTATTAAGTGATGTTCATCTTAGTAAGAATTTTATCTGGTCCGTCTCGAATAATATTGATGTCATGTACTATTTATCAAAGTTAGGCTCTTAATTTTTTTTAAAAATAATATTAATTATAAAAAATATCAAAACATATTTACAAACTTAAGTTTTAAGAGTGTGAACAATCATAGTATTTGTTTTGGTTGTTGCACCCGTGTTCGAAATGATACAACATGAGTGTGAGTATGAGATCTTCAACGAATGTGGTAAAAAAATATTGGATACTAGATGGATCTACAATGGTGATCTTCTACATCCGGCTCTAGTAAGGAGGATATTAAATGTATATTTCCCTTTATAAAAGGTGATTAATTAATTAATTTTCTTGCATGACCCTAATTATTTATGTATCCACGTACTCGTGTTCGAATTCCAAGAAGTGTCCTCATGTGCTTACCTTTAGAGGTATAAACACATGACACTTAAATATGTATCTGCATTCGAAACTTGTACCTGAATCCATATAATAAAAAATATTAAGTAATTTTAAAAAATTTGGGGCACCTAAAAATGAAAGGCCCGATTTCGTATATCACTTTGGACATGGGATAACCGGACCTGATTTTATCCCATATTAATAATACACACGAAATGAAAGCCAAAAAAGAAGAAAAGAAAAAAAATACACTGAATGACAATTGTCTTTATGTTTACAAGAATTCCTTGACCCACGCGGGCTCACATCTCCCGATCTGACATGAATTGTGAAAATTTTTAAATAAGGTGACCTAGCGATTCGGCTGGTGAAGTTTACACGAATTCCTATCAGGTCATGTCAGGTGGTGGAGTGTTTTTCTAATTCAAATCGGATTTATCAGCCAATAATGTTTAAACAGACGTTAGTATAATAATAATAATAATAAAAAAGAATAAATCCTAATGAACGAAGAAAATCACAACGGTCCGACCCGATCCAAATGGTATCGCACCCTGTTACTGGTCACAAAATGAAATGGCCAACCCGATAGGGCCTTTGGAGAACGAGTGGCTATCTTTCCGACCCAAATCATCTGAAAAACCGAAGTAGAACTCTGCAACCATGGGAAGCTCCTTCAATGGCCACCACCACACTTTCTCTCTCTAGCTCCACTCTTTGGCAACATTGTACCAAACCCACTTCAGTAAACAAGCTAAGAACCTTCCAGATATCAGCCATGGCTTCTGCTGCTGCTACTACTACTGCAACAAAAGTCATTCCCGCCATTATAGTTGGAGGTGGACGTGTTGGAAGAGCTTTACAAGACATGGGAAATGGTAATGATGTATTGATTAAGAGAGGTGAATCTGTCCCGCTTGATTTTGCTGGGCCTATTTTGGTTTGTACTAGAAATGATGATCTTGATGCTGTTCTTGATTCCACCCCTAAATCTCGCTGGACCGGTAGGATTTCGAACTATGATCCTTCTTCCTGTTCTTTATTGATTTGCTCTTGTGAATTAGAAATCTAATTGGGTTTTATATACAGTAAAAAGGAAAAAAAATGCTATATATACCTAAACTACTTGGGGTTGGTTTGGTTGTGAAATTTGTGGAGTTAATATATTGATTAGATGTTATAAATTGTTGTTTGACAATCTAGCAGATTTGGTTTTTTTCCAGAATGGGATGCTGGAGCCATGGTTCCAGAGTAAAGGATTGGGTGATGCTGACCAAGTTTTAGCTTATTTTGCTGTTTCAAAGCTTGGAGAACCTCCTATTGATGGGATTACAGATACAAATCCTGAAGGGCTTACAGCAGCCTATGGAAAATGGGCATCTGCAGTTGCCACCAGATTACAAGCTGGTGGACTTTCTTGCAAGGTAAAGGCACGAGCTTTCCATCATTGTTTAAATCATTTGTCCATTGCTATCTGATGTGAAAGTTAAAAGCTTTTTCCTATGAAGAAATAGTTCCAGGACAATGATTGTGAAGTAGGAGTATTCTTTTTTTTTTGGGGGGAGATATCAGCAAATTGATCAATCCCTGAACTTTCATCAATCCCTCTCAATTCTATTTTCTGTTTTACTGATGTATGTTGATGACTTCTCCTCTTGATTCTACTATTCGTTTTGCTTATGTGTCCATGGAATTAAACAAGAAGGTTTTATCTTTTGGTATTTGGTTGTCTCTATGCATTGTTACTCTGCTTTTAGTATCAATTAATTGAACTTGGGATGCTTTGGATATTGCTGCCACAAATCAGGTTCTTGAAAATGAAGCATTTAAGAAGCAAATGTTGGAGAAGCTTATATGGATATGTGCATTCATGCTCGTCGGAGCACGCCATCCGGGAACTACTGTTGGTGGTGTTGAGAAAGAATATCGCTCAGAGGTAAATTCTTCTTTACTGCTAAAAGTAGAACCTTGTTTCATTAGCTGGATACTAATATTGCAAATACTAGTTCATCTCTTTGAAGATGTTGATACTAGTTAGAACCAATAAACGCCACCTGGCCCGAGGTCCAGATTAAGCAGATCAAGTGGAGTAACGCTCCACGACTATGTTTGCAACCTAGAAGACTGTTCTGAACTTTTGTATGAAATTGATTCTTAGGAGTTAGGTTGGAAAATGAGTACTTTCTTCCGTGCTTTCTTACTGTGTGTTACCACTGTTGCCTTGATTCATCGATATAATGTGACCAATCTGATGCATTATCCTTTCAGGTATCGAGCCTCATTTCTGAACTGGCAGCAGCAGCAGCTGCAGAGAAGGGTCTTGTTTTTGAAGACGCAATGGAAGATAGACTATGTGCCTACTCTCGAGCGGTTGCTCACTTCCCAACAGCTGTTAAAGAGGTAGGAATACAAACTTCTCGGATCGACACTTGCTCAACTTAACCAATTGTTGGATTATAAAATATTCTACTTGGCAGTAGATATATTCATTTCTAATAATGAACCTCATTTGATGCTTGTTGCAGTTCAAATGGAGGAATGGTTGGTTCTATTCACTTTCAGAAAAGGCCAATGCAGAAGGGAAACCTGATCCTTGCCCACTACACACTGCTTGGCTCAAAGAATTGAAGATAGTTTAGATGTAATCAATGAATTTCATAGATCAGTCCACCTGTTAAATAAAATCCTAGTATTATATTTATTTGATTTTTAACTACAAAACTCAACGTATCATTATCAAGCACGGATAAGGCAATTGGTGCATCGCTTCTAATCATGGATTATAAGTCTCAGATTACCCCTCCGCTATAATAAATTTTTTTTATTAAAAAAAATGTAGACTCCAGCAATCCACAGCACATACAATATTTCCAAACAAACGAGCAAGTCTTAATTCCTTCCTACAAGGTAGTTTGTACAGAACAAAGTTACAGATTAGGTTCAGAATCTATGATATGCATCATGCCAAGCAGATGGGATATACTGGTATAAAAAAATTCAAATATATCCCTGAATTTCTGCTTTTCAACCATTTCTTTGTTTTGTTTTTCTTCTTATATACAAGCAGAAAATGCCGCTGCATCCTTAACTTTATTATCCACAACTAAGATGAGTCGATATCCAACTTATTTCCCAATTGTAATTCTGCATAACCCAACACCATTTTGACAAACAGCAACGGGTCTTGAGAATGGCTTATGAATAAGAACGACAGTTCTCCCCAATAAATACAGGCTCCGCACTTCCTGAAAAACTAGATTGCTATGCCTCTTCTAGCAGCAAATGTGGTGACCAGTTCATTTCACCTTGGAAATATATTAGGTGAAAAGATCCGCTTTTGAAATCCACCTAACTTTCTGAGTCATTGCAAAGCTCACAAATTTCGACCCAATTCTATCAATGTCGGACCTGTCAAAGTTGTAGATGGAAAAGAACGTTTAACCGCTCCCTCAATGCCAGCAATGATTGGCAAAACTTCCATCCCAAGACTCCGTCTTCTCAAGAATCATAATCTGCAGCATCCTTACTATTTTGCATCGTTGATTTCCTAATTAGATTCCCCTGTTCATCATACACATCAAGGTTCTCACATGGGGAAGGGAATATCTTTCCAATCACACGGCCTTGGACAAATGAACACTGAAAAATACGCTTCTTCTTGTATGTTATGCCAACCAACATATCCCTGAAAGTGACATTTCGTACAGGGATCTCCTGGCTACCATATATGCGGGCAGGAATGCGCACTCCATGTCCTCGTACACCAATGAAGCTTATCCCCTCAATAACTGGAAGAGCTTTTAGATCATAGCCTCCATCTGCATGCTCATTGTAATCAGTTTTTATTACTATACCTACTCGGACATTCTGTAATGTTAGGTTCTGGTAGGTTATATGCTGAACATATCCTCCCCTGCCGGCAGCAGTCTTGATTCTAATACCCCTTTTTGAGTTCCAAACTATGAGATTCTCCACAGTTACATTTGAGACTCCACCAGACATTTCGCTGCCAATTGATACACCAGCACTGCAACGATTGAGCAGAGTTCAGTAGAGAAAGCATTTCCTAAATATTTGTAGAAAATCTGCAAATGACTGCATTTATGAAATACTAGACTGTTCTATAAGTGGTCACAAACGCCCTTATACAGTCTGAAATGGAAACTTATGTGTGTTGCATATCTTGGCTTAGTATGAATTCACTACCAGATAAAGATAATTTCTTCTTCACTTAACCAAGGTTGTCAGACCAGAGGATAGAGGAGCAAGCTACTGAGTCAGAACTAGACTATAGAAATAAAACACAAGATGATAAGCCATCTATAACTTTGGATAACTGGTCCGGGGTTCAAGAATAAGAGCAAATGAACATGCATCAAGGCAAAGAGACAGAGATATCCAACAAATGTGTCAATGAAAAATGGTATGAAGGACAAAATCACTCACTGGGAGGTCCAAAACAAAAAAAAAAAACATTTCAAACGAGATGTCTGAATATGATGCATTAACATAAAATAATACTTTACAATTATAATTGAGCAAGATGTATGATGTACTATGGGTAAACCAATGAAAGATAACTTAGCAAAAAAAAAACCAATGAAAGATAGTTTGAGGTAGTTTTGTGTGACATCATACAGAAGATCGGTGCATCTGTAAATTATTTTAGAATACGAAACAGAAAAATGATCACCTTATCATGGAACGCACAATGAGATTACGAATGACAATGTTGCTAGAAGGCCGACCATAAGCAATTCCATACTGATCCCAGCCACTTTTGATTGCAATTCCATCATCTCCAACACTTATATAACTGTCCTCAATCACAACATTCTGACATGAGTCTGCATAAACAGCAATAGGAATATAACCATAATGAATCCGGATTCTTTCATTTCAAATAATAATATCATCACACATATCTTCACTTGGAGCAGGACAACTTATTTACTCAATCAATGCTTAGCCTAGAAGTTCGAGTCCAAAAGAAAGGGAATGAAACAAACATTTCGAACATGTCATTGAAAATCCACTAGAGCCAAAATTTCCACAGAATACTTAGTTTACCAGCAAGCCAGTATGCAAAACACTTTATTAAGATTCCTGCAGCAACATATAATATTATGTCTTGATTGTTGAAGTAGGAAACATAATAAACCACATGAATGCACTGAAGCTACAAACTCACCAGGATCTATTCCATCTGTATTTGGGGCTCCAAATGATGGAGCCAAAATGGTTACATTTCTGATGGTTACATTTTGACAGTCATAGGGATGGAGTGTCCAGAATGGGGAATCTCGCAATGTAATGTCAGAAATCTGAATATCTCGTGACCACATAATTTGCACAAGGGGCCCCCTAGTGTGGTTTAGTTGTTTCTTACGATACTTCTGCCACCATGTTTGACCTTGTCCATTGATGGTACCATTATGTCCTGATTGTCATCATTCGAAATATGAGAAACATTTATTTAAGCTAAATATTGAATCTAAGGTTAGGCCTAAATGCATTTTTTTTCCAACATATGCAGGTATGAAAATATTCACCCAAAGACAACTGAACTGGAAAATTTATATATTCTTTTCTTCTTTTCCTTGGTTTGGGTATTAAATAATTAATCGATGACTATAATTTACCAGGGAAAAGAAATAGATCAAGTTACTTTTAAAACTTGGATATGCTCTATCCAAATTCTATTTACAGAAATAATTCAAATTCAATCTCAAGTAGAAATAGAAGCCAGGTGAACCAATTCAAAGAGTGCATCCAGGACCAACACAAGTTGGCTAAGTTGGTAAGGATTTGACACGTCCTTACAAAGGTCAAGTGTTCAATTCCCGCTGCCGACGTGAGGGCTGTGTTGGTGGGTAATCTGTAAATACCCTTGTAAGCGACCTATGGTCTCTAGGGCCTGCCCTGACCTGTGGTGATGACCGGAGCCGAACTCACCCAAACTTTTTATTACAAAAAAAAAAAAAAGAAAAAAAAAAGAGTGCATCCAGGGGGAAACAAGCATACATATCTGAATCAAAAGCTTAGTTAAATGGATCAATAACATGTATTTGAAATATGATTTTAAAGTGCTTTAAATGAATCAAACTCAGTTTGGCACCGCATTGGAGATTGCACTATTTACCTGTTATGACAACATCCTTCAAATTTTGACCATGGATTAAACTTCCATAACGCGGTCCAGGACATTCTCTTCCATATCCATACGACGGCAAAGGAGGCATCAATGGCCAGTATTTCTCGTCCTGTTTCACATACTAATTATCAGTAGAAGCTTAAAAATCAATTAACTAACACAACTATCAACAATCTCCATTTTAACATTCAATATATAAATTCTACATTCTACAGCATTGTTCCACATCTAGACTATGAAAATCAAGCTGGCCCTAACAATAATTATATTACTGATCCAAAAAGTACTACTTCCAATATATGCAACATTTGCAACTTTCCAATATTTCAAAATATTTGCAGCATTTCGAAAACCAATACATATTTATTAAAAATCTTCTAGTCTTACCTCTAATTAATTACTCAACTAAGCACTAATAATAACTCTATAGTCACTAGTTAAGGATATTTTAGATTTTTTTTTCTTCATAATAATTGTATTTCAATCATTTTATGCCTAAAAAGGGCAAATATTGCATATATTGTGAAACGGAGCTAGTAATATATAAATACAATAAAATATTCGATTTTCTTACATCGATTCCGAGAATAACGGCATTTTCAGCAAGGAATAGCGTCATATGGCTAGTGAGATTGAAAGGCGCTGTAAGCCAAACACCAGGTCCAACATTAAGCTGACCGCCACCACCTCTTTTACGAATTTCCGAAATCGCTTGTTCAAAAGCCTTAGTATTCACTGTAACGCCATCGCCGACAGCTCCGAAATCGGTAATATTGAATATCAATAACCTAAGCTTCGGAATAGGCCGTGGAGGTGGCGCCCAAGGACTATAGCTTAAAAGCTGATCGACGGCGGTCCTTTGCCAAGCGACGATTAGAATGAATCCGAGTGTCCAGATTATAGTGAGAAGCGTTTGGTGTAATGAAAGGATCGATGGAATTAGATGCTTGAATTCCAATCTCCGGTGAGGGAATCGTGAAGAATCCGTCATTGATTTTATGTCAAAAAAATGCCGAAAACAGATTAAAGGTAACAATATGAATCGGAATCTGATGGGAGTTAGGGAGGAAGAGAGGGATTATGAAGAGGTAATGATAATTTTGGTTGAAATTGAAATGGAATGAATGAAGGGAGAGATCAGTGGAAGAAGCAAAAGTATAACTGCTCTTTGTACACAAAAAAAGACGATACCATAGGGTCCTACCACCTGATTCGATAGGCATTATAGAGACTTGTCTTAGCCCACCATAAAAAGTCACCCCCAAGTTGGAGGGTCGAAACTTCTACACTGCGGCTGTCAAGATTCAAACCTCCGTCGTTGCACACAATTTACCACTCTCGAACCAACTGAGCTACACTTACGGATAAAGTATAACTGCTCTTGCTCTTTAGGGAGGATGTGCAGAATTTATTTATTTTTTATTAATTTTTTTAACGGGTTTAGTGAGCTTTACTTGGGTCTGTTCAAAAAAAAAAAGTGAGCTTTACTTGGGCTGATCAATGGGTTAGAAGTGAATGTTGGATAGTGAAAATCATTGGGCCTTAGATAACTCGGTTCCGTATCCTAGAGTTCTTTTTTTTTTTTTTTTTTTAAAGAAATATATATTTGACCAACTTAATTAGCTAAAAGTTCTTTAATTTCCAAAATAATGAAGATTTACAGCTTCTTTAGACTGTTTCTAAGGTTTTAATGGGACCTGAAACTGAATTTTATGATTTTTTTTTTAATCAGACAATTTTGATTAGGCCTTTAAAAAAAGACATTTTTTTTATTAATAAGGCCTCATTCAAGTAACAAGAGGTCCGAATTCCATTCCTATTTAATATATGAACTTTTTCATACTCCATTCTAATACAGCTAATCCTCTTTTCTATGTATTTTCACCAATAATGCAACAACTTTTCATATTTTAAGAAAAAATTTATTTTATTCAAAAATTTATTTTTATTTTTATATTTATTCATCTATTGGAAGTAGACATCAAATTCTAGACAAAATATTGGTCAAACTAGCTACGAGGAATCAATCCTCATCTCAATGGAGATCCTTCGAATTTTCTCCTACCACATGTAATCTCTGATATCAATATATAATTATTTGTTTTCTTCAAAAAAAAAATTCTAGACAAAATAGTAAATACAAATTTGATTTTCATTGGCCCAATAGCGTTTATGCCATATAGGAGTTGCGATTCAAGAAGGAAGACTATGCCACCTTCAGAAACGAAAAAGGAGAGAGAGGGAAATCAAAAGGAGAAGAACAGCAAACCAAGAAGTTGTAAAGAGCATCTCGTTACCAATTGGCTAAAGCAAAATAATAATAATAATAATAATAATAATAATAATAATAATAATAATAATAATAATAATAAATGTTATTTCTACATCAAAATAAGAATTGGTATCACACAAAAATATCTTCCCACAACTGATTCATCATTGTCATTTTCTCCATTATCCTAACAAAAAATCAAGTTTTCACTATTCAACAATTGATTTAACTGCTTTCATTTACCACAATGTATTTCCCAACACAATTTCTTTACTGGCTATCAATATATATATGCATAAAAAACCAGTGACCAAAAAGTTCCCTACTTGACTTGATACCACCTCATAGTTAACCACTATTAACTGGATCACCAAGCACATACTAGAACACTTTCAATTTCCCCTTGGCCATGGCTGCCTTTGCAAGTTTCATATGACACGAGGCTTTCTGGGTACCCGTCAATCCAGAACATGCATCACTTCCCAAGGTGACTGCAAAGTACAGATAGATAGTGCAAAGAACAGTCAGCAGCGCAAGAGCGGTAAGGAGGAAACGGTGTCTCTGAAGCACAGTTGACCAGCTGCCCAGCTCATCCCCACGCGACGGCTTTTTGTTAAAGGATGGTGGAGAAAATCCATTTTGGGGTTGCGACCTCCTGTGAGGTGAAGTAATATTGCTCTCAATAGCCGCCATGTTCTAGCCACCAAATTTCTGCCCTGACTTGATAATTTCAGCACCTAACAAAGAGAACATGAAGAAACACTTCATTCACCCACAGGTAAGAAACAATACCAGGAAACATCTATGATAATTGTAAGCTGGTTGACTCATAAGTTGCACATCACAGAAACAATTTGGCAATTGACATTATCATAAACGATGTATCAAAACCAGTATCCTGAAAATACCAAATAGGAGTAAATAGTAAAAAGATTTGGAAACATTGTTTATCTTTAGTATCTTATACCAAAATCTCTGTTTACTTATTACATCTCATGAAATATTAATGAAAAAAAAACAAAAACAAAAGGCCATGGGCTTTTAAAAAATATATTACATATAAAGGTAGCTTATCTGAACATCTTGTCTGCACATCAATCTGAAAATTTTAACTGAGGAACAATGTTTGGCAGTAGGTAGAGTGAAAAGGACCGAGCTAAGTTATATTATTAAAAATCAGATTAATCTTTAGACTCTAAGCCACACTTGCTAGCTCTGTATTCTAATGAAGCCTTCAATACTAAGACCAGTAGCATATAAAATCACTGACACACTAATCAAAATGGAAGTAAGATTTCCAATTCCAAAATCATGATTCTAAGAAATAGGAATACATCTCTTCTCCTTCATCCATACTTGAAGAAAATAGTGATGCTCCAAGACTCCTAAACAAATTGAAAAAGTAGCCTTCCTCATTGCTGCCAAATTGATAACCAAACTCAAACCTAGCCAACTTTAGATCACAAACAAAGCACACCATGAAAGACACTGTTCATACTCCATGAAGGAGA
This sequence comes from Vinca minor, assembly GCA_026122235.1. Taxonomy (NCBI): domain Eukaryota; kingdom Viridiplantae; phylum Streptophyta; class Magnoliopsida; order Gentianales; family Apocynaceae; genus Vinca; species Vinca minor. Next base: position 6,068,431 of record JAOCZM010000246.1, on the reverse strand, counting down.
TCCAAGTCATGGAGAATAGAGACATCCTCTCCAATAGTTATTGATATTTCATCTATTTCTACAACAGAAAAGCTTTTCAGGACATGAGCTACAATAATTTACACTAGTTACTCTTTATCTTATTCTTAACAAATTAATTTTGTCAGCAGAGGCATAAACTACGTAGATCTCAACTTTCTGACTCCAACAGAAAATATAATCCAATACTGATACAGAACCTAGTTCCGCAAGTGCATATGTATTATTCTAGTCTATATGCAAGAAATTCCTAAAAATAAATTTCATAGCAACGTATTATTCTAGTCTATATGCAATAAATTCCTAATATAAATTTCATAGCAACATCTCCAACTTGCTACATAAATCAATTCAAACAGCGAATAATTCATATTTGGAAAAATTGATCCAGCATTCATATTCCACATAAAAAAAATCAAGCAGATCTGCAGAAATGCATACCATATCACATGATACAAATCTGAAACAAAAATTAACAGAACTGAAGTTCATTAACATATCACGAAAGCAAAAATAAGATAAGAAAATAGACTCACGATCGAAGGAAACGAAGCGCGAAGAATCGTCGACGCCGATCAGAGCAAATTACACCACCTCTGAAGCAATCTAAATATATTCCTTCGCAGAAAATTCACATGAAAGCGATCTGAATTATCTGTTTTTCTTCTAAGTTCCTTGCAATTTTTGCAAAACGAAGAGTGTGAAACGCGTTTTCTTCCTTGTGTCTCGGCTGGATTCGAGAAGATGCCGGCAAGGTACGTCCACGCTGACACCACGCACTTTCCACTTCGAAATTTATAGAGAGAGAGGAAAGGTTTATGGACAGTTGAAGATATTCTTTTGTGTGGGGCTCAGAGCTAAATAATATAGGTGTAGTCCATTTGGGGTGGTGGGATCATGTGATTAGGTTTTTATCCATGGATGGATCTGCTGGGAACACGTAACAAAATTTTATTTATTTATTAAATGTTTTGATTTGACAGTTAAATTTTGTTTAAAAATGATAATTATTTTTAAATAAATTTATCTGTCAAATCAACGCATTTATTAATCGATAAGTGTTTCGTACTTATTAAGTACCTCTTTCGCACATCAATGTGTAATTGGGTATGCGCACTTTAAAAACAATTAAGAATAAAAGATATTTTTATCTAGTCATTATTGACTAGATGAATTCAATCAGGATTAAAATAGTGGGTAATGTTAGATGAATAAAATTTATATAATTAATTAGATAAATTGATGACAAAATTATAAATAACTGATTAAATCCATTATGCCAACAGCAGGTGAATAGTATTTAATTTGAGATTTTAGCCAATTTTATCCAATATTGCTTAGCCATTAATCATTTTCCTAAAAGAATAACTCCGACTATAACGTTAAGAAGCTAAGCTAAGATTCTTTTATATTTGGAGGATTATATAGGCAATATCAAGGAAAAACGACCTCCAGTAGCAAATTCTTCACCTTAAATGGATCAAAATAAAATAAAATAAAAAAGGTCTTCCAATTCTTCAAAATCCTTTCCATTCTTCCCTTTCCCTTTCAGCTAACTCTTTTGATCATCTTTTTCATCTCCTTCCGATCAATTATAAGGTAATTTTTTCACAATTCTATCTTTATAATCTGTAATACGTATGTTTCTTCTTTAATCTTGATTAATTTCAGTTTTTTCCGTATAAAAAATCATGAACCTTTTTGTTAATTGTGAATAATTAGGGTTCATTTTTCTCCTTTAATTTGTCGTTGATGCAATATAATTTATCAATTAATAGCTGCAATATTATATATTTAATTGTCTGGTGGGGTATTATTTTGCTGTCCATTATAGGTTTGATTGTCTGGTGGTGGATTATACTGAATAAATTTTGGTAAGGAGTAGAGAGGGAAAACATGTGGGCAGCTTCATGCCTTGCATCATGCTGTGCAGCTTGCGCCTGCAACGCCTGCCAGACGGTAGTTTCTGGGATCAGCCGGCGATCAGCACGAATCGCGTACTGCGGTCTTTTTGCGCTTTCACTGATCGTCTCATGGATTCTTAGAGAAGTAGCTGCACCTCTCATGGAAAAAATTCCCTGTAAGTAGCAGCTGGAATTTTTCGCTTATCATTAATGTTGATTTTTTTTTTCCGACATTGTGTGAATGTCGAGTATAATTCATTGTTATTGATTTCTATCTTGCATCTTAAATGAATAGATGCTACCACTGCTTAAAAAAATGTTGGAGTCGATTTGAAGTATAGTTTTAGCCGAGGCATCAGGCATGCAGTTTGATGCCCTCTTCTATTGTTACTTACTTAGGCTTGGCACTGAGTGGTGCTGCTGGTTTTGTTATTTGGGTTCCTAATAAATTATTTGGAGAAGAGGGAAAGAGAAGGATTGATGCATCATAATTCTTAGTTAGTTAATAGAGTGGTTCAGATGAAGCTGAGCCCTGTTTGATTTGTTTGCAGGGATCAATCATTTCCATCAAACTCCTGATAGGGAGTGGTTTGAAACAGATGCTGTGCTGCGAGTTAGCTTGGGAAACTTCTTATTTTTCACCATTCTAGCTATCATGATGATTGGTATTAAAAGCCAGAAGGATCCTCGCGATAATTTGCATCATGGTGGGTGGATGATGAAAATAATTAGCTGGTGCCTCATTGTAATCTTAATGTTTTTCCTTCCCAATGGACTCATCAGCTTCTATGGTAAGTCTTTGTTTCAAGCTTTCTGGTTTGCTTCTGGGATTTTACTTTTTCTTTCTTCTCGTTTTTAAGTTGTGACTGAAAAGTATGCTTGGTGCATAGCTTCATGAAAGGGAATTTCTATTTAGTGGTTTTTGCAAATATTATGTAGTTATTTAGAAATGTCCATTTTTCCTGATATAAGGACTCTACATTCTTATAATTCTCCATTTCCTTTGAAAATGACCCTATATGCAGCTTTCCGTTTGCAATAACCTTAAAATTTTATGTGGTTTGCAGAGTCAGTATCAAAGTTTGGTTCAGGATTATTCCTTCTTGTACAAGTTGTACTTCTGTTGGACTTTGTTCATGGATGGAACGACAAATGGGTGGGGTATGACGAGCAGTTCTGGTTAGTTTTTTCTCTGTATCAGCACAGTTTTACCTTGTATCCAGTCTTCCAATTTACTGCTTTTAATATTCTTTTAATAAAGGTTGCTAATTCTTATACTCTTGGTCTCTCTTTCTCTCTCCCCCATATGCACTGCAGGTATATGGCTTTGCTCGTTGTTTCACTTGTGTGTTATGTTGGAACACTTGCCTTTTCTGGGCTTCTTTTCTACTTTTTTACTGCTTCTGGGGATGATTGTGGGCTGAACACTTTCTTCATAGTGATGACCTTGATCTTTGTCTTCGTATTTGCTATAGTCACGTTGCACCCATCAGTAAGTTTCTTATCTTTCATTCTGGTAATCCAAGTTTATTTTTCTGTTTTTGTTAATTCTGTCCGAGTCTAGCTGCTCAATTTATTTGTCTGAAATGATATGATTATTTGATTCTTAGCTTTCAGTTTCCATCATCACCATGTTATTTCTGTTGTAATTAGTCATCTACATGTAATTTGTTAAAATCTAGTGACTTTAAGTATATTCTCTGAGACATTGCAATTTTCCTTTTATTCTTTTACGTGAATATTTGTGCATGCCTGCATGGGGGAAAAAAGAAACATAATCATGTAATGCATAAAATCTTAGATCAAAATTTGTTAAGCACCTCATATTTCTGACACAAAAACTAGGTACATGGGAGCATCCTGCCAGCTTCAGTTCTATCATTCTATTGTATGTACCTCTGCTACAGTGGGCTTGCTAGTGAACCTAGGGATTATGAATGCAATGGCCTTCACAAGCACTCAAGTGCTGTTTCCACTGGTTCACTAACCATTGGGCTGTTTACAACGGTACTTTCTGTTGTCTATTCTGCGGTTCGAGCTGGATCATCTACAACCTTGCTCTCCCCTCCAAGCTCTCCACGTGCAGGTTAGTATTTGGGTTTGCATGTCAAAGAAAGGTGTTCCATTTTGTGCCGTCTTTCAAATATGTTCGACATAAATGAATAAGAAACTTGTGATATCTTGGATGTTTATTTTAGAGGATCCCACAGTGCTATTATAATTATAAATTGTCAATTCTTTCAGCATCAATGTTTCGTTTCTAAGATAAAGATGTTGAATTGTTGTTTGGAAACACTATATTCATGGCCTCATGTCGCATGTTGCTTTATGCTGCTCTGAGAACAAGAATCTAGTTCTTGGATGTTGTTTCTGAAAATCATTGCTTGGTTTTTTATTAGAAGATGGTATTGCGTTTCATGTGGTGTTTGGACGTTAGTAACAATGAAGTTAGTTAATAAGTCTTAAGTTTTTTGTCCTGTTGTATTTGTCTTAATTTTATCTTTTGATGGGTGAACAAAAACTGATTATTGCGACTAATCCATTGACTTATGTAGTTGAATATATATATATATATATATTCAACTACAGTTCTTGTCACAATTGGTCTTCCTTCAACTGCATATTCTTAGAAGTTGGTATTTTTCATGCATGATGAATGACTTGATGTTCTCTGGTGAAGGTTCTGGGAAGCCACTGTTACCCTTTGACAAGAAAGATGAACATGAGGAGATAGAGAAGGCTAAGGCAGTGACATACTCGTATTCGTTCTTCCATCTAATATTTTCACTTGCTAGCATGTATTCTGCAATGCTTCTTACAGGATGGTCAACCTCAGTTGGAGAGAGTGGGAAGTTGGTTGACGTGGGGTGGCCATCTGTTTGGGTCAGAATTGTAACCTGCTGGGCAACCGCTGGTTTGTTCATATGGTCCATGATTGCACCCGTCATGTTCCCAGATCGAGAGTTCTAAGCATCAAAAGTGATCCACGTAATAGGCAATTGATGTCTTTATGTATATAGATGTTTGCTATGACCATTGTATTGGGCAAAGATTATCTTTTATCACCTGTCTGTGGGACATTTACTTATTGATACTGTCAATGTAACCAGAGTTTCCTGATGGCTTTGGTAGTCCTTTTATATCTTTACTTGTAATCTCTAGGGGAAATATTTACCAGAATGCCTTGCTTCTGTGTTGTGATCATGTAATGGTCAATTTTCTAGTACTATTGTTATAAAACCTGTATTGAGCAAGTCCTGCAATATCAATTGTAAGTTCCTGCAAGCAGAAGTAACTTGATTATGGAAAACTATCAGCCCAAACTCGAACAATGAGGCACTTCATAACTCCAAGGTCTTTTTCCACAATACTATCGGCAATCCACTTGGTTAATAGTATGTCGGAGTTGAGAGGTTAGAGGACGATAAAAGACATTTAACAGGAGATGCAATATTTTTGGGAGATTCACTGTAGTTTTTGGCATCAGGATGGCGTTGCAGCCTACTTTAATGAGTAGGCAATTTCGAAAACAATAAAAATCTTCAACGTGAAGAAATGCATGTCCTCAACCACAATCAACCAATACTCCCCAATTCCAAATAAACCAACACAAATGAAGGAAAGAGCAGAAAAGGGATTCAGACTTAACATGGAAGGTTTACCAAAAACCATAACCTTCTCTCAATAAATGGAAGGGCAGTGATAATGCCAGAGCAAATATCCTCCTGCAAGAGCAATTTATTTGCATGTGACAAAATTGCCCCTCTAACATATTAATTAGTAAATCTTTTAATTATATTTACTATTTTTTCTCACCCCTGATTTCTTTCCCCCATCTGATTCCTATTTTATTTTTTCTTCTCTCTCCTCCTTCCATTATTCTCTCTATTCTTGACTGGTTTTGTTTTATCTTCTCTCTCCTTCTTTCCTTATTATTCTCTCAACCTTCTACCAAAGGAATATCAATATCAATAATAATAATAATAATAATAATAATAACAATAATAATAATAATAACTATAAAGTGGGTAGTTAATTCAACTCCATTAAAGAAACTTCAAATCCTTCATCAAATTACTAACAAACAAGCAAGAAGATAGTTGTATCTGATCTGATAAAAAAAACATGTATATTACGTATTTAATCTTATTTTATAAGAAAATATTTGCACCATTTATGATCATCTTAGAAGGATGATTACCAACAGAAAAAATTAGATATGTTACAAATTCATAAAAGAATCAGACAAACTGTATTATTTTATTACTGATTTTTTCATTATTACCATACACAAAAGACAGAGAATAATAGGGAAGGAAACAAGGAGAGAGAAGATAAAAAAATCCGTCAAGATTAGAGAGAATAATGGAAGGAGAGAGAAAAATAAAATAAAATAAGAATCAGATTGGGGAAAAAAATCAGGGTGAAAAAAATAGTAAAGATAATTAAAAGAATTACTAATTTGATATGTTAGAGGGGCAATTTTATCACATACAAATAAATTGCTCTTGCAGAAGGATATTTGCTCTGGCATTATCACTCCCCATAAATGGAATCATCAAATCTTCAACATAAAAGCTTTTACAAATCCACGGAGTAGAAAACATGAATGTAAATGTCTTGGCACTAATGGATCAACAATTATAACTTCCATATATTTAATCTTCCAAATCTCCTGCATTCTCCAACAAGTAGTTGATTGCCAATTCCTCATTCCGATCACATGCTAGGAAGGCCTCAATTACAAGAGCTCTGTCAAAGCCCATTGCCTCGAGCTAAATTCAAACATTTAAGAAGAGTTAGTATAGTTGTCCCAAAGGACTCTGTATTGTATTATGTCATCGCAGAGAGACCAAAATCAAATTCAGGATAAGCCAATAAGGCAAAGCAAAAAAAAATTACGTTTCTTTCTGCGTGCTAGAGATGGAGTGATTTGGGGAGAAAGGAGAAGGGGAGACGGAGAAGAAAAAGTATTTCATACCCGCTCTATTATCTCCTGCTCTGCTGGTGTAACACTAACAGCATGGGGCATGTCCTGCTCAGGCTGATTAAATATATCCCTGATAAAGGAGATAATTTTTTTTTAAAAAAAAGAGGCACATAAGCAATGTTATGAATATTGAAATCACTGGATGAAATTAATTCCTTCAGAACAGCAGCACGTTCTAAGACTAGAAATAATACCAATGAATTGATAAGTGACTAAACAAACCACATGTAAAAATATCTGAATATTGCATGTCGTCTGAAGTTCAGATGAGGGTGTCCACAAGAAGAGGGATGACTCATGTGAAAATTAAGGAAGAAAAAAAAAACAGCAGAACAAGTTTATATTCGATATCTGAGTTTACCATTATAAAATCTGAGCACGAGACATGAAATTAACAACTTTCCAAAGAGATTATCTGTCATGACCCATAAGTAGAAAGCCTAAGAGCACATACAGTAACGTGTTTCACACACTAATTAATTAATATAGATAAAAGTCTCTACCGAATTCGTTAGAGTTAGCGAACTGGACACTCACCCTTCAGAAGCCTCTACAGGCTCACTAATTAATTGAAGAAATTCTTGATGGTGTTCTTGTATCTGTCTTAGCAGATGAGGGTTTTGTTTCCCTAGCTCCTGAAGCATGGGCTGAAGTGGGCAAATCGGATGAGAGCATGCAACCAAACACAAGTACTAGAGTGATCAAGTAAAATTATTAACAAACATATACCTGCAAAATTTGTGGATTGGAGTGGACCATTGAACGCAAAGCTTGGAACTGCAGTCGAATAAAAGCCTTCCATTATTCATAAACTTCATATCCAACACAACAATTCTGAGCTATGCTAAAGAAAGATACAGAAACAATGGTATAGATGCTAAAGAAAGATACAGAAACGAAATCTAGTCTGTTATAAATCATTGCTCAAACTTGTTTGACCTTTCTCATTCAAAAGAATACATATGTACCGTAAATTGTACAGAAATATAGTAGGATTACCTGTGGGTTATTCCTGAGAAAATCAAGGGATCCAAGATTACCACTAGCATCACCTGCTCCACCAGAAAGATTCTCCTAGAAAATTTACAGCCCGGTTGGCATCAGATACAGGAGAACCAAAATAAAAATTAAAAACACCCATATGTAAACCATTCAAACACCTGAGGAAACAAATTCAGTGGAGATGAATTTGGCACCCCAAAAAGACCCGCAGGGACTGAACCAGTATCCCCGATTGAATTGATCCCACTTGGAGCCACTGGCACTGCAACTTCTGCCGTTTCTGGTATGCCCTGATATACAGAACATGGTCAGCCCCTGAACTCAACCTAAAGACACTAGAAAAGTATGCAATGAAACATACAGAATATAAGTAATCCACTGCTCTTTCTGGATTGTTATAAGCAGCCCGAAGGGCACGTGCAACTGTTTCTTTATCCCAAGAGCCACCTCCCATGTCCACCAATTGTTGAATAGTCTGTTCAAGATTAACTCCAGCAACCAAATTTGAAGCAGCGTCGCCATATGCAGCAGGAGTAGCACTATGATCAGGTAAATAAGTTAGCATCACCTTCTCAAAAAAAAAAAAAAAGAGTCATGCCATATTTCTTCTACAAATTTAGTAACTACTTGGAAATACCATACCTAACTGCCATGGGATCAGAAGTAGATGACGTTTTATTAGAAGCCCTACAACAAAAATATTGGTGTTAGCCCTTTTTTTTTTAGCCTCATAGGAGGAGGAGGTGGACGCCCTAGGAAGGGAGAATTATTTGGCCCATGTAGAGGGAGGGTATCGAACCCACGACCTCACGGTCGTGGGCAGAGGCCAGCCCCACTGGGCTGTGGCACTCTTGACAATTGGTGTTAGCCCTTAGCTATGAGAAAAACATTAAAAAGATCCTAAACTAAAAAGATCCTAAACTAAAAAAATAAAGACCATACTTAGCTATGAGAAAAACATTAAAAATATCCTAAACTAAAAAAATAAAGACCATACTTTTATAAATATTTAATAACTTACGGCACTGAAGGAGCTTCAGGTGCAGGAGTATGATTTGAACTTGGTGCAGGAGTATGATTTGAACTTGGTGCAGGAGTAGGACCTGAACTTGGTACAGCAGTAGCTGCAGGCTGTACACAGGAATATAATTATAATATGAAGCTATCACAACAATGAGGAAGTTTTTCGTAAGAAACACAAAAATGCATTCTCCTATAAATACCTGGTCAGAGGATGATGACCCGCTTGAGCCACTTTTACTCTACAAAAAAGAAAAATAACAGAAAATATAAAGAGGAAAAGAATCCAACTACATATAAGATGTCCTGAATTCTACAGTGCTGCAATGTCCCGCCGTTAGTGGGAGGGAAAAATGAATAAACATAACATAATCTTCATCACATGGCGTCAGAAGCGCCATGGGGTAAGGCACCCCATTAAAGAGAATAAGGCACAAAGACAACAATAATTAGAAAGGAAAAATATACCTTGCTAAGCATGACAACAAGAAATCCATCTTCAGACACCTTGTTTTCTGCCAATGTACTTTCATCCTTTAATACTTTTCCATTATGAATTAATAGCTGCTGTCCACATGGATAACTGTCTTTTCCTTGTATATCTTCAATGTTTTTCTTAACTGCCATAATCTAGGACACGTGAAGAGGCATTTCAATTAATCAAAAGAGATTCAAATGACGATTAAGATAATACTACCCCCTGCTTACCTTTTCATATTAATTCTTCTCTCAAATATTGATATATAATACCCTACTATTGTAATCGTCTAAAATTATTAGAAAAAGAAACATATGTTAAATGTGCCTCAACCAATGAACCAAGATATTGTTAAATGAACCAATGAAATTTACAACTTCCTAAATCCTAGCAAATTCAGTAATAATTATATATCATAGGTTTTTCGCCCCATTAAAAAGAACAAAATTCCCTCCATAAACTCTATTCCTAATCCATTAACCCAACCAAAAAAAATGGAACAAAAAAATCATTAAAGCAACTAAAATAAATAATCCATATTTACAATTCATATCCAGTATTTTTTTTCTTAAGAAAAGATAAAAAGATAAAAGCTTTTAAGTTTCATCTATAAAAAATTCTCAACTTTAAGAACTAATAATTGTTTCTACAAGAAATAAACAAATACATTTTTTCCCTTAAAAAGTAGAGTTAACAGATTATGTACAGAAATAAGTGGAAAAAATTGGAGGTTTTGAATTACTAACGGTATCGGAGGGCTGAACCCTAATTTGAAAATGGCTGCCTTTGAGAGTCTTCACAGTGAGCTTCATATCGGCGAATTAGAAAGGGGAAAAAAATGTGTTATCGTTTTTTGATTCTTCGATCTTCAAATTATACAAGTACTTTCTAAAGTTTTGAAATTTCTCTATAAACCCTTAGAAATCGCAATGTTGATTTGGGATCGACTGAGAGAGATGAAGCGAGAGAGAGAGCGCCAGAAATAATCAAATGTGTGCGTTTTTCTTTGAGTCTGCGTGTGCTGGCTATGAAGAAGACATGAGGTAAAACATTTGGGTTTTTCTTTTCTTAAATTTTTGGGGGATACAATGGGTTTTTCACGACAAGAGATAGTGGTGTAATTGGATAATATGCGAATTGAAGTTACGGAAGATAGTGTACATACACGTACCAATATAATAATTAAAAAAAATTAATTTAATTTCTGTGATCATAATTTAACCGATTACAATTGCGATCCTTCATAATTTTGTTCAGTTTAACATGTCATGTATTATTATTATTATTATTTTTTTTTACCAACAACTGCTTAAATAAATGTTGGTGCTTTATATATCCGAGTAGATTTTGTCCGACTAATTTAAATAATATTTGGAAGACACTTTGATCATTCGCAAAAAAAAATTTCAAATATGTGACAATCGTAACTCCAAATATATAAACAAAACGTATGGCAATGAACATATAACCTTTCCTGTTTAGGAATTTGGTTTCAGAAGAAAAATCGTTTTTGTTAGCACTATGATAACAGACTCGTTCATCAAATTATTTTGATCAACATCTAAAATAATTGTTCGAAAAAGTTGTTCATGACAAACCAACCTTCTAATCAATGAGTTGACGATAGAAGATTTCTAGCGTGATACTAACAAGAAAATTTATCACTATAATCAGATCACTCATTGAGTTCTTTTACCTGTATAGAAGTCGAAGATCTAAACAAGTGCTAATTATGGGTAAAAACTGATCTAATATATTCAATTATATCTCACACGCATTATTTAAATTTTATCACACTTATAAAAGCGTAATCTATATCTAACAGAAAGAAATTGAATTTATGTGAAGACTGAAGAGGAACTGAATTATTATTTTTCCGAACAAGGTTATGCATATACTGGGCCCCCTTTTTTAGTTATAACTGGGCCATGCGGCACCTTATAATCAACCAGATACACGTGCGGAACAATCTCAGCCGTCGGATGATATTTTTAACGGTCCAGATCTGGAGAGAGAAAAGATGCCGCTGGATTTAAAAAATAAAAAATAAAAAAATTCTCTCTCCAGATCTGGACCTTTAAAAAATATCATCCGACGGCTGAGATCGTGTCCCGCAGTACGGAACAAAAAACTGTTCCGCATAGGAGCCGGGACTGATGCCAGTACTCTTTGTTTCTATAGTTGTACGATTTGCCAACTATATAAACGAATATTGACATAACAGGTGGCGGGATTTATGCATGCAAAGTGCAAAAGCAAAACTATCTCCCCCGTTCGAGCTGCCTCCCCATTTAGCCGCGCTTTCTTCTTTCTCTCTCTAAAAAAACCCTTTCTCTCTCTTCATCACGAGAAAGCGGAGAAAGGCGGAGTAACCTCGTCGTCGTCATCATCACCTCACTGTCCCCTAAACTTTCAATTTCTCCTCATAATAATATCTTCTGTAGGTATAAAAATATAGTTTATAGGTTGCTTTAATTTGCCGAAAAGTTTCCCTTTTTTAATTTCTTTCTCGTAATTGAATGATTTTTTTTACCAGTTTTTGTGGATCCAAAAATTATTTTGGTGCGTATGAAATGTTTTTGTTGTAATTTTATGAATTTTTGATTTTTGATTTTTTGATTTTTTAAAGATTGGTGCAGAATTTGGGGATTGAGATCTGAAGATCGCCGAGAAGCTGTATTTACTCTTGTTAATTTTTTATTCTTCGGATGTTTGTATAGAGTAAGTTGATATAATATTTCGGAGGATGGAGAAGAAGAAGTATCCAATTGGAGCTGAGCATTATACTCTGTATGAGGAGGTTGGGACCGGAGTAAGCGCCTCGGTTCATCGGGCACTTTGTAATTCTCTTAATGAGATTGTCGCTATCAAAATTCTAGATTTTGAGCGCGATAATTCTGATCTGGTAACTTTTTTTTATTTGTGTTTTGAGTAGTAGTATATACTAAATATAGTAGTAGTCTGTTAATTTAGTACTACATTTTTGTCTTGTTCTTTTTGGAATTAAAAGCATTGTTGTATAACTGAATTGATGTATGTAGAGACGTATTTATATTTTGTTTGTATGTGTACATAGCATATGGTCTCACGTTACATTTTCAATTTTGATGCTTTTATTTGTTTTAAAAGTAGGGTTTTTGAACTTGAATACTATATGTGGTGATTTGGGTAATATTACACGTTTAATATCTTTTCTGTTTGGCCTTCTTTGTAATTGAATTTGGTTTAGTCTAAAATACTAGGAGTTTTGGTTCAAGGAGAACAGAAAAAGAAAAGGGTGACAATAATTTTAAATATCTCTTTAATGATGCTTGCCTGTCTTTTAGAAGGGTGTGGAGAACTAGGTTTCTATTATTCAGTTACATTGGAATTGCGGAGTTAGAAGCTGGTATGTTAGTCAGATAACGTGAAAGTGCTTGTTTTCTTTTGTGTGTGGTTGTTAACATGAATACATAACCATGAGAAAATTAAACGTGAGTACTTCCTCTACTTTTAGAAACTTCCTATTGCTAGAGCATTGCATTTTGTGTTGATACATTGACACTTATCCTGTTTGAGAAGCAAAGGTAAAATAGTCAAGCCGACTCTTTCTTTCTGTTTTAAGAGAGTTTTTTTCTAAATGCAGAGTAACATTTGTCGAGAAGCGCAAACAATGATCCTGGTCGACCACCCAAATGTTCTTAAATCACACTGTTCGTTTGTTAGCGATCATAATTTATGGGTTGTTATGCCCTTTATGGCTGGTGGTTCTTGCCTTCACATTCTGAAGGCTGCATATCCCGATGGCTTTGAGGAGGTCGTTATTGCCACAATACTACGTGATGTATTGAAAGGTTTGGATTATCTCCATAGTCATGGGCACATTCATCGCGATGTCAAAGTGAGTTACATGGTTTTTTCATTTATGCAAGTTTTCTGCAGTCAGCCTCACTTTTTTCTCTTCAATTTTTGGATAGACAGTAATGTATCACCTTAACCAGCTTTTTTATTCTTTGTTCCTTAGAATTAGTGAATTCATCTAAATTCTAATAGGATATTCTAAGAATTTATAAGCAACTAGGATCTTATAGGATGTCGCGTAAATCGCCAAACAGCTCTTGTTAACAATTCTTTGGATAATTGAATTTTGTACATATCATAAAAAATTCTCATTTCTTTGGGTCCTTCAGGCTGGAAATATCCTCATTGATTCCCGCGGTGGAATAAAGCTAGGAGATTTTGGTGTATCTGCTTGCTTGTTTGATTCAGGTGATAGGCAACGCACGAGGAACACATTTGTCGGAACTCCTTGTTGGTATGTTTGTACCAAGAATTTCTTCGAGATATTTGCTCCAACCTATATGCCATTCGTTATTTCTTCGGTTGATTCTCGGAATTTATTTCCGAATCCCGGTCTGGTCAATGAAGACAAGTTTGAAATATTTATCTCAATATATAGATACAGAAAACAGAGTACTCAAGTATCTAAGTGTTTGCCTTGTTAGGGTCAATGGGCTAACTTTCATTCATATTTCTGCATATTGATCCTCTAATTGTAAGTTCATTTGTGGTTCTTTAGGATGGCACCCGAGGTCATGGCGCAAAGTAATGGTTATGACTTCAGGTTTGTCATATCTTATTTGCAGCATTTCAGTTTAGTATATTGCTGCTCCAGTGCTTGAAGTAATCCTTGTTTATTTGTTTGAAGAGCTGATATTTGGTCATTTGGTATCACTGCTTTGGAGCTTGCCCATGGACATGCTCCGTTTTCAAAGTATCCTCCAATGAAGGTGCATTCCCATGCAGTGAAGTACTACTTTTCGATGTTTCGTATATTCACAAGTCTTCACCATCAAAGTGCTTTCATTTCCTAGGTTCTGCTTATGACCTTACAAAATGCACCTCCTGGCCTTGATTATGAAAGGGACAAGAAATTCTCAAAGGTACTAGTTCAACAAACATCTTATTTATGTATCATTTTGGCAACTAAAATCTCATATGTTCTTTTGTCCTGTTCCTGTCAATAGTCTTTCAAACAGATGACTGCTAGTTGTTTGGTAAAAGAACCTTCAAAACGGCCCTCAGCCAAGAAGTTGTTGAAGCATCCTTTTTTCAAGCAAGCTAGGTCAAGTGATTATATTCTACGAACACTTTTGGAGGGGTTACCTGCTCTTGGCGATCGACTTCAGGCACTAAAGGCCAGTGAATCATAAAATATTCTTTTTATGTTTATAAGCTGGCAGTTCATGCTGACAAATTCTTTTTTCCACACAATATGACAGAAAAAGGAGGAGGATATGCTTGCGCAAAAGAAAATGCCAGATGGGCGAAAAGAAGAAATATCGCAGGTTTGATTTACTTTCTTGTTTGCATTGGAATTCAAATTTAGTATTCGATACGTGGTTGATGATAATTATGATTGTAGATAGTTCTAATTGATTTATTTTATAGTTAAGTTTAAACTCGAGCGCCGAGACTCGAGGCTCTACTTGGATTGGGTTTTGGTTTGGGTTTGGGTTTGGGTTTGAGTTTTGGCGGGAGAGGCTAAAAAGTGGGCGGGAAAAATTCAAATTCAAATTTTTTTCTTCAAATTTTGGCCTCTAAAATTGAAATTGGCGGTAGATGTTCAAATTCCAAATTTTTGAGAAAAAAATTTGGCATTGAACGATTATTTGAAAAAAATATTTGAATTTGAATTTTTTCCGCCCACTTTTTAGCCTCTCCCGCCAAAACTCAAACCCAAACCAAAACCCAATCCTAGTAGAGCCCTTGTTTCATGGCCTTAGAATATGCTGAAAACTTGGTCCTTTTTGGTTTTTCTTTTCAATTAGAAGACTGAACAAACATAACTAACCATGGTACAAACTGCAAGTATTAAGTAGGGAAATATCCTCCGTCCTTCTCCTACATTTCTCTTCCTCCTTGGTTATATTTGTATAAAGAACCAAAGTAGATGCTTTTGCATAATATGTTTCTATCATTATTGGAACACAGTTACCACAGTTTCTGTCATTATTGGACATTTACTCTAGCTTTATTTCTGATGCCTTTTATCTCTAACAAGAACATGTCTTTTTTTATTTTTTTTTATTTTTAAAACTAGACCATTTATAAGTATGGTCCAGCTTATTACAATTATTTATTATAGGACCTCACCAGAGGAGGAGTAGTAGAAGCCCGTTGAGCGGGTGCCCCGTGTGGGGAGTAGTAGAAGCCTGTTTTTGAGCGGGTGTCGTAGAAGCCCGTTGAGCGGGTGCCCCGTGAGGGGAGTAGTAGATGTCCCGTTGAGCGGGTGTCGTAGAAGTCCCGTTGAGCGGGTGCCCCGTGAGGGGAGTATAAGACCCACACAAGGGAACCCAAAGAAATGATAATTAAATCATTCCCCTTGTGTGAGGTGGGTATCGAACCTGGACCTCTCGGTCACAGGCAGTGGATGTTACCCACTGGGCTACCATGCCTTCGATAACAAGAACATGTCTACTGCTAGTGTTTGATTGTCTTACTTTCTCTCCGAAGGAGTTATGTGCCCGAATAAAGATCAGATGTAGCGAAAGTAGTATAAGTCAGCATTGAGCTTGAAATGTTAAGTTGGTCAATGAAACCCCATACTGCGCTCCTTTTTGTGCATGTGTGTAGGGTGTACTATGATTTTGCTTGGGCGTCCCAGTCCCAGATAGTTTTTACTTTCTTTCTTTATTACTGTTATTGTTCTTTTACTTCTTTATTCACTTTTTTAGTTACTGGACTCCTAATAATTGCATTTTTTACATACTTGATTCTTTTAACCTTCAATGAGATTTGATGTTCAGAATGAGTATAAACGTGGAATTAGCGGCTGGAATTTTGATCTAGAGGATATGAAGGCTCAGGCATCACTGGTACAATGACTATTCTCTTGCTCTCTTCAGCCTGCAATTTTGGAAAAACTACTTGGGTTCAGTTTGGACCTGAATTCATCATTTCTCCATCTTTCTTCCTTGTAGATCCAGGATGAAGATATTGTTGGTGACAAAGACCAAAAAGGAAGTTCAAATTCACTCCAAGGTTTGGATAACCAGGGAAGAGAACTTCAACATCAATTGTCCTTCACAAGCCAATATTCTTCAGATATCACAGACCTTGTATGTACATTAATGTTATCCGTCCCTTGATCTTCTAGGATGTTACATGATACAAACTTGAGGGTATTTCTTGCTGATATAAAAAATATGCTTTTACAGGGTGATAATAATCAACCTGCTCTTCCTGTATCAGCTGATTCTGCCTCTGCATGCTCCACGTATGTCATCTTCCATGGAAAATATGTACCACATATTGGTTTATATCATTTTTGTGTTTTAATACTATTCCATCTGCTCATGAAACATCTCTGGGGGCCTCATAATCTGTAACATAACTGTCCTGAAGCAGTTTATCTGATGGCTTCATTAAGTGAACCAATTGAACTCATCGTTACTTTCTAGGGCTAAAAGTGAGAAGTCCGACGACGATGTAAGCATTTCAAGTTCAGTGAATGAGACTCGCATTTCCTCTAACTGCTCTACTCAGAATCTGTGTCCTCTGGAAACTACTTCAGCTGGAAAAGTGGAGCCAGAGGTAAACGGAGAATCACCAGAAAAATCGAAAATGCATTTCAGTCAGGGGTAAGTATTCTTTCCAGAATATTCTCTCTGACCTTTTATAATTTTTTCTTGTGTTAGATAAAGTATGTGATATTTTCACCATTCTAGTCTACTTGCTTTAGTTTTCTCTATTTTCGGGCCCAATGTAGATTTAGTTGAAGGAACTGTAACTTGAAGTGATTTAAGTTAGGCGGCAGTTTTTACATTTTGTATCTTTTTCTTCTTTTCCTTTTATCTTTCTTCTCTGTTTCATCTATCTGTTTATTGATGTTATTTAATGTAATCATGGTGAGATGAGGCTATCCAATGAGCTCATACTGCTGCATCTCAGATTCTCAAAGGATATACACCTACTATTGCTAAATCAAAGTTTATAAATTGTCTTCTTTCTAGTAATACATTTGATGTCCGTTCTATGCTGCAAAGCTTCACAAATTTTATTTATCTTGCAGTGATAAATTCCAATTGCAGTCCCAAGGTCCATCCAGCAACAATAGCGACGTCGTTCCTCAAACAGTTGGTGACATGCCTTCTGAGACTAGTTCTAAACCTTCCAAACCAGCAAGCAAGTTCTCATCTTCTGGTCTTTCTCTTATAGTTTCTCTTTGTGAACTGTAGTATCTGATTTTCAAATTACTATTATTTTTATTAACACGCATTTTATTTGTAGTGAATGGCGATGAACAAGATGAAAAGGCAAAAATTCCTGTTGTTCAGCAAAGAGGAAGGTTCAAGGTTACCTCTGAGAATGTGGACTTTGAAAAGGTGATCTCCATTGCAAAACTTCTAGTGCTTAGGGCAATGTTTAAGAAGCACCTCAAATTTTTTCTTTATTCCTATCAGGTTGCTCCTCCAGTACTTCAAAAAAGTCACAGTTTGCAGGTTAGTCGCTACGTGAAAGAAAACTGTCTTGAGGCTTTGATTTTAATATTTATGAAAGCTTCCTTGGATGACCATAATGTGTTTATGCAGGTGATTTCCCAGCATCCTGCTGTTTTATCACCAGGCCTGCCAACCGATGCCACACCACCAAATCTCCTAAATCATTCTCTTTACCCAATGTTGCAATCTCTTTTGCAAACAAATATTCTGCAAAGGGTATGGGGTTAACTTGATTGTACACGTTCCTTTTGAATATTTAATTTTTCCAAGTGCTTGTAACGTTTGGCCTAATCTCAACAGGAAAATATTTTGAGTCTTATGAAGCAATTTGCTAGTGGGGAATCTACAGGTTGGAACGATGTTGTCATCGTATTAAAATGGTAAATACTTTTGGGTTTGTTTGATGTATTGAGTTATTCATTTGACCATGCAGTGGATGGTGGATCCGCGTCGACGACTCCTGTTGCATCCGAGAAATCGCTGGTATGTGATTAAGTTAGAGTTGGCAAAGAGTTTCTCAAGAACCAAAATATACCTATTAATCTTCCCTTTTTGTTTTTTATTTCCTCTAAGTACATAATTCTTGCATTACTACACAGCTAGCTTATGAATGAACTGTATTTTCTAAGCAAAATCATATTTTCATTATATTTTTTAGCCGAAACATATTGATTTTTCCTCTTGGGTGTAGTTAGAGGCAGCTCATGATCGAGAAAAGGACTTGCTTTGCGAAGTAACTGATTTACAGTTGAGGTACCTTTTTTTTCCAACGAATTCTAAAGCTCTTTATATTCATAACTAACGGTCTAGTCATTGTTTTTTATGCTTTACCCATATAGGCTCATACGTTCTCAAGAAGAACTTCAGAAACAAAAAACAGAAAATGCTCAGACCGACTGATGATCTATAACTACTTTAATACTATCTCGAGTTTCTTGATGCCATCAGGTGCTACCTTTTTCTTTTAGCTTTGATATGGTATTTTGTGCATCCAAAAATATTTAGAACTCACTCACCCCCCCACCCCCACCCCCACCCCCGGAAAAAAGGAAGAGATAGTTGCATAGACCAGCAGGGAGTAAAACTAGGAGGTGTTTTTCAACAGTTTGATAGTATAGCATTATTCCTGGCATCCAGAATGGAAATTGGAGCTGTACATGATTGATTTTTTATTTTTTTTTCTTTCAACGTTTGTAAAAACTTATTTTTTTGAGTTCATGTATAGAGCACGTATTAACTACTACTATTTGGTAACTTATGGGTTGAATTGAATGGAAGTTTTTGCGATGATTCATTATACACTATACTTTGTGCCAAAAGAGAAGCTCTGGAAATGTCCACTTCTACATTAGACAAAGCAAAGCATGTTATTGGAAATTTAGTCAAAATTTTAATTAAGAGGTTGATGTTTATTGATTAGTAAGTAGTTTTAGTTTAAGAAATAAGTTGTATGAATGTGAACATACAATTTTTCTTTCTTTTCCTCTTTCTTTTCCTCTTAACAAAGAAAATAGGCAAATTTGTGAACCGCTAAATAAAGTACTAGTATTTGTTTCTCTCATTTCCCCTTTCACGAACCATATTAATGGGAAAAAAATCGTATGTCTCTGTGTGTCCTTATTCTTGTACTCAATTAATCACAATTCTGATTAACCCAACCAATCACAATTATATATATATATATATGGAAAAATTATTCACATAACGAATTCTGATTGGTTGGGATAAGAATATTAATGTACACGGGGACAGACTATTTTCACATATTAATGAGTAGTAGTTACTCAAAAAAAGTGGTGGTCCCGAAACAGGCAATTCCACTCATCATACAGCGCCTGAAAGAAATACTAATTAACCCAACTATCCTTTTCTTTTCTTTTTTTTTTTTTTTTGACGCCCCGAGGGGGAGAGAGCGGAGAGTACCCTAGATAGGGAGATTGTAGCATGCTCCATGCATGGGGAGGGAATTTTTACTTCATAAGAATGAGAAATTATTTGTCTCACTTGAGGAAATATGAGAATCTCTGGCCCGTCTTCGGGTAGCCTTACCACATAGGCTACCCGATTCCCATAATTAACCCAACTATCTGATTATAGACTTATAGTGATTGCTGAACGCATATATCCACGTAATCCCTATCTGCGTTCATTGACGAAGAATTTTACTTTGGATTTTCTGTATCACTCGAATAACTAAAAATGTTGTAAAAGTACATCACGGCTCCTATGTTTAACAAGAAAATTCAGTATATATGGGTCAAGCTGTCAGTCATTGAATTTTGTACTTTTTTATCCAACGGCTGTATCCAAATAGGGGTATTTAGGGATAATATTTCCACTGCACAAAAACACATGTTCATTAATCACAAATATATAAGAACATGTGTTCACTGCACAAAAACACATGTTCATTAATTGCAAATATATACGAACATGTGTTCTCTGACAGAAAACATGTGTTCACAATATACAAGAACATGTGTTCATTGAACAAAAACATGTTTCTTGTAGAAATGTACCTTTTTGACTTTTCTGTCGTTTTCTCTCACCTCGGTAACCCAATCGATGTGACGGTTGCGTGTTTCTTTTTGCTGTTATTATTATTATTATTTATTTGTGAAATTACATATGTATCCTTTTAACCCTCTTTTAAATCTCAACCGTCGATCCTCTTTTAAAATGAAATCAACGGTCCTGGTTGTGTTCCGCACAGGAGTCGGACTGGTAAAAGTATTATGCAAGATCCAGTATGGATGGATTTGGTCTGGTTCCCCATTTAACTTGGCTGAAAAGTTTACTATCTCTTTTGTATTTCACAGTTTTGCTTTACATCTTCATCAACTAATTAATTTGATGAAAAGAATGGGATTCTATGGGGAAAAAAACAAGAAGAAAAAGGAATTTTGGAAGGAAAAAAAAATGCAACCCCCTCTGGATAATATTTCTTGTCAAACCATTAGTTCTATTTTTTTTTATCAAATTGTTGAAATTTGTGACTTCTTAATTTTTAGTTGGATTTTGCTTTCTCAATTAAAGCCGACCAAATAAAAAGCTACTTCCAAACCAAATATAATAAAAATTCTAAGAAACGGCCCCTTCAGTTGAGATGATTGTGACTCGAATTGATCAAGAAAATCGTAACTCTTCCTAACCGTTTGCGAACAAAAACAATGGGAACATAATTAAATTGCAGATAAAATTTCTATAGATTTTTTGTTGGAAGATTTTTTTTCTTCTTTTTCAATAAAATAATAAAAATAAAAGAAAGAAGGAACCATAAAGCCACGTCTCTTATTCTTTGGTGACAAAAAATAAGGTAAAAAATTGTTTATCCTCATAAAAAATAAGGACAGACGATTTCTAACCAATAAATAAGAGGGGAGATATATGTATATATTTTTTCTTTTTCTTTTTGGTGGACAAAGCTATCCATGCTTTAAAACCAAAGAAAAACCATCCGATGTCCATACCGGTCGATAAGTTATAAGATGGTGAAAATATTTTCCCCTGTGGAGAGGACTTATCAGATTCTCCAGCAAAGAAAATCTTACTAGCTAGTACTATTATTTAAGGAATTAGTTACATTGGATATTTATTATTATTTTTTTTTTTCGAGGGTTACATTGGAGATTTAGATTCCACTTTTATTAATCCTAACCTCTCTGAAATTGAACACGTGAATGAACCATAAGGGAAGATCAATATAGCAAAAAGAAGGGGAAAAAAGCCAAAAATCACATGAATAATGATATAAGATGCTCAAAGCCATTAATTATTCGAGTGGAAAAAAAAGAAAGTCCAAATAAAAGCTTCACACATTGGTTTCCACATTATTAAGAATCAATTCCCAAGTCAAATGGAGAAAAGTGTCAACACTGGTCATAGTAGTTGATATTGTGATATAACATTCGAAGTTCATATCATATGATATAACTGTATCCCCAATTATAAAAAAACTAAAGGAAGAAAAAGTAGCTGAAAAGGTAGGCTAGTGGAATAATTTGCATTATTTGAATTGAAGTCTGTAAATTGGAAGGGATAAATCACATCACTGTCATTTATAATATATCATAATTAGATGAAAATGCCTTATTCATGAACCTTGATTCTTTCAATAAAGAGGAACACAAGTGTTTTGAGTAAATAAAAAGAGGACCCCATAATTTAATTGTGACATTTTTACACACTACATGTAAGCATGTGAACTCAAATTAGAAGAATATGGATTTAATACCTCCCTAAAGTTCCTTTATTATAAAATTAATAAATTAACATCTCGCCTAAAGTTTAGGGATAAATGATTGGAGATAGAGAAGAGAGAGAAAAAAAAAGATCATCGTGCGAAATAAATTTCAAATTTTATATAAACTTTTGAGGAGTAAGTAATATATATATATTTTTGTAAACACTAGACTTGTTTTTACTCTTTGATAAGTTTTTAAAAAATAACAAATGTTTTGACATTTTTAGAAAACATGTGATTCTTTTCTTTAAAAAAATCTGAATTATTAAATTTCGTATTTGATAACCTAATTTTTTAAATTACTTTTATGACTTTTCAAAGATAAATACTCACACCACACTTTCTAATAAGGGTAGGCTGCTATTAATTCCTTAATGCATGAGATTGAAACATGAAATGTGAAACCTAGATGAAGATTTTTATTGACATCTAGTTTACTATTTGAGTGATTTAGAATTTTGGAATAATTTTATAAATTTTGTCTGTTAATATTAGAGTTCCAAATGTTGAATACAACTCTACAAATAACATCCTATAAGGTTTATGATCATCTGTCTTCTTTGTTATCAATTTTTTTTTGAGCAAATAGCTTTTTCTGCCACAAAATTATTTATGAGTGCTATATGTGCCACAAATAATGTTTTCGTGTTTTTTCTGCCACAAAACTAGTTACGAGTGTTATATCTGCCACAAATCTTTTTTTCGTGCCTTTTCAGCCATGAAACATTTTATTAGTGCTAAAAATGTCACAAAACGAGGGAGGGTGAAGGAAAAAAATAGGTAAGACATAAAATTAATTTCAAATAGACCCTAAAATCACATTTTTATATTTAATTGGGTACACAATTTATTTTCTAAATAATTGACCCCTTCTTCCCATGTTTATCAAAATCCACACCACATTCTTCTTCCTTCTCCTCCCATCTCGAGCCGCCGTCACCACCTCCCATCCCATCCCGTCACCCAATCCCCAACCCCCACAACCACCCATACCCCCTGAAAATTAACCAATAATAGCAATCCCATATGATGAAAGTACTTCTACATCTATATTTCAGACACATATAACAAATTTCACAAATGCTTTATTGCTCTAACCTTTAGAAACTGTTTTACAAAATACATATAAGTCAAAGCAATAAGCAAAACGCTAATCAATTTGCACTACATGACTAACCAAGTGTTTTGCTGCTAAAACCATATTAAACAAAATACGTACCAGTCAAAGTACTAAACAAAATATAGATTAGTTTGCACTACATAATTAACCTAACAGAGATGCTTTGCATCTGAAACCATAAGAATTCCTGAACAAAAAAGACTGTCTCAAAGCAATATGCAAAACGCAGACCAATTTTCATAGGAATATCTAATTGTTCTTAGGCATTTTTGCTAGGCTATCACCTTCACCACGTCTCTACAAATCATCAAGCAGTCATTTTTTGGCAGATTTGGTATTCTTTGGTATGGGTGGGGGCAGGGATTGGGTGACGGGATGGGAGGTGGTGGCGGTTCGATGTGGGAAGAGAAGAAATAAGGAGGTAGTGGTGAGGGTTTTGGTAAATTTGGAAAGAAGGGTCAAGTATTAAAAATAAAATAAAATAAAATTAGGTACCCAATGTAATATAAAAATTTGATTTTAGGGTTTATTTGAAATTAATTTGATCTCTTATCTATTTTGCCCTTCACCCTCCCTCGTTTTGTGGCATTTTTAGCACTCATACAACGTTTCATGGCAGAAAAGGCACGAAAAAACGATTTGTGGCAGATATAGCACTCATAACTAGTTTTGTGGCAGAAAAAACACGAAAACATGATTTGTGACAGATATAGCACTCGTAACTAATTTTGTGACAGAAAAAACTATTTGCTCTTTCTTTTTTTAAAAGTAAATTAGCAAGTTTAGTTCAATTTACGTTTGGCTTGGAATATCATATCATACCAAACGTAGATATAACTTGAATTAAACTTGTCAATTTGCTTTCTTAAAATTATATATATATTATAATAGGATAAAATACAAGATACAAAATATAAAATGAAGGAGAAAATGTGAACCGCCTTTCTTAAGCCGCTCAAGAGTGTTAATAATCATCCAGTCATTTTCTATGATATAAGCATTTTGGAATTTGTTTTCTATTTCAATCAACATTAATGTCTTGTGTTACAAGAAGTTGTCCCACTTCACCTACATTTTCAATCTTCGTACTTAAGCATTAAGCTCCCCCAGTAACATGTGTTTTATTCAAACAAGCAAAAATAATTATAATACGGATCAGATTTATTGGAACATGTTGTTCATAATTGACCACATCACTACAGATTGAGGATAAAGACAATTATGTGATGACGTGACTAATTATGGACCACAAAGTCTATATCAGAAAAATCCAGCAAGTAATTGGGCATGCATGAATAGTACCGATCGACCCTAACTTTTTTGTTAATAGGGAGTTTTATTACACGCCTGTCAATTATTATCAGCATGTAACACTAGTTTTATGCAATAAGTGTTACAAAATCACAAAACGTATTCGTTTTAATTCGACAGTAAAAATATATTAAGTATGTACTGAATTTATAACGGACCCATAGCCGGACGCAGGAATCGAAATATAATGGTGCAAATCTAGAGGCGAAACTGATAAAATTCTTAGAAGGGCAATAAAAAGGGGAAAAAAAAATTCTGGTGGTGCTTGCCGGTCATAGATCCGCCTATGAACGGACCGCAACTCACGTCACTGTCTCTAAATGGCTAGCTAAGCTAGTTAGCTTGAGCTTCATTCTTGTGATGCTTACAAAGAATCTTACAAGAATAGGGCAGAGAAGAAAAGTAGGCAATCGGAGTACCCCAAATTTCATGGGCTGTTAGGTAGGAAAGTCGAAAACAGTTGAGATAATTTGGTCCCCTCCCTCCTTCCTCACTCCTCCTTCATCTTTACATACATTTTCACACGAAATCTATGATTGCAATTCTTGAATGTTTCAATGAACCCACTTACAAGAAAGCCTCTAATCATGTAAACATTAGAGCATTAATGATAAAATTCCATCTTTTTTTTTGCCAAGAACGACCCCTCCCCTTCTCAACTGTAATCAAGGAAACACCTTATAATAGTAGAGTATTGGTTTGTTCTTCCTTCCCCCTGCTGTCTCTTTCATATTAAATTTTTGGGTTATAATGTATGGCCCACAGCTGTCAACTACTAAATTATTATGAAGAAGCAACGAGGGTTAATCCTTTCAGCTTCTTGGCTATGATTGCATGACTGGAAATTTGGCAGTAAAAAGTGAAAAAATCTGTTTCTTGAAACTATTATATAGTTCTTGAAGTGGGCTTGAGTGAAGCCAAAAAGTGGGAATTGGGGAGAAAATAGATCAATTAATTGAACTTTCTTGTTTGTTGTTGTCCTCATTCTTGTGTCCTTGTTGAACACTTTTTTTTTTGTACTTACTCAAAGTGGGGGATTTTGCTTTGTTATTTTCCATTTTATTTGTCAAGTTCATAGGATTGTAGTTTCAACATGGGGGCAGGGCAAGAAAATGGTGGTATGATTCAAGAAAAGAAACCCTTTGAAGAAAAAGGAGTTAGTTTCCAAGGGAAAATGGATGCTCCTTTGTTTGCTTGGCCATGGGAGAATTTCGGTAATTTCAAGGTAAAAGCTTTCTCCAAATCATGTTTTTTTCTGGTCATTTTCTTGGTTTCTTGAATGCTTGTTTTTTCAGTTTAAAATGATTGTAATATTTTTTGTGAACTGGTTTGGTTCTCCATTGATTTTGTTCTTTTTTTTCATGGGATTGTGTAGTACTTGTTCTATATTGGACTTCTTGCAAAATTGTTCTATTCTAAGGAAGAGATTAAGGAAAGTAATTGGTGCCTTCATATTCTCCTATTGTTTTACTTGAGAGCCCATATTTATCAGTTTTGGAGTTCTCATAATATGATGCTTTTTGCCAATCGAAAACGCCGGATTTCCCAAGAAGGCATAGACTACAAGCAAATTGATGCACAATGGCATTGGTAAGAAAGTTCACAACTTTTCTGCCTTTCTCTTGTTTTTATCTTTGCAAGTTTGCTGAGATCGATTCATATATGCCTTATTGTATATGATCTTGAACAGGGACAATTTCTTGATACTTCAAGCTATGGTGGGATCACTGGCCTATTTCAGCTTCCCATCTCTAAATAATCTTCCCCTCTGGGATGTTAGGGGGATATTTTGTTGTCTGGCACTTCATATTGGAATCTCAGAGCCACTATATTATTGGTTGCATAGATTATTACATTCCCCTTATTTCTTTTCTCATTACCATTGGCAACACCACAGCTTGAAGGTTCCCCATCCTCACGCAGGTAAATTAAGAGGGGTATTCCCACTTGGCTTGTTACTCGTAATTATTTCATCGAACAATTGCTGAGTAATGATTTTCTATTTCTTGATCTTTTTTTGCAGCTGGGCATGGATCATTTCTTGAACATCTATTACTAGTTGCAGTTATAGGAGTACCGACTTTGGGAACTGCGTTCGTTGGTTGTGGTTCAATAGTCGTGATGTATAGTTATATTTTGCTCTTTGATTACTTTAGATGCTTGGGACACAGTAATGTTGAAGTTGTCTCTCATCATCTCTTTGAGAGAATACCACTTCTCAAATATCTCATTTACACTCCCACGTAAGTTTTTGCAATCATCCATTTTCTTGATTTTGCTACACCTTTCCTTGTTTTTGATTCGTTTTGTTTCTCTTCTGTGTTTATATTTACCTCTCTTCATAGGGAGAGAGAAATAGAAGAAGGGATGTGACAAATAGGTCTTATGAACAAAAGATTGTAGATGTCAAGATTTTCTATACTAGTAAGTCTTTAGGAATCTGGCAACAAGTGTTATCCACCTACTTATTGGAAAAACTTAGTGAAACTGAAACTTAATCATCGTGAAGGCAGTTATTTCGTCTTAGGGTTAACAGTGATTCAAGCAACCCGTAGGATGTTGCCATGATTTTACCAGCTGAATTCACAACAGAAAGGGCCACTATAAAGGGCGAAGTCTGACAACAATGTTTTTATCGTTCTGTTTGGTTCTGCAGGTACCATAATATACACCACACAGACAAGAAAACTAATTTCTGCCTCTTCATGCCTCTTTATGATTTTCTGGGGAAGACGATAAACATCCATTCCTGGGATATGCAGAAAGAAAAAAGTTCAAGGACAGGTGAGTCTTTAATTTTATTTGAGGTTATGGTCCTTAAAGAACATCCAGTCATTTGTGAAGGCTTCAAGCTTCAAAAGATTCCCAACCTAATTTTGTTTGTTTGTCTATAATTGTAGCTCTGATAAATGAAACTAGAGCATAAATATAAACGAAGAACCTACGTCTCCAGTATCACTGTTAAATGCTTTGGTTCTTGAGAAACATAAATCTAATCCTCTTATTTAAATGTTTGCATTTTGTTCTTGTTATAATTTCTTACATTCTTGCTTTATATGCTTTGAATGAACAGATGAACGAGTACCAGACTTTGTGTTCCTTGCCCATGTTGTTGATATAATGTCATCTATGCACTCCCCATTTGTCTTCCAATCATTCAATTCCGTACCTTTTAGCACAAAGCTCTTTTTGATTCCTATGTGGCCTTTTACCTTCGTGGTAATGCTTGTCATGTGGGCCAAGTCAAAGACATTTTTATTCAGTTTTTACCATCTCAGAGGTAAACTGCACCAGACCTGGATCGTTCCAAGATTTGGTTTTCAGGTAATTTTATTACTCTCGCTTTCTGTGACTTCTACTGAGACCACATTTAGATTCCACAATGTGAAGCAACAAGCGGTTTTGTAGTTTGCAAGGATTTGAATACGACCTTTTGCATGTTTAGCATTATGATTTTAAGGATTCTTGTTTACCAATAAATTGGAAATCGTCTTACAAACTGTCCGTCTTAAGTGTGCTGGATGGATACTATTTTAAGCTCGCTTCAGTGATTTTAATTTGACAAAAGCATGGGAATTAGAGTTCATTTGATAAGAAAACTTGTGGGAGAGGTAGATTAGTAGCTTCTTCAGCTTTCATTTGGACTTCGGGTTGCATGAATATATAAATCAAGCTAAGAAAATGAGTTGCAAACTTGAATAATGCCTTTGATTTTGTAGATTAAACATGGCTTTTACTCCTATGTTTTGGTATCTGAATCTATGCTGTTAAAATTGCAGTACTTCTTACCTTTTGCTGCAGAAGGCATAAACAAACTTATCGAAGAATCTATTCTTAGAGCTGATAGAGTTGGTGTCAAGGTCATTAGCCTTGCCGCACTAAATAAGGTACGTCTGCTCTTCACTTTTCTCATTTTTTCTGATATCCTGGTGTTTGTTTTTCATGATTAAATTTTAGCTACATAACGGAAATTTAGTATCCCAGGATTATCTATTTCTCCCACTCTAGTGAAGCGAATAACTAATTTTACCATGAAAATTATTAAATTAGATTCTAGGATAATGATCAGAAAAGCCAGAGCACATATGAAATTCCGGTAATTAAAATCATATAATGTGGTGTCCTGAAATTCTTAAAATCACATTTAAAATTAAACGGTGTCCTGAAAATCTTCTTTTCTTAAGTACCCTTTGATTGGAAAATAGTGGTGTTCGAAGAAGCATTAACCGACTATAATGTTTATACTAAACCTGCATTTACAGAATGAAGCTCTAAATGGAGGGGGGACACTCTTTGTGGACAAGCATCCTAACCTTAGAGTCCGTGTTGTCCACGGAAACACCTTGACAGCTGCTGTGATCTTAAATGAGATTCCCCGGGATGTTAATGAGGTGTTCTTGACGGGTGCAACTTCAAAGTTAGGTAGGGCCATTGCCATCTACCTTGCTCGTAAAAGGATCAGGGTTCTGGTAAGAGCTATTTACCATATCTGTTATTTTCCTGGAGTTCTGTTTGATACGCTATTGAAATTTCAGTTTTACCGTCTCTATTGGAAATATGACTTCTGCTCGGATATGGCTAGTTTGACCAATTTTTTTTTTTCTTCCAATTTCTGTTTTCAGATGCTCACTCAGTCCACTGAAAGATTCACTAAAATCCGAAATGAATTACCGAAGGACTGCCAGGAATATCTAGTTCAAGTGACCAAGTATCAAGCAGCTCAGAACTGCAAGGTATTATCTCTTTATCCACATAAATAGTTTGCGTGGTTTACACGATGAGCAATCCCGTCAAAGAAATCAATAGAATCACGCTCCCTTGTCCCAAATTGAATGTCCACTTTCCTATTCATTTCAATTTAGGATGGAGGGAGTACTATTTATTGCTCCTGATAGCAAAAAAGAAGAGATAAAAAGAATAGAGAGTCAATTTTATCCCTTGAAATATTATCGTGATGCTACATTTACCCAGATTGAATCAACCCCCCCCAACACCTTTTTTTTTAGTGTGTGGCTATTTATACCACTTAACTAGTTTCTTGGAGCTAAAAACACGGCTGCATGGTGGAATCTGGTGATTCAAGGCGGCAATATGTCATGTGCCATCCTTGAATCACCGGATTCTGTCATGCAGGGGCATATTTAGCTCTAAGAATTTAGTGAACTTCATTTTAGTTACTGCTACATTTCATGGCATTCATCAACTAAAGTTCTCCAATTGGTGATCATATCATGGAAGCAAAATACATAATAGTAAATATTAGGAGATTGCCAGTTATACATAGTCCCAAACTTCAAAAGTTCCTCTTTCTCAATTTCTCTAAACTTCAAGTGACATCCTCTTGCCTTGATATTACAGACATGGATCATTGGCAAGTGGACTACGCCTCGAGAACAAAGTTGGGCTCCATCAGGAACACATTTCCACCAGTTTGTTGTTCCCCCTATCATTTCCTTCCGCAGGGACTGTACTTATGGGAAGTTAGCTGCAATGAGGCTCCCAGAAGATGTTGAAGGCCTAGGATCATGCGAGGTATAACTTGCCCCCTGAACATAAAATCTCTAGTTCCGCCCCTGATTTCTGTGTTTTTCTTCTCTTGTTAATTTCTTTGCGCTCTGCTGCAGTATACGATGGGAAGAGGCGTCGTTCATGCATGCCATGCAGGAGGGGTGGTTCATTTTCTTGAAGGTTGGGAACACCATGAGGTTGGAGCTATCAATGTAGAACAGATTGATGTTGTCTGGGAAGCTGCTTTAAGACATGGCCTAAAGCCAATATAGCCTCAAAATTCAGAAATTCTGCTCTTCATTATTATTGTTTAATTTTATATTTATCCTTGCATTGGTAACTTGAAAGCCATTAAGTTGTCACTGGTAAATAGACAGCAACAGTTTTTTTTTCCTCTTTTTTTTTCCATTTACAAATATAATTCTTTTGCAAGTAATACCACTACCATACCAAAAATATTTTCCAAAAGAATTTGTTTTACTGATTAAATCATATAAAAGGAACAATGAACCATATGTATGCTTGCTTGTTGGTTCAATTAGAAAATTTCAATAGTAAGATATTTTGGGGGAAAAAATAACTTGCAAAAATGTGAAGATTGAAGCATTTTTCTTTTATTTTTCTCTATTTTTCCCCTCTTTTATGAAGCAAAGTTCCAATTTATCAAACTCGCTAATTCTTTTTTTTTCAGAAAGTGTCATATTATTTTAAACATTCAAAAACGAATTCTTCAAAATTATTTTCAATTGTTTTTTTATAATGTGACCAAAAAGGACCTCAAAACTAAAGTCTTTCAATCGAAGATAGAGAGTTCAACTTCTACCTAGTAAAGAAGGGCGACAATTATTGCATGTTTGTAGTAATTCTGTTAGCATCCTAACTAACTTATTCTGGCAAGAATTTTTACAAACATTTTTGATAATTATCACTTTTCTTATACTAGATAGGAGTCGAACTCTCAATCTTTAATTAAGATGTCTCAACTTTTACCATTTTACCATTTGAGTAAAGTCTTGTTCGTTCTACATATGAGTATAGTAGTAACAATATTCTTCTTTTAATATTTTATTTTAGTAAAACCCTCTCATCAAGTTCATGCTTGCAAATACACAAAACTCAATTACTCAAATATGTAGAGTAATTATAAAAATACAAGACATGTAGAACAAA
This sequence comes from Vinca minor, assembly GCA_026122235.1. Lineage (NCBI taxonomy): Eukaryota > Viridiplantae > Streptophyta > Magnoliopsida > Gentianales > Apocynaceae > Vinca > Vinca minor. The sequence continues at coordinate 6,037,184 of JAOCZM010000246.1, read as the reverse complement.
AATACTCAAAAAAAAAAAAATTATACGTACTGAAAAATTAATAACAAAAAATTAATTAATGAAAAAAAAACAATAATTTACACTGAATACTAGGCCTAAGTTGTTCTTGCTTCTTTCTAGTTAACTAGATCTTGAAAAGAGGTCTTGCTGTTTTGATTGATTCGATGTTGCATTTTCATAGCAATCTCAGACCTCTTCCCACCACAATCTTTTCTCCTTAAACAACATTTTCTCCTACAAACTCTGTCCAAATCTAACCACTTTGGCTATAAAATCTTCATGTATTTCTTGTCATTTTCATCTATTCATCAATAATCAGTTTCTTTTCTTCACTCAAGAAAAAAACACAAAAAAAATCTCATCACTCGCATATTTAACACATTAAAAATTTTTGCACAAAAAAAACATGATGAGTTTCAAGAACATCCATTTCTTGTTCTCATTCATCCTTATTTTCTACATTGTTGATGCCTTCAACATTACCACAATCCTAAATCAATATCCAAATTATGTAGATTTCAACCGCTACCTTTCTCAGACTGGCCTTGCTGAAGACATCAATTCAAGGCGGACCATCACTATCTTAGCAGCCTCTGATGTCTCCGCGATATCAAGAAAATCACCGGCTGTGATCAAATCAATCCTAAGTGTTCATGTTATTCTTGATTATTATGATCTCAAGAAACTTCAACGTATCTCAAATAAGACCCTCATTCTTACTACCCTTTTCCAAACAACTGGGAAAGCTCGTGGACAACAAGGTTTTATTAATGTTACTGATTTTGGTAGTGGAAATGTAAGAATTGGTTCAGCTGTTGATGGTGCTATTAATGGAGCTAGTTTGGTTGGAACTGTTGCTTCACAGCCTTACAACATTTCTGTTCTTCAAATTAGCAGTTTAATCGTACCTCCTGGTCTTGGTAATATTACTTTACCACCCACTAAGGCCCCAGCCCCAGCCCCGGCTCCAGCTACAACTCTTACTCCTAAAAAGTCTCGTACTCCTGCTCCTGCCCCGTCTTCTAACTCACCGTCCCCTCCTGCCTCGTCTCCAAAATCAAAATCGGATGCTCCAACTGCTGACACTCCATCAGCAGATGCACCGGCTGCTGCTAAATCTACAAGCTCAGGTTTCGGTCTAAGTCTCAGTCTTGAAGCTGTTCTTATTATATTTTCATCAGCAATGTGGCGAGCTATGCATTGAGGAAGGATAAAAGAGAAGCATTTGGATTATAATTATCTTTCAAGATTTTCATATCTGTATTAGTTTTCTTGATGGATTTATCAGTGTTTTAGCCATGAATTTGCAGGCAGTTGAACTAGGAGTCGTTTCAAATAAGTCTATCTGCTGTAATTTCTCATGTAATCACTGAATCAATTTTCTATTGATGACTCTTACCATTGAAATTTGCAAGTATTTTTCACAATATGAATATCATCAATATCTGCTAAAAATCTTTATAATTAGAGAGTACAAATTGTAGAATTAATCAAAACCGGAACACAAATTTATAAGCACGTATGATTCATAAGCCAAATATTCTATCAAGACATTTCAAAAAAAAAAAATTTGTGGGCCAATACCATAATTCAAGTAAGAACGCAACTGTCAAGAAAGACTAGCGCAGTTGGAGCAGTATGACCATGAGCCATAGATCTTAAGTTCGACACTGGTAAAAAAAAGCAAGAATATAAATGAATATACAACATTGCAGTGACTAAGAGCTGAGTTGAAGAAACCTGAGTGCCATAAGATGTTTAGCTTCAGAGAGTTGATCAGGTTTCAAGACTTCAAACAATCTCACCATTGATAAGAAGGCAAACTACATCAGCGATCCTATGTATTTGTTTGATGCTGTGAGAAACCATCACAATGGTCATTCCTCTATCCTTCTCATCTGTGGTCCATATCGGCCCCCATGATGCATCGAGTGGCTAAGGGTCCTCTCCCCCCAATAAATAAATAAAAAAGAAAAAAAGAAATATGTAGTCCATATCGAATATTATCCCCCAACAGTGCCTATACAATTTCCAGTAAAGGCTAATAAATAATCCAGTTTGTGCTAAGTAAAAAAAAATTGGCAAGCCCCCAACTGCTTCAGATCACATACCTGAATTTTTTTAATCCATTTTCATTCACATCAACCACTAGTAAATGCTCTCTTATTTGCTGCTAAAAAGACATTAATATCTTTGTTAAATACACAAACAGAGCTGCTTATTATTTTCATTACTACTTCCATTTTCTTAAATATATAAGACTTTCATTGCATTTGTGAAAAGTAATAAAGAAAAAAATAAGATGTTTTTATAATCAAAATATCAATATTACTCTTATAAATAGAATTAGTGGTATACAAGTCATATTTAAAATAGTAATATTGTTATTTTAATTACAAAGACATCTTAATTTTTGTTTCATTAATTTTCACATGTAATAAAAGTCTTAATTATGTTTAGGAATTAAGGGATTACTGTATTGAGGGAAGAGACTCTGCTCAAGCTTTTTGGGAGGGTGATTTTCTTTCTAAAAACGAAAACATATGATTTTATACATAAAATGGGTTACCAATATAACATGTTTTCTAAGCGAAATCCTACTAGGGTTTTAGGCACGGGGTACATTATCTCCAAATAGTGCTGGAACCTTCATGATCAATTAATTCTCACTTTTTTCATCAAAAAAAAAAAAAATTAATTCTCACTTTATTTCCTTTTCAAAAGGACTTGTAGGTGTCTAGGCTTTTAATGTCAATGGAAAGAAAAACAAGGTTAGAATTTAGCATTTTATAGGCTAGGTTAGGGACCCTCATAAGTCATATGATGAATACCTATTAGGGTTTTCTCCGTCAAGAAAACTTCCTAAATATGTATCAAAATCCTATGAACCGTTTTATTTGAGCTAATTATTTGGTTTTATCTAAGGTTTTTGCGAATTGAATGTTATATCGTATTGTTAGATATTCTGTCAATTGTTTATATAATACCTACTTCTGCTACTAGCCCTAACTCTTGAAATTCATAATTAGCTAATATTGTTAAAGATACCACTATATTTAAATTACCAGTAAAACCATTAAATGAGTGAATTTGAATAATATGTTTATAAGATTGTTTTTAAGGACAGTATGCGATCAAAATTTGTTGAATTATATTGAGCTTGCGGGTAATAGTAATACTGTTGGTATCTTCTTAATTTATTTGGATATTTTTTCCTGCCTTCTATGTACACTTTTGACATGTTATCTAATATAAAATTTTCAATTTAGATTCTATATCTCTCGTAAATTTTTACTTTTTTGAGTCCTGAAACAAAAATACTTAAACAAAAGTAACCCAAATGCAACTTAAGTAGTATTTGGATTAGTTTTTTTGTTTGAAAATTTTTGTTTTGAAGATTAAAATAGTAAATTGTTCGTGAAAAAAATTATTGGGTTTAATCCGAAAATTTTACGTTAAATAATGTACAAAAGATAAAATACTTGTCAATTTATCGAATCAAAATGTTTGTGAGATTTGTTTCCTACAAGTTTTTTAAAGAATTTCCTAAAAGTGAAAGTAGTAGTTTCTTGATAAATATGGCCCGGTCGTATTTCCTAGGCATCATTTAACCTTAATGTAAAACCAATTGAGCTAATTAATTGGTTTTATATGGATTTTACCGGTTTTATTTACCTTTTATTTTAGCTAATTATTTAGTTTTATCTAGGATTTTTACCATAGGGTAATTCAGAGGAATCAAATTCTAGTTTGGTTTCGATGCTGAGCTAATTATTTTGTTTGTTTTAGGCACCAGGGTACATTATCTCCAAATGGTGGAACCTGCATGATCAATTAAATCTCACTTTATTCACTTTTCAAAAGGACTTGTAGGTGTCTAGGCTTTTAATGTCATTGGAAGGAAAAACAAGGTTAGAATTTAGAAAGGACACTAAAAGTATGTTGCGTTACAAGCTTCAGATATAATGATGTGGCATTTTACAGGCTAGGTTAGGTTAGGGACCCTCATAAGTCATATGATGAATACCTATTAGGGTTTTATCCATCAAGACAACTTCCTAAATATGTATCAAAATCCTATGAACCATTTTATTTACCTTTTATTTGAGCTAATTATTTGGTTTTATCTAGGGTTTTTACCATAGGGTAATTCCAGAGGAATCAAATTCTAGTATGATTCCGATGCTTAGCGATTCTAGTACTAAACAAATTTTCGCCCACTGAAATATTTGATTTGACGAGAGATAACTGTTTAGGAACGTCTAATCACTGATTATATTCTGAACAATTTTTTTCAATCCTCGAATCAAATAATTTGGTCATCCAAATTAGTTCAACGTGGTGATAACAAAATTAAACATTAGCACTGAAACCAGAATAAATTAAAGAAAAAAAAAGGAGGAGGCACTGAAACCAGAATTAGACATCCAATTATAGTCATGAGAGCAAAGGTCAGAATCAAGAGAATTTTGGGGAGTTCATGAATCAGTCAAAGCAAGGAGTTATATTTCCCCATAAAAGAAAGTAACCAAAAGCAGCATGTTATATATGTAAACTTGCAGCTCTGAAGCAAATCAAAGATGGCTAGTGCAAGAATCAAATCGACAATGCACAAAAATAGAAAGGAAAAAAAGTAGCTTGACTAAAAAGTAAGTGATCATAATATCCTATTTTAAGGCAAAAAATCGTCTGTCCCCATCCCTGTTCCCAACCAATCACAATTCACTCTGTGTATATATAATTGGAAAAAATATTTATATATTAAATTCTGATTGGTTGGGGACAGAGAATTTTCACCCCTATTTTAAGGACACATAACTTATGTTAGAGACCAATTTGCATGGTCCCGTTCTACTACTTGTACTTTTTTTTTAATGCATAAGTAGTGAATCTCATTTTACTTGTATATATAGCTGGCTTCATTCTCCCCCAACACCACCAGCTTTATACTCCCCCAACACCACCAAACCCAACGAAAATATCCTTTTTATTCAGAAATGTGGTTTTTTATGGTCAGGAGGAACATGTAGATTATGAGAATTATGAGGAGCCAATTCAAGAGCCATATGAGTCACATGAGGAGGAGGAGTCCGAGATTGTTGAGGTTGAGGAGGATGAATCAGAGCAAAACGAAGAAGAAGAAAATTTCGATCTTCCGACGGTCATTCGTAACATTAACAAGACAAAGGACGTTCTAATGAATAAGAGGAAAATTTTTGAGTATAGTATGCAGTTCTGGTTGAAGCTAATGGGTACTATGGCTACTTTGGCCTTACCCAGCTCCCTTTCTATATTTAGCTTCGCCATGAAGCATAATTGGTTCTGCTTATTTGCGGGCTCCACCGCAGGTCTCAGTGTAAACGTCTGCATCATTATTTTCTGTGGTCAGATGAAGTTTCTGTCCATAAGAAACGGACCTTTGGCTCAAAATATTCGAAGATTTAGGAATTTGGCTGTAGAGTGGGAAGAGTGTAAATCACACGGAGCAGAAGATCCAGCCTTGGATGAGTTTTTCGACGACGACCCGATTGTGCCGCCTTGTTATCCCGGTTGGCTTATTTTTACCTTTGTGGTGATAAGTTGTTTAATGGGTTGGACGGTATATTATCTTCAAAAGTGCAATTTCCGTCTCAGTGGCTAAAGAGTTTTAGGGTTTGGGGTTTGGGGGGGGTTTTGGTTAGCTATTTAGTTTTTTCTCTGTATGTTTTTTTTTCAATTAAAAATTATGTATCAAAATCCCGTTGAATGAATGAATGGGTTTAGGGGTTTTGGTTAGCTATTTGGTTTTATTTCGGTATGTGTTTTCCATGAAAATTTATGTATCAAAACCCCTATTCAATGAATGAATATTTTCTCACTGTGTTGGTATGTTTCATTGCTTTAAGTTGTTCTTTATAGTGGAGTTGAATTTTTTAATGTAAAAAGTGAATCAAAACACATTGGGGGCGATTCTGAACAATTTCCTGAAGGATGTCATCAAAGTTCAAAGATTAAAAGAGTTGGAATGTTGAGCTTGAATGCGACCAAATTTATTTTTCGTAATATTAATAGGTTTTCAGAATTGCCTGCACCAGATCACTCCGGACACTGCTCCTGTCTTCATTATATGCAACAAAAATCTTGTCAAATAAGGCAAGTTTCTTATCGGCTGAAAAAAAATCTGCTTTTGAGCCACTATCATCTTTCTCCAGTTCTTGAGCTGATGGCATTTATCATGCCCAAAAAATGGGGGGGTGGACTTCAGGATGACAGCTTAATACTATACTAGTATAGGATACTAGTAAATGATAAACAAAAAAATACACATTCAAAGTAATCGGATACTAGTACATATATTATTATTTTTTACATTTTTAAGCCCATGTAGGGCGGATAGAAGCCCATTGAGCGGGTGCCCCGTGAGGGGGAGTAGTAGAAGCCCGGTTGAGCGGGTGCCCCGTGAGGGGAGTAGAAGAACCCACACAAGGGAAACCAAGAATAGAAAATTAAATCCTTCCCTTTTTGTATGAGTTGGGTATCGAACCCACAACCAAGACCATCTCCCCACTAGGCTATGAACCTTGTGATCGGATACTAATACATATGTATTTATACACATGTGTGCTTACACTATATTAACCCGCTACTAATTACTTCACACTATACAATATTTAGGTAATTACTATACATTGGGAAGAAACCAATATAGCATATGTTCTAATTAATTAAACTTTGATTATGTACTTTTCTAATTAATTAGGTAACTCCTAAATAGTAACTTCTATATTCTAATACTAAGGTTTTTTTTTTCTTTTACAATTATTTATTGTACCTCACCAGAGAAGGAGTAGTAGAAGCCCGGCTGAGCGGGTGCCCCGTGAGGGGAGTCGTAGAAGTCCCGTTGAGCGGGTGTCGTAGAAGCCCGTGGAGCGGGTGCCCCATGAAGGGGAGTATAAGACCCACACAAGGGAACCCAAAGAAATGACAATTAAATCATTCCCCTTGTGTGAGGGGGTATCGAACCCACAACCTTGTGGGCAGGCCCTTGCCCCACTGGGCTAAGGAACCTTAGATTTCTAATACTAAGGTTAAGAAATTATTCGTCTATTTAGAAACTACTAATTTTTTGGGAATAACGATACATAATTGAATAAGATCTTGGAAAAACCTCAGTTACTAAATTTTATTAGAGTTTTAGCCTATACGATCCTATAAATAACTAGTTATTTACTGTACTTTGTCTTAAATTTTTATTACCTTGAATTTTATATTGAAGCAAAATTTTTTGAGACTTAGCTTCACTTTTTTCTCTTTTAATTGATAGATCTATCAAAAGCCATTCATGAGGAATTCTTACTCTATTATTGTCGGTGCATTTGTATTAATATGCATAACTGGCTTAGTATGTCTTATTCTTAAAAATATATACTGTGGCATCAAATATCCGGACATTGAAATATTTTCCATTTCCTTTTCCCCTCTTAATAATATTTCCAATGCCACTGAAATTAACTCAATTAATTGGAAAATTGGTTTCTCCGCGAGAAACTCAAATCCCCGTGATAGTGTGACTCTCTACAATATTCAAGCTTCTTTAAAGTACAGTAATATCTATCTTTCCAGTGCAGAGGTTCCGTCTGTCCATTTAGGGTCAAAAGAAGAAACTTCAACGATGACATCTTTTTATATGCAGAATCGTTTTTTCAGCGACGTTCTTAAAAATCAAGGGTATCATTTAATTTATTTTGAAGTAGAGTTGAATGTCAGAATAAAATCTATTCACCATAAACAACTATTTTGCTAGACGGTTGGAATTTGGATGAATGCGACTCAAGGAACAATGGTTAGAAGTCCTAGTGCATGCTATTATCTTCATGGTGGCCCAATATGTTAGAGATCTAGAATATTAAAATTAAGAAGTATGTTCTTCTTATTATATTTTATATTTATTATATTTCGTTATTAGTAAATTTAAATTTAGTTTTTTTATTCGTGAATTCTTATCTTTTAGATTATATATGTTTTGAATTTGAGCAAATAATTTTTTTGCCATAAAATTAAGGCAAATTGGCTCTACAGGTTCAAAAACAATTTTACTTTGGTAATTTTTATCCAAAATTTATTTTTTTGGTACAGAGGGTCCAAAAACAATTTATGTTTGGTGCAGTAGGTCCTTCCGTCTAAAATTCCGTCAGTCAACTGTTAATTAAATTTTGAATTTGGTCAACCCTAAAACTATCAAGGGTATTTTTGAGATTTTACATTAACCCCAAAAAACCCACCCCTCCCCCACCCCAACCCCAACCCCAACCCCTTCTTCATCTTCCTAGGGGTCTAGCTTTTTCTCTTTTTCATTTTTTTTTTGAGTGATTTGTGCTTTTCTCTAACTTTCCCTTTAAAAAATTCATGCACATTTTCTATTATTTTTTCCAAAAAAAAAAGAAAAAAAAAGAAAGAAGGGGTTGGGGTTGGGGTGGTGGTGGTGTCGATTTGGAGGAAGAAGATGGGGGGGGGGCTGTTTCAGGGGGTGGTTAAGGGGAAGGGGAGGGGCTTCGGCTTAGGCGGGTTGGGGTTGGGGTTGGGGTTGGGGGGGGGGGTAGGTGGGTTTTTTGGGGTTAATGTAAAATCTCAAAAATACCCTTGATAGTTTTAGGGTTGATCAGATTCAAAATTTAATTAACAGTTGACTGACGGAATTTTAGACGGAAGGACCTACTGCACCTAACATAAATTGTTTTTGGACCCTCTGCACCAAAAAAAATAGATTTTGGATAAAAATTACTAAAGTAAAATTATTTTTGGACCTGTAGAGCCAATTTGTCTAAAATTAATAATAAGTGTTATGTTTGTCATAATGTTTTTGCGCCTTTTATGTCATGTGAGTGCTATAAAGTAGATTCTTTTTCTAATATGATAGTAAAAAACAGAGATAAGAATTAACTCATAACTGTTAAACGGATCCACGAATCTTACTTTAAAACAATTTAAAATTTGAAGTTAAGTTTAATTCATATAGAACGAATCCTGATTAATCCGAAGACTTCCAAGTCTACTCGATAGTACTACTCACAATGTGGGCAGGAATGTCCGTAGCACGACAGCATGTACGGATTGTTAGATATGCCAAAGGTTGTTATTGGGCCAATAAGGGGATATAATATTGCGACTTTCAGTACAGTTTTAACGTCCGAGGACGGAACCTCATGAGCGGGGAGAGAGAATAACCCCATGAGCGGAGAGAGATTAATCCCAGAAAGGGAACAAAATTAAAGCATACTGCATGCCGGCGGAGGGTATCGAACCCACGACCTCAGGCGCTTGCTCCACTGGGCCACAACACCTTTGATGACTTTCGGTACAGTTTAGAACCAAAAAAAAAAAAAACAATTTCATTTTTATAAATTACTAATCTTTTACCAAAATTGATAATTTATGTAAAAAAGCTTAAATAACATAAACAGTAAAGTTTTCTTTTTTACTTTTGTAAAGAGGACTTATTATTTATATAAACATTTTTAGTAATCATTCATGTTTTCCCTCTCTACCATGGTTGCAGTTGAAGTACTATTTTTACAAATATGTCCAACATCATTTTTATTGTGCGCTAGTTTTTTATGTAATAAAATACATGTATAATATTTTTTGAATTACTAAAGGCCCAATTATCTTCTTTTTCTTTGGCCCATAAAATATTGCTTTAATATATTATAGACAAGCCCGATGAATTTATAAACTAAGTTTTAATTTTCATTAATTCACAAATACTCTCTCCATTCCCATTTAATTGTCGTTTAGAAAATCTATAAGTATCCAAATTAATTATCGTTCAAAACTCTTTTATTAATCAACAATTTATTCCAATTATACCTTCGACATTTCTTTTATTGGAAGCCTCTGCCATCCCTATTTTTTCCTTTCTTTTCTTATGCTATAGAAGTGAGAAAGAAGAGTAATACTGAAATTTTCGATAAAAATGATAAGTTACTTAAATTTCTAAAATGGTCTGAAGAGTTGTATTTAGTAATGGAGGGAGTATCATGTTTCAACACCAATCATTGGCTGGCCCAAAGATAAAATTTCTTTTTCTTTAGTCCGATTCTATTGGGCCGAAAAATTTCCTATCCGTCACAACAATTTAATGTACATTTAATTTTACCATATTTTTAACTTTCCCATAATTTGTTTGAAAAATTCTCTATTGGCAAATTGGCTCTACAGGTCCAAAAATAATTTTACTTTGGTGATTTTTATCCAAAATTTATTTTTTTGGTGCAGAGGGTCCAAAAACAATTTATGTTAGGTGCAGTAGGTCCTTCCGTCTAAAATTCCGTCAGTCAACTGTTAATTAAATTTTGAATCTGATCAACCCTAAAACTATCAAGGGTATTTTTGAGATTTTACATTAACCCCAAAAAACCCACCTACCCCCACCCCAACCCGCCTAAGCCGAAGCCCCTCCCCTTCCCCTTAACCACCCCCCTGAAACAGCCCCCCCCATCTTCTTCCTCCAAATCGACACCACCACCACCCCAACCCCAACCCCTTCTTTCTTTTTTTTTCTTTTTTTTTGGAAAAAATAATAGAAAATGTGCATGAATTTTTTAAAGGGAAAGTTAGAGAAAAGCACAAATCACTCAAAAAAAAAAAGGAAAAAGAGAAAAAGCTAGACCCCTAGGAAGATGAAGAAGGGGTTGGGGTTGGGGTGGGGGTTGGGGGTGGGGGAGGGAGTGGGTTTTTGGGGGTTAATGTAAAATCTCAAAAAATACCCTTGATAGTTTTAGGGTTGACCAAATTCAAAATTTAATTAACGGTTGGTAGATCGAATTTTAGACGGAAGGACCTACTGCACCAAACATAAATTGTTTTTGGACCCTCTGTACCAAAAAAATAAATTTTGGATAAAAATCACCAAAGTAAAATTGTTTTTGAACCTGTAGAGCCAATTTGCCTTCTCTATTTGTAGTCTATCTATTTACGTATTTCGATTATTAACAGTATATTTTTATTAGGTCATTTATAGCAAAATATTTTTACGGGCCAATATAAATGTCCAATTAGTGAATATAGTCACTATTCATGCAAAAAGGTAAAAGCACATAATATGAGTGAAGGGTATTTTTGTCCAAAATTAAACATGGAACCTGAGTAACCCATTTACAAATCCGAAATCAATACCCACATTCCCATTTCTTCCTCATCACTTCCAATAAAACTCTACCCAAAATTTCTTCTTCTAACTTACACTTTGGATAACAAAGATTTGGGCAACAAATATCTTGAACAAGCTCACGGAAAATTCTTTTTGCTTACGACAGAAATTTATGAACTTAGCGAAAAATTTAGGTAACCAAAGTGTCTCTCAATATGACAAAAAAATGAACATCTGCAAGAGAAGTAATTACACAATGAAACAAAAAAAATTGTTGCCCAAATCGTTGTTATCCAAAGTGTATCAAGTAATTGAAAAAAAAAAAAAAAAAAGATGAAGAAATTTGAGATGAATTTAGAAGAAGAAATTTTGGCTAGAGTTTTAGGGGTTTCATTGAAAGGGATGAGGAAGAAAAGGGAAGGTATACTGCTAATTATCGAAATACGTAAATAGATATATGTTACAAATAGGAAATTTCTCTAATTTTTTAAATTTATTTATTGGGGAGGGGACCTATCTATTACAAGAAATGGTGAATTTAGAAGCGGGGAGGAGATTCGAACTCATGACCTCTACGTCATGAGACCTCAACCTTGACTACTAGACCAATGCCTCGTTGACATTTTTCCCATAATTAAGAAGATAAAACGTCACATCTTAGTGACACTTTTTAATAAGTGCCCCAAAAGGTGTGATCTATTTTACTGCATCATAAAGTGCCACAATTTATAACAATATATCAAAATGTCATATTTTAATGGCATTTTCAACAAGTGCTATAAAATTTATGACATGTACATAAAAGTGTCACGTTATGTACCATTAAATATATAACCAAGTTCGTAAATGCAAACAAACTATTATAAAGGAAAGTTAATAATTCAAGGAAAAGATATTAATGACTACTCGAACATTTTAGTTAGCAAAGTTAATAAAATATATTATTATTATAACAATGATTAATTAAAAAAATGATAATAAAAATATTTAAAATTTATATTTATTTTTAGAATTATTAAACCCAAAAGAATAGCAATTTTTAATATATATATATATATATATATATATATATATATATATACACACACACACACACTAACAAAAAACCCGTGCTATGCACGACAAAGAAATAAATGAAAAAAATTAAAAAAACTTGAATTGGTTTCCCGAAAAAAATAGATTGAGTTTATATTTAATATATTGTCTTAAATTTCTTAAAGGTAAATTATATGTGAAAAGAGATATAGGATTTATGAAAGAAAAAAAAATGTTCCAAAGGAAACAAAATATATCAAATTTTAAAGATACTTTCATATAGAATATCAATCCACACGCTCCTTCTCTTGATTTAAAAGAAAAAAGAAAAAATACTATACTTTGAATAAAGTAAATTATTTCTCCTCATTAAAAACTACAATAATAAAAAATGATGAGAAAAAAACTCTTCTTAAAAGGGAAAAGGAAAACAATTGGAGATGTGGTATCAAGTTTTATGGGAAAAAATAAAAAACGGTGAAAATTTGATTGTGCTAGTAGAAGTGCACTAATTTGTATATATTGCAAAAAAAAAAAAAAACAGTTGTTTCTCATTAACACTCATGGTCGATCTGCAAAAAATATAAAAAAATAAAATACTAAAATGTGAATGAAACATAAAGAAGAATTGATAATTCAAAAATAAAAAATGTATCAATGAGTACAAAGTTATTGTTTTAACAAAAAAAAAAAATTAGGGAAAAATATAAAAGAGTGCCTAAAGAAAAAAAAATTAACAGATTAAAAACTAATATTTTTGTTACGAACACAAAAATAAATGATAAAAAATAAGTAAATAATTATATATACAGTGATGATCGAGAAAGAGTTACTTTAACCTTAAGTCAAAAACTAATTTATGCAGAAGTAGGAGAAGAAATTTGAGACGAATTTAGAAGAAGAAATTTTGGGTAGAGTTTTAGGGTTTTCATTGGAAGGGATGAGGAAGAAAAGGGAATGTGCTTATTGAATTGTAAACGGGGTATTCAGCATCCATGCTTAATTTTGGACAAAAATACTCTTCACTCATATCACGTGTGCAATGCACGTGTCATCTTTTTTGCATGAATAGTGACCGGGTTTGCTAATTGGACATTTATAGTGACTCGTAAAAAAATGCTGTTATAAACAGCCTAATAAAAAATACTGCTAATTATCGAAATACGTAAATAGGTATATATTACAAGTAGGATATTTCTCTATTTTTTTTTATTTATTGGGGGAGGGGGATCTATCTATTAAAAGAAATGGTGAATGCAAGAAGCGGGGAAGATTTATCTTTTAAGATTTGTTCCTTAATTGCATATTAATTAGTTAAACCACATGAAACATGAAACTTTCGTATGATGCAAGAGATGTGAAGCATAAATCTCTAAAGTCCTTTCCTTTCCAATATTTACCAAGGTTTTGAAACTCGGACCGGGCATCGACCCGCAAAAGTTATTGGGTCACGGGTCACTGGTCGGACCGGTAGTCGGACCGTCATCGACCCGTTTATTAACTCGGTGTCGTCATAAATATTAAAAAATAAATAATATATAATTATTAATAAAAAATAAAGTTAATGTAAAATTTTCTAAATAAACATCTCGTTGATATAAATATAGATATTAATATTAATGTAAAATTTAAAAATATTACAAATACAAAAGTGATATAATTAAAAAATAAATAGTTTAGTACTTATTTGTAACATAATTATCTTATAGGATTTTATATGCTAATATTTTAATTGCACTCTTAGTCATGAGTATATATACCCTCTTAAGCTCAACCCTTGGGGAGAAAACCCTAAAATCCGCCCTCCCTCTCATCCCCTTCTTCCACCGCGGCTCACCACCACCGCCGCTCTCCTCCTTTCTTCTCTTTTTCCCCTCTTCTCTTCCTCTCCTTCTTCTACAGCGAACCGCCACCACCACCGCCCTCTTTTTTTTTTTCTTCTTCCTCTCATTCTTCCATCGCGAACCGCCACCACCACTCGCCCTCCTTTTTTTTCTTCTTCTCCTCTCCTTCTCTCTGCCGCGAATCTCCACCGCCACCTCCCTCTCTCTTTTTTTCTTCTCCTCGCCGTTCCCCTCCGCCTCCGCCCCGCCACCTCTCTCTCTATTTTTCTTCTTCTTCTTCTTCCCTTTTTTTTATACAGAAAAATTTAAAAAAATGTATTTTGTGACCCGGCCGGTTTTCCCAAAATCGTTCCGGTTTACGGTTCGACGGTCCGAGCCGGGCCGGTCCGGGTTTTAAAACATTGATATTTACAATAAAAATATAAGTGTACAATTAATGGCTACTGGCTCAAGAAATTCTTTTCAAGTTCATATATACATTTTAAAATTTACATATACAAAATCAAAAAAAAATGCAAGAAGCCGAAAATCAAAGGTTCCTTAGCTTAGTGGGGCAAGGGCTGAGGTTGTGGGTTCGATACCCCCCACAAAGGGAATGATTTAATTGTCATTTTCTTTGAGTTCCCTTGTGTGTGTCTTATACTCTCCTTCATGGGGCACCCGCTCAACGGGCTTCTACTACTCCCCTCATGGGGCACCCGCTCAGCCGGGCTTCTATCCGCCGTACATGGGCTCCTCCTCTGGTGAGGTCCAATAAATCATTGTAATAGAAAAAAAAGAAGCAAAATGCCGAAAATACTGTCTATCTCTCAACAGTATCGAAAGCTTGGGAGGATTCAACGAGTGAACGTTGACGTAATTAACCTTTGAAATTCATTCATAACATGAAATCCATCATCAAACTCAACTGTTCCTGTCAACAAAAGGCTTGCCCAAGTGGGTAAGTCTTTGGCTTCGGTCCCAAGTTCGACACCCTCTCCCCACAAAATGGGGCAATAATATTTATCCTCCTCTGGTGAGGCGTTCTCCTCCTCCTCTGGTGAGGCAATACTCTCCCCAGACATGGGGCATGCTACAATAGACCGATCTAGGGTACTATCCGCTGTAATTCGCCCATTAGTGGCTTCAAAAAAAAAAACTCAACTGTTCCTATCAAATGTCCTTTAGGCCAGTGGGGCAAAGGCCTACCCACGATCCTTGAGGCCGTGGGTTCGATACCCTCCGCTAGCATGCAGTTATGCTTTAAAATTTGGCTCCCTTCTAGGGTTGATCTCTCCCCGCTCATGGAGTTCCGCCCTCGGGCGTTAAAAACTCAACTGTTCTTTTCATATTTTCAAGTGCAATTCTTGAAGCTTTTCTTTTTACCTCAATCTGTTTTTTGAAGTGTTAATTCCTCTTCCTCAACTTTAGCAACTTGTTGTTTCTTAACCCTTTCCAGGGAAAATTATGATATAGACCTGGGCTATATGTGGGGTTGTGGACCACTTGGTTCACAATCAACCACATCACCCTTTTCATTAAAAAAAATCTTCATATGGCCCACTTGTTTTTATTATTTTAATCAAAACTGTGATGTGGATGAATATGGACCAAGTGGTCCATGACCACTTGGTAGGCCAGGTCCACAATAGAACCGTTCCCTTTCCAGTACCTCATTTGCTTGTATTTTCCTTGGATGATCATCACCTAATTTACCACCATTAGCTTTCTTTAACATTGCAAGTTGCAACCCTTAACGTCCTTCTTCTGTGATTCTTATAGTATGATCAAAACTGCGATCCAAAAACTTTCCTTCGATTTCATTAGGTTCAAATTGAATATTAAGTCTTTGATATACCAAATCATAACGGACACTAATAACTTCTTGTGGCTTGGATAAACTTTTGGAACAAGACATTTGAATTGGTTTCTTGGTAATCACGGAAGCAGCAGTAATATTAGTTGCATGAGAAACTGATCCAACTTCATTATTTTTCACGGCAACTGAATTCTTTAACTCGATACTATTGAGAAACTCTTTTTTTGCCTTCTTCATTAACCTACCATCACTAGTCTTGTTTGTTTTACGAGAACAAACATTAAAATCATTAATGTTGTTCTTTCGTTTTCCACCAGCTGTTGCAGCGGATGAAGATATGCCAAGGTTACGACTAACGACAGTATAAGACTCCATGAGATATGCTTGTTTTTGGATAATATTTATTTCTTCTTTAATGTAAACCTGAGGAATAAGAGATGGTGATTGATAGAAAATAGAAACTTGTTAGTAATCAAATAGAGAGTAATAAATAATAATAAAAAAAATAGAGAGTAATCAAAGGTTCCTTAGCCCAGTGGGTAAAGACCTGTCCACAATCTTGGGGTTGTAGGTTCGATACTCCTCACACAAGCAGAATGATTTAATTGTCATTTATTTGGATTCCCTTGTGTGGGTCTTATACTCCCGCTCAGCTGGGCTTCTATCCGCCCTACATGGGCTCCTCCTCCTCAAAAGATTCCCAACCTAATTTTGTTTGTTTGTCTATAATTGTAGCTCTGATAAATGAAACTAGAGCATAAATATAAACGAAGAACCTACGTCTCCAGTATCACTGTTAAATGCTTTGGTTCTTCAGAAATATAAATCTAATCCTCTTATTTAAATGTTTGCATTTTGTTCTTGTTATAATTTCTTACATTCTTGCTTTCTATGCTTTGAATGAACAGATGAACGAGTACCAGACTTTGTGTTCCTTGCCCATGTTGTTGATATAATGTCATCTATGCACTCCCCATTTCTCTTCCAATCATTCAATTCCGTACCTTTTAGCACAAAGCTCTTTTTGATTCCTATGTGGCATTTTACCTTTGTGGTAATGCTTGCCATGTGGGCCAAGTCAAAGACATTTTTATTCAGTTTTTACCATCTCAGAGGTAAACTGCACCAGACCTGGATTGTTCCAAGATTTGTTTTTCAGGTAATTTTATTACTCACGCTTTCTGTGACTTCTACTGAGACTACATTTAGATTCCACAATGTGAAGCAACAAGCGGTTTTGTAGTTTGCAAGGATTTGAATACGACCTTTTGCATGTTTAGCATTATGATTTTAAGGATTCTTGTTTACCAATAAATTGGAAATCGTCTTACAAACTGTCCGTCTTAAGTGTGCTGGATGATACTCCCTCCATTCCCTATTAATTGTCGTTTAGGAGATATCTAGGTATCCAAATTAATTGTCGTTTAAGGTTATTTTATTAATTGTCAACAATTTATTTCAATTATACCCTCAACATTTTTCTTTCTTTTCTTTATGATGTATTAGTGAGAGCAGGCCCCCCCAAGAATTTTCAATTTTTTTATATACTAGGTATATATATTCAACTGTTCAGAAAAAAATAGATTTTTTTCTACTACGCCCCCCAAAATTTTTATGATACACACCGAAATATACCATTTAGAAATTTTTACAATCGTTTGGTCCACCAATGTTGAAGATTAGTAGAAGAAATGAAGATCAAGCTGAAGTTCTTTCAAGTTACAAGCAGAAAGATCAAGCAAAAGAGAATAAAAAGAGCTGCAAAAATGCTAAGGAAAAGGAAGAATGGACTTGTGATATGGGCTGAAGATTTACGCATTGGGCCAAAAAAGAATTAAGTAAAATAGGTCAACTTCTCCTTGTAAATAAAATAGCTCGGTTATGTATGTTAAGCGATTTAGGGTTAAAATCGGGGTAAAAAACTCATTCGATGAGCTGATGAAGAATCAAAAAAATATATATATAATTCTACCTCAAATATATCATTTTACACCGTAAGCAAAATTTTACTTCGGCCCCCCCTAAATTCAAATCCTGGCTCCGCCACTGAGTGAGAGAGAGGGAAGGTGGGGTAATATTGGAAGTTTAGGTGAAAATGACAACTTCCTTAATTTTGTCAAATTGTCTAAAGAGTCTTATATTTAGGAATGGAGGGAGTACTATTTTAAGCTCGATACAGTGATTTTTAGCATCGGAATTAGAGTACATTTGTTAAGAAAACTTGTGGGAGAGGTAGATTAGTAGCTTCTTCAGCTTTCATTTGGACTTCGGGTTGCATGAATATATAAATCAAGCTAAGAAAATGAGGCGCAAACTTGAATAATGCCTTTGATTTTGTCAGGGGCGGCTCAAACATATTCGAGGCCCTGTGCGGAAAAAAAATTGGGGCCCCAAATTTTAGGCTAAGTAATAAGTATATATATATAAACAAAAAAAAAAATTGGGGCCTCGAATTTTTTGCTAAGTATATATATAAATAAATAAAAAATTGGGGCCCCGGATTTTTTTCTAAGTATATATATACAAAAAAAAAAAAAATTTGAGACCCCGGATTTTTTACTAAGTATATATATAAACAAAAAAAACATTGGGGCCCCGGATTTTTTTCTAAGTATATATATACAACAAAAAAATTGGGGCCCCGGATTTTTTGCTAAGTATATATATAAATAAATAAATAATTGGGGCCCCGGATTTTTGGAGGCCCTGTGCGGTCGCTCACCTCGCACACCCTCATAGACGCCACTGGATTTTGTAGATTAAACATGGCTTTTACTCCTATGTTTTGGTATCTGAATCTATGCTGTTAAAATTGCAGTACTTCTTACCTTTTGCTGCAGAAGGCATAAACAAACTTGGTGTCCTGAAATTCTTAAAATCACATTTAAAATAAACGGTGTCCTGAAAATCTTCTTTTCTTAAGTACCATTTGATTGGAAAATAGTGGTGTTCGAATAAGCATTAACCGACTATAATGTTTATACTAAACCTGCATTTACAGAATGAAGCTCTAAATGGAGGGGGGACACTCTTTGTGGACAAGCATCCTAACCTTAGAGTCCGTGTTGTCCACGGAAACACCTTGACAGCTGCTGTGATCTTAAATGAGATTCCCCGGGATGTTAATGAGGTGTTCTTGACGGGTGCAACTTCAAAGTTAGGTAGGGCCATTGCCATCTACCTTGCTCGTAAAAGGATCAGGGTTCTGGTAAGAGCTATTTACCATATCTGTTATTTTCCTGGAGTTCTGTTTGATACGCTATTGAAATTTCAGTTTTACCGTCTCTATTGGAAATATGACTTCTGCTCAGATATGGCTAGTTCGACCAAATTTTTTTTTCTTTCCAATTTCTGTTTTCAGATGCTCACTCAGTCCACTGAAAGATTCAGTAAAATCCGAAATGAATTACCGAAGGACTGCCAGGAATATCTCTTCCCGTCAAAGAAATCAATAGAATCACGCTCCCTTGTCCCAAATTGAATGTCCACTTTCCTATTCATTTCAATTTAGGATGGAGGGTGTACTATTTATTGCTCCTGATAGCAAAAAAGAAGAGATAAAAAGAACAGAGAGTCAATTTTATCCCTTGAAATATTATCGTGATGCTACATTTACACAGATTGAACCCCCCCCTAGTGTGTGTGGCTATTTATATCACTTAACTAGTTTCTTGGAGCTAAAAATACCGCTGCATGGTGGAATCTGGTGATTCAAGGCGGCAATATGTCATGTGCCATCCTTGAATCACCGGATTCTGTCATGCACGGGCATTTTTAGCTCTTAAGAATTTAGTGAACTTCATTTTAGTTACTGCTACATTTCATGGCATTCATCAACTAAAGTTCTCCAATTGGTGATCATATCATGGAAGCTAAATACATAATTGTAAATATTAGGAGATTGACAGTTATACATAGTGCCAAACTTCAAAAGTTCCTCTTTCTTAATTTTTCTCTAAACTTCAAGTGACGTCGTCTTGCCTTGATATTACAGACATGGATCATTGGCAAGTGGACTACGCCTCGAGAACAAAGTTGGGCTCCATCAGGAACACATTTCCACCAGTTTGTGTCACACCCCGTCTCCAGGGTCGATGACATGGCAGTGCCCCATTGGTAAATGAAACACCAAAGCCGACAAACAGAGTTACAAAAAGGAAATTCATTAGATAAATCCATAAATAGTAATAAAACAGTAGCGGAAGCGTTATTCTAAAAATGAAATGTTTCTAAATTATTACATTTGAAAAGAACCTATAAGTTCCAAAATAAATAACTATAAATGAAAAACAAGTGTGAACTAATCCAGTTAGAATCACTTTTCGTAATCCCCATCCCAAGCTCCATCATCACAGGTATAATCAACATCTACAAAACCTGAAAAACAAAACCGGATATCGGGATCGAGCTCCCGGTGCTCGTGAGGACCTAAAACGATGAATATAGATAATAAACACAGTAGCGAAAGCAGAGACGGGAAGAAACGAAATGAGATAATGCGGATGCCCTTTTCCCAGAATACCCCTATGGAAGTATATGCAAACGACTCAATCCAAGTCTTGCAAAACTCAGAACTAAGTGCGGGGATGCAGTGCGATGCAGATCTTGAACGGATCGTAAAGCAGAGGGTTCGAATGCAAGCAGATACGATGGACTACATGACATGCGGTTTTCAGAAATATGAGATGCAAACATGTGCAACAATGCACTAAACAATACCCCAATCATCCCAACTCGTATGCGACCACATAGACTCCAAGCAACCAACAATTAAAGACCCAAAACAAATGTTCGACTATACTTATCAAATCTGACATCCCAGATCGGAATTCATGACATGAGCATCCCATACTACTCATGCACCACAACCAATAGTTATGTCAGACAATCGAGTATAAAACAACAATTAAGCAATTAACAACATTCTTCGCACCTAAACGATTCCATAACCGAGTATACGACAAGCACCACGCGTTGCCCATCGGTACACCCAATCACATACTCGTCTTAGATACTTAGAACATCGCTAAGGCTATGACACAACAATCCCACCACATGAGCTCAGTTATCTATTCACTACTACTCAGCAATAACGGTAGTGGTCCCAGTTATCAACCAAACTAGGACGGTTCAGTAAAACTCGTGGGTTCGGATAGCCCCCAAACTAAGGGCCACAGATTTTAAGGATCAACCCATTTACATTGTCTCATCATCCCCCATCAGGGACTCCACAAAACCACTACCGTATCTAATGATTGGTCCCACTAGATGAAGACCCTGAACTGTAAAGAGCATAAGACCTCTTGGGGTCGCAGAACAGAATAGGACAGAAGGCGGGCGGATCCTGCTGACTAGAGATCCTAGACAAAGGCTCAAAGAGGGCGACGACACGATCGACCAAACCAAATAGGACTGAAAGAATGACACTAATTAAGACGACTCAATTAAGACTCAAATAAGGCATTTACAGAAAGGACGACCAAAATGCAATCAATCAAGGAGGCAATTACAGTCAGATTTCCAAAACAGTAACAGAACAGTTCATAGACAGTTTATGCGAGTATAGCAATTTATGATAGCATTAGAAAAGCGATTACAAGACATGCTCAATTTACCCAATTCAAGTAGGCATCAATTAAATTAACAATTAACATCAAATACTCAATCCATAGCAGTTCATGAAATTGAATATCCCAGATACAGTAAAAACATGCCAGGACACTATATCAGTATTAATTATAATTACAGTACATAAATCAACATAGGAAAGCGAGGTCCTACCGTTACGGTGATAAAACGAGAGAAATAAATCCGCAAAACAGCCTTGCTGATATCAAAATTCTGAACAGAAATATTTTTAACCCCCTTTTTTTTTTTTTATTCCTGGCAGCCTACTGCCTTACACAATTTCCGAGAGAAGACAAGGACTTGTCTCTTGCTGCGCAGCCGAGAGAGAGCGAGAGAAAAGAGCCGTTTACTTTTTTTTTTGTTTCTTGCGCCGAGAGAGAAGCCGCCGCCACTCTCTTCTTTTGGTCTCTTGCTTTCACGTTTGCGTTTCCCGAGAGACCTAGCAGCCTACTTTTTTTTTTCTTTTCTTTCTTTTTTTTTTGTCCTTTTTGCTTCCTACGAAGTACCATATAACTACTGTTTTCCTTTTCTTTTCTTTTTTTGTTTTTTTCTTTAAAGTGTCTCCTATCTTTATAATATATTTTAATTACTCCCTATTCTATTATTATGGTGATTCTCCTAATCCCAAAAATAATTTACTAATTAGTTATGTAATTAAATTAATAATCTAGGTGAAATGCAGATAAATCCCCAACTACGATACGTGTGTGAAACGCCACAAACACGTACTAAAAAAAATAACACGTAACATGTTATAAAAATAAATAGACACGTAATCACATAAAATAAATTTCAACCAACGTAACAAGTCGTGAAAAATTAATTACACGTCACTAACACGTAAGCAAAAAATCACGGGTATCACAGTTTGTCGTTCCCCCTATCATTTCCTTCCACAGGGACTGTACTTATGGGAAGTTGGATGCAATGAGGCTCCCAGAAGATGTTGAAGGCCTAGGATCATGCGAGGTATAACTTGCCCCCTGAACATAAAATCTCTAGTTCCGCCCCTGGTTTCTGTGTTTTTCTTCTCTTATTAATTTCTTTGCGCTCTGCTGCAGTATACGATGGGAAGAGGCGTCGTTCATGCATGCCATGCAGGAGGGGTGGTTCATTTTCTTGAAGGTTGGGAACACCATGAGGTTGGAGCTATCAATGTAGAACAGATTGATGTTGTCTGGGATGCTGCTTTAAGACATGGCCTAAAGCCAATATAGCCTCAAAATTCAGAAATTCTGCTCTTCATTATTATTGTTTAATTTTATGTTATTCCTATATTTTTTTTATTTTTATTTTTTTTTATGGGGGAGGGGATATGGGATTCGATCCCAGGGTGTTTCCCCTGGGATGTGTGCCTTTTTCCACTGGGGCAACAGCATCCCATGTTATTCCTATATTGGTAACTTGAAAGCCATTAAGTTGTCGCTAGTAAATAGACAGCAAAAATAATTTTTTTTTCCTTTTCTTTAAGCATTTTTCTTTTATTTTTCTCTATTTCCCTCTTTTATGAAGCAAGTTCCAATTATTTTCAACTGTTTTTTTCATAATACTTCTTTATGAAGCTAATACTTCTTTTTGTCAGACAGGTATCATATTATTTTAAACATTTAAAAACGAATTCTCCAAAATTATTTTCAATTGTTTTTTATAATGTGACCAAAAAGGACCTCAAAAATGAAGTATTTCAATCGAAGATAGAGAGTTCAACTTCTACCTACCTAGTGAAGAAGGGCGACAATCATTGTATTTTTGTAGTAATTCTGTTAGCATCCTAACTCACTCACTCTGGCATAAATTTCTACAAACATTTGATAATTATCGCTCCCCTTATACTAGATAGGAGTCGAACTCTCAATCTTTAATTAAAATGTCTCAACTTTTACCATTTTACCATTTGAGTAAAGTCTTCTTAGTTTCAACATATGAGTATAGTAGTAACAATATTCTTGTTTTAATATTTTATTTTAGTAAAACCCTCTCATCAAGTTCATGCTTGACCCTTTTGGGTTTCAAAAAAAAAAGTTCATGCTTGCAAATACACAAAACTGAATTACTCAAATATGTAGAGTAATTATAAAAAATACAAGACATGTAGAACAAAAATACTCAAATATATATATAATGAAAAATTAATTAATGAAAAAATAATAATAATTTCCACTGAATACTAGGCCTAAGTTGTTCTCGCTTCTTTCTAGTTAACTAGATCTTGAAAAGAGGTCTTGCTGTTTGATTGACTCAAGGTTGCATTTCCATAGCAACCTCAGACCTCTTCCAATGCTATGGAAACGAGCACACCTTAAGAGTATTTATTTCAGTGGAATTGGAACTTTAGAATCAGCTACGGGACCACACGAGAATTGGTCCCCCAATGAACCAGTTTGACGTGTTACTTTTCTGAGGTTTATTTATTTATTTAGTTTTATTTTTTGTGTTTTTTAACTTTGCTTAGTATGTACCGTTAAAATTGATGGGTGGATCATATGAAGGTTTATTGTCCAAAAGCATCATATGAAATGCTGCAACTTAAAAAAAATAAATAATAGAAAATAGTTACAATTTTCCTAAGCAGAAAGCAATGTCTAAAAGAAGTACGTCTGATAAGATTTAGTCCAAGACTTCTGATTAAAATTCAGACCAATTTTAAACCCAAATTATTTTTTATATGATAAAAAACTTGAAGTTTAATATCCATAATAATTTTTTTAAAAAATCAAACAAGACCCAATATAACAGTTAGACCGTTGGACGATAATATTTAACGGATGAAAAAATTACTTCTTCTTTTAAATGTAATAACTGTTAAAAAAATTATATATCTTAATCTATATCGTTAAATAAAATATTCGATAAAACTCGATGTTTCGATGGTACAAAATTCCGCACATTCTTCACCATAGCCGGACTGTTACTTCTAGTGTCCTTTCAAAATTCTAACCTTGATTTTCTTTCCAATGAGAATAACAGTCTTAATTCATAAAAAAAAAAAAAAAATTAAATAACGGTCTTGACACCAATATTCCTTTTGGAAGGTGAATAAAGTGAGAGTACAACTGATCCGGCATGTTCCAACACCATTTAGGAGCGATAAGCTCCAGTGCGTAACACATTTTTTCAGTACTTTTGAAATTTAACTTCGTCTGTCAGATTGAAATTTACATGGTTAAAATTGATTTAAAAACGAAAACTTATTATGATTTATACGACACCTATTATATTTTTTAAAAACACATGCTATGTTTTTTTATGTC